>CM056496.1:29145912-29893943 GCA_029783415.1 Anisodus acutangulus
CCGCTTTTGCTAAAACTCGAGCAGTTTCTTGAAAACTCGCTTCAGATATGAAACTTTGAGTATTGAATGGAAGCTGTGTATTAGTGAACTTGCAATAATATAGTTATTGTCACTAGATTAACCTTTACTTCCTAGATTTGCACCTTAAGCTATCATTACAGAAGACGAGATGTTGCATAAACTTGTCACATTGCAGGACAACTGTATGAGCTTGATGGAGACAGGTCCAGACCAATTTCACATGGTGCATCTACTCCAAGCAGCCTGTTACAGGTAACCTTCCGTGTTTCTTTCCTTTTTAAAATCTAGTGGCTGACGAAAGTTAGACCAAACAGTGGGGGCAAATCGGTCTGAATTCCAAATTTCATACGAACCTGAACTCATCCACCACAACCACCACAACCTGTATTCTCTTCATGTACTACAGCCTGAACTCTTTAACCTGTGAGATCAGTTAGAACCTACATGTTGGAAGTCTACACAGTTTTCACTTCTCTGGGCTTTGAAGATATACGCTTTTACATGAATGGTGAATATTAAGCAAGTACTAACAATCTGAAAACTCTCTAGCGGACCAAATGAGGCAGAGGGGGAAGTACAATAAATGGGTTTGGCAATGGCAGCATATTGTTTCCTCAGGATATGCAAACCTATCCCTTTACAAGTCCACGATAAAAAGCCTTCTTTTTGCAGCAAAAGTTACATTAAACTTAGAACAAACACATCAGAGACACTCATAACAGCGCACTCCAAGATGTACTTCCGGGAGAGGCTGTTAACCATATTAATGTCACTACAATTAAGTGATGAATTGAGGTCAGAACATGTATGTATTATGATTTAGTAATAAGACATGTTATTGTGGTAAACACAGTGTCTAAATTTTTCCCGAGACTGTTGCGTGGAGTACATTGTTATTTAAAATCCTTTTCGAGTCATAGCAATTCTTGACTGTTGCAGGATGCTGCTAGAGTTACACAAAAGATGATTAAAAAAATCCAGACTCAATGAACTTCAACGTCATTGCCATTTCTAAGAGAGTTAAAGATGATGCTCCATGAGCGCTGAGTTCTATGGCCTGGTCTTCCACTCGAGTTTTGTAATGTACAAGAGCTATTTTTGTTTTGACATGGAACCATTTCTGCTGCATACCTTGACTGAGATCTTTTGGCTTGACCTTCTGTTGTATAAAAACCAAAGACGCACTTGTTCTACAACTGTTGACAAATAGTTGATCTCCTCCATTTCCTGTTTGTCTGTTGTAATACCGCAAATGTTAAATCAAGTTTGCCTTAGAAATGAGTAGTTTCATTATTGGAAGCCTAATGGTGCTAGGCCTCAACTCATGCTCTTTTTGGCAAAATCCATCGGTATCTTCGTCGTGCCGGAGCAACATTGCTATAAATTGGTAGTTTTGTCACCTTAGGAATTGGTTTCCTAAACCAATTGATGTCGTGATATCCAACTGAGGTTAGCATTTGCAAACTTTAGTAAGAGTGGCTTAGACGCCTTAATCGGGCAATGGAATGGTGCTGCACCATCACCCATGAGTGTGTGGAAGTGATAGAGGCGAGGGATAAAATTTCTCTCCTCAATATCGCGTTATACCGTACCCAGTTTATCCATACCAACTTTACCAATTCAGTTTTCTGCTTGACATTGCTATTAACATAACAATCGATACATTGTAGTTTATTAGTAACATAATATGAACAACCAACATAACAATCGATACAACCATAGTTTATCAATAACATAACATGAGCAACCGTTACACCAATCCAATCGCAACCTAGTTAAAACTTAGGAAGCTCGACCTGGTTGTCCTGAGTTCCTCAGAGGCATAAGGGTAATTAGGATCCAAGTATAGTTTGAGAGGAATCTAAATAAAATGCATCAAATTTAAAGGGGGTTTCTTAGATATTCTGTCTATTTTATCAATGTTTTCAACTATTGATTGCTTACGAAAACTTTGATGTATGTCACTGTGAGGATGTTACTCTTTTGTACATTTGATTGATCTTTAGCCTAATATAATTAACCGTTTTCAACGAAAATTATATCATTAATTGGAGAAAAGAAGAATTTTATCATTATGAATCATGATAGTTACTCTGTAATATTACATTATTTGATAAATTGATATCAAAGTAGAGATTTTGATGGAATTTAATTGGTTTTCGATGACATGGTTCTTGATTCGGGTGAGAATGGGGTGTCCTCGTTGTTTAATGCGTATAATCGAGTTATTCAGTACTTAGCTAAAGCAGAGAAATTTGAGGTGGCATTTTGTTGTTTTAAGAAAATTCAAGATTTTGGTTATGTAGTTGATACCGGGACGTATAATTCGCTTATCACCGTGTTCTTGAACAATGGTTTGCCATATAAGGCATTTGAGATATATGAGAACATGGAAAAAGCTGGGTGTTCATTAGATGCCTCGAGTTATGAGTTAATGATCCCAAGCCTAGAAAAATCAGGACACCTTGATGCAGCGTTCAAGCTCTTCCAAACAGATGAAAGTGAATAACTTTCAATCAGGTTTTGGGATCTTTGCTTCATTGGTTGATACGATGGGTAAAGCTGGGAGGTTGGACACATCACTGAAGGTATATACTGAAATGCAGGAGGATTTTGGACTAAGGCCGTCTGCCACTATGTTTGTTTCGTTGATTGAGTCTTTTGTGAAGGCTGGAATACTAGAGACTGCTCTAAGGCCGTGGGATGAAATGAAAAAATCAGGGTTTAGACTTAACTATAGGCTATATACCATGATTGTTGAGTCGCATGCAAAATCTGGGAAGCTTGATGTTGAAATGTCTGTCTTCTTAGATATGGAAAAGCCGTGATTTTTACCCACTCCGTCCACCTATTCTTCTCTCCTGGAGATGCATTCTGCTTCTGGTAATGCAGATGCTGCAATGAAGCTTTATAACTCAATGACAAATGCAGGTCTGAGACTAGGACTGAGTACTTATACAGCCTTGCTAACCCTTCTTGCCAAAAAGAAGCTTTTGGACGTTTCTGCAAAGATTTTACTGGAAATGAAGGTCATGGGATATTCAGTTGATGTGAATGCTAGTGATGTTTTGATGGTTTATATTAAAGACGGTTCTGTTGATCTTGTTTTAAGGTGGCTACGGTTTATGGGTTCATCAGCCATCAAGACAAATAATTTCATTATCCAGCAGCTTTTTGAATCATGCATGAAGAACGGGTTGTACGAGCAAGCCAAGCTTCTCCTTGAAAGATATGTCAACTCTGTTGCCAAAGTTGACCTCATTCTTTACACTTCAATTCTAGCCCATTTGGTAAGATGCCAAGATGAGAACAATGAGAGGCATTTAAAGATTTGCTCTGTGAAGTGCTTGTGGGTACTTACAACGGGGAACTTGCAATAAAAAGATCAGCCCGGTGCACTAAGCTCCCACTATGCGCGGGTCCGGAGAAGGGCGGACCACAAGGGTCTATTGTACGCAGTCTTATCTTGCATTTATGTAAGAGGCTGTTTCCACAGTTTGAACCGTGACCTCCAGATCACATGACAACAACTTTACTAGTTACTCTAAGGCTCCCCTTCATCATATACACTTCCCCTTCATCATATACACTTCCCCTTCATCATATACACTTGATATGTATCATCTATTTGAGTTGCACTTTAAGATTTTGCTAAGGTCGTGAACCTTCGCTATATCAGCTTTTGTATAGTGATAGTGACGGTTAGCTTAACAATCCAGTGCATGTTATATGTAATACATATCATATTTAACTTTATGATGTCTGTTAATAGGATGCAACAATCTGGTGAATTCTTTTCGCAGGCTCCTGTTAATGTACACACCCATTTCGTCTGCTTCACATGTGTTGATAGCAACTCTCTCTCTCTTTATGGCTCTTTATGGTCTGCTTAAGGACCTAATTCTACATTATGGAACTCAAGAATATCTTTGGTTACTTTCTTTCCTTTTTCCTATGTTTGCAGATGACCAAATGGAGAGCAGTGAGAGCAAAATTTGATCATATGGTCGCATTGACCATACGAAAAAAACTGTATATAGTGAACAACTTGCAATAATATTGTGATTATCAAATATATTAACCTTAACTACCTAGATTTGCACCT
The DNA here is from genome assembly GCA_029783415.1 of Anisodus acutangulus. NCBI lineage: Eukaryota > Viridiplantae > Streptophyta > Magnoliopsida > Solanales > Solanaceae > Anisodus > Anisodus acutangulus. The sequence continues at coordinate 29,150,039 of CM056496.1, forward strand.
TAAGCTTGTTGGTATTCTATGGTACTTTATAGAGCAGTACGGGAAGTAATAACTATTACAAATGTTCGAAAGGATAAATAAATGGTCAATCTTCAAAACTGCCGCATGTGTGTTGTGTCTTGAATCTTGATCACCTTGCAAAGACAATGTTGAGAAGCTACGCCAAGTTTGTTGTGTCTTGAATCTTGATAACCTGAAATCAAGAAACAACTAAATCTGATGGTTACAACGCGTTGTGTGTTGAGTCGAGGATAACCCTCTATCCTTAAGACAAGATTGCCCCCAGATATATGCTTTTTACGTTAGCGGGCAATAGTCTCTCAAGATAAAAAATACTTTAATCTCAACACTACAAAGCCAATAGGTTGAGCCTGTCGAAGAAAACAAATATGACTCGACTTGCTGAAGATATGAAATAGGAAGGAAGAGTTTCTCTCTACTCTTCTCTTTTGTCTCTGGTATATAGTGTGTCTCAGTAGTGTATATCTTGTATACGTGAGGGTTTGGTCACTATTTTTCAGTCGAAAATTGCACCGATTTTATTGAATATCACTCACGCTTTTGTGCTATTTTGTGGTCGGGCATGTTACTTGGTTTTTCGCTTCGTCTACATTCTGCTTTCTCAGATTTTCTCTATTTTTCGCCTTGAATTGAGCCAAAAGAAGGCTCAATATATAGCAAGGAGAAGGGTTGTCTAATCGCTGAAAATACGTTGTTAATGGCTGTTGTGAGGGCATTAAAAGCAGTCAAGTAATGGCCATTAAGGTCGCCTAACTGCCAAGTAATGGGCTTTAATGGAAGGAGTTAATCAGCCAAGTAATGCTGATTAATGCCTCAAAAACACCCAACGGTAGGCTGAAAAAGTCTCCGTGAAATTCCTGGGACCAAACAGTAAATATTGAAACCCGGGGACCAAATCGACATATGAAAAATTCCTGGTCCAAACTGTACATATGAAACTTCGTGATCAAATCACATCCGGCGTGAGTTCTCTCGGTCCAAAGATAATATTAGAGCGTAGCCATTTACCCGGGAACCCTGAACCTGACGGATTCGACGGGGGATTGACAAGCATGGCAAGCGGCGCAAGGAAGGCTTAGCCTTGAAACCCAAGCATCTAGGTCTTCCCTATTTAAACACGGCCGGATACCCCTTGGGGTCCCAAACCCTTTACCTATTAGAGACTTATATGTAGAGCAATTCTTTCTTCCCACCGATGTGGTAGATTTGTCCCCACACCACATTTCCATGTCTCAAACACCTTGCCCATGTGGACCAATATCTCTTTCATTTCTTAACGAAATTAGACGATTTCTGGTCCCTACGGTCATCTACTCACTTGAGATCATGCATGTGTAAAGAGACGAGGTCTCCAACATACGGAACACTAGTGTTTAATTCATCAAAGATGGGTGGGCCGCATCTCCCCGCCAAAGGCTAATTTCCAACAATCCCCTGATGAAAGAGATTGTATGCGCACACACAAGGTGCCTACATTTCAGCAATCTTTCAATAAAAGATATTTGCATCGGAGAGGTAGCTACGCTTTGAACCTTCCCTAGTTGAATACCATCAGCGACTTACTTCTTTGGCATGACGTGATGTCTTGAACCGTCGTGTTTAGTGTAAGCCAAGATAACGATATCAACACAATAACTCTTCTTATTCATTTTCCTTCTTACGTTTACTGTCGTTGTGGCCATGGACACACTTGGATTCTTAAGTGCGTTCATTTGAGTCGGTCATCCTCACACTTAAATAGGTGATCTCCTAGAAGGTATCCTGCTATACCCCACTTCACAAGTGGTAGGAAGCATTAAAAGTTTCACAACATTAACCTCAACCGTTTGAGGATCTTTTAAAAAAGGTTTGGAAGCTTAACCTTTATCCACCACGCAGTAAAGACTTTAATGTCTACTCATGAATAGCTTTGGATTCATGTTTTCTTACGTAAATCGTCATCCAGTGCTCTTGCTTCCACCGTTACGCTCAACTCAACCTTTGCCGCTTAGTTTTCCCTATTGAACCAAATTCTTGGGATCTCCAATCGATGGTTGGGTTTCCACCGCAAAGCGTTCGTATTGTTTGGGTTTTTAAGCCAATTCCCCAGCAGCAGTAATACTTGATCTCGGGTAGTCCCTTAGTTAGTAAACAAGGATGTGACACCCGTGGATGATCAAGCGCCATACGACCTTATGTCTCCGACAGATCCTCCAAAGATATGTCCAGGCGCCGCCATCCGTGTCCTTCCTCGGCCGACCAGGCTAGCCACGATGTATAACCTGAAGACACGTATCTCTCCAAAAGGGACGCCCTTCAGCGAGCCGTGAAGTTACTCAACTTCTTTCATGCTTTGTATAAAGCGATAAACTCGATTCCATCATGAATCGCCGATTTAAGTCAGATGGCTTAGAGATTTTCCAAGACCCACCATACACATTTGCTTGTGGCTTTGGTATCTTCCCGGATCGATGTCCAGCTTTGCATCATCAGAATTTCTCCCAGGAACCGCTGGACATCTGAATACTATAATCCGTAGATAAGCGAATAATTCGTATATCGTCATATCCGGGCTTTAACGCTTTCTACCGATCATGTATTAAAAATCATGAACCTTAGTTTAATCGATTCGCTTTAGTCGATACCAGTCGGTTGTAGTGCAATACATCAATTGAACTACACATGACACCGAACATATCGCTCTTGTCTATGGGTGCACCCATAATTCCAATCAGTTCTATGATTCATATCCATTGGTGGCTTCAACGAGATCGCCAACTATCGACAGTCAGTTAGATGTCTTAGAAATCCAATTCCTAAGATGTCATCTGTGATACCATATCTTTCATATCAGACTTTGTTTCAATATGACTTTTACTTTCGTGACCGCTGATTCTCCAACTGCTGGCTTTCTAATTTCGTAGTCAATGTTTACGTGGTGGTCGATTCATTGTTTCGCTGAAACTTTCAGGACCAAATGTAAACATTTCAGTGGACCAAAATGAAAGTTCGAGAAGATAAGCCCAACAGGTTCAAAGCCAACTAACTCGATCCTCTTCTTCAACTCTCCAGGTTGGGAAGGCTAATTCAATATTCATGCCACGCAAGACTGCAATGGCCCTGGATGTGAAGCCACTCACAGGAGCACATCTTCCAACACAAAGGTTCTTTTCCCAGAGGAAGATAAACCATTACGCAAGTATGGTTCTATATGATAGAGTTTATTTCTCTCTTTGTAGCTTCTTTCCAAAGCAAGCTTTTGTAGATGACATTTATTTGTTAATTGTCCATGGTTCATTCTTAACCATACAAGCTGGGACTGGAACAAGTCTTTGTCCCTCTTCTTTGCTCCGGCTCTGCTCAACATCTAGAATCCCCGAGTTCTGCAGATCTCGAATATTAAGTTCCTGATAGCCGGAACTTTCGAAGTCTGTAGATACGAACGCCTAGTTCTGACAAGTCGAAACCCTCACGTTCTTGTTAACCTTGAGCAATTACTCCTTTTCCTTTTTCAAGGAAAGTTATCTCCAAAGAATTCATCTTTTACGCCAAGAGGCGATCATCACTATCTGTATTTGCATCCGGTGGATATGCAATCTCGATCTTAAGTATTGGACCTGTTTGGTGTTCCAACTTTTACCAAGCCACCCCACATAATTTGGGCTGACGAGCTTTGCGCTTGGCTAACACCGTTGGATCGAGGTGAGAAATGAGCGGTCGTTTAATGAACGATGCTTCACTTTCTCCCCCTCTATCACTACAATTTCTCACCGTGAAGCTTAGTTGATTTTCAACCGCAGCGCTTATCCGCTTCAACAACTTCATCTTTGCTTTTAACAAACAAAGGATTCCATACGTTGTACCATCATCAATGAAGATCACAACGCATTTGTCTCCCTCTGCTTTGTATAAACTTCCAAATCACCCAAGTAGGTGTGACTAAGTTCTAGAGGGCTGCTTCTTTCGCTATTCCTTTGGACGGAATTTGGAAAGGTGATTTTGCCTCTTCATCTACCTCACATTCATTTTGAGGGTTTATGTCGAAAGAATACCAATCTCAACATCGTTAGCTTTTGAATGACTTGCTATTTAACGTGTTCTTAATCTATGATGGCATGATACTACGGATTACAAATATATCATTCATTTGGCTCTGGACATATTATTGTACCATTCTTAGTTATTATAGACTGTTGGACTAGTCTCAAAACTTGACCAACAATGTCCCTTAAACCAAGTTTGGGACATGTATCACCTCATCTTAGAGTGATCCTATTCCCAAGTCCTATTGAGGACAACCTCTCTAGCCCCTTTGATTTTAGAGGTGGCGTTTCTTCACATGAACAACCTCTTGCCCGTGGTTAGGGCGCAACCTGATCATATGTGATCTCGATACTGCCCACTCTGCTTTAGCAGACTGAGTGTCCAATTTCTTTCTGCCTTTTTTAGGCCTTCGATCATTAAGACTGGACACTTCGCCCACCTTGCTAGGTGTCCATTACTTTTCCTATGAAATGAATTCCTGGCCCCACTCCAGCCTCGGAGGCTTTATATGGACCTGAAAGTGTCCAATATCATCCTATGAAGGATCTTCTCACAAATAGTATGACAGCTCAACGTCTTTAACTTTAGACTTCTTCCTATGATCGTGCCCAGATAATTCTTGGCGCTTACTTAAGAGTGGAAAATAGACAACAAGTGGATCTTACTCCCTCGTAAAATGCGAACAAACTTTACTCACTTTTAATAATTACACTTAAAAGAACTAATCTTTTTAAGTTGCTTTACAATCCAATCTTTAAACGGAAAAGAAGATGAGATTAAACCTGATTTTTAAAGCGTAAGGAATATAAATTATTTTCATATTCCTCCTTACTTTAATCAATTTTTAATCGGACCTCATTTAATCTTTATTCTTGACAAGTAAGAAAAACTACTTATCCCAATTTCGAATTACGGCTCACTTCTACTACTTCATCAAACCGAGTGTCCAGCCTTCTACCATTATTTGGATCTTTTATGCGGGGACAGATACATGCCTTCTTCGCAAGATAGAAGTACATCTTGATCTTTCTCCTCTTGTCCCAGCTGACATCCTCAGGCTCTCGTGAGCTTGTTCCAACTACCCAGTCTTGGCAGCGGTGACACCATGAAACACGTTCATCATCATCACTCTCTTCTACCAGAAAACCATTGCCATATCCAGATTTGGTCACACAACTTTTGATCGACATCTTTCGAACACTAATAGTATTACAATACAATCTTGTCTTAAAGTGTTGGTATTCTATGGTACTTTATAGAGCAGTACGGGAAGTAATAACTATTACAAATATTCGAAAGGATAAATAAATGGTCAATCTTCAAAACTGCCGCATGTGTGTTGTGTCTTGAATCTTGATCACCTTGCAAAACCAATGTTGAGAGCTATCGCCAGAAGTTTGTTGTGTCTTGAATCTTGATAACCTGAAATCAAGAAACAACTAAATCTGGATGGTTACAACGTTGTGTATTGAGTCGAGGATATCCCTCTATCCTTAAGACAAGATTGCCCCGTATATATGCTTTTACGTTAGCGGGCAATAGTCTCCCAAGATAAACCAACACTTTAATCTCAACACTACAAAGCCAATAGGTTGAGCCTGTCGAAGAAAACAAATATGACTCGACTTGCTGAAGATATGGAATAGGAAGGAAGGAAGAGTTTCTCTCTACTCTTCTCTTTTGTCTCTATGTATATAGTGTGTCTCTGTAGTGTATATCTTGTGTATACGTGAGGGTTTGGTCACTGTTTTTCAGTCGAAAATTGCACTGATTTTCGCTGAATATCACTCACTGTTTTGTGCTATTTTGTGTCCAAAAAGATAATATTAGACCGCCCCCCGCCTTGAACCCAAGCACATCTAGGTCTTCCCTCCTTTAAACACATGGGATACCCCTTGGGGTCCCAAACCCTTTACCAATTAGAGACTTATATAGAGAGCAATTCTTCCTATTCCCACCGATGTGGTAGATTTGTCCCACACCACATTTCCATGTCTCAAACACCTTACTTCGTGGACCAATATCTCTTTCATTTCTTAACGAAATTAGACGATTCTTGGCCCTACGGTCATCTACTCACTTCGTAGATCATGCATGTGTAAAGAGACGAGGTCTCCAACATACGGAACACTAGTGTTTAATTCATCAAAGATGGGTGGACGCATCTCCCCGCCAAAGGCTAATTTCCAACAAAGCTGACATTACAGGAAAGAAGCATAAACTTGTCATATTGCAGGACAACTCTATGAACTTGATGGAAGGAGGTCCGGGACCAATTTCACATGGTGCATCTACTCCAAGTAGCCTATTACAGGCAACCTTCCTTGTTTTTTTCTTTTGAAGGCTGCCGAAAGTTAGACCAAATACTGGGGAAGATCGGTTGAAATTTCCAAATTTCATACTTGAACCTGAGCGTCATCCACCACAATCTGAATTCTTTAACCTGTGAGATCAGTTAGTAACCTTCATGTTTTGAAGTCTACATAAATTTCATTTTTTGGGCTTTAGAAGACATATACAACACGTAAATCTTTTACATGAAAAGCGAATATTAAGCAAGTACTCACTATACGTATATTACTGAACAACTTGCAATAATATAATTGATTATCCAAACCTACCCTTAACAAGTTCACAATGAAGAATCTTCTCTTTTGTGGCATTAAGTTACTGTAAATTTAAAACAAACACCTTTGAGACATTCTTTCAGGGTGGTGATGTAAGTCATCCAACAGCGTACTTCAAAATATTCTTCCAGAAGGGGCTGTTAGCCATATTAAACTCAGTACAGTTAAGTGATGAATTGAGGTCAGAACGTGTATGAAACTATGCTATTGGTTAACCACTGAGCCTGTATAATTTATTTTTCCCTGAGAATTGTGTAAAGTAACAACAACAACATATCAGTAAAATCCCACAACGTGGAGGTCTGGAAGGGTAAAGTGTACGCAGACTTTACCTCTATCTTGGTAGATAGAGCGGCTATTTCTGGGAGAATTGTGGATAAAGTATTGTTCTTTAAATCCTTTTTAAGCATTCTCGTCTGTTGCAGTATGCCGCTAAAGTTATTCAAAAGATATGCAAGAATCCAGACTCCTTATATCTTCGCTATTAACATTACCATCGATACACCAAAGTTTGTCAATAACATAACATGATAGACAGTTGCACAAATCCAATCGCAACCCAGTCAAAACTTAGGAAGCTCAACATGAATGTGCCAAGTCCCTCAATAACGTTCTTGGATGAGGGTATCAACCTTTCGAGTGTGCTTTAAATTACTGATTTATATAATTTTCGCGTGCGCTTTGAATTACTAATCTGTGTATGTGTATCTTTCTGTGTGGTTTAAACTATATATTAATTACGTAATTAATCACCATTAAGTTTTCGTCTAAATCGATGATTCAATTCTGAATTTTTCCACCGGAATAAAACTCAATTAGGTTTCGTCTAAAATTGATCACTAGTCCAACTTAAATACTCCTATAAAAATATAGTTCCTCAATTAGAAATTGATCACTAATCCAATTTGAATACTATATAAAAATATAGGATTCGTTTTTAATTCAATTTGAAATTAGAATACCTCTTTTAAAAATATACTTCTAATTCGATCGAAAACCTCTTATTCAATTTGAGTGCCTCTACAAAAATAGACTGGAAGTATTGGCTGATTGAGTTGTACAGTTACACGTAAAAATGAACCATCTCCTCTCTATTACTGTAGCGTGTCTGTTATTTGGTGGGTTAGAAATTGTTTGATGCAATAACAAATGTACCACGGAATTAACTTGTGCAAACCACGAAAGACAAATGAACATACATGACCCGTTAAGACAAAAACAAATGTTGTTACAAGGTCATTCATAAACAACTCTAGCACAAAATCCAAAAGCAGATGACTCACACTCAACACAGAACAAATTAACTGAAAAAGTAGGTACATCTTACATGCAAATCCATAAAACAAACATTTCTCCCTCAAGACTCATGTCTTCTCCCCCTTTCAATTCAAGTACCCTTAACCTGTTGCTGAGCCTGATGGCCCAACTGCTCAGCTTTCTCCTTCATTTCATGGGCTGCATGTGCTAGCCTATCTCTTGCATAATCTATCTTATCAGCTCCGATTGGGTGCTTTCCTGTGGTATACCTGGTCACATACACAACTTCACAATTCTAAATTTGACGAATTCAAACTTTTTAAAGGTTTCTTACCTTCTAATTAAGACATCAATATTTGGAAATCATAAGTTGAATAGTATTTACTCTCCGTTATGAGTTTATGTGATACTCACTCAGTTCCGTTCTCAATTTATGTGAAACTATTTATGTGGCAGACGGGACACACACAATTTTTAAATTTATGTGGCACTATCTTATTGGACACATTTCTTGAAGGAAGATTTATGAAATTGTGTTCTAAAACATGAGTTAGGTATTTGTGTGGTAAAAAAAAATGAAAATTTTGAATTTATAGTATCTTCAAATATAAAATAAATAATACTTTCTTTATAGGAAAGACTAAAAAAATGGTGTCACATTTAAGACAAAGGGAATATTATTTCCTTTTAATGAAAAAATGACGCTTCTTTTTATTTGAAAAACATTCAACTTTTAACTCCCAATTTTCACCCCGCTCGAAAATAATCTTTCTACCTACCTTTCCTAGGGTTTGTGTACACTCCAGGTTCTCTTTGATTACACTGGGTATGTTGTTGCTGTGTTGACAAGCTTTAAGGGCTATAGAAATGTTATGGCAAGGATTAAGAAATTTTCTTAAATTTCATATCCAAATTATATCACATAAATTGAAACATAGAGAGTAACGTTTTTTGAAATTTTAGAGCATTGTATAGAAAATGGCGTATCAACCAATATACCTGTACATCCAGTAGAAAACAAAAGTAGCAGTAGCACCAAACCCACCAGCAGCCAACATCCCTCCTAGTATCATGAAAATCGTAATGGCAGCAGGTACAAGAACCGGGCTAAAAATAACCAACAAAGGTGTAGCAACAACAAGCCCAATAACAGTAGCCGCAAGGGTCAGCCCAGAAAGCACCATCAACGAACCACCCACCGTCACAGCCGTGGTGGTCTTAGCCACCTGGCGTGATAGCTGGTGCTGCTGCTCATGACGTGGCTGAATTTGAGACATTTTTTTTTTACAACTTTTGGAGACGATTTTTTTTATAGATGAGAGTAGTAGTGGAGAAGTTGACAAGAGTGTAAATATAGAGGAGGAGGAGATTGGATTAATGTTACGTGTGAGTGTGTGAGTTTGCATGTGTTTGTTGATTGACACGTATTATTTGTCTCTGTTGGAGACGGATTCTGACTTACTTGGATCTTTGGAATTCATTTTCTGGGCGATATTATCAACAGCAAAGCTCATTTTAGATAAATTTGATGATTGATTTTCTACAAAATCATGCTAGCAAGTAGCAATAATGTTGATAGGAGAATTTAAATTCTATGCAAGTACTCTAAAAAAATTGAGTTGCTTATAAAGTTATTATAAGTAAATATGGTTACTCATCCGTTTTAATTTAGTGGTATGTATTCGAATAAACATAAAATTTAAGAAGAAATAATATTTTGAAATTTGTGATTTAAAATAAAATATAAATATTTATGTGGTTATAAATTATTTTAGTAAATATAAAATCGTAAAATGAGCAATACAAATTTTAATTTTTTAAATATGAAAAAATAGTATTTTTTGGATTAATTATAAAACAACAACAAATTCAGTGTCTCATAAATGAGGTCTTAGGAAGATAGGATATACGTACATTATTCCTATCTTTGTGAGATAAAAATGTTATTTCTAATAGATTCTCAGCCCAATAAAAATGAAAATCAAAGCAGAATTGAAAGAAATTAATGATGGGAGGAAACTAAAAAGAGAAAAGGTGTGGTACATAAAATTGGACAGAGAAACTATATTTTATAACTAGATTATATTAGTATAAGTACTCGTGCAATGCTTGGAAAAATTTAGAGAGAAATCATAAATAAAAATTTATCTTATTTGCTTGCTTATTAAATTTGTATCATTTAATAATCGTGAAAGTTAAACTATTTGGTCCACGACCTTTGATAAGAAGGCTAACATGGAAAGAATAATTTGTTTTTTCATCCGTTTGAAATTATCATAATCTTATTTATGTGCTGTAAAATTCAGAGGTTGTTGATTAATCTTTATAATTTTTAAGAAACGCGTTCATAAGCTACTCATATATTTCAGGTTAAGATTATCAAGCAACACATTATTGTATTGATATTCTATTATATAACTTAAACACATTCGCGGCTAAGGTTACCAATATATATATATATAGGGAGAGAGAATTATTTTCTTATCTAGTATTAGAACCCGCCAATGAAATATTAAAGCAAACTAATTATACCAAATTATTATTTTATTTGAAGTGATATTAATAATTTTTATCATACCTCTTAATATATTTTGAAGGGGCTATGGAACAATAAAAACAAAATGAAATAAACTCGAATGTCAATTCTGTTTTCGAATGTCGGATATTATGTCGTCCGACATCAGTAACAACACTTTAGCAAAACAGAAAATTTTGAAGAGTAAATGCAGCGGAAATTTAAAGAACACAAAGGTTTTAAATTTTCATAAGTTATATATATAATATAACTTATGATGGCCAATGATCAAATGTATTGTATATATATTATATACAACTATACAAATTTCTTTCTTTACAGATTTACAAGATAAAATGAAAAGGAATTAAAAGTTGAAGTCGCAGATGACTTCTGCCTGAAAAATCTAACTAAGTAGACATATACAACCTCTCATTACAATCGCTCCATACAAAACTAATCTAGAATCTAAACATCAATTGTAATGTTGGACAGAATGTTGTCAACACACTCAGGCAACACTAGTGATCCAGATTTTTGTGATGAGATCCCGAGAGCTCTCTTGGTATTTTTACTTTCTGGTTCTGGATATCGATTCTCTGCAGTAGCCTCTCTATTTATAGTAGAGAGTCTTCATTGAAAAGCTCATCGATCAGTTGTGGAGGTTGGGGGAAAGGTGGACTGCTGGTGGGATTGGTTGGAGAAGATTAGGGAGTAATAATCTCAACAGTTTTGGCTTGATCCTCATGACAAGCAACAACTTTTGACTTAGTCCTCACTCATTTTTTACCAGCTCCTTTTATTTTACCTTGCCAAGTCGTTTTTACCTCATAGTAATATTTACACAAATATTACTGCATCGCGTAAAGTAAGACAAAATCTGTTCAGAAAATGTTGGTCTGAATGTTGTGCAACATTTGTCTCAACATACTTACACATTCATATTAATACTTGATGAGATATGTTGGGTCAAATGTCACAACACCAAATCCAACATTAACAATCTCCCCCTTTTTGCCTTTCTTCACAAAACATATTTAAAATGTAAAGTTGACTTAGGATGTGTCACAAATGTTGTCCGACATCTGTGATCAACAATTTCAAGGGCATGCTCCCCCTTAATCTATGATGGCATACAAGCAAACATGTGTATACCGATTCATAGGATTAGAAAAAAAATATGAGCACACATATCATCCAATATATACAAAACATAAATAGAAATAAATTATTGTCAACAAATATCAATATCAATACACTAAAGATCCTCATATAGCATCGACAACAACAACAACTCCCTCCTTGCTCATTATACAGCAGCAACAACTTTTTACTCCTGCATAACAACTTTAGCTTCCTCCCTCTGCATCAACATCATCTCCCCCTTTTTGTGAAGAAAGTAGCATCATGAAATGGTCTCTAGCTTGTATCAGGGCATTTCTTGCAGCATCAACCTCAGAAATATGTTGGTTGATTTTTCCAATTTGATCTACAAGCCATTCTGTAGACAGTGTAGATTGTCCTAGATCAGTGTTGCCCAGAATATTGGTGATATTTCTGGCAATATTTTCACTTTCAACTTCCTTCTTCCAGGGCAAGTCGATGACTCTATCCTTGCTATTTAAAATTGTTTTGTTTACAGTGTAAAGCTCAGGAGCATGCCCTAAATTGTCTTCTCTCTTAGGCTCAAAGCCTTGGTCGTTAATACTTTGTAGATTAGAGAAGGAAAGGGAAGGATTGGAGTTGATTCTTTCTCAGCCAAGTTGGCAATTTGATGAAATATCATTTTTCTCAAATCAACTTTCAAACCTTTTCCAACTTTATACAACAAGGTGGCTTGTTCAGATGTCACAATTGACTCATTCATTGAAGGAAGTCAATTGTGAATAACAATTTTGTGGAGGGTGGAAAACAAGGTTGTTAGTTTGGAGGCTGGACATCTAGGGATCCACTTCTTCATCATACCTCCAGTGAGATATTCAATCACTTCATCCCTATTGTCTATGACATGTTCTGCTTTTCTAACATTATCTCCATCATCTGGTATCATACATTGATTTATAATAGAAGGCGTAAACATATTGACCTTGTTGTAGAGATATACCTTCCCAAATTTCTTTGAGGACGTCTTCTCTATAATAGGGCTCAGATTTGCGTAAAACAACTTTACTACATTATCTACATATGGTTCTTTTTCAGTGATAGATCCTAAGAGCTGTCCGTCCTTTAAGAATTCTACCAGTCCATATTCAGTACAAGAGACAATATCAATTACTTTCTCAGGCCTGATTACTCTATTCTTGTAACAGTCCCACATATCATAGTTAGTTTTAGAATAGAATATATCTGAGTAAGCAGATACCTCGAAGTCTGAATCGGTACTGCTGGAGGATGTTGTTGTATGTGTCTCTGCAGATGTTGGCTGAAATGTAGCCTGAGATGTTGTGGCATCAGTGGCATCATTTGGAGCAGCACTCGACTTTGCAGGTCTGGGAACTCCCTTTGGAAAGAATTATTTTAAAGGAGTGTCGTATGGGATTTCCCTTTCTTGAGGCACATTTGGTTGCACTGAAGCAGATGATTCTTCTTCACTCTCCTATGTTGAAAGCACATAGTCTGTATCTTCACTTGCACTGCTCGAGTAAGAGGGTGTATATGTTTCATAGCTAGACCTTTTGTTACTCGGTCCTTTTTGGACTGTTTTCTCAAAAACTCTACTCGATCGACTAGTATGGAAGGTAGAGGACCTTGGCCTTTTATCCAAAGATGAAAAATCAGCAGTTTCATCAACATCTATAGGGTTATTATCATCTCCAGGATAGCTAATATCTAAAGGTTTATCAAAACTTTTAAACACTATTGTTGTACATGGGTTTTCTGGGAGATTGTAGAAAGAGGATGGTTATTCTGTTTGCTGGGGATCATTGTGCTCGGAAGCCTCCGTATTCATTGGATGGCTTGTGCTCATTGGGGTGTTGGAGTGGATGTTGGATGACATTTGTTCTGACATTGGTGATGTTTCCATTGATGAAAATTTGGGAGAGGGTTTTGAGAAGTTAGGGTTTTTGATAGAGAATGGAGTTTGGTTTGGTGATTCCATCGGTTAAGTAGGTAGATGTATACCCCATGTGATTTTCCCTCCCATTTTTTATGGAAAAATGGGAAATGATAAAATAATAGCAAATGAGAGGAATATTTATATAAATGGCAAACCTTTCTTAGCAACAAAAAACCCTTATTTTTAGGTGTTTCAATTTTACACAATAACTTACACCTAAAATATTGGGATAAAAAATAAACATCACGGTAGGAATAAAATTTAATCTTATCATTTTAAATTCTGAAATTCTATTAAGCAAGACATATAATAGGGAGTAAAATCTGATATTTCAAAAATTAGATAAGAACAACATCCCAACACATCACATTCTGAAAATGTCAACATCAATGTTAGCAACATTTTAGACGACACAAGTATTTTGATCCCACAAGAACTTTTAGATTTGGCAACAAACCAAGACACGTTTTATATGCACTTTATGAGTTTGACCACTGGACCAATGTAACATTTTCTCATCGTGTCCTTGGTTTAATCACATAACACATATAAAAGAATTTTTCGTGTAAAAAATAAGAATACTTTTATGGTATTCTCAAATCTCTGTTGAAGCACTCGATACTCCTATAGAATAGGAACGGTATCTTTTCACGGGCTTTGCCCATTGTTCACAGTTGCCAAATATTTGTAAAGGCTTTACCTTATTTTGATACTCCTTTTTTATGATATATATATATATATATATATATATATATATCATCGCAGAGAACGATATCTCTTTGATAACATATTCTTAATGAAGGATCATGCTTGTGTGACCAAAATTTTTGCACCATACAACAACAATAATCAGTTAGTGATATAACATAGGTAAATGTCACCCGAAATGTTAGATAACATTTCGGCCGACATTCACCAAAAATGCATTTTTAGAGATTACAAAGACTAAGAGATTTCTTTAAACTAGAAAATCTCTCATGGTCTAAAGCTTTTGTAAAAATATCAGCTAATTGATGAAGAGTGTCAACATGTTCAATTTGAACTAGCTGTTTTTCAAATAAATCTATTAAAAAGTGATGTTTAATATCAATATGTTTTGTACGTGAGTGCTGAACTGGATTTTTGAAAATATTTATAGCACTCAAATTATCACAGTACAAAATCAAAATGTTGCTAGTAAATACATAGTTGTCTAACATGTGTCGTAGGCATATTAATTTAGAGCAACAACTTTCAGCTGCTACATATTCAGATTCAACAGTTGAAAGTGCGACACAGTTTTGTTTACGACTATACCATGAAACAAGGTTATTGCCAAGATAAAAATATCATCCACTTGTACTTTTTCTATCATACACATCTCCAGCCCAATCTGAGTCACTAAATTCTATTAAGTTAGGATTAATGTCTTTGGAATACCAGATTCCTAACTCACATGTGCCAGCAACATATCGAATAATACGTTTCACGACATTTAATATAGATATAAAACAAGAAAGACTAACCTCTTGGTATATGGTTGACATATACTCATACCTTACCATTTCTCTATAGTTAAGTGGTTCTTTGCCTCTTGTTCTAATTTCTTCAAAAACTCCCCCTATCACTTGGCCCGTTGGATGATTCTTCTTAATCCTTGATGAGGGGTCCCTACGAACTTGGTATAACAATTCAGCACGTGACTCCTCATCTATGGCCACTGTGGTCTCTATTGTTGTTTCGGATGTTGCTTCAGGTAGGGTGGCCAAGGGGAAAGTCGGCCCAGTCCCACCCCACTCCCGCTATTATTAAAAAACAATCGGTACCGGGACGGCACCTGGACTCATCCCGTCCGGATCGACCCGACCCAGTACCGCCAGCCTCGGCCCCATCCATCCCGACCCTCCCCTTTGCACAAAATAGTCATTGCATCAACGACCATTTTATATTTTTCCCATTGTGCAACTGCCATTTTTGCCCCCCTCCCCCACCCCCTACCCCCCTTAATATTTATTTTTAACCCCTAAGTTATTATATTTACACTTTAACCCAATTTCTCAACTATAAAAATCTCATTTTCTCTTCATCTTTCTCACAAATCTTCCTACAATCTCTCTAATCTAATCTCTCAATCTCTGTCTCTACAAGTCTACATTGTCTACTAAATATTCAATTTTATTTATTCATTTGGGAGTGAATTTGGAAACTAGCTTGAAGATCATCCATCGAGCAAAATTTCAATTTTCAACCTCTCGATTACACATCGACGTTACGTTGACATTTGGTACATTCGTTCATTCATTAAATTATTATTGTTTCTTTATTTTAATTAGCGCACTTAATAGACCGGAACATGGCGTGATAGGATAAATATCTCCCATACTATCACACCTTATGAGTGGACTCCCCGTCTTGAAATCCTTCACAGAGAAACCAAACGGATCAAATTCAATAGACACAGAATTGTCAGTGGTGAATTTACGGACATACACTAAGTTTTTAATTAATTTGAAAGCATGTGGGGTATTTTTCAAGATAAGTGGTGGATGGGGTGGGGGCAAAACTTTATGACCATAACCTCGAATCGGAATAGAATTACCATTACCGATAATTATACCCCGGGGGTCGCTCAAATTGGAATAAGATGAGAGAGTACCTTGGTCGGATGTCATATGGGCAGTGGCTCCGGTGTCCATGTACCAATTTGGGTCCGGGGGATTTAATCCAAGCGTGTGCATTGCCGCTTCGATGTAGGTAAAAGTGGGGGCCACTGCGTAATGGGCCTGCAGGGGTCGAGGCCCAAGCACCCCTGCTTGCTGCCTCAGCCCAGAAGGATGATTGAAATTGACCCACTACATGTTGGGCCGTGACTGAGGATGGCCAGCCCACTGCCATTGATGATGAAACTGGTCGCTCTTGTTTGGCCCAAACCGCGGGCCCATCACATCGCATGAGGCCCACTACGGGCCCAAAACGCCGCCGGCCAGCCCGAGGGCCACCACCGCCACCACCACTGTTTCTGCTGTCGCCATTATTGCCGCCGCGATTCTTGCCATTATTTTTCTTATTTTGTCCCTTTTTGCCGCCATCGTTGTTGCGGTTTTTACCCAAGTTGTTGAAACCGGTAGGATGAAAAGTGGACTCGGTCATCATGAATATGGGACTAGCACCGGTAGCCGCCTTTTTAGCTATGCATGCTTCTTCGAGTGTAAGCATAAAATGAGCCTGATAAAATTACGGAAGAGGATTGCTTTGATGAAGAAGCGTGCCAACACCACTATAGGCCTTAGAGAGGCCCGAAATCATTTGAGGACCAAACGATCATTCGAAACCGGCGCGCCAACGTTGCGGAGTTGGTCTATCAATTCCTTCAATCTTTGGCAATAAGCCGAAACGTTAGGGAAATCTTCCATGTTGACGTGGGAAAATTCCTGCTCAAGAGTAACAACTCTAGAATTTTGATTATCTTGAAATATATCACGTAGTCTATCCCAAGTTGCATGCGCCGTGTCATCAGGCTCAATAATTATTTGCAAAAGGTCGATAGAAATCGTGGAGTATATCCACTAAAGGACAGTGGCATCAAGAGTCATCCACAACTTAGGATCATCCTCGCGTTGTGGCACCTCCGTATCCTCAGGAGCCGCAGAGATTATGTGATGGATGACTTGATGCGAGCGTACGTGAATTTTGAACAGTTCGGCCCACGTCGCATATTGGACGTTTTCTATTTTAAGAACAAGAAGGATGTTATTCTTGATGTTAGAAACTGTAAGGGCAGGATGAAACATGTTCCTTGATGTAGACATACTGATAGAACAATATGTGATTGAGGGATTTGGAATAAAACATTGAGAGAAATGATGAACCGTAGGCACAAAACCCGAGAAGAAGGGCTCAGTTTTCGAGGCTTAGGACGGACGAATTTGCAAGAAATTTGGAGAGGATTTTAAGACCTAGACTTCTGATACCATGAAAGAAATAATCCCTTGATTATTTTCATTAATTGAAAGAGTATATATACAATTTACATATTTTCATAATAGGAGAATTTTATTCTTATTCTACTCCTAAAACCTTATTCTCCTTGGACACTAACTATACAATTATGGTAAGTGTATAATACTAATTACACCACAACATTACCTAAACTAGGAGACTAAAACATTTCCTAAAATCTAAACCATATACACGGTCAAATATACAAAACCGAGGCCCAATATACATAGGATATACACGTGTATATCCTATGAATATTTAACAGTATTTTTTATCATAAAATTTTCACAAGTTATGAAAATTATCAAACTTCTCCAAGCAAATCATAGTTTATACTCCGTAACAAAGTTAATATGTTACTAGAAGACCTTTCTAAGAAATACAACCTCTATTGATCGAACTTTAGTTCAATAAAAAAATTGAACATGAGTTGTAGAAGTAAATTAAGTTGATAAGAGTAAATTTTGTTATAAATATACTACCAATTTGCAGATCTTTTTTTATATTTGATATAAATAGTTGGTTAAAATTGTTGGTCAATATATCTACCAACTTATGATTTTTTTTTTCAAAATATACACTTATGGGTCAAGTTTTATATTTAAAAGAATTTGAAATCATGATTTGGAATCCAAAATAATGCCTTTTTGGAGAATTTGGGATTTGAAATCATGATATGAAGTTGAATGTTTGCGCAAATTTCATAAACAAACACTGATTTGAAATCAAAATATGAAATCATGATTTCATAATGCATGGCCAATTGCTTACTTAGCATATCTTCCTCGATTTTAATTTATACGACAAAATTTAAATTGGTACGAAACTTTAAAAAATAATATTTTTTAATTTATAATTTTAAATATATTATAATATTTGTATAATATGATAAAAATTGATTAAGCGTAAAACAAATAATTTGAAGTTGAATACTTTAATATAAAAATATATCATGTCTGTAAAGAACTTATAAAGAGATAGTATGATATAAAAAGAAAATATCATATAAAATGAAAAAGAGGGACTAATTGACAATCCTCGTATCAAATTAAGAAGCGGGCGGAAAGAGGAAGGGTCGTAACTTTATGAGTCCAAACTCCAAACATAAAGTAGCTCCTACTGTGTTAATTTGGCTGCCTAGAGCTGATGATACCAAAAATTGGAGAACTATAAGTACTGTTTTTTTGTAACCTAACCTGACAATTACTTAGAAGTTGCTGGTCGTGATAAGCAAATTTAAGTTCATTATTAGTATTAATAAAGTCCTAATGACGAGTTTCATGTTAACAAGAAAATCAAAAGTAATCCTTCAGAATATTCTTGTTCTTAAGGAACATGAAAATTGTGAAGCTTTTTGTTCCTATTTTTTTTACTTCATAATATGCGTTTTTTGTTCCTAATTGGGTCAATCAAATGTGACATTGTTTGGGCCAAAAGATTTTCCTATTGGGCTTACTATTCTTACTTGGATTCTAACAAGAAAAGTATTGGGCTTGTGCGTGAGGAAAAGAGAAGAAATTGCACAGTTTTCCCTTCGAATGGGCCGGTCTTTACTTTTTGCCCTTCAAAATCGAATTTATGCCTAGAGGGGAATAAATTCTTTAAAGGAGCGGGCATAACTTGTGAGATATTATGATGCGGAAATATAAACTTATGCCCGCAAGAAGTTGTTTGCAGTGAGGGACAGAAATTAAAGACTAGTACAAAATAGGAAAAAAGTGCAAATGACCAAGGAATAAGACAATAAAATAAGTATGAGGATTTCTTTTCTACGCTTATGCAGTTATATATACTCATGCTTCTCTTATTTATATTACGAGTATCTGATTTACTTCTTGAGTTGTCTCAAATAGAAATATTCTTTCTTTATTACATGTGTGCTTATGCCTTTTGCTAATCTTATTTTACTTTGTTTGTTCTGATTTTCTCTTGCAAAAGAGTTTTCTTAAATATTTAACTTCTGTTAGTTTTAGCAATCCACATTTTATTTAAGTGAAGGCTACGCGTGCTTAATTGAACAAAAATAGAATTCACAACTTTGTTGTCCAAGAATAAAATTCAATAGGAAAAAAGTTGGTAAACTTATTGGTAGAGCTCTTATGTTGCATCCACATATTAGGCGTACAAACTTACAAGAAGTAACGAATTGCGGGAAATAAAATATGGTAAAAATATAAGTTGCGTAATTCTTCAAAAAAATTATTTACACACTTTAATTTTACGAGTGACCTAATAGTTTTTCAGGACAACTACAAGGTTCGAAATAACATGGTGCGTAAAGAATCGCCTTGTTCAAGAATATTTAGTAGATTTTTTTTCTCTAGCCAAGCTCAAGATTGAAAGAGAAGGGAACTCTTTTTAAGATATTTCTTTTCTAGAAGTTGTCTACAAAAACAATGATGATATTATATGAGAAAACAAATTATGTGAATGATGTTAACCGATCGAATAATGAAATGGGACAACTTTCCAACTTGAATCAATATGATAAGTACAGTTGAAATAACATGTCGATTCGCAAAGGAGGCAACTCAATAATTAACTATATATCTCCACTACGGTAAATAATGGATCTTGTGCCTAACTCAACCCAAAAGCTAGCTTGTTGGGTGAGGATTGTCCAAGTCTATATAAGGAGTCCATGTTCCCATTCCATTTCCGATGTGGGACTCTTAACACTCCCCCACACTCTCAGACCTCGTTAACTAGAGCGTGAACAATATAATTTGGGGCATCAACATCAGTGAACAAAGAATTGGAATGGGCCTGACTCTGATACCATGTAAAATAGTGTAAATCTCATTGATTGGAGTTCTCTTATTAATGCCATATATATAGAGTGTACAATTGTAGTCCTAATGGAATTAAGATCTCTATTTTACATTAATTATATTAAAATATTAATTACAGAATATATGGAATATATTCACTATCACACCCCCTCAGTCGGAGTGTGAGGAGGCCGGACGCTGAGACTGGATCTGAAGTTAAGGAACAGTTGCCGAGGAAGCCCATTTGTAAAGATATATGCGTACTGATACGAAGAAGGAACATGCAACACCCTAACATGACCTATTACAATCTTCTCACGAACAAAGTGAATATCCATCTCAATATTCTTGGTTTACTGATGCTGAACCAGGTTATGAGACAAGTAGACAGTAGATATGTTATTACAGTAAACCAAAGATGCCTTACGTAAGGGACAATGAAGCTCATGAAGGATATTTCAGAGCCAACATAGCTCGGCAACAACATTCTCAACGCCTTGATATTCTGCTTCTACACTCGAATGGGAAAGTGTTCTTGCCGCTTGACAGACCACGATATAATATTATCCCCCAAAAATATGCAATAGCCGGACGTAGAGCGACGGGTGTCCGGACAGCATACCCAATCTGCGTCTGTATAGGAGAGCAACCTAGTAGGTGCGGAGGGATATAAATGTAGTCCATAGTCAAAAGTGCCCTTAATGATACACTTAAGAGTTGTAAAGTGAGGCTCCCTAGGAGCGTGCATGAACAAGCACACCTGCTGAACAACATATGCAATATCTGGCCGAGTGAAGGTAAGATACTGAAGAGCACCTGCGAGACTCCTATAAAGAGAGGGATCGCTGATCGAATCCCCGTTTTCCCCACTGAGTTTAGACTTTGAGTAGACATGAGTAGGCATGATCTTGCAGTTTGTCATTTTAGCCCTGTAGACAATTTACTCTACATACTTACGCTGACATAAGAACATGGTATATGCGTATCTGATCACCGATATCCCAAAAAAATAACTCAACTTACCCAAATTTGTCATAGCAAAGTCGGACTTGAGCAGGGAAATGATCTCGTGTTTCAGTATATTAGAAGAAGCTGTCAGAACAATATCATCCACATATAAAAGAATATAAGTCGTGTCAGTACTGCGATAAAAAATAAACAGGGAATAATCACTCTTGCTACACACGAACCCTATCTGTATGATGTATGTAGCAAACCTCTCATACCAAGCCCTAGGGGCTTGTTTCAAACCATATAGTGACTTACAAAGATGACATACATAATGAGGAACCTCCGGATGCACAAAGCTAGGCGATTGATGCATATAAACGGTTTATTTCAAATCCCCATGTAAGAAAGTATTTTTTACATCAAGCTGGTGTATAGGCTAATTTTTCCCCGTAGCTATGTTCAACACTGTGCGAATGGTGGCTGGTTTGACCACCGGACTAAAAGTCTCACCACAATCAACTTCCTCCTGCTGACCAGTACCATTAACTACAAGTCTTGCCTTATGGCGTTCAAGCTCTCCACTATCTTAGAATTTGTGACGATAGAGCCACAGACAATGAATCACATTCATCCCTTTTGGTTTCAGAATAAGATCCCAAGTGCGCTGATTGGTTAACATATTAAACTCCTCACGCATAGCCGCATTCCACTTCAGGTCAAATTTGGCTAATTTTGGAGTTTTGGGAACGGGTGAGATGGTTTGAGTGGATAGGTTAAAGTTAACTTTTGGTTTGAAAATCCCGTGTTATGCATGGGTTTCCATGCGGTGTGTGGGAACAGTCACATGTATGGCGGAGAATTTGGGTAGTCTGACAGGCGTTGGGGTGTGGCGATGTGGTGGGTAGGCGGCGGTGTGGCGGGTGTATCATCGAGCGGCGGCCCGGCGTGGGAATGCGGTAGATGGGATGGGTGGCTGTACGGCCTGAGGGTGTGAATTTTGGATTAGAGGTGAGGTCTCCGAGTCATCAAGGAATCTGTAATCAGTGGGTCGGAATTGATGGATGTTGGGAAAGGGAAAGACGTTTTCCTCAAACATGACATGACGTGAGACTATGATTTTGCATGTGGACACGTCATAGCATAAGTCTACTATGTCACGTTGAGGAGGAGATGTCAGCTACAGATGTGGGAGGATTGCCACTGGCATCGGACGTAGATAGGAAATGATAAATCCCCCCCACACTATTGCATCTGATAAGAAGTCTCCCCGTACGTAGGTCCTTTACAGAAAAACCAAACGGGTCAAAATCAATGGATACGAAATTATCGGTGGCAAATTTTCTAATAGATATTAGGTTCTTGATAATGTTAGGGCCATATAGGACGTTTTTAATGGAGAAGTGGGGATGCGGTAGTGGAGTTAGTGTGTGGCCAAACCCTTGAATTGGAATGCGATGACCATTTTTGACCATAATAGATTGAAGAGTATTTAAATTGCGCAGTTGAGAAAGATTACCAGAATTGTTGGTGAGGTGAGACGTGACACCCGTATCCATATACCACGCATCAACGGGCTGCATAATTTTTAAAGAACCGAAAGCATGGCCAAAATCCGTTGGGTTGATGCTAGACGGTTGTTGTTGGGCCACTATGTAGTGCGCCTGATGGCTGGACAGGGGCTCGGTGGTGCTGGGCCGCTGTGTAGTGGTCCTCGGCACTGCCCGCTATTGCTGCTGGGCCTGGCCTGGAAAGGGGTTGGTCGATAGTGCTTACTATGGTTGGGCAGCTGTATAGTGGGCCTCTGCAGTGCCCACTGTTGCTGCTGGGCTTGTCTTGTGAGAGGGGCTGGTCGACGGGGCCTAGTGCCCGAACAGTTGCCAAGGACGTGGGCTGGCCCACTGTGTCAGGTACTAGGCCTGCTGCTGATTATTCGTGACGCCGGGTGTTGAGGAAGGAAAATCGGCGAAAGTTTTGTGGGCCATGGGTGACGCCATGAGGGTATCAGAACTGCTGTATGTCATCTGTATACCAGGGGTATACAACCTGCCGGAGAGAAATAAAAGGTAAGAAGGTTGTAAATCAGTAGTATACCAGAGGTATACGGGGCTGGCTGTAAGAGAAAAGGTATGGGCAACATATATCAGCGTATATCAAAGGTATACCAGCAATATATGTGTAGTATATGATGGCACATAGGGTATATCAGTCGTATACAAGGCGTATATCGACTAAGGGATGATGTATATCGCTGTATACAGATAGTATATGATGGCAGGCAGTGTATGTCAGCTATATACAATGGTATATTGGTTGTTTCTGATAGGATTTGGCGTCTGAAGAGAAGAAGAAAAGAGGGGGGGGGGGAATAGGGTAGGGACTCTTAACAACTACCATAATATGTGCTAGAATGTAGGGTCAAACTTCTAGAAATTCAGAAGGCTCATTATTGAATTTAAAGCTAGTCATGTTTAGTAGTTTATTTTATGAGTATTTTCATAGGGGAAGCAATTCCCACGGAATTCTTCTCAGTATAAAGACGTAAATACACTCAATTCAGTGAATTTTGAGTGTTATTAAGCGAATTTCAATTAACCAATACAACGGCAACTTATATAATATATAGTATAATCTCTGATTGGTTTATGCTTATGCAGGTAGGTCTAATCATTTACAAAATGCTGATAAAATTCAGCAGGTTTGTTAGTTTATGTTGAAAATTTAATCTTCATTACGAACTTTAATGACTGTTTATTAAAGTTGTGGTTTGAAATGGTAAAAGCTGGGGAAATTTTTTCAATCCTATGTGATCGAGGACTGGAATTTTTTGCTTTTAATTTGCATATACTAAATAACTTTGGGTTCTAGGTAAAATATTGTGCGCACTGTGTGGAGTATCACATATTGGCTTGTAAATTAGTTTACGTTTGAATTTGTATTCGTTTTGATGCTTTATTTCCTGTCCGAATTTGATATTTACTCTTGCATCAATGATTTTCACGTAGTGTCAGTTTATTGTACGTAACTACGTATATGCACAATAATCTAACGTATATCTAAAATTTGCAAGTTGCAAAAACATTATTAAAACTAATACTATATAATCTCCAACTTGGACCAATATTGTATATTTTTATAATCTTGTAACGTGTACATCACAAACTCACGTTGTTGTATTCCGTTTGAGAGAATTATTGACATGTTAGGCAATTGATCAAGTTCACTCTATCTTTGTTTCTAGAATTGTAGTCACCTTCTAGAAAGTCAAAAGGATTATATATGTTGATGAATTAATATATGCCTGGCAAATGTGCAGGATTTTGAATGAAATAGATTCTGTGTCGGTAAATAGACATAAATACAGTGAGTGCAGTGAACTTGAGTTGTCTTTAAGAAAAAGGGAGAAAAAAAGAGATGTGCTTGATAAAATTTCAATTAACTTGTACAACCCAAACTTATATATATCATCTTCGATTGACTTATGTTTATGTAGGTCTAAGCATTTAAAATCCGTTTACACATTATAAAATAGGGATAAACACTTAGTTCAAGATTCTGAAATTTTCAATGAGTAACAGTATAATAATTGTAAATCTTTGAACAAAGTATTTTGAGATTAAGTCTTTTACCTCTGGAAGTTGGGTGACTTGGATTTGTGTCTTATTGACTTTATTCGTCTGTAAAACTTTATACAACGACTAACATGTGTATCTAGAGTACTATATTAAATTTGACGAACTTTTAAAATACTACCCACTAAAATTACAGCTCAAACTGACTGCAATTTACCTTACGGTTGATATCTAAGAAGGGATCAAAAACATATGTATCTAGAGTACTATATTAAATTTGACAAACTTTTACTTTACTACGCACTAAAATTACAGCTCAAACTGACTGCAATTTACCTTACGGTTGATATTTAAGAAGGGAAAAAAAAAGTCATCTATTTGTTGAGACAGATTAGCAGGTCAAGTCAAATTTGACAGTCAAGGTTATGGTTAAGTTGTGTCGTTCGCCGTGGTGTATAGCTGAATGAAAAAGGAGATAAACTTAAAATTCAGCTGGAAGTTTGCAGCGTGGGTTCGAACACTGGTGGGAGCAATTTGCTCTCTTATGAGGTAGGACCTTGTAGGTGATATCAGTTGCTTCGTTCTCAAACCCTGATCAATCAGGCACATCCCACGATTTATTGGTAGTATTAATGAGGAACCGAGACTACTATCTTCATGAATAGTCTGACGTAAATCGGGAAGCTGGATATCAAAATAAAAAAATGGAAAAAATACTATTTTCAAATACTGTACATTTTTTCAACTCTAAATATACTCCTTTTACTTTATAAAATTCAAATAAAATATTATACAAAACGCTCAAGAAAAGGAATGATATATAATTATTCTGGATTTTCTGTACGGGGTATTTTAATATTTAGTTGAAGGTAATTTTGACAAGTTAGCCTAGGTCATTCATACAAATATTAATGTCAGCTATAGTAATGTATGCTTCTTTTACTATTATAGTATTATCTGATTATGACTAGTATAGCTCTTTATGTGACATCTAACATATGTCACCTCCAATATCTATGTTTAATTTAATGAACTGAATATGTCTCGTCGAAAGAAGAAGAAAAAATGGAATTATGTTTTTCGTTTAGTTAGGGTTTGAACCAATTCAATAGCTTTTGCATAAATTTTATATTTATCTTAAAAATTCATCAAATAAATATTTAATTGTCAACTCATCAACTAATATTTCCATGTCGTACAAATTTAATTATAAATTCAGAATTTATAAATTTTAAATTTTGACTCCTCGGTCAAAATGAGAGTCCAAAACTTAAATGACTCAATAATTGAGAAAGTGAACTAAAATACCCAAAAAATTATGACGTTCATACTTTTTGCACATGAAAGGAATTTCCTGCGCAATAGGGGTATTTTAATTTTCTCAACACTTTGCATAATTTCAAAGGTTTGAAATTCACATTTTTTCATACTTTGACAAAAAATTAGTCATGTCTCACTGCGAAATGTCAATATTTTATATTAGAACGTGATATTTGTTTATGCGAACATTAATGTAGGCTCAATAAATCAAGGATACCTAAACGTTCGGAATGTCATTTTAGGGGTTGTAAACTACCAGAAGTAAGTTTTGTTTGGAAACTTGTTATCATTAGGTTTAAGTGTTTTACTTTTTAGGATTTTGATTTAAGCATTTTATTATTTAGTCAAGGCATTACTTTATTTTGAATATGTAGAGATTTTTTTCATAATTAATTTAGGACGTCGCACGAGTTAGTAATAAATGATATTAAAGACTAAGATAACTAATTATCATTAAGAAAGTAATACGTAAAAATATAATATTAACTTAAATTGTACAACTTAATTACATATACACAATCTCTAATGGGTCCCACATATGGTAGGCTTTAGAGTAACCTTAGGTCTAAGAATCATACAATCCCCACCACCCTTACCATCATCTCCACCCCCTTGCTCCTCTTAATAATAGGATGCTCTAAGACATGATCATTCTCTCTTCCCTTCCTTGAGCCCTTGACCATATGTGCTTCTTCTTGGGATTACGTGCGAATTGTACGGTCAGAATCTCATAAGGAGACGGGACCACAGGCGCAGAAGGATGAACCTGAAATAATATATAAATAATTAGTATTAATTTTAATTTATATTTAATACATTAACTTTTGGTAAAATATCAAACCTATGTATCGACGGGCTCCTGAGAAGGATCTGGTGTAGGATCTGAAGTAGTATCACAAATGGGATCCTGAATGGCTGGAGCTAGAGTTGGACCTGGAGCTAGAGCCAGAGTCGGACCTGGAGATGGAGATGGAGATGGAGATGGAACTAGAGCCGGAGTTGTAGATGGAGATGGAGATGGAGATGGAACTAGAGCCAGAGTCGGAGTCGGAGTCGGAGATGGAGATGGAGATGGAGATGGAGATGGAGATGGAGATGGAACTGGAGCTGGAGCTGGAGATGTCGACGAATCCTAAGATATAAAAAATTATGAAATAATCAGTATAAGTATTTTAATTTCTCAAAATAAGTATTTCAAGGACTTACCTCCGGGCTAACAAAATCCTCGTAGTTTATGAATGAGAAGTTGTACTGCAGCTCCTTGCCACCCTGTAGATCACGAACTGACCGCTCACCCTGTAGATCACGAACTGATCACTCACCCTATACATCACGAATTAGCCGATGCGCATGCACTGATGCGTCATATGAATCACAATAAATGTCTTCGCCTACATCAATGTACGCATTCTAACTCTGCTGGAATGAAGACCCGAATACATCTAAAAATAGTTATGCTGATGTATATAGAGGTGTTGACGGTCGATAAATAGTCGACGGGAGGGTTGAAGTCGACGGCTGCTGTTGTATTGGAGCGAGATCGAGAGTATGCTCATCTACTAGACGGAGGCCTCTACCGCTACCTACTTTTCCACCACATCGGTCTCTATCCCCTCGGCCACTATCCCCTCTTTCTGCCACCACCGTCTCCACGATCACAACCACGACCATCTGCTGCCTGATACAGGCCATCTGGAACAGGCTCATGCATACGTCTGACCTCTTATGCTTGTTGGATACCCAACTCGGCTACCAGAACAATCTGGACAACTAATTTCGCTGTTTTGGGATAGCAATAAGTTGTACTCCCAACTGGCGCATCGTCTGTACGGTCCGTAGGTGCATTTATTTGCAAATATTAATAATTGAATAAAATTTTAATGTAATAATTAAGATAATTAATTAAATTTAAGTGCGATAAACTTACCAACACCTCATATTATCCCGCGAGTAATGCGTATACTCGGTTATCTGCATCACGTCTATTAGGGTTGTTAATCAAGCTGTGTGTGATTTTTCAGTACCACTCTATGTAAACTTAGATCAGAGTTGTATGTCCGACCACCGTTGTGCTCTACAGCCTCTGAGCCCAACGATCGATCTGGGTATGCGTAAAGGCCCAGTATGTGGGATGGTAAGACGCGGTGGGATGCATGATCCTCAATGATCTTCATGTGTATCAACGAACATCATGACATCCACACGGGTTCACCCGCCATGCAAAACGGTGGAAACTGATCCAAAAACTAAACATACGACCTCTATATAAAAACATGTAAAACAAATTACCCCAAATTAGTAAACAAAAAAGACAAAAATAGTTAAAAAGGCAATAATGTAAAATCAAGCATGACATACCATGTCATTTGTCATATGATCAAGCTGATCCTTGAATGGAAGAATATTGCGGTGCGTATCCACATCTTAGGATATGCCTTCCGTCCATCTACGCACGTAGGGCATGTCATCATCAATGAAGTCAAGCCGAGGGTCCACATCTATAGACTGAAAAGGCAGCATCTATCCCTCACCCATAATTGAAAGGGTCATTAAAAAATAATTTATTAGTCGTCATTTCAAAAAGCTATATTTAGAATAAAATTACACACACTTAAAATATTTTACCTGAAAGAGCGCGTGAAATCCACCGACATCACTCCTACGACTATAGACGCTCAATAGACATCAATACAGGTAAGCCAGAACAACACTTCCCCAGCTGTAATCTCTCAATCGGTCCAGATTGGCCAAAAATAGTAAATACTTTAAGCTCATATTAGAACCCGATATGTTCGGGAATCATATAGGAACCCAATGCGTTCGGGAACATGATGCCCACAAATATGATGAGTAAATATAAACAAGCACGATGATCCATAATCTCCTGATTTGTATTGTCTACAATAGAATGTGCCATGTCCGTGAGGCACAAGTAAGCACAGAGGGAATACATCAACATCCGAATTTGTCCATGGATATCACCATGTTGAGGCTCGTATCCAGTGAGCCTAGTTAACTCCTGCCCTAATGTCGACTCATGTTGAATATTCCTGATGTATAATGAGAGTCTATCTACCCGTAGTCCAAACATGACTTCCATATCCTGAAGCGTGACAGTGGCCTCACTAGTGCGGAGATGAAATGTGTGGGTCTCCGATCGCCATCGCTCAATCATGGTCGTCATAAGAGCCTGATCATGTTGTACCCGACCAATAGCGACACAACGGTAGATACTACTCCGATACAATATCTCTAAGATGCGGGGATGTGGGGAACGAGTCTATAAAAGATCCCACACATGTTTCACCCTACACGGATGGAACAATGTACTCATACGTATATCGCCAGTCCATAATAGCTCGGACGTATGATTATCTTGTAGACTAAGTATTGATCTATCGATGGGCCTCGGATGAAGGTTGGGATCCATGAAGGTGTCTTATATATATTAACAATGTGTAAATTATTCAATAACCTGTAATATTAATATGTAATCATTTATCAAAAAATTATACTAACTAACTAATCCTTTATCGAGAAATTATATTAACTATCTAAATTTGAAAATTAGAATAATGATGTAGTATTATATTTTTATGAATAATTAGAAAATTCTAAACTAATTATGTTCAATCCTAAACTAAGAATTAATTATTTCTAATTAATAATTAATTATTATACTAACTATAATTAATGAAATATTATATTAATAATGTTTTTAATTCTAAAGTAATGATGTTCAATCCTAAACTAAGGATTAAATATTTCTAATAATAATTAATTATTAATTATAACACCTACTACAATTAACGAAACATTATATTAATGATGTTTTTAATCCTAAACTAATGATGTTCAATCCTAAACTAAGGATTAACTATTTCTAATAATAATTGATAATTAATTATAATACAAACTACAATTAATGAAACATTATATTAATGATGTTTTTAATTCTAAACTAATGATGTTTAATCCTAAATTAAGAATTAACTATTTCTAATAAAAATTGATAATTAATTATAATACTAACTATAATTAATAAAATATATATTAATAATGTTTTTAATCATAAACTAAGGATTAACTATTTCTATGTCACGCCCCGAACTATGGCCTGGACGAAATACGACGATCGATCCATGGCTGCATATGACCGAGCAAACTATATGGTTGTTGAATCAGCATAGGCATCAAAACATACTATAGTAATGATTTAAAAATATATAATTCAAACTGCTGAATTTATAATCTAAAAGTATATTGCGAAAATAGTCTGAAAATATCATAAGTCTGTAAATAGTATACTGACATGTCTGACATGCTGAACTAGTCTAGTCTATAAAACCTCTGACATGAGTCTGACTGAAAACTGTCTACCAGGACAAGGCTCTGGCATACCTCTACCATGAAACATAATAACAAAATAATAGACTAACACCTCGAATGAGATGGGGCTCACCAAGAAGCTGAAATTAAAGCAGTCCTACTAAGCATATCTGTCATCCTGAAACTCAGCACTGCACTGTGAAGTGCATGCCCCATGAAAAAGGAACGTTAGTACATTTGAATTGTATTGTATGTAAAGCAACTAAAAGAATAAATAGTTGTATGGTTCTCGGGAAAAAGGGCAACACAAATCAATAAACATATATTGTACTGAATCTGAAACTGAAACAAATAACTGATAATTGAACAAGAAAACAAAGAATATGATTACTTCATGTACTGAAATAAAGAATCACCTGTTTAATTGAAATAATAAATAATAGTAATTGTGGCCTTAGGCCCAATATGTTTGCACAAATCTGTGGCCTTGGCCAGAGTATACGTATACATAAATTGTGGCCTGGGGCCCAAATACATATGTGGCTTTGGGCACAAAATACATATGTGACCTTGGGCTCAAAATGCAGGTGATCGTACTATAATACTGAATTATACTGAAGTACATGATACTGGAATACTGAATCATACTGAAGTACATGATACTAGAATACTGAATCATACTGAAGTACATGATATTGGAATACTAATAGAACTAGACTGAGACATGTACTCATAAACTAATTATGAAGTTTGAAGCATTAATTGTTCATAGTAAATCGAATTGTCATAACTGAGACTCATAGGATATCGAACATGAGTCTATACTGTTTACGTAATGAGTTCACATTATTCAAAGTGATAATTATGAACAACTACAAAGTTATATTCTCAAAAGATATAAGTTCTAGACTTTTCATAAACTAGGGCATAATCTCTAATTTTGAAGTAATTCGTAGTAATCTTGAGGACTGAGGCATGAAAATGATTAATGATGTTCCCACACGTAGAGAGATAGCCTTACATACCTATAAATGCTCCAATCAACAGATTATTTTGCTTCTATGACGAAGAACACTCAGATCCTAGCTTCAAATCATTGGAGAATGATTACTTGTTATTCTTATATTTTTGTCACGCCTCAAACCCGACCCTAGACGTTACATGCATCTGGTGCTATGCACAATACCGGAAGCACCTTATAAGTCACTAAACGTTTACCTCTTTTAACAATATTTCATTATACAATCAAATAAGGTATAAATAGCTAAATGAAATCATGATCACAATTTATGAAATAAGATCAGCGGAAGTCTATAATAAATAAGTTGTCAAAAACATAGCAACACCTATGAGAGTCAAATAATGACCTCAACCAAGTACCCATAAAACAATGTCTATCTATGGAGCCTCTATAACGATAAAAGAAAATAGTCTAACTTCAGGACGCAGCCCGAAAACTAAAGCAGTAAACTAGATAGATAGACTGTCCCACGAACAATTGTGTGGGCTCGCCAATAAGTCTGAAAAGTAGCAAGTTCTCCTACTCCGTACGCGTATCACGAACATGCTCTTTTTCAATACCTAACATACCATCAAAAACAACAATAGTATACCTGAGTACTTGTGCTCAGTGAGTGTCTCCAGGATAATGATTAATAGCAAAATATATAAGTAATAAGTGTAATTAAAAATAATATTGAGAAATAGTTTAAAACAATGATAACATATCGTGATCATCCAGTATAAGTCAATGACGAAGATATAATCACTTTGAATCCTTAAGTCGTTCTCATTACCTTAAGTTCTTTCAAAACTGTTCGAAGTTAGTAAAATCACCAGTAAAAGTCAATAACATAGAAACATATCGATTTTCACTTGTTATACCGTTCATCACGTTAAGTCTTTTCATTCATGAACTCAGAGTCATCAACAAGCCACTCACATGCAACCAACAGATCAACACATGCAAACTCACGGACAAACGACCATTTGATACAACGGGACTTTATCAAATGGAGGTTAATCATCGTCTGGACTAGCACAGTAATAGATACACTAGGGCTATTTTCCCACGGAGGCTAATCATCCTCTGGACTAGCACAACAATAGATGCACCGGGCTACACGCCTCGGAGGTCAATCATCCTCTAGACTGACACAACAATACTTGTATCAATATATTAGGATCCATAACGGTTAATCGTCCTCTGGACTAGCACAACTTGCCCATACAGGCTCAAGCACAAATATGTACAAATCATGGCATGGAAGCCGAATCTCAAATCATAATATGATAGTCAAATTATTCATTATGAATTATGCTCATCATCCCGTTAATATACTATATCATGTCATTAAACTGTTTAGAAATCATGTTCAATCATTAATCAAATTTTAACTCACCAAAACCCGTTCATAGGGTAAAACACATTAAAGACCCAAGCTTTTGAAAACAAGTTTAACTTATCCCTTATAGGGGCAAAGCATATTCAACGGTTAAATATTTATAATTCAGTTTCAATAATCCTTTGATATGAAAAATCACGAATACATATGTGTAGTATGATACACCTAAGGTTCTATGAGGGCTTGTCCCTTGCGCACATGAAACCTTCTCGAAAAAATCATTTTTAAAGGTTGAAAAAGTATATTCGAAATAGACATACCTTGATTCCTGCTAAAATCTAGCAAACGTATTCCCCCCATGTTTAATAATCGCTCTACACTATTAAGGATGATAAATATTAGAACTTTATTCATTTCTATGAGCTTTTCTTAATTTTCAAAAACTAGAAATTTTCTAAGCCTTAAAAACTTGTTCTTGAACCTCATGTGAATCACTCGTTGATTGTAATCGCGTAGTATAATCTATACTAGCCTAAAATCCATCAATTGAATCAGGGAAACCAAATTTCATATCTTTTAGACGAAGTTCTACTTGTTCCTCCTTCTCCTCTCTTGATTTTTAAGGAACCTATGGTTTGGAGAGATGAACTAAGATTAATTTGATGTTATATTGATGTGATAATGATGGGAATTGACCAAGAACTTACCTTAGATGTTTTGGGGAAGCCTTAGGGTTGTTTTCTCTAAAAAGGTTGTCCAAAATGAAGTGGGGTGAGTTATAACGAAGTTAGGCTTTAAAAACGTCACCCCACTGTGCGCGATCACGCATCTGGAAGGCCCAAACGTGCAGTTATCATGCACCAAGGGCATTACACTGCCTCATGTGCGCTATCGCGCATCGGAAGGCCTGATCGCGCACACTGTATAATGCCCAGTAAAATAGGCATAACGCTTAGAAAGTGCTCCTATTAAGATCCATAATATATGATTGGAAGGGTATTTTAAGGACCTACTACTTTCATATTTTGAGTTTTCTCAAATTTCCAATGAAATTAGCCAAAAAATTAGAATAAGTGCAACATACCTCATACTTAGATGAATTTAAGAGCTCTTAAGAACTTCACTATTTGGTTTGACTTCAAAACGACTATCTATCACCTGAATTCATCCCAAAGGGATTCACATAACCAAATATGACACATCAACACTAATTTAATTCATTCACACGTAACCCGAATTTACTGAGTGTTACAGTTTTTGTTTAAGAATCATGTATTTTGTGCTAGAATGGATTAAGAATCGTAGAGATGTTCTTACCTTGATGTGGGAGGTTGAGAAGAGGGGAAAATCATCAATAAGGGTTTTCCACGAAGTTAGAATGTCTGATGAATGAAATTTCGTGTTAAGTGTTGAATTTATAGAATGACCATTTTGAACCTTGTCACTCGCTGGGTGAGTGCTATGGCATGTCATTGTCTCACCCTGGCACTCGCTGGGCGAGTGCTATAGCCTGTCATTGACTCGCTATGGCACTAGCTGGGCGAGTGCTATGGATTGTCCTCGAATCGTTATGCTACTCGCTGGACGAGTGCCCCTACTTATTTCACACTTATTCAAAATCTTACATATTTTACGGTACCGACAACGTCTCAGTAAAATGGTCATAACTCCTAGCATAGAGCTTCATTTGGCCTCTACTTTATATGGATGGAAATGTATTTCAAATGGATATAACTTTAATGCATAATGTTTTTCCAAGATTCCTTATAGAATTTTTTGAATACTCGCTTGAAGTGAGACCTTTTGCAAACTCACTTGAAAATATGGCCCGTGGAGTAGCTTCCAACTATACTTTGCCCAAAGACTACTTTTATAACTAGATTAGTTTTCAAAACCCTTTCTAAACTCTACATCTTGGTTCCATTATGTTTCCATCATACGGGTCAAACCTTAGCCTGAATGTACGAGGTGTTACAATATCTCCCTCTTGGGATCATTCGTCCTCGAATGATGGGTGTTGCTTCTCATTGTCGAACTTGCACGCCTTAAGGATATGGTTGCGTGAATTCTGAACTGAATGTTTACTTAACTAACGAACTACTAGACTGAATAAATACTGATTGAATGAATGTTGAACTGAATGAGTTAGCTAAATAGGTACTGAAGTGAATGAATAAGCTGAATGAGTACTGAACTGACTGGATAATAAACTAACTGAATACTGGACTTGCACGAATGCTTTAGTACTGAACTGACTGGATACTAACTAATTGAATACTGAATTTGCATGAACGTTTGAGTACTAAACTGACTTGAATGTTATAATATGAGGTCTGAGTACTGGAAATGTGAATGTTATAACATGACACTGAGTGTACGACGACCAGCTCTGGTGGTAATTTTAACTCATATGTCGCTGGACCGACCCCTCGGATCATGTATGGTCTAATTATATCTAGGAATAAGCTTCCCTTTCTTATAAAATCGCTTGACCCCTTCCATAGGCAAAACTTTCATGAAACTCCCAATTATTAACATGAAACTCTGAATCTTTATGTTGCACGTTCGAATAGGACTTCTAGCAACTCTTAGCCGCTTTCAAATGCTTTTGAATGAATTTAAACTTTTCATAGCCTGATGGACCAAGTCTTATCCTAACAATTCTGCTTCACCAACTTCAAACCATCTAATTGGTGATCTACACATGTGCCCATACCAGGCTTCAAACGACGTCATCTTGATACTGACATGATATATATAATTAGAAACCAAAATAAATGAGAGGCAAATGTCATCCTAATTACCCTTAAAGTATGGGACACAAGCTCTCAACATATCTTCAAGTGTCTGGATAATAAGCTCTGCTTGTCATCTGTTTGAGAATAAAAAATTGTTACTGAGATGGTATTCAATCCCTTCTAAAAAGACTTCAAAAACATTCACTTTGAACTGGGCACCTCGAGCTGATCTAATGGAAATTGGAACCCCATGGGATCTGGAACTTTCCTAAATATATAACTTTTGCATAATCTTCTACTGAATCGGCTTTCGCTTACTACCACTTTAGAAACTTAGCCACGAAATTGACTACATTCTTTTCATGTCATTTCACCAATAAACCTTCTAAAGGTCATGATACATTTTCGTGGAGCTTGGATAGATAGAATATCTGAAATTGTGTGCCTCTACCATAATCTTCTCTTTGCGTCCATCTACATCGGGGATGCAAAACTTTTCATTCGTACCTTAGAGTATCATCATTTCCCCTTGTTTGGAAGCCATGAGTTTATGTATGTGAATCCCCTCCTTTAGCTGCAATAGATAGTGATCATGAACCTATTCTCCTCTTTTACTCAACTACTAAGGAAGATTTGGCTTTGTTCCATATAACAACTCTACCATCTTCGGGGTTCAAAAGTTAAACTCCTAGGTTTGCTAAACAATGAACTTCTCCCATCATGATTCTCTTGTCTGACTCAACATGAGCTAAACTACATATACTTGATATTTTTCTGAGATGCTTCTTTAAATACTCTTACTACTATTATGCACTAAGTTTTTTACCAACACCCTGAAAATGGAGTCTCATGTGATGGCACTACCTTCGGAGACTATCTCATTATGCCCTTATTACTGAACTGATGTTCTTCATATCTCATGCTAACCCTTCATGTTTTCAATATTCGACTGCACTTATTGACAATTTACACATCTCTCTCTTGGACCAAAGGTTGAGATCTTATATTTGTGGATCCTTGTCTCTCGTTGGGATTCAACCAACTTTCTTAAACTTCTGCAATTCTTTGCACTTTATGTCACTAACGGCTCATTTTTGGCTCATTTCTGAGTGACCTTCCTTAGTAGGGAAAACTGAATTACTTACATGAACGGGAAACTAATTTACTTACATAGACTGAATTACTGGCATAATCTGTCTTAACAACTTAACTTCGCTCACACAACTAGTCTTATGAAGACTTCCTTTTTAGATAACTCTAAAAGATCATTCTTCTGTAATTTCATCTCTTATCGTCTAGCTGATTTTCTTCTCCCACTATCATTGTACTTCATACTTATCTTAAACTCTTTAGGTTCTAACATGTATTTGGTGTATCAACTGTTACTCACTCATCAATGTTAACCTAACTAAGAAAATCAAATCATACCTCTACTAGCTCTGCTGAAATTGCCAGTTCACCACATCTACTCAAAACTTACTTACTATTCTCTATTAAACACGTGCTAGCATCATGTTCTCTGATTTTGGTCTGAATGCTAAAGTGAAATGTAGTTTATTTCCAACTTCCCTCATCATTCGACTATATTCTGCAGTCGTATACTAACCTTTTTTGTACTATAGATATGGATCACACATAGGAGAAAATTTCGTCAGTCTTAAATGAAAAAATTGAAATACCTAACCCCGGACTTTCTATACACTTTAAAATTATATCGTACTATACACATCGGTGGGTAAACACTTAATCCCATAACCTTTGAGGGAACTTTCTCATCTTATCTTCTCATAGTAATATCTACTTCTTGTAGTAACTTACTAACGCCCTACTCTCTGGTTCTGATCTGAATAAACTTAAATAATTTAAAACTATTCCCAAAAATTTAATATCATCTACTTATGGTTCTCATGTCGTGTAAAATAAACTTATTAGTCGTGCGCATGGGTCATATGGTAACTGGGATTAATTGATAACCATAAAACTTGATAACTGCTTTTGTACTTTCTGATAAGGTTTATGCTCTAGTCCGTAGTAATTATGCACTTTGTTCCACTTTCAATATCATCACATGTCTCATCTGTTACCAACATGTACATCACAATTTATACCCCAGTGGGTAATCATCCTCACTTGGACCTTAAATTTCCTGCTAGTCATTCTCGCATTTGATACGTTCAGAATTGATGGAAAGAGAATGTCACTTATGAAGCGAGTTAGAAGGTTTTCTGAAAATATTGCTCTAATTGCACGATGTAGAGAATGAAAGTAATGAGAAAATCCTAGATGTCTTGGTGATCAACTGTTTACATGTGTGGGTGCCTCACACACATAAAAGAGATTTTATAGACTCCCTAATACACGTGAATTTTGATATGTGTATTAAAATTTAGATATATGAATTTGAATACACACTAAATCTGATGAATTTTGATGCTTTATTTCCTGTCTGAATTTGATATTTACACTTGCATCAATGATTTTCACGTAGTGTCAGTTTATTGTACGTATATGCACAATAATCTCACGTATATCTAAAACTTGCAAGTTGCAAACACATTATCAAAACTAATATACAATCCTAATCGAAAATTGAAAGAGGAAACAAAGACAAGAAAAATGTTTTATGATGTGTTTGGTACACTATTAAATGTTTTCGACATTCTATTTTATCTTAGAATTTGGATTTATGATCTAACGTGATGGGAGATTAAGGTTTCATTTGTTTTTATTAAGTTGAAGACGTATGAAGAATTTATATATATATATATATATATATATATATATATATATATATATATATATATATATATATATATATATATATATATATATATATATATATATATATTAAGATATTTATTTTCTCAAAATCTAAATATATAAAAAAATCCTTATTTAAAAGTTAGTAATAAATATAAAAATTAAATAAAATACTAAATTATTCTAATACAATATATATCAACCAAAAAAATTAAAAATTATTGTTGGGGTTGTTGGTGGTGATGACTAGTGTTGTTGTTGTGAGTACCCATCGAGGAAGGTGTTGGTTGTGGGTAGTAGCTAGTGGTGATGATTGATAGTAATAGTGGTTAATGGTGGTTGGTCAGGGTGGTAGATGATGGAAATAGCTAATGATGATGGACTAATAATGAATAATGATGATGGTTGACAATATATAGTGCAGGATAGTACTTGTGTGTCATTGTCGGTAGGTTTGACGGTTGTTGTGGACTTGTGGTAATAATGGGTGGTAGTGATAATTGTAAACGGTGGATAGTGGTGGTGCCAGATGTCTATGGTAATTGACGATGGTACTGGTTGTGGGACGTGGGTGGTAGTAGTTGACAATGGTGGGCAATGACGGTTAGCGATGAAGCCGATTGTAGTGGTAAATTGTTATCTCTGTAAAAATCTTCGAATATATCTTAATTAATTATTCAGATTTATTTATACTCATTAAGTCGTTTTAAAATAAGAAAATTAACATACTTTATGATTAAGATCTAAATGATTAATATTAAGATTATCATTAAATGTAAATAAATGAGATCTTAGCTAAAATTTCAAATGTTAATATAACCACAGGTGAAATAATTTTTTAAGCTCTTCACAATTTTATTTTATTATTTTATAACCCTTTACAAGATATCTTAATTTTTTTTATATACAAGAGATTTATAAACACCATAGCTTCTATTTAAATTATAGAAAGACAAAAAATCTCATTTTCCTCGTGTAATCATTCTCTAAAACAAGAAGTAATCTATAACAACTATTTTTGTGTGATAAAATTTCATTTCAAAGAAAGATATACCTACAATCCCCGGGTTGTATTTGGGGGTGTAGTGGCGGATATATCTTGCCTCAAGCAGTGTAATATATTGCTTTGTCTAAATATTTTATTCACTTATTCAAATGTTAACATTACTTATTGTAAAATTGTATTAATCTTTTTTGGGGAGTTTTTTTTATTAATAAAAATATATATATATATAGTGTATACTGTGGAATCCTGGTACAATAAGGATCATATATTCACCATAGTTATACATCACTAAATATTACACAATATATGTGATATATTCTAATTATGGTACAATGTGGACTGTACACGTTAATACACCCCCGCAGTCAGAGCGGGAGGAGGCCGAATGCTAAGACTGGATCTGAAGTCGAGGAATAGCTGTCTAGGAAGATCTTTCGTGAAGATATCAGCGTACTGATAGGAAAAAGGCACATGCAAGACCTTAACATGACCGAGAGCAACCTTCTCACGAACAAAGTGAATGTCCATCTCAATATGCTTGGCTCGCTGATGCTGAACCGGATTATGAGATAAATATATGGCGGATATGTTATCACAGTACACCAGAGATGCTTTATGCAAAGCTCCAAAAGGAGGTTTCGGAGCCAACAGATCTCAGCAACAACATTTGCAACTCCTCTATACTCTGCTTCTCCACTTAACCGGATAATATGACTTGTCTCTTGGCAGACCAAGAGATGAGATTATCCCTCAAAACACACAATAGCCGGATGTGGATCGTCGTGTGTCCGGACAGCCTGCGCAATCATCATCTATATATGATAACAATCTGGTCGGTGCTGAGGGGTATAAGTGCAATCCATAATCAGGTGTGCCCTTAACTTATCGAACGATACGCTCAAGGACAGTAAAATGAGGCTCCCTAGGGGCATACATGAATAAACACACCTGCTGAATGACATAAGCAATGTCAGGCCTGGTGAAGGTAAGATACTGTAGTGCACCTGCAAGACTCCTGTAAAGAGTGCGGTCAGCTACTGGATTACCATCAACGACACTAAGCTTTGATTTAGAGTCAACCGGTGTGGATATGATCTTGCAGTTTGCCATTTTAGCCCTGTACACTATCTCTTCTACATACTTGCGCTGACACAAAAACATATTATCCGCAGAGAGAGTTACTGAAATCCCAAAAAAAAATAGCTCAACTTCCCCAAGTTAGTCATAAAAAATTCGGTCTTAAGCAATGCAATAATCTCATTTTAACACATCTAATGAGGCAGTGAGAACAATATCATCCACATATAGTATTAAGTAAGCGGTGCTACTACCTCGATGAAAAATAAAGAGAGAATTATCGCACTTGCTGCAGACAAACCCAATTTGCATAATGTACCTCGCAAAGCACTCATACCACGATCTGTGAGCCTGACCATAGAGTGACTTATGAAGACGACATACATACTATGAGGCTGCTGGATGGACAAAACCAGGCGGCTGATGCATGTAAACAGTTTCTTTTAAATCCTCATATAGAAATGTATTTTTCACATCGAGCTGATGAATCGGCCACTGCTTACCATATCAATGCTCAGAACTGTGCGAATGGTAGCTGATTTAACAACCGGACTGAATGTTTCACCACAATCTATGCCCACATATTGATTAGTACCATTAGCCACAAGTCTCGCCTTATATCTCTCTAAGTCACCATTGTTTCTGTATTTGTGCCGAAAAGGCCATATACATCGGATCACATTCACCCCCTCCGGTAGAGGAACCAAATCCCAAGTGTGTTGTTTCATTAAAGCATTAAACTCCTCACACATGGCCACATTCCAATTTGAGTCTAGTTTGGCTAATTTTGGGCTTTTGGGAATTAGGGATATGATTTGTGTAGATATGTTAAATTGGACTTTGGATTTGAAAATCCCGTGTTGGGCACGGTTTCCATATGGTGCGAGGGTATGTTTGTTGGGTTTCAGGTCCAGTTCTTTGTTTGGGTTTGGAATCGAATATCGAGTCTGATTCTCTATTTGTTGGGTGTCGATTTATGGACTAGGTACAATAGCGGGTGTGGGTGATATCGATCTGGGTGGGTCGAGATTGGAAACAGTGGTGAGGTTATGTGGTTTTGCCGATTTTTGTAGATCGTAATCAGGGGAGGTCGACAATGTGGGGTACGGTGTCGGTGGTAGGGAAGGACCGTTGTTCTGGTTTGGTGGTGGGACTATGGTGGTACGATTTGCATTATTGGTGGCTGGTGTGGTTGCAGGGTGGCATTGGGGTTGCGGTGGCGACACATAAGTGGGGACGGTGAACGAAGATGGTGCTGAGATATTGGGCCGATTATCGGTGGTAGTGGCAATCGGTGGTGATGGTGACGGAGAGTAGGCGGGTGGCAGAGACGTAGAGTTGCGTTCTGTGGTAGCGGAGATAGGTTGGCAGTGGTGGACTGACACAGTTCGTGGAGGATGACTGGATAGAGGTCATACTTATCAAGGAAAGTGTAGTCCATTTTTCGGAATTTTTGGATGTTCGAAAATGGGAATTTGGTCTCATAAAATGTGACGTGACGTGACGAGAGACGTGAATTTGATGAGTGGACACATCATAGGACAAATAGTCCCTATAGTTAGGCGGGAAACCTACTAAGTCATATGGAGAGGTCTGGGGTGCTAATTTATGGGGGTAGTGGACGCAAGTATTGGATAACAAAAATAACCGAAAATCTGAAGGTGATCATAGGAGGGGATCCGACGGTATAATATTTCGATTTGGGACATGTTATGAAGAGTACTAGTAGGTAAAATATTAAGGACGTATTCTACCATTTTGATTACATAGACCCAAAAGGAGGGAGGGAGAGAGGCATGAAACAGGAAAGTTCGAACCATATTATTTATGGTGCGAATGATATGTTCTGCTTTGTCATTTTGAGGGGAGGTGTGGGGACACGAGAATCGAAAAAACATGCCATTAACAGAGCCAAAATTGTGAAACGCAGAATTATTAAACTCACAACCGTTATGACATTGAATCGATTTTATGTCTTTTTAAATTGTATTTTGACATAGACACGAAATGCAAGAAACTTGGCAAACACTTCAGACTTGAATTTAAGCGGATAGACCCAGACAAAGTGAGAAAAGTCATTTAATAAGACGAGACAAAATTTATGACCCAGTGAGCTAGTAATGGGAGATGTCCATAAATCTGCATGAACAATGTCAAAGGGAGAATACGTAACACTTGAAAAAGACTGAAACGGAAGGCGAACATGTTTACCTAATGGACAATAAAGACATTGTTGGGCAAATTTTTCACTAATACAACAAATTAAATTATTGTTTCTAAGAAAATGAAAAACAAGGGCTCCTAGATGTCCAAATCTATTATTCCAGGTTGACGGAGAGATTATTGCTAAATCGGTGCGAGGATTGACACTATCAGCGGACGTGGATACGAAAGGATAGAGATCACCCTCACTGTTGCATCTCGTAAGGAGTTTTCTGGTACGGAGGTCCGTTATGGAGAATCCAAACGGGTCAAAATTGATCGAGACAATATTATCGGTGGAAAATTTTCTAACGGAAATTTGGTTTTTGATAATGTTAGGAGCATATAAGACGTTATTCAAGGAGAGGTGGGGATGCGTTGGTGGGGTTAGTGTGTAGACAAACTCTTGAATTGGAATACGATGACCGCTTCCAACCATTATAGATTGTGGAGTATTTAAACTTCGCAGTTGAGGAAGATTACCAAAATTATTTGTGAGGTGAGATGTGGCGCTCAAATCAATATACCACGCATTATCGGGCTGCCAAGAAGTCAATGTGACGAAATAGAGCCTAAATTGGATTGGGAGCAGCCTGGAGTGGACTGCTCGACTCTAAGAAATAGGGCCTGAGTAATGTGGTCCATTGTCTGTCTTGGGGAGGACTGAAAGGCTGCCTGATATTGGGCCCAAATTGGTTTCCAGACTTGGGCTGTTGGGCTACCAGAAATTGGGCCGCGGATGTAGCCCCAACTGCTGCTGGGCAGCGGCTGCTGACTACATGTCCTTGAATGTTGTGCATTGCTGTATCGATGCTGCCATGAGAGCTTTTTGGAGGGTAGGTGGGGTTGTATACGAGGGTTGTACGACCTGTTGAAGAGATAGGGAAGATAAGGGAGATGTATATCAATGTATGTTAGCATATATCAAGGCTCTTTGTAGCGTTAGGGGGAAGCTCTTTTGGTCTTCTCGATTAACGGAATAAATTACAGAAAAATATGTTGAAGGCTGGGCAAATCTATTCCCACTGAGTTGTGTGACTCGGGAACATAAAAGAAGAAAAGCAGTCATCGGGTAAAAGGAATAAAAAAGAAACAGAAAAGAAGAAAGGAGTGATTTTCCTCTGACAAGTTTGTCGAACAAGAGGACATCAACTTTTGTTCGGTTCGAGAAAAGAAGAAAGGACAGAAAAAATTTGTTGTTCAGTTGGGCAAGATTGTTCGAACAGAGGACAGTCACTTTTTTGTTCTCGGGAAGGATTGATTTTTGAAGAAATCAAGGGGAGGAAAAAATAGGGTTTAGGTTTTAGCTTCTCATATCATGTAAGATTGTATTAACCTCCCTTATAGAGTCTTTCTCATTAATAAAAATATATATAGTGTACACTGTGGAATTCTGATACAATAAGGATCATATATCTACCATAGTTATACATCACTAAATATTACACAATATATGTGATATATTCTAATACTCCTATATATGTCATAGTACTCTTTTGTACTCCTATCCTAAAATATTTGTCGGATTACGCTCTTTAAGAGTCAAATTATATGAACGTTGATCAACAATTTAAGCTATATTTTTTTATCATATTAATATGAGAAGAATTGAAATTTATAGTATTTTTCGTATAGTTTCCGAATATCTAAATTTTAATTTTAAAATATAAAATTAATCTAATCTAATTTAGCTTTGAATTTAATCAAATTGACTTTTTTTTTAAAATATGACAAGTATTTTGGGACAGAGGGAGTACGTCAGACTAATCTTTAGCCTATTATTATAATTAACCATTTTAACAAAAATTACATGATTAATTGGTAAAAAGA
Organism: Anisodus acutangulus; assembly: GCA_029783415.1. Taxonomy (NCBI): domain Eukaryota; kingdom Viridiplantae; phylum Streptophyta; class Magnoliopsida; order Solanales; family Solanaceae; genus Anisodus; species Anisodus acutangulus. The sequence continues at coordinate 29,194,416 of CM056496.1, forward strand.
AGAATTACATCATTATGATTGTTTTACAATGGAAATTCATTCTATTAGCACGAGTAATTAGTGTTGTACTAGGTTACATATTTACCATATTTTGTATTCTATAATTATGGTAGGATTCAGATCCTTATTATAGAAGGATTCAACATTGTACACCTATATATATTTGTATTAATGATAAAAGGCTCCTCTTATTACAATATTACATGATATCAGAAGCCTAAACCCTTTTTTGTTATCGGATTTCTCGGATTTTGTTCCTATCAGTGGAGGCTACTTGGCTGCTTTTTCTCTTCTTTTCGGAAGACCAATGTGCGTTTCAACAGTACACAGTAGGCGTGACCAGTGGGCCGGGCTCGGGTCTGTCGGGTCGAACCGGCGGGATTGGGATCGGTTTTTTTTTTTTCACTTAATTTAAAAAATAACATATATTCATTAAGAAGTAGTTTCTAGCATTTTCTTGTTGGTAAAACCTATATACTTCCTTGTTGGTAAAACCTATATACTTCCTTGTTGGTAAAACCTATATACTTTCTTGTTGGTAAAGCCTATATACTTTTTTGCATTCGTTTTCTACGCTAGACAACACTTCTTCTTTAGTTTGTTCAATAGGTGGTGGGTGATTTGGATTTTTGGGACTTGGAGGTGGTAGTACTTCTACACAATCGTAAATAGTTTCAATAAGTGATTTAGTACCGTCTATTTTAATAGTCGGATTTAATACAACACCAATAATATAAATAGTGGGAATAGGAATAAAATATTTTTTTAATAGCTGTCTTATAAGGTGGTTTATCCATATATTCATTAAGTAGTAAAAATCTTAGATCTTTATAAAACAACATAGTTGAAATAGTAGGATAATATATACAGGAAAATTCTTTTGTTGCTTGAAAAAATTTCTCTAAAAATACAATAAGTTCTGAATTTTTCCCCCAATCACTATCTACAATCATATTAGCTGGATTTTGATTATGAGAGTTAAAAAATAAAGTTACAGATTTTCTATAGTCATAAGCAACAAGTAGTTGCTCGTATAAAGAATTACACCTAGTGGGTACTTCTTCTGGAGTTTTTTTATAAGGTAGTTGACAAACGTGAGAATTTTTTTAATATTCTTTTCTTTGTTGTATTCTATTATTTTTAAAAATAAAGTTTATAGCAAATTGTATTTTACTAAGAATGTCTTCAAAAAGTGATAGACTATCCTTTACAATTAAGTTATATATATGGCACACATATTTTATATGAAAATGATCTGGAAAAGATGGAGTTAAACTATTTTTTAAAATTGTAATAGCGTAATTGTTAGAAGAAGCGTTATCTAATGTAATAATCATAATTTTATCAGTTATTCAGTAATAATCGCACACTCGATAAATATTTTCTGCAATAAAAGTATCAGTGTACCTATAATCTATATATCTATACGCTAAGATACGTTTTTGCATAGACCATTTATAATCTATCAAATGACAGGTTATCGTTAAATAATTATGGTCGTTAGTACTACGACCTATATCAGAAGTGATAGCCACTTTTCCATTAAAATGATATAATGAATAACGTAAATACTGTAGATATTCATGTGCGAATTTAAATACATCTCTCTTAACAGTGGATCTAGAAAAACCGTTAAAAGCAGGATTATACATATCTCTAATGTAATGAATAAGATCGGGAGATGAAGGAAATGAAAAAGGCAAACCCTCCACATCAACTAATTTTACTATTGTTTCCCTATCTCTATGTTTATCGTATTTAGGGCCTACAATTCCCCCCGTCATAGGGTTAATTTGACCCTGTACTTGGTCCGGGGCAGTATGTGAACCTTGTCCCGATGGAGAAAACGTTTGCGCACCCAGTTTTGAAGCTTCATATTGGGCATATCTAGCTGGATGAGCCCTTGCTACGTGTCTCATTAAACCCCCCGTCCCACCGTGACCTTTTCCGGTTTTAAATTTTAAAACATCTTTACAAATTTTACATCTAGCTACTTGATTCTCTACGTCCCTATCAAAAAATGTTCATGCATCTGATTTTAATGTTCGTTTTGCTGGACCTCGTCTCATACTAGGGGGAATATGAGGCATTTCAGTTGAAGGTGCACTAGTGGGTGTGTTGTCATCTACATTAGTGGGTGTATAATCTAGATCATCTTCTAAATTAAAGTCTTCTTGAGTTCCAGAAAAATAGCTCCTCATCTAAATCTAATGGTATTGTAGGAAAATGTTCAGTATCAACAAAATCATCCTGTGTAGGAATAAGATTCTATCTAGAAATAGGACCCTTGCCTTTGTTACCCCTACTAGAATAAGTATGACCCCTACCCGTAAGCATACGTTTAAATCCATCCATTATAAATTTATACTTATAATAATAAATAATTAAAGTAAATGAAATTAAGTGCGCTAAATAAAATAAACAGACAATAATAATTTAATGAAGGAACGAATGTACCAAACGCCGACGTGTAATCGAAAGGTTGAAAATTAAAACTTTGCTCGATGGAAGATCCTCAAGCTAGTTGTCAACTTCACTCCCAAATGAATAAATAAAATTAAATATTTAGTAGACATTGTAGACTTGTAGAGAGATAGATTGAGAGATTAGAGAGATTGTAGGAAGATTTGTGAGAAAGATGAAGAGAAAATGAGGTATTTATAGTTGGAAAATTGGGTTAAAGTATAAATATAATAACTTATGAGTTAAAAATAAATATTAAGGGGGTAGGGGGGTTGGGGAGGGGAGGCCAAAAATGGTCATTCCACAACGGCCAAAATGTAAAATGGTCGTTGGTGCAACAACTATTTTTGCGATCGGGACGGGGACCAGGACGAGCCTGGCGAGATTGGGGCGGGCCAGGCCAGGCCGGGTCGGGACGGGACATGGTCCCGTCCCGGTTTGAGTCCCGATAACGCAAAAACTTTTTTTTTTAAAAAAAGTTATGTTCGGGGAAGGACCGGAGCGGTGTCGGGGCGGGACCGGGCCGACCCGGCCCACTGGCCAGCCCTAGTTCACAGTGCATGCTACCTGTTTTGTCTTTACGGACAATAGCTGCCACTGATTTTCAGAAACAATAGCAGTCCACAGTTCCTCTTCTTTTTTATTTTCTCTTTCCAGAAACTCTTCTTTTGTTCTCATTACCCGAAAACAAACTTTTCACCCTACTTTTTATAAGCACAAATTCTTTTTCTTCTAGTGCTTTTCTTTAAATTCGAAAATAAAAGTTTTTTCCTCTTTATTCTTTATTCACCAAAAATAATTCTCTATAATGACTTCTCATCCAGCTTCCGCTTCAGGCCCTCTCCAATTCAATTTGGGTCAGGCTTTCGCCACATTTACTCTTCGGCAACCCGATAACGCGTGGTATATGGATACGGGCGCCACGTCTCACCTCACTAATAATTATGGTAATGTTACTCAACTGCGAAACTTAAATACTCTGCAGTCTATTATGGTCGGTAACGGTCATCACATTCCAATTCAAGGATTTGGCCACACTCTAACCCCACTACCGCATCCCCACTTCTCCCTAAATAATGTCCTCTATGCCCCACACATTATCAAGAACCTAATATCCGTTAGAAAATTTGCCACAGATAATTTCGTTGCAATTTATTTTGACCCGTTTGGGTTTTCTGTAATGGACTTACGTACCGGAAAACTCCTAACGAGATGCAATAGTGAAGGGGACCTCTATCCGTTCCAATCCCCGTCTGCTGCCAGTGTCACCTCTTCCACATCTCTAACTGCCCAAGCCACTCCCCTCACAGCCTTAGCAACAATCTCTCCGTCTACTTGGCACAATAGACTTGGACATCCTGGAACCCCTATTTTTAATTTTCTTCGGACCAATAATTTAATTCGTTGTTCTAGTGGGAAACCTGCCCACCAATATTTATCTTGCCCTCTAGGCAAACACGTTCGCCTTCCTTTTCAGTCTTCTTTCAGTGTTACGTTCTCTCCATTTGATATTGTTCATGCAGATTTATGGACATCTCCTATTGTTAGTTTGTTGGGTCATAAATTTTATCTTGTGTTGTTAAATGACACACTTGATATGGATTTATCCTCTAAAGTTCAAATCTGAAGTCTATACCAAGTTTCTTGAGTTTCATAACTTTATCAAAACAAAATTTAAAAACTCCATAAAATCATTCCAAGGTAATAACAGTCGTGGGTTTAATAATTTCATAATTTTTGCACCAATAATGGCATGGTCTTCCGTTTCTCCTGTCCCCACACCTCACCCCAACACGGAAAAGCTGAACGAATCATCCGTACTATCAACAACATGGTTCATACATTTCTTTTCCATGCCTCTCTCCCCCCATTGTTCTGGGTCTATGCAGTCAAAATGGTAGACTATATCCTTAATATTTTACCTACCAGCACCCTTCACAACAAAACCCCCACCGAAATCTCTACCGTCAGATCCCATTATATGACCACCTTAGAATTTTCGATTGTCTGTGCTACCCGAACCTTGCCTCCACTGTCCCTCATAAATTAGCACCTCGTACCACCCCGTGTGTCTTCATAGGTATTCCTTCTAATCATAGGGGCTATATGTGTTATGACTTGTCCACTCGTAAAAATCACGTCTCACGCTACATCACATTTGATGAGACCATATTCCATTTTTGAACATTCAAAAATTCTGCAAACCGGACGATACCTTCCTTGATGAGTCCGACATCTCCCTTGCCATCCTCAGAGAACTGTGCCAATCAGACACCACCAAATCAAAACCACCACCCACTGCCACATCACCACCGATTGCCACCGCTGCCGGCAATCAGCCCCCATCTCTGTACCTTCACCGCCTCTGACACCGACCGCTGTCAGTTCCGGCGACATCTCCGCCTCGAGTCTGCCAGTTCCATTTCCAATTTCACCAACTGCCACCTCAGTCACCGGCAGTCAACCTATTGTCCCATAGTTCCGTCAGGTCACCACACCAACCACCCACCGGCTTGCTTTTCCGTCATCTCAAGTGTCACATCCATCCATCGCCATCTCTACATCCAACCACCGAGTCCCCATTACCAACACCACCACCACACCAGTTATCCAACCACCTAACAGTACCCACACCCAGAACCCCGTCGACCCTCATCAATCCCTGTCACCGGCTCCGATAAGCCGTAGCCCCAACCCACCAGATTGTACCACCTTCCAGACTCGAATCACACAGATCCAGAGTTCGGTCGACCACACCACACAAAACCAACCCACTGTTCCTGCCTCTAGCCATCCCATAGAAACGCGTGCCCAACACGGGATTTTCAAACCCAAAACCCAATTTAATCTATCCGCACAAACCATATCCCCAATTCCCAAAAATCCAAAATTAGCCAAACTAGACCCAATTGCAATGCGGCCATGAGTTAAGAATTTAATGCTTTAACGAAATAGCACACTTAGGATTTGGTTCCTAGATCGGAGGGGGTGAATGTGATCCGGTGCATGTGGTTTTTTCGTCATAAATACCGAGACAATGGTGATCTAGGGAGGTAGGTGAATGGAACTAATCAGTAGGAGGGGGTGAATGGCACTAATCAGTAGGAGGGTATAGATTGTGGTGAGACATTCAGTGCGGCTGTTAAACCGGTCACCATTCGCACAGTCCTGAGTATTACTATGGGTAAGCACTGACCTATTCATCAACTTGATGTGAAAAATGTATTTCTACATGGGGATTTGAAAGAAACGGATATGCATCAGCCGCCTGGTTTTGTTTATCCAGCCGCCCCTCAGTATGTATCTCATCTTCGTAAGTCACTTTATTGCTTGAAACAGTCCCCGCGAGCGTGGTATGATCGCTTTGCACATTATATTTTGCAGATTGGGCTTGTATGCAGCAAATGTGATAATTCTCTATTTATTTTTCATAGAGGTAGTAGCATTGCATATTTGTTATTATGTGGATGATATTGTGTTCACTGCCTCCTCTGAGTTGTTGAAGAATGAGATCATTACATTGCTCAAATCCGAATTTGCTATGACTGACTTGGGGAAGTTGAGCTATGTTTTGGGGATTTTCGTGACTAGATTTAGATACATTATGTTTCTTTGTCAATGTAAGTATGCAGAGGAGATTGTATACAAGGCTAAAATAGCAAATTGCAAGATCATGTCTACTCCAGTTGACTCCAAATCAAAGCTCAATGCTTTGGATGGTGATCCAGTGTCCGATCCCACTCTCTACCGGAGTCTTGCAGGTGCCCTACGATACCTGACTTTCACTAGACCTGATATTGCTTATGTTGCTCAGCATATATGCTTATTCATGCATGCCCCCAATGAGCCTCATTTTACTGCCCTTAAACGTATCATTCGATACGTTAAGGGCACACTTGATTATGAGTTACATCTCTACCCCTCAACACCAACCCGACTATTGTCATATACGGATGCTGATTGGGCAGGCTGTCCGGACACGCGACGCTCCACCATAGGCTATTGTGTGTTCTTGGCGGGATAATCTCATATCTTGGTCTACCAAGCGACAAACCATATTATCCCGTTCGAGTGCAGAAGCAGAGTACAGAGGTGTTGCTAATGTTGTTGCTGAGATTTGTTGGCTCCGAAACCTTCTTTTGGAGCTTCAGTGTCCGTTGCATAAGGCATCTTGGTTTATTTTGATAATATATTCGTCATCTATCTATCTCATAATCCGGTTGAGCATCAGCGAACCAAGCATATTGAGATGGACATCCACTTTGTTCGTGAGAAGGTTGCTCTTGGTCATAGTAGGGTATTGCATGTGCCTTCTTCATATCAGTATGCGGACATATTCACAAAGGGTCTTCCTAGACAGTTATTCCTCGACTTCAGATCCAATCTTAGCGTTCAGCCTCCTCCCACTCTGACTGAGGGGGTGTATTAGCACATGTAATTAGTGTTGTACTAGGTTACATATTTACCATATTTTGTATTGTATAATTATGGTAGGATTGAGATCTTTATTATAGAAGGATTCAACATTGTACACCTATATATATTTGTATTAATGATAAAGGCTCCCGAAAAAGATTAATACAATCTTACACATTCATTCAACCAACTATTAAACCCAACTATTTAATCATTGAGAAAACCGATCCAACCCATTTTGTGCCACTGCCAGCTTTGTCCGTTGGTGAACTTTCTTCCTCCTCTTCACCGACATATTATCCGACGACGACGAAGAACATTCCGACGATATTAACAACCTCTTCGAACGAACTCTAATCGGTTCAGGTTCATCAGATTTCATAGACTTCCTTAGACACTTGAATTTTGATGTGTATTAAAACTTAGATATATGAATTTGAATACACACTAAATCTGATGAATTTTGATGCTTTATTTCCTATCTGAATTTGATATTTACACTTGCATCAATGATTTTCACGTAGTGTCAGTTTCTTGTACGTATGCACAATAATCTCACGTATATCTAAAACTTGCAAGTTGCAAACAGATTATCAAAACTAATATATAATCTCCAACTTGGATCAATATTATAATATTTTAATAATTTTGAAACGTGTACATCACAAATTAACATTGTATCTAGAGAAGTATATCAAATTTGACAAACTTTTACTTTACTATCCACTAAAATTACAGCTCAAACTGACTGCAATTTATCTTAACGGTTGGTATTTAAGAAGGGATTAGAAAAGTCAAACTATTTGAGACAGATTAGCAGGTCAAGTCAAATTTGACAGTCAAGGTTATGGATAAGTTGTGGCGTTCGTCTTTAAAGATGGTATATACTTTCTAAAGAGGATAAACAAAATGATGGGCAAAATACTATTTTTCAAATACATTTCCTCAACTTTAAAGATATATACTTTTTAAATTCAATCAAATATTATACACACGCTCAAGAAAAGGGATATACATAATCATTCTGAATTTTCTGTACTGATATTTTAAAATTTAATTGAAGGTAATTTTGACAAGTTAGCCTAGGTCATTCATACAAATATTAATGTTAGCTATTGTAATGGATGCTTCTTTTAGTATTATTTGATTATGACTAGTATAGCTTTTTATGTGACATCTAACATATGTCACCTGCAATATTTGTGTTTAATTTACTTGAACTGAATGTCTTGTCGAAAAAAGGAGAAAAAATAGAATTATATTTTTAGTTAGTTCGGGATTCAGACCAATCCAATAGCTTTTGCATAAATTTAATATGTACTTTTAAAAATTCATCAAGTAGGTGTACATATTTAACTAGCAACTCATTAACTAATTGGTATATATAAATTTAATTATAAATTCAGAACTCATAAATTTTAAATTTTGACTCCTCGATCAAAATAACTTGTAAGGTTAACATTGGTCTATTTTGGGTGTTGCATGATGAAGTGGTCAAAGAAAGAGTTGACTAATATATTGCATCTCTAATGAGTAATGAGACAATCCTAATCGAAAATTAAAGGAGGAAACAAAGACAAGAAAAATGTTTTATGATGTGTTTGGTACACTATTAAATGTTTTCGACATTCTTTTTTATCTTAGGATTTGGATTTATGATCTAACGTGATGGGAGATTAAGGTTTCATTTGTTTTGCTTTAAGTTGAAGACGTATGAAGAATTTATATATATATATATATATATATATATATATATTCTCAAAATCTAAATATAAAAAAATCATTATTTAAAAATTAGTAATAAATATAAAAATTAAATTAAATACTAAATTATTCTAATACAATATATATCAACAAAAAAAAATTAAAAATTATTGTTGGGGTTGTTGGTGGTAATGACTAGTGTTGTTGTGAATACCATTGAGGAAGGGGTTGGTTGTGGGTAGTAGCTAGTGGTGATGATTGATAGTAATAGTGGTTAATGGTGGTAGTTCATGGTGATAGATGATGAAAATAGCTAATGATGATAGACTAATAATGAATAGTGATGATGGTTGACGATATATAGTGCATGATAGTACTTGTGTGTGATTGTCGGTAGGTTTGATGGTTGTTGTGGACTTGTGGTAATAATGGGTGGTAGTGAAAATTGTAAACGGTGGATAGTGGTGGTGCCAGATGTCTATGGTAATTGACGATGGTGCTGGTTGTGGGACGTGAGTGGTAGTAGTTGATAATGGTGTGCGATGACGGTTAGCGATGAAGCCGATTGTAGTGGTAAATTGTTATCTCTGTAGAAATTTTGAATAGATCTTAATTAATTATTCAGATTTATTTATACTCATTAAGTGGTTTTAAAATAAGAAAATTAACATACTTTATGATTAAAATCTAAATGATTAAGATTAAAATCATCATTAAATGCAAATAAATGAGATCTTAGCTAAAATTTCAAATGTTAATATAACCACAGGAGAAATGATTTTTTAGCTCTTTACAATTTTATTTTTTTTATTTTATGACCTTTTACGAGATGTCTTAATTTTTTACAAGACAAAAATACAAAAATTCTCATTTCCTCATGTAATCACTCTCTAAAACAAGAAGTAATCTATAACAACTATTTTTGTGTGATAAAAAATTCATTTCAAAGAAAGATATACCTACAATCCCCGGGTTGTATTTGGGGTGCAGTGGCGGATATATCTTGCCTCATGCAGTGTAATATATTGCTTTGTCTAAATATTTTATTCACTTCTTCAAATGTTAACATTACTTATTAAAAATCCGATGTATGTCATATTATTCTTTTGTACTCCTATCCTAAAATATTTATCTCATTACATTCTTCAAGAGTTAAATTATATGAATTTTGATCAACAATTAAAATTATATTTATTTATCATATTAATCTGAGAAAAATTGTAATTTATAGTATTTTTCATATAGTTTTTGAATATCTAAATTTTATTTTTAAAATATTAAATTAATCTAATTTAATTTAACTTTTTTTTAAAAAATATGAAAAGTATTTTGGGACAGAGGAAGTACGTCAGACTAATCTTTAGCCTATTATTATAATTAACCATTTTTAACGAAAATTACATGATTAATTGGTAAAAAGAAGAATTTCATCATTATGATTGTTTTACAATGGAAATTCATTCATTCAACCAACTATTAAACCCAACTATTTAATCATTGAGAAAACCGATCCGACCCATTTTGTGCCACTGCCAACTTTGTCCCTTGGTGAACCTTCTTCCTCCTCTTCACCGATGTATTATCCGACGACGACGAAGAACATTCCGGCGACATTGACAACCTCTTCGAACCAACTCTAACCGGTTCAGGTTCACCAGAATTAACTCTTAACGGGAAATTCAGCATTGCACGTGATCCCCGCATGCGAAACGCTGCCTTATCATAAGCCAACGCTGCATCCTCAGCCGTCTCATACGTACCCAGCCACACTCTTTGCCCATTCTTCGCCGGATCCCTAATCTCCGCCGCAAACTTCCCCCATGGCCGCCGTCTCACTCCCCTATAATGCTTCCCCTTCGGAGGCGGTGCTGCCACGGCTAGTGGTTCCACTTTCAGCTCCGTCACAGTCTCTGGCGGAGCTAGAAATTCTGTAAAATTCCATATTTCTGGTGATTGAACTGAAATTTCAGGCTCCAATTTGACATTATGGATTGTAGGATCAGACAGCTGGCATCCATTGCTTTCATTAAGGATGTCGGAAAGGAATATGTCTGATGTGTCAAATTCATTTGATAAGCAATTAGGAAACATGTTGGACTCAATACTGTTGTTTCGGCTGTACATTGAGGATGAATTTTCGGAGCTTGTTGTTGTTACTGGATTTTCCCATGCCCAATCTTCAAGTAAATGAAGCTTAATTGATTCAAGAAGAGCATAATCATTTTCAAAATCAATATTTCCAAACATTTTTTTTTTTTGAAAAGGATGAAAATATTTTTAACTATGGTGATGGGTTTAGATTGTTGAGAGTGAAATTTGGAGGAAACAGAGGAAGCTGAGAACATTCTTGGTGTAATGGGTGAATTGAGTATTTAAAAGAAAAGTGGTTTATGCACGGAGCTAAGTTTGCATGATTGGAATGATTATAATAATGTTTTGTTGAAAGAAAATTTGGAAGAGAATTGGGCTTCCATGAAGTTTCCAATATGGAGAAAATTTTCGGGACTGTAGGGGAAAGGTTTGCAATCACAAGGAAGAACCCGTTCGTGTGTTTATATTCTTATATTTTTTAATTTCTTTAATAAAAATTCTTACTCCGCTATTGCTTTCCCAATCCACTTGATTTATAGGATTCAAGTCAAATATGGAGAGTTCAAAACTTCATCACAACACATCTGATTTATTGGATTTGGGTATATATATATATATATTTAATCAAAATTACTGTGTTTGATCAAACTCGTAACGATTGCCCTAGTTTCGCCCCTATTTAAAATTTATTATAATTGTTTGTCTAATCTAGTGATTTTTAAACACATATACAAGGTACTACTATAATGCAATCGGATTACCCATAAGTTAAGCACTAGATTCTCCTATGAGAGAGAGGATTTTAAGACCTAGACTTTTGATACCATGAAAGAAATAATCTCTTGATTATTTTCATTAATTGAAAGGTTATATATACAAGTTACATAATAAGAGAATCCTATTCCTAAAACATTATTCTATACATATGGTAATACACTAATTATGGTAATACAATAATAATTATATTACAACCTTACCTAAACTAGGATACTAAATATTTGCCATAAATTACACATAATAATCAGCCCATCCGAGGGCCAATCCGTGAGCATAGCCGAGACCTAATATACACAATATACACATGTATATTGTGTGTATATTGTGTATATTTAACAATCAGGCGTGTTAAAATAAAATTATTTAAATTAATTATAATTAAGTGATAATGAATATAAAAATACATATAATTAATTAATGGTTAAATGATTAAAATTCATATCGATATATATTCATAAATTTATATAAACACTAAATGAGTAAATTATTTTAGAAAGTAGGTGTTGTTAATTAAAATTCCAATTGTATTTCGTTCTTAATTTGAATTTCTTTTATCTTTTTCCGCTTTTTTAGGATGCTTTTTTTTTTTTACTTGAGAGGCGAAAACAGTTGCTCAACTTAAAGTTAAACTGATCTACTTTAAATTTTTCCCCATATAACTTTTTTGTCTACTTTTTTCTTTACAAAAATAAAAAAAGTTACAAATTGTCCCTCAATAAGAACTTTTCAAAGATTTGAACTCGTATTTTGTCGCAATTCATAGTCATGATAAGATGTTCATCTTACACAGATGTCACTAATTTGCTTGTGATCCTCACCTATCCCGGTCTAAGATAGAGCATGAAAATTGAGAACATGAATAGTAAGATCTTTACTTAATAATTATGAGTAAGAAGAACTACTGTAACATTCTAACATCAAAGGAAACGTGATCAAAACTATAAGTTTAGATTTAAATAAAATACAACAAAATAATCCAACAAAAATCTAATATTTTTCATTGGCGGACTAGATGGGATAAAGATGGTAAATCTCTTAAAAATTAAGATTAATTGGTAAATTCAGAAAAATAGTAATTAATATTATCAAATGTTAATATTCACGGATGATATAAAAAAAATGTTTATATATATATATTGCTTGTTCTTTTTAATACGTTTCAAATCTTGATTCTCAGTCCAAGTTGGACATAGCCTTCCCTAACTAATATGTTAAGATTTGGCAAAAAGTCAACTTTGAAATTTAAATTGGCTATAAGGTCACTTAATATTTTTTTGATTTATTTTCGTGGATTAGGATTTCGAATATGTGGGTCCGCGGTTACTTTCATATTTTTTAAAAGTTTAGAATTTTAAACTTCTACACTTAAGTCCATTTGGTAAGTATTAAAATATACAAAAGTCCCTCCATCTTCTTTTAAAGTATGAATCAATCTCCCTATCTCTTCCTCTTTTCTATTAAGATCTCAATCTCTCCACTCGATTTTTCTTCTCTCAAAAGTTCGGAAGCTCTCCAATCGTCGTCCTTAGACATGTTAATTAATTTTGCATCAGTGACGAATTATTTTGAGCTTCATATTGCCTATATAAAAGTTCTTGTTTTTTCGAACTTGATTAACCCTATTGTTCATAAAGTTCTGGATTTTTTCAATTTTTTTTAACTTTAGCTTTTTTTTTATTGAAATATGTGTTATTTCTATTGAAAATTTACTAATGTGGAATTAAGTATATCCCATTATTTATGACTCAAACAATTGGGGCCCCGCATGTCGGAAACGTAGTTTTCACACACGTGCACACTTAGTGTCAAGTATCGCAAATTTTATTAGTGAAAGATATATTGGTACGTATGTAATACATTTGAGACATAGAATGATGGACAGTTATTGGCCAAATGACAAAGGATTCTACGTTGGTAAACAAAGAAAGAAGTGTAAGAAGAAACGAGTCGGAAGTCGCCACGAAGGGCCGCGGTGTAGCCCCATCGGAGCCGAGGCGCCGGAGCGCTAATTCGCAGAGCCACGACGCTTCGGAGGCAGAATGCTGCGACGGGAAGTTGGAAAGTTCTGACCTTTAGGCTAGTTTTGGAGCATTGAATCTCCATTACTTGGCACATGAATTTAGCCATTATTTGGCTGAATGTAACCCCTCCATCAAGTGTCATTACATGGCTATTGAAGGACATTAGTTGGCTAGTTGAAGGGTCATCTCATTACACTATAAATTGAGGCCTTTGGCTCAATTGTTCACTACACTTAGAAATATTTACAGAATTTTCTAACATCTTTTTCTTCCTCTCTAGCAAGTTTACTACACTCAAAGTTCTTCAAGAGTAACACTTGAGTTTTCTTTGCACAATTGTTAAGTTGTTGTATCTTGGGAGACTATTGCCCGACAACGTAAAAGGAGATATACGGGGCAATCTTGTCTTAAAGACATAGTGTCATCACTCGACTCAGCAAATCACACAAGGAGTTTGTTTCATTCTTGATTTCCAGTTTTGTTATAATCTTTAGTTTATCCTTTCTAGCAATTGTAATATTTACTTACTTCCCGTTCCCTGCAATTATTGTATCCCACAATTTTAAGACAAGATTTGTTGTAAGTGCTTAGAAAGATGACTGGAAGAGAACTCACTTCTGATTCTGCTGCTGATGCTACTCAAGGCAACACCTCTGTCTTCCCCACTGCTCAAGGCACACCCAATGCCTTTCCGGCTGCTCAAGGCTCATCCAACGCCTTTTCTGCTGCTCAAGGGAACGTTGTCGTTCCTCCACCCGCTGGATTTCACCATGAACGCCCTGAAAAGTTCATGGGCTCCAACTTCAAGAGATGGCAACATAAGATGTTATTTTATCTGACTGTTATGAGAATGGCTCGTTCCCTAACAGAAGATCCTCCACAAGCTGGAGAGGAAATGGACCCTTCGCCTACTGAAACGACTGAAGGGGGCCAATGTATCCATGTCATTAATGGCATGAAGATGGTTCTTGATGCATAGAGTCATAGTGATTTCATGTGTAAGAACTATATTTTGAACTACTTGTCAGACCCTCTCTACACGGTGTATTGCACCGTAGGCACTACCAAAGAGTTATGGGAGAAGCTGCAAAAGAAGTACAACGCACAAGATGCAGGTACTAAAAAATTCATCATTGGGAAATTCCTGAAATTTCAAATGGTGGATAGTAAAACAGAGATGTCCCCAAGTCCAGGAATTCCAAATGATTCTATATCACCTGGATTTGGAAGGTATGAAACCAAATGAGCAATTTTTGGTTGCATCGCTGATTGAAAAGTTACCTCCCTCGTGGAATGAGTTTATGAGTTACTTAAAACTCAAAACAAAGGAAATGACCTTTGAAGAACTTATTATCAAACTCCAGATTCAGGAAGATAATAAGAAGGCCTTGCCTAGGGGTAAACAACCCACTGAGGCAAAGGCAAATATGGATGAGGCCAAAGGGAACCCAAGCAAGAAGCGCAAGTTCCAGAAAGACGGCAAGACCCAATCGGCGAAGAAGTTTAAAGGAAACTGTCACCACTGTGGAAAACTTGGTCGCATGATCAAGGACTGCCACAAGCTCAAGACTGAGCAACAAAAGAAGGCCAAGGCCAAAGGCAAGGCTCAGGCTAACGTCGTCAAAGACAGGCTTCTGGACGATATGATTGAGGAGTTCTCAACGGTGGTGCTTGAAGCAAACCTTGTTGAGAATCCCATGCAATGGTGGATGGACACGGGTGCTACAAAACATATTTGTTCCAATAGAGATGCCTTCTCCACTTATACACCAGTTACAATAAGAAGTTGTTCATGGGTAACAACGCTTCCTCTGACGTGCTGGGGGTAGGAAAGGTAGTCCTGAAGATGACTTCTGGAAATGATCTCACTCTGAAGGAGGTGATGCATGTTCCTGAGATTAGGAGAAATTTAATTTCAGGTCATTTATTGGTTAATGCTGGTTTTAGGCTAGTATTTAAGTCCAATAAGTATGTAATCACCAAGAATGGAACCTTTGTGAGAAGAGGCTTCGTCTGTGAAGGCCTCTTCAAAGTTAACACCATGTATGTATTACGTGCAAGCAATAATATTGAAGTTTCTTCTTACTTGCTTGAGTCATCTAATTTATGGCATCATAGATTAGGACATGTTTACTACAAGTCCATCCAAAGATTGGTAAAGTTAGAGTTGTTGCCGTCTATAGACGTAAACCCTCAACATAAGTGTGAGGTGTGCGTAGAGGCAAAACTCACAAAGATTCCTTTTCGATCCGTCGAAAGGAATACCGCTCCTCTAGAACTTATTCACACAGATATATATGATTTGAAGTTTGCACAAACTAGAGGGGGGAAAAAGACATAACCTCTCGCAAACGAAGTTATGAACAAAGCTCTCAAGAACCGGGAGTCGTTGACTGCCCGGATCTAGATGGTTCAGATCTAGTGGACTTCGAAGTAGCTGGATGTCCGAAATCTAGTGTTCCAAATTCTCAGAATTTGGAGACTCCAGAGATGGAACCAATGTGTAGTAAAAGGGTCAGGAATGATAAATCCTTCGGTCCTGACTTTGTAGCTTATATGGTTGATGATGAACCAAGGACAATTGCTGAAGCATTGTCAACTCCAGAGGCACCGCTCTGGAAAGAAGCTGTTGAGAGTGAAATAGACTCCATTCTGCATAACCATACTTGAGAGTTGGTTGATCTTCCTCCGGAAAATAAATCATTGGGTTGTAAATAGATACTCAAATGGAAGTATAAAGCAAATGGATCTATAGATAAGTACAAGGCCAGGTTGGTAGTCAAGGGCTATCGGGAGAAAGAAGGCCTTGACTATTTTGACACGTACTCTCCGGTGTCTAGGATGACGTCCATACGAGTATTCATTGCGATCTCAGCATTGCGTGACCTTGAGATACATCAAATAGATGTCAAGACAACCTTCCTAAATGGTGATTTGGAAGAAGAAATTTATATGGAACAACCCGAGGGGTATGTGGTTCCAGGGCAAGAGAAGAAAGTCTGTCGGCTTGTCAAATCTCTGTACGGGCTTAAACAATCCCTTAAGCAATGGCACAAAAAATTTGATAGTACTCTACTATCGAAGGGTTTCGCCATTAATGAGTGTGACAAATGTGTCTACATAAAAGGTAACTCTGACTCGTTTGTTATGATATGCCTGTATGTAGATGACATGTTGATCACAGGGAGCAGTCCTAGCATAATTCTAGAGACTAAGAACATGTTGAAACAATGCTTCAACATAAATGATATGGGTATCGCAGATGTCATCTTAGGGATAAAAATCTCTAAAATGTCTGACGGACTGGTCTTATCTCAGTCTCACTACATCAAGGATGTTTTGAGAAAGTTCGAGATGTTTGACAGTTCGCCTATAAAGTCACCAATGGATAGAAATCAAAACCTTGATAAAAATCGTGGTGCACTCATATGCCAGGAGAAATATGCACAGGTGATTGGTAGTTTGATGTACATAACAAATTGCACCCGATCTGATATTGCTTATGCAGTCAACAAGTTGGCTAAGTTTACCCGTAATCTGAGTAATGATCAGTGAAAGGCGTTGAATCGGGTACTTCAATACCTGAAATACATGCTAACTTACGGGTTGCATTATTCGAGATATCCAGTTGTACTAGAGGGGTACAGTGATGCAATCTGGATATCTGATATAGAGAACATCAAGTCCACCAATGGGTATGTATTTACAATTGGTGGTGGGGCTGTGTCTTGGAAATCCTCTAAGAAAACTTGCATCGCCCGATCTACGATGGAATCAGAGTTTATCGCTTTAGACAAAGCAGGAGAAGAAGTTGAGTGGCTTCACGACTTCTTAGAGGATCCTTATTGGGACAAATCCGTACCTTCTGTAATGATCCACTGCGACAGTCAGTCGGCTCTAGGAAGGGCACGAAATTCTATGTACAACGGCCAATCTCGTCATATTCGATGGAGACATAAGACTTTTAGACAGCTGATCACCACGGGTATAATATCCATTGATTACATAAAGTCAAATGATAACATAGTGGACCCACTGACAAAGGGCTTACCCAAAGATCAGATGTTCTGCCTGTCTAGAGGAATGGGCTTAAAACCCAAGGTATAAGGACTAATACGGTGGTAACCCAACCTTACTAACTGGAGATCCCAAGAATTAGGTTCAATGGGAAAACTAAGTTGTAAAGGTTCAGTTGAGCGCTTCGGTGGAAGCATGAGCACTTCGGAGAGTAATTTCTGTAAAGAAACACCAAATCCAAAGTCATTCCCGCGATAGACGTTAAGTGCTATCTGCAGTATGGGTAAAGGTTAA
Source organism: Anisodus acutangulus (assembly GCA_029783415.1). Classification (NCBI taxonomy): domain Eukaryota; kingdom Viridiplantae; phylum Streptophyta; class Magnoliopsida; order Solanales; family Solanaceae; genus Anisodus; species Anisodus acutangulus. The sequence continues at coordinate 29,212,199 of CM056496.1, forward strand.
GTTTTCAAAACTTTTAATTATTCTCACCTATTGAGGTTAGGTTTGGGGAAAATTTTAATGGTTCCTAACACTTGTAAAGTAGGGTATAGCAGGATACCTTGTAGGAGACCACCTATTTAAGTGTTAGGACATGCTACCTCAATTGAACGCACTTAAGAATCCAAGAAGTGTCCACGGCCACAACGGACAAAACATTACGAAGAACAGAGTAAGAGAAGTTGTTGTGTTGGTACCGTTGACTTGGCTTACACTAAACACTGACGGTTCAAGATATCACGTTCATCGCGCAGTAAGTAAGTCCGATGGTATTCAACTATGAAAGGTTCAAAGCGGAAGCTACCTATCCAGATGCAATATCAGTCTGCTGAAAGATTGCTGGAAAAAGCACCATGTGAGTGTGCCAAAATCTCTTTCAAGAGGGGATTGTTGGAAATTTACTAATGTGGAATTAAGTATATCCCATTATTTATGACTCAAACAATTGGAGCCCTGCACGTCGGAAACGTCGTTTTCAGACACGTGCACAATTAGTGCCAAGTATCACAAATTTTATTAGTGAAAGAGATATTGGTACGTATGTAATACATTTGAGACATACAATGATAGACAATTATTGGCCAAATGACAAAGGATTCCACGTTGGTAAACGAAGGAAGAAGTGTACGAAGTGTAAGATGAAACGAGTCGGAAGTCACCGCGAAGGGCCGCGGCGCAGCCCTGTCGGAGCCGAAGCGCCGGAGTGCCGCGGCGCTAATTGGGTCTTCAGCCACTAGAGCCGCGGCGCTTACGAGGCAGAATGTTGCGACGTGAAGTTGGAAAGTTCTGACCTTTGCGTTGGTTTTGGATCATTGAATCTCCATTACTTGGCACATGAATTCAGCCATTATTTGACTGAATGTAACCCCTCCATCAAGTGTCATTACATGGCTATTGAAGGCTATTAGTTGGTTAGTTGAAGGGTCATCTCATTACACTATAAATTGAGGCATTTGACTCAATTGTTCACTACACTTAGAAATATTTACAGAATTTTCTAACATCTTCTTCTTCCTCTCTAGCAAGTTTACTACACTCAAATTTCTTCAAGAGTAACACTTGAATTTTCTTTGCTCAATTGTTAAGTTGTTGTTGTATCTTGGGAGACTATTGCCCGACAACGTAAAAGGAGGTATACGGGGCAATCTTGTCTTAAATACAGAGTGCCATCACACGACTCAGCAAATCACACAAGGAGTTTGTTTAATTCTTGATTTCCAATTTTGTTGTAATCTTTAGTTTATCCTTTCTAGCAATTGTAATATTTACTTACTTCTCTTTCCCTGCAATTATTGTATCCCACAATTTCTACTTATTTTGCTTGTTTGGATCATGCTTTTTTCTGTTTTTTGTTTTTGCAAATTCATCTTGGTTTATTACTAGACTTGAAACTTTAGTTGTTTTTTGTGTGTGGTTGAAATATGTATTATTTCTACTTATTTTGCTTGTTTCGGTATTTCTTTTTATGTTTCTTCAAATTTATATTAATAGATTTTTTGTCAATTATTATTATTTCTATATTGTGGTTGGTCAACATCACTCTATTGTTTGCATGTAGATCACATACAACGGATAAAAATACACGTTAATCTATGTGCAATCTTTGAAATGCTTGGGAAAGAGCTGATGATCTGACCACCATCTTTCTACCCCTAATATACTATTATGTTTATGTAATTTTTTGTAAAGCTTTTATTTATGAAAGAGAATGGATGAGTTTGATCAAGAAAATGGACAATGGAAGAGTTTGATCACGAAAAAAGACGATGGATGAGTTTTAACTTTGGGTCGATTTTATATAGGGAATGATGTATTGTTACAATTATAAATTTAAGATTTTTTTATTTCATTACCTTTGTAAAAAAATATGATATGTCAATCGAAATAAAGCTAAGTGCAGTTGGTCAATTATAAGTTAAACCGAAAATAAACCACCTTGCTCTGTAATAACTCACTGCTTAGGACAATTTTAGATCATTTTGATCGATGATAAAGTAGAGAAATAAAGGCGACTGTTGGAATGTGAAGCATGCTGAATTTGCACTAGTCTAACGGAAAAAAATTAAAAAAAATAAGATTCACACCCAAACCCAAACCCTAAATGCCAAACCCCAAACCCTAACCACCAACCCCAAACCCAAATTGCACAAATCTAAGGGGTCGTGGATAGGTGTATCATAAATCGACTGTTATCAATAACTAACAATTATCATTTAGGCCCGGCTTCACGCATGATCAATAATTATCCATATGTTATATATAGATTAAGGATATGATATTTGTCTAAAAAGACATAAATAAATAAAAGGACATGACACTATTTAAACATTATAATAATACTTTGTCATATGAGAGTTCCCATCTATTGAACACATGATCAAAATAGTTTTAGGACAAGTAATGGTACTTAAAAGGTCAATATTTATCTTTAAAAGGACATAAATAAATGAAATGAAATAAAAAAGGATATGCCATTATTTAAACATTATAATAATACTGTAATACATCATATGAGAGTTCTCATCTATTGAACACATGATCAAAAGAGTTTTAAGACAAGTAATTGTATTTAAAAGGCGAATATTTATCTTAAACGTCATAAATAAATATAAATAAAAATAAAAATAAATAAAAAGACTTGATACTATTTAACCATTATAATAACACTTTAATACATCATATGCGAGTCTCCATCAATTGAATACATGATCCAAAGAGTTTAAACACAAGTAATGATTGTCCTTAGAACAAGGTTGTTCTTTGAGAATAATAACTTGTTGTCAAACTAATTGGATACTAGTGTTATGATTACTATTACTTGTCCTAAAACTCTTTTGATCAATGTGTTTAATGAATGAAGACACTCATATGATGTATTAAAGTGTTATTGTAGTGTTTAAATAGTATCAAATCTTTTTATTTACTTTATTTTATTTATTTATGACTTTTTAGACAAATATTGAACTTTTAAGTATCATTAGTTGTTCTAAAACACTTTTGATCATGTGTTCAATTGATGGAGACTCTCATTTGATGCATTAAAGTGTTATTATAATGTTTAAATAGTATCAAGTCTTTTTATTTATTTATGGTTTTTAGATAAATATTGACCTTTTAAGTATCATTATTTATCCTAAAACACTTTTGATCATGTTTTCAATGGATGGGGACTCTCATATGATGTATTAAAGTATTATTATAATGTTTAAATAGTGTCAAGTCTTTTTATTTATTTTATTTTATTTATTTATGATTTTTAGACAAATATTGGTCTTTTAAGTACCATTATTTGACCTAAAACTCTTTTGATCATGTGTTCAATGGATGAGGACACTCATATGATGTATTAAAGTGTTATTATAATATTTAAATAGTGGCATGTTGTATTATTTTATTTTATTTTATTTATTTATGACTTTTTAGACAAATATTGTCCTTGGTCTATATATAACATGTGAAAAATTATTGACTATGCATGAAGTCGAGCCTAAATGATAATTTTTAGCTATTGACGATGGTCGGTTTATGGTATACCTATTCACAGTTCTTAGATTTGTGTAATTTGTGGTTTGTGGTTGGGGTTTGTTGTTTCATTTCTTTTAATTTTTTTTATTTGTTACACTCTTCGTCATCACTATCAGGATCATTCTGTCACCTTACTCATAAAAATCTAATTCCAACATTTTGAGGTTTCCTCCCATTCACACATGTAATCACCACCTACTATAATATATTATGCAATCGAACACATAATAAATCTATAATAGACAGTGGATATGGTCTATGACTGTAATCGACGCCATAATAAGTTGTTCAAACTGATTTTTCGATGAAAAATCAAAAGTTTTGCTGGAAACGGAATCTGAAAAGTGGAGAAATCGAAAACTTTTAAAGGAAAATATTTAATATTTTATTTCTTTTTGGGGTAATTAAAATGGAGGGAATTTTTTTTTTTTGGGTAATTAAAATGGTCGAGGTTGGAGGCCAAAATGTGTTTTTTAAATTTTGGAGTTAGGTTTGAACGAAGCAAAAACTAACATTATTGACGACATGATAGATGACCTATACCAAATTCTGTACGGGTTGTACGGCGGATCTTTTCATCATCTATATACCCCTAAAGGCTAGAACATAGATGATAATAAGTTTAATAAAACTTTTTTCAGAGTTAATCAAATAATAATCATATAATAATCTAGGGGATAATCTTAAGTTCAATTTCATTTTTTAATTTTGAGTCTATAATCTCCTATCAGCAATCCAAACATCATAAGATCAATCAACAAGAATCGTCTAAACAACATAATAATAATCTAATATCAACCTTCAAGCATCATATCAATAAGGTAATATACTTATCAAAATCATAATTAGAAACACATAGTCAGAACACATACCTTTAATCAGATATTCAGATCACCGAAGTAGTCTCACCCTCCTTTGGCCTGTATTTCCCCTTGGCCTTCCTACCGCGGGTACTCTGTCGCCTGGGAGCCTGGGAGTCAGTTACGAGTATCCTCTGATTATCCTTAAAAAGATGTTGTGTTCTTACTAGTATGGTTCTAATCATAAGTTATCAAAGTATGATACTCTTATTCTTATGATACTAGCTGGTGGATATTAAACTAATCTTATGTTGTTCTTAGATAATAGTTGATCTAATCTTATTCTGTTCTTGGATGATATTTGATTATAGACTGAAGGGTGCTTTAGCTAAACATTGAGAGAATTGTGTAAAGATTTTGTATTTCTGAATTTTTCGAATGAATCTTCGTCTTTACAAGAGGCTCCTTATATAGATGACCTCGTCTATTCACTATTCATTGCTTTTTTAAAGTAAACAGTATTACTTTTCAAAAAGTCATAAAGTAAACAGTAATCAATAGTACTAGACAAAATACTTTTTCAAAAAGTCATAAAGGCTACAGTGCCTTGTCTGCTACTTTCCGTAAAGTTGTTTTGTCATTATACGGCTATTCTTCTGTGCTGTCTTATTCCGTCATTTTCAGTTGGCTATTCTTGTCGGGCTGCTTTCCTGTTTGATACTTTCCAGCTGTCCGGTGGTTATTCTTTGAAAAATCATCTTCCTTGTAATAGTGACTTGATAATCATGTGGGCCGTAAGGCCATATTCTGTTTGGGCACTAAGGCCTCTTCTGTTTGGGCTTTTACATAGTTTAAACTATGCTAGGCCATATTCTTTTGGGTCAATTTGGACCTCTTTTCTGGGTTACCAGTTTGATAATCAGTTTTGGGCCATAATGCCATAATCGTTTTGGGCCATAAGGCCATAATCTTGTTGGGTCCGTAGGACCTCTTTTTCTTGGGTTACAAGTAGTGAACTACATGCTCCCTGTCATAATAATCTTTTTGGGCTTTACCGTAGTATAAAAGACTACGTTGGGCCATAATCTGTTTTGGGCCATAAGCCTCCTTTGGGTTTCAAATAGATAAATCTAAATGATACCTTTAATAGTCTTTTGTGTTGTTAAGCCATAATCTTTTTAGGCCATAAGGCCTTTTTCGCAAAGGTTCACATTGTACCTACAAATATAATCAGTTTTCCCTCCTTATTCAAAAGGATCAGGACTCTGTTCTTTTTTAATACTCACAGTGGACGTTGATGCCGTCTCTGTTCTAATCACTGGGCGTTTCTTTTGTTCAGTCATAATCTTGTAATGGCGTATAGTTTCCTCAGCATGGGTATGCTTGAGATTGGTAATCTTATCTAACAAAAGGGTTATTTCTGTAGTCTCTTTTACTTCGATATCATTATCGTAGTAAAGTGTCATGATCTCTTCAACGTCTCCTCCTTTAGAGGATCCTATCACATTTGTTTTCCTATTCCGTAGCATATCCTCTATTCTTGATTTTAATGTCATTAAACCAAATACTCTTTTCGTACTCATCCAGTCTTGGAATTTCTCCAATGTACAGGGTATTTTCATGTTTAAGTTCTTGTCTTCGCTGTTGATGACGCTGTTTCTTCCTGTCTTAAAGATTTGACATATAACAATGGGCTTACCTTTTAAATCTGTAGACGCATCTAAAATCTGTATTCCATAAATTCCTCTGCCAAAGGATTCCATCATTAATTCTGTTGATCTTGTAATAACCTGTGGTAATCTTGTTAGGTTGTTCAGCTTTTCATCTGTAATGATCTTGTCGATGAATTCATATGTAAACAATCTTTCCACAATGTTAGGGTTTGCTCGTTCACTGTAGATAAACCTAGGATATTTACTCAGTTTTGCAATGCGTACAATATCAGGATTAGTCTTATAATCATAAAATTTATTAATTTTTTCATAAGCGTTAATCACTTCAGGTCTGAACTTCAGATTGTCTGCCATAGATACCGTTGACGAAGTTGTAGGTATTGCCGATGGCATGTTTGCAAGTTTAGACGAGAATGGTACAAAGGTTTTTTGTTGTAGTGGTGGTATTGTAATCGGTGTTTTTTGTGAGGTTTCCTTTTTCAAGGCTTTGAATTTAGTGAAGTCTTTGATGGCTTCTGCTAATTTTCGGATGGCTTGGGTATTTTCTATGTCGATGTCGATTATTTCATTTGTCTTGATAATCTCTTGCATAGCCTTGGCTATGTATTCCTCAAAGTCTTCGCTGTTAATTGACATTATATCTGCTAAGAAAATCAGCTAAAATATTTTTAGTTCCAGATATATTCTTAACAATAAAATCATAACAGCAGAAGAATGATTGCCATTTTCTTCTTTTATTCAATTCTGATAAAGGATCTATTCTGTTTGTAATAAATACCTTAACCTGAGTATTATCAGTTCTAACAATGAATTTTACTGGTAGTAAATGATAATGAAATCTCTTTATTCCAAATTTTACTGCCAATAATTCTTTTTCATTTATATTATAATTCTTTTCATTTGGTTTCCATGTTCCTCCTCTGTATCCACAGATTAACATTTTTTCTTTATCTACATCTTCTTTATCATATGCTATTAGGATTGCTCCCCATCCTATATCACTAGCATCTGTAAAGAGCTCTAATTGATCTTGGTCTGTAGGTAGTCTATGTTTTGGTAATGATCTTACCTTTTCTTTAATCTTGTTAATAGCCTCAGTATGTTCTTCCTTCCAATCGAAGGTTACATCCTTTTTAATCAAATCCTGCAGTGGCTTTCTCAGATATGGTAAATCTTTTATGTGATCTGCTGCATAATTTATTACTCCAAGAAATTGCTGCACTTCTCTTTTATTCTCTAATTTTTCTTTAAAATTTTTAATCTTTGTTACCACATGTTCCTGCAATTGTATTCCCTCACTATCCACAATATAGCCTAGGAATTCAATAGTATTCTTGAAGATTTCTGATTTCTTTTCTGATAGAAGTATTCCGTGTTGGTTTACCATTTCAATGAATTGTTCCACATGTTTAATATGATCTTCTAAGCTGCTGCTATAAACTAATATATCATCCACATATATGATACAGAAGTCTGCAAGATTTCTAAACACTTGATCCATTCTTCTCTGAAAGATTTGTGGTGCATTTTTTAATCCCATTGGTAATACATTCCATTCGTAGTGTCCTTGCGGGGCACTAAATGTTGTTAATTCTCTAGATTCATTAGTCAGTTTAATCTGCCAAAATCCACTTTTACAGTCGAATTTGCTAAACCACTTTTTGTTTCCTAATCTGTTAATAAGGTTTCTTTTATAAGGTAAAAAATATCCATCAAAAATAGTCTTTTTATTTAGATCTCTATAATCAATTACTAATCTAGCTTTTCCTCGCTTCTGTTCATTATGTTTTCTTACTAAGAAAGCTGGACTGCTATGTAGACTTTTACTTTCTCTTATTACTTTCATTTCTAGTAATTCCTTAATTTGAATTTCAAATTCCTTTTGATATGTTGGACTATATCTTATTGGTTTTGTTCTGACTAAATCACTTGGATCTATTAGTTTTATTTCGCCATATATTTTTTCCTTTTCCCATAGTTGCATCGGATTTTCTCCGAAGTTTCCTTTTAATCTTCCTAAGTATTTTTCTTTTAATAACTCTAAATTATTATTTCTTTCTATTTTGATTGTACATAATCTTATGGTATTTACTGGTAATATTCTTTTTAATATTATCCACTTATTACATGGTGATTGTAGGCTAAAAGTATTCTTGTTAATCACTTGGGTTTTAAAGTAATCTAAGAAGTTATTTCCTAATAAAACTTGTTGTTTCATATTGTCTAATTGGTATACTATTGGTAGTCTGAAAATAGTTTTTCCTAGTACAATTCTCATATTTTCTGCTATCATATCTAGTTCTTTAGATTGTTCATTAAACCCTGATACCTTAGCTCTATGTATTCTTGATCTTTTCCATCTGTGTGATTCTAATACATCTTTTCTAGCTAAGCATATATCTGCTCCACTATCTATGAATATTTTTTGCTTTATCATTTTATTCGGCTTATATTCTATATGGGCTTCTATGTGAATTGCTACCATTTAGTCAGGTTCATTCAATCTTCTATTGAGTTCTTCATCTTGTTCGTATTCTTGGATTTCCAGTCTCTCTGTATCATTTCTTATAGCTTCTTCTATAAGTCTTTCTATCTCTCTTTGCTTCCAGTTTATTCTGTATATTTCTTCTCTTATTTTTCCAAGTCTCTTGGTAATCTTATTGTATCTATCATTGTAATATATACTTCCTGTTTCATTAACTGATGAAGTCATAATTAGTTTATGTCGAGTATATTCTTCGTATTGTATCCAATAGTCCCTTTCTCTTATCAATACTTTTTTCTGTCTTTCTAGTGTATCAATTTTATTCAGAACTGTCTTCACTATCTGAATATTGGTTGATATAAATTACTTTTTCTGCTTCTGATTCTTCATCTGTTTCACTAACATAAAAATCTTCGTAATCATACCACTTATTATTGTCTTCTTTAATCTGTTGTAAGCTCATTATAAATTGTTCCGTATTTATATATTTTAATCCTGTTTTCTTTAGCTTCGGGCACTTATTTTCATAGTGTCCTTTCTCGTTACAATTTCAGCATTTACATTCCTTTTCTTCTTTAGATTTAGACTTGTCTGCTTCTATGGGGTTTACATTTCTTCTTCTTCTGAATTTTCTTTTATATCTGAATCTATTTCTTGTATCCTGATTATTTCTAAACCTTTTAAATCTCTTTTTCTTATATGATTTATAATAGGGTTTTTTCTTATATTTTTTATATCTTTTTTCTCTGTGATCTTTCTCATGCTTATCCCTGTATTTTCTATGTTTTTTATGTTTTCTATACTTCTTTTCCTTTCTATTATCATCACATCCAAATATTAATCTTCGTTCAGTAAATCCGCATATTTCTCTTAATCCTATTTTCTTATCTTTTTTAATCTTCTGATGTAATCTGTATTCTTCGCATTTTCTCATTAGGTATGCTCTAAGTACTCTTATTCTTTCTCCTAAAGTATTTTCTTTTGGTTCTAACTGGATATATTCCTTAGATATTTCAATATTATATGGTACTGGTAAATGGTCATAGTATAATTGTTGATAAATTACTCCTTCTTCTGGTAGAAATCTAGCTTCGTAAAAGAACTTACTAAAGCTAATCATATATTCTGATAACTTGTTTATCTTACAACATTTCATATTATTTAAGTTCATTATTATCTCAGTTTTTCTTTCAGCTAATACATTTTTCCTAGCTACTAACCATTTTTCACCTAAGAATTCTCTTTTTAACAGTAAATCAAATATCATCAGCATTGATTTCCAATCTGTAGCATGGCTTAATACTTCTCCTCTTAGCTGATATGCGATTGATTTTATCCAGTATGCTGCTTTTCCAATTAGGGTTTTTGATATCATATCATACATATAATCTAGGTTTTCTGTCTGAGTGTTGTTCATTAATGCAATATACATTCCTAAGTTCCAATCCGTTATTCTTCTTCCTACCTCTTGTTCATCGTAAACATTATCTAAATCTAGAAAATATCCGTTATAATTTACTCCTTGGGTCATTGATCCTACGAATTCTTTAAATTCAGCTTGCTGTCCTATAGGTATATGATCAGGTAATCTTGTATTTCTCCTGGTTATTACTTCCAAATTAGGGTCTATTAAATCTTCCTCCGGGTAATCATCTGCATCTTCATTGATTATATTTTCTGATTCAATCTCGGTTTCTATCTGACCATTGTAATCATCTTCTATATCACTGTCTAGTTCATCTTCTATTATGGCATTTACTCTTTTCATTTTCTGTAAAGCTTCTATTATTTGGCTATTTTCTTTCACTATTTCTGTGTTCTCAAAGTTTTCTTCTTCTTCTATAAATTCTACTACTTGTAGTTCATGATCAGTTTGTTCATTCCTGTCTTCATCAGTACTATTACTTCTTGAAGTATTTTCATCACTTAATTTTATCTTACGTACCTTCTTTTTTCCTTTTAATTCATTTAATTGTTCTTTCAGGAACTGTATCTCTTCCCTGAGTTCTAATAGTTCTTGTTTTACTTCTCTTAATTCTTCCTTTGTTTCTTTTAGTTCTTTCTTGGTTTCTTTTAGTTCTACTTTAGTTTCCTTTAGAAGGGTTTGCGTATTCTTATATTTTCCTTTATATTTTCTATATCTGTCATACCATTTTGCATTTTCACTTGATTTTAAATTTAGATTTTCTAACTTTAATTCACTAATCTGTTGTTCTTGTTTATCTAGTCTTAGATTCAGGTATTCATAAGTTGTTTTTCTATTTCTTTTCTGTATTTTTACTTCTTTTGGCTTTTCTTCCTTTACAGGTTTTGATCTTATAGGTTCGTATTTATATCTTTCTTTTCTATAATATATTTACCATGAGTCTTTAAGAATGTAATCGCACTAGGTTCCATTAGAATTTTCCTTCTTTATTCAGTTTGTTAATCCGTCTAAGGTTTACATTACTTCTTTTGATAATCTAGGTTTCATTTTACTAATATCTACCATGATTGGTACCTTACTTCTTCTTCATGCATCTATTGGCACTATTTACGGTTTATGAGTAGTCGTTTTAGTGATTGTATTTTCTTTGCTTGTCTTTGGCTTCATTATCGCTTTCTATTTGTTTTCCTTTACCTTTTTCTTCTAATAACATATTCACTTTTTCTAGTATTAACTTAAACATTGGTATTTCGGATACATTCCATAAGTTAGTCAATTCTTCTCTAATCAATTGTTGTGTTTTATTCTGGTTTTCTCTTATCTCATCCATTAGTAGTAAAACGCTTTTCATTTTTCTTTTAATATAATTTCTTCCCATAATGCTTCTATTTTATCACTTGGGTTAGTCAGGATTGTTTATTCGTTTCTTCCATCCGTTACTCATGTCTATCCATGTTTTACTAAACTTTTCGCATTGTTTTTCTAATCGTTCTATGTCTTTTTCTAATTTTATTTTTTTTGCGCTGTATTTTAGATATTTTAATTGGCTGTATATTTCTCCTGATAAGACCGTCTGTATATTTCAATACTTTGAGATTCACGACTTTTTCATCAATATAAATCTTTAAAGTGATCTTTTGGCAATAGCCTCAACTAACATCCTATAAAGTTCGCCAATAAAAAGTACAGTAGTAGAATTGTCTTTTTCTTGTCTCTTTTAGGTTAGTGCTCCAATTAAAAGTAAAATAGGAAGATACAGTCGCAAGTTCCACTCCAAAAGAGCCAATCCAATATATGTTGGAAAAGGGGGTAAAAAAAGCGATCTACCTTCGGGCCATCTCTGCTTCATTGATTCGAGACAATTTGCATTCATAATTTGTCTTAATATTATTGGATAAGTGTTTTGTCAGAAACTTCAACGTCTAATTAGAACGGATAAGTCTCATGATATCGATGATTTAACTTTATGGTGGGTTAGAATTTTTATTTTTATTCTCTCGGTTTCTTGTCCTTCAATTTTATATTATTATTAATTTGTTATTTTTTTTGTGTTTCGATTATCATATATTTTTTGTGATTGTTACTATTTTTTTTCTTTATGAATGCTATGTAATGTTTTTTCTATTATCTGCTATATCTTCTTTACTTTTTATTTTCTTTTTCAAGCTGCTCTGATATGTGTTACTTGAGCCGAAGATCTTTCGAAAACAGTCTCTAACTCTACCTCCACGAGATAGGGGTAAGGTAAGCGTATACTCTGTCCTCGCCCCAGACTTCACCTATATGATTACACAGAGTATGTTACGTTGTTGTTGGTGGTGGTGTGTTTTGATTTTGTAAATTTTCTATGATTGGTTGGTTAAATTTTTTTAATAATATTTATATAGGAAAATAAGTTCCTTAAAAATTAAAAAAATGTAGTCTAAGGGAAATTATAAGTTCAATAAGTTGATACTCTATGCCTCCCTTTTCTCAAAATACCCACCCTCCACCCTTCATACAACAACAACATACCCAATGAAATCTCACACCATGGGTTCTAGACCCTCCATCCTCATAGTATTTGTGATTATATATAGACATTTTTTTTGGATAATATAGTTTACTTACCTATCAAATATCGAAAAGTAAATAAGAAAATTATTTATTTTTCACGAAAATATTTTCAAAAGACATTCTCCATGAAAAAATTATTTTCGTTTGTACCCAAACGTAACACACCCTATCCATAGAAGTATGACATGTGACAGAATACAGATAAGATAAATATTTTATTATATGTTATTTTCTTTGCTATTGTATTATTTGTTGTTGTTAATGTCCTTTTTGTAGGGTTTTGTTGGGTACAAAGCACTAAGTAAGACACAACGGAAGTTTAAAAGTTTGTTTCTTATACAACAATTAAACTTGTAACATAAAGCATAAACTTACAACTTTGAATATCTGGAGTCTTTTTCTACTATAAGGTGCACACGCGATTGCCCTTCCGATTGCAAGCTCCAAGCTTCAGTGTATTTCTCTTTCGAAAAGCTAGGAAATCCGGCAGAGGTTCGAGAGAGTATTTGATTCTAAGTCTCTAAGGCATAGAATGATTTTTAGAAAATTGGTGTGTAAATAATGAAATGAATGCCACTATTTATAGTTGAAAAATAGGTCAAAACCGGATTACGGTTTGACCTTGGGCCTGGCCCAAAATTCGAGTCAGAGGCGTCGCGGCCCTAGGGTATGGGTGTCGCGGTGCTCGACGTGCTCCTGCACTGTCTCGATTTATTTTCCGTGCATTCTTAATTAAATCCAAAATCCAATTTTGACTTAATTAAAATAATCATTATTCATTTAAATATCTCGATTCCAAATCGACATTTAATTACTCTCTCAATACATCATTAGATCGAAATGGAAAATCGACATAGTGTGACCCTACATGCCTTCTCATATCGACATTAATCAAATTAAGGTCTACACGGAACTCTTAGATGGTGCCGGAAGACGAACTCAATATGTGAAGTACGTTTACGCGAATCCAGTAAACTTAACCTTTATGTGGTAAGATAAAAAATTTTCATTCACGACACACCCGATCAAGCTTAGGATTTGTCAAGTGTCTATCCAAATGGCTTAATCATTGTATCTCATCTATATTAGTTGACAACTAGACCATATTCTAAATATGTCTATTGCGCTGGTCAACGACTAAGTCAACCTAATTTAACTGACAATCCGAGTGTTCTCTCGAATGTACATCCGAGGAATGAATCTTAATCTTGGCTCAACTACCACTTTCAATCCACATCGTAATGTACCCAATACAAGCCGTATCTCAACCTATTAGGCATTTGAGCTTAGGACGGGATCAAAGTACATTACTTTGTAGACAAGGCGCGTATTGACCTCAAGTCTAAGGACTTCTATCTCCCACACACTGATCATACTTTAGACAAGTGTAACAAATAATATATCAGCAGGGTATACCAATACTTCCAAAGTATCCATGTGTCCATCACGAGTAGCCATTACTCGTAGCAGGTGAGACATACTACATCCTCTAAGGATGTGATGCATACCACATGTCGACTTATCACATATCATCGATATCTCATTCTCAATGATCATTAGTCGAGGCTACTTTAAGAGTTACGCTCTATCATCAATATCTCACTCTATTAATGACAATGTAAGCTCAATGGATGCACATTAATGAATAATTACAAACAATCAAATAATAATTCAATAATTGCAAATACCAAAATATTAATCTCCATTACTAATAATACGAATGTGTATAAAGTACATTTGTCCTAATACAGATTGTCTCTATGACATAAATATACTTTCAATCTCCCACTTGGCCTAGAGCCACTCTCCAACATATCTAATGCCCATATTCTCAAAATAACCATTATGCTTGACTAAGCTTAATGTTTTAGTAAATGGGTCAGCTAGATTATCGTCTGTGGGAACATAGTCTAATCTAATCTCATCAGTCTCCACCATCTCCCTGAGTATGTGGTACTTCCTTGGTACATGCTTGTTTCTGTTGGTTGATCTTGATTCCTTATCTTGCGCAATCGCACCAGTGTTATCACAATAAACCGTTATTGGACAAGTGGCACTTGGAACAACCTCTAGTTCATTCAGGAACTCAGATATCGCGACAACTTCCTTCTCAGCCTCCGATTCAGCAATGTACTCAGCTTCTGTTGTCGAATCAACAGTTGTACTTAAAACTTTTCCAACTCACTATTCCGCCATTGAAAATGAAGGCATATCCAGACTGAGATTTGAAGTCATGAAGATCTGTCTGGAAGCTAACATCAGCGTACCCAGTACATACCAACTTCTCTTGTCCACCATAGACTAAGAAATATTATTTAATTCGTCTAAGATACTTAAGAATACTCTTGACTACTTTCCAGTGTTCTTTCCCAGGATTCTGCTGGAATTTGCAAGTCATACTAAGTGCATGGGCCACATCTGGCCTCGTACAGGTCATGTCATACATGATAGATCCTATAGCTGAAGCATATGAGATTCTTTTCATGCGTTCAAGTTCTGCAACAGTAGAAGGACTATCATTCTTTGATAACTTGATCCCTTGACCTATAGGAAGATTTCCCTTCTTGGAGTTTTCCATAGAGAATCGTCTTAGCACTTTGTCTATGTATGTGGACTGTGACAGCCCTAACAATTTATTAGGTCTATCTCTATAGATCCAAGAATGTAGCAGGCTTCACCCAAGTCTTTCATCATGAAGGTGTTGGATAACTATTCCTTGACTGATTACATGAGGGTCTTATTATCTCTTATAATCAATATGTCATCTACATATATAACAATGAAGACAATACTCTCTTCCTTATGCTTACTATAAACGCATGGATCTTATTTGCTTCTAACAAAGTCAAACGATTTGACTGCTTTGTCAAAGCAAATATTCCAACTCCTTGAAGCTTGCTTAAGCCCATAAATGGACTTTTGTAGCTTGCATACAACATTTGATTTGGACTCAAGTGAAAAACCCTCAGGTTGTTTCATATACACCTCCTCAACTAGATTAACATTGAGGAAATCAGTTTTGACGTTCATCTGCCAAATGTCTTAGTCATAATATGCAGCCATTGCAAGCAAAATCCGAATGGACTTAATCAATGCAACAGGTGAAAAGGTTTCATCATAATTGACCCAGGCCGTTGATTATAACCTTTAGCCACCAATATTGCCTTATAAGTCTGTACCTTGCCATATGCATCAATCTTCTTCTTGAAGACCCATTTGCATCCTATGGGTCTAACCCCGTTTGGCAAATCAACCAAGTTCCAAACTTGAGTTATGTACATCGAGTCCATCTCAGATTTCATGGCTTCTTGCCATCTCTGCGAATCAATGTCTAACATAGCTTTGTTGTAGGTTGTAGGTTGTAGGTTCATCGTTATCAGGAATATCTATCTCATTGTGTGTTTTAACAAGGAGATTAAGTCTTTCAAGCGGACGATGAGTCCTAGTAGTCCTACGGAGTTGAGTATTCTGCGTTTCAGTATTTGTTGCATTCTGATTATGAGAAGGTATTTGTGTGTTGGACAATCCATCACCTTGAGAGCTTTCAGGAATGTCACTTTCATGTATTTTCTTAATGGAATGATGTACAACCATTGTATCATCTTCCATTGGTTGTGTATGAGAGTCTTGCATTTCTGCAATATCTCTCACAACACTCCCACTGGCTGAAGGGCGTACTCTAAGCACCCAATCTTCACCAGATACTCCCATTGAATCCTTGTTTAGGTCATTCGACAAGGGTTCATTTTCTATGTTATCTTGTGGTTCTTGAATTTCTTCAAGTTCTATCTTTGTGCAACTATGTTCCTTGTAGACATATTCTTCTTCAAGAAAAGTTGCGTTTCTGGAAACAATGACCTTATGTTCTCCAGGAATATAGAAGTAGTATCCCTTAGTTTGTTTTGGATACCCCACAAAATAATATTTCTCACTTTTAGATTCCAACTTGTCAGTAAGAATCTTCTTTACATATGCAGGGCACCCCCAGGGTCGCATGTGTTTAAGTGCTGGCTTTTTGCTGTTCCGTATCTCATATGGAGTTTTCTCTACTGACTTTGAAGGAACCCTGTTCAGAATATAAATTGAGCTTTGCAATGTATAGCCCCAAAGGTATATTGGTAGAGCTGATAAACTCATCATGGATCTAACCATATCTAATAGGGTTCGATTTCTCCTTTCAGCAACACCATTCATCTGTGGCGTTCCAGGAGGTGTCCATTGTGATTGGACTCCATGAAGCTTCAAATAATCCAGAAATTCTTTACTTAAGTATTCACCTCCTCGATCTAATCGAAGTGTCTTTATACTTGTTTCAAGTTGCTTCTCTACTTATAACTTGTACTCCTTGAATTTCTCAAAGGCTTCGAACTTATGTTTCATAAGATACACATGTCCAAACCTTGTGAAATCATCTGTAAAAGTGATGAAGTAAGGGAAGCCTCCTTTAGCTTGAGTTGAAAATGGCCCACATATATCAGTATGGACCAACTCAAGTACATCTTTGGCTCATACCCCTTTCCCAGAGAATGGTTTGTTGGTCATCTTTCCTCTCAAACAAGATTCGCAGTTACCATAAGACTCCAAGTCAAATAGTTCGAGGTAGTCTAACTTCCTCAATCTTGCTATCATTGATTCGTTGATATGACCAAGTCTGCAGTGCCATAGGTAGGTAGAGATTCTTGGATTACTTATCTTAGCTCATTTATTTTGCACATTGAAAATTTCACGACTACAGTTTAAAATATACAATCCATCTATAAGCGGAGCATTTCCACAAACAAAACCATTAAATGACAGTACATAACTGTCATTGGCAATGAATGAGGAAAATCCCTCAATGTCTAACATTGGGATAGAAATGATATTTCTCGTTAATGAGGGAACAAAATAATAATTATTTAGTTCTAAACAAAAGCCTGAAGGTAAATCTAGTTTATAAGTTCCCACGCGTTCAGCATCTACTCTTGCTCCATTTCCAACGCGCAGGTCTACTTCCCAAGGTTCAACCTTTCTGCTGTTAATTAGGCCCTGCACATTACTACAAATATGCGAGCCACAAACGGTATCCAATACCCAGCAGTGGGAGTTACTTATAGACATAATTATTTCAATGACAAACATACATTGTCCAGTAGATGTAGAAGCACCTAGTGCTTTGCCTCTTCTTGGAGCTGTGTAGTCCTTCTTTAGAACATGCGTTGGCACTTGTCCCCTTTCGTTCAGCTTACATTTGAAGGGGTCTCTCAACAGTTCATACTCCATTGTTTGAGACTATTTTTCATAGAGACTGTTCAAGTGTTCTAGCATTTCGTTAGGGCCCATATTTTCATGTTGCCTCTGTAACTCCATAGTCATGGAAGAGAACATTATACATTTTGCCAAGGTAGCATCGTTCAAACATTTCTGATAAGCCACCTTGTCAAACATGGCATACTCATCAGAGTTTTCAGCAGGGACTGTGGGGAATACTGTGTCTAACACATACTCAATTTTTTCTAGTCTTAACACTAATCGCAGATTTCTTAACCAGTCAGGGTAATTTGATCCAGTCAACTTGTTTGTCTCGATCAACATTTTCAGTGATAGATTTGACATTTTATACGACTGAAGAAACAAATAGACTTGAAAATAAACTCTAATATAATTTCTATTGAACATTCGTTAACTAATTAACATGGCATTTAGTTTAATTAGTTCCCACTATTTTAACATACTCTTCGACCCTATGGAAGAATATGGACTCATATCAAATATGGTCATAATGGTCCATGATCCAGGTTCATGATATCTCCGCGTTTGCTGTGGATGATAACTTCAACAGCACAACCTGGTAGGTCTCTAAACCAATTACAAGTCAACCCCGTTATGCGACTGCAATTATGTATCTAAGTGAGTTTTGCCTTACAAAGCAAACACTGTGGTACAAATACTCATGAAGGTTTATCACCCACTTCTACATTTAACATGCATCTATGAAAGAGTCTGACTCCTCGTAGACTTAGAGCAAATGTTGTGGCATAAATACTCATCTCGCCGAAAAGGATTTTGCACTACAATAAATTATAACGGACGACACATTTATTTTAAATGAGACTTGTATTAAAATTTTAGGGAATATTTTAATTCAGGGTTCTAACCAAGATCAACTATTTTATGCCATACCCAATATGACATCTTATCATGCAAAGCTAATGACACATATAGTTTGGGAACCGTCAACCCAATATGCGAGATATAAGATGGTTTAATCAAACACTGGGTGCCGCCTGCCCAGACAGTTATAGGGGACACTATTCTAGAAATGTAAATGACAAATATTTTGACATTTAGCACATAAACAACATATTTATCAAATAATAAACTGTATAATAATAATCTTGGGTTAAACATTCTGAACTCTGAATTATTATTTTTTGTTTGTTTCTGGACAGGTGGGGCCGCGGTGCTAATCATTAGGGTCGCGGCGCCACTGAGGCAGAAGCCATTCGACTTCTGGGAAAATGCATTAGCGCCGCGGCGCCTGTTGTCCAGTGAGTCCATATTTTGAAATGAAGCATTAGCACCGCGACACCACCTTGAAATCCTAGCAAGCGTCGCGGCGCCCTACCATAGGGTCGCGACGCTCATGTCCTGACAAACGTTTCTGTGTTGATTCTTAAAATCGTTCGAGCCCTAAATCCAATTTAGGGATCAAATCACATGTCATTTATCATCACCCACCATTATCAATAACGTCCATATCGACCACCATCCGTTCTTACTCGTTCTTAGCCGTGCACCGTACAATGAGTCAGACAACGCACTTTGGCTTAGTTCGAGTTAGAGCGGAATGACTTCGTCGAGTTAGCGTAGGAGATAATTTAGGGTGATATTAAAAGGTCAACGTTTGTTCAAGACATGTAGGATTTCAAAAAACCTCATTTTAATCCAATTTTATGTTTAACCCATATTATTATTCTATTCAATTGTTATATAATCATTGAACTAGCATGGGCTCTTGATACGACTGTAGGGTTTTGTTGGGTACAAAACACATAAGTAAGGCACAACGGAAGTTTAAAAGTTTGTTTCTTACTTACCCCAACAACATTTCTGGTATGGTTATACAACAATTAAACTTGTAACATAAAGTATAAACTTACAAGTTTGAATATCTGGAGTCTTTTTCTACTATAAGGTGCACACGCGGTTGCCCTTCCGATTGCAAGCTCCAAGCTTCAATTGTATTTCTCTTTCGGAAAGCTAGGAAATCTGGCAGAGGTTCGAGAGAGTATTTGATTCTAAGTCTCTAAGGCTTAGAATGATTTTCAGAAAATTGGTGTGTAAATAATGAAATTAATGCCACTATTTATAGTTGAAAAATAGGTCAAAACCGGATTAGGGTTTGACCTTGGGCCTGGCCCAAAATTCGAGGCAGAGGCGCTGCGGCACTCGACGTGCTCCTGCACTGTCTCGATTTATTTTCCGTGCATTCTTAATTAAATCCAAAATCCAATTTTGACTTAATTAAAATAATCATTATTCATTTAAATATCTCGATTCCAAATCGAACATTTAATTACTCTCTCAATACATCATTAGATCGAAATGGACAATCGACATAGTGTGACCCTGCATGCCTTCTCATATCGACATTAATTAAATTAAGGTCTACACAAAACTCCTAGACGGCGCCGGAAGACGAACTCAATATGTGAAGTACGTTTACGCGAATCCAGTAAACTTAACCTTTATGTGGTAAGATAAAATCCTTTCATTCACGACATACCCGATCAAGCTTCGGATTTGTCAAGTGTCTATCCAAATGACTTAATCATTGTATCTCATCTATATTAGTTGACAACTAGACCATATTCTAAATACGTCTATTGCGTTGGCCAGCGACTTAGTCAACCTAATATCACTAACAATCCGAGTGTTCTCTCGAATATACATCCGAGGAATGAATCTTAATCTTGGCTCAACTACCACCTTCAATCCACATCATAATGTACCCAATACAAGCCGTATCTCAACCTATTAGGCATTTTGAGCTTAGGACGGGATCAAAGTACATTACTTTGTAGACAAGGCGCGTATTGACCTCAAGTCTAAGGACTTCTATCTCCCACACGCTGATCATACTTTAGACAAGTGTAACAAACAATATATCAGCATGATATACCAATACTTCCAAAGTATCCATGTGTCCATCACGAGTAGCCATTACTCGTAGCATGTGAGACATACTACATCCTCTAAGGATGTGATGCATACCATATGTCGACTTATCATATATCATCGATATCCCATTCTCGATGATCATTAGTCGATGCTACTTTAAGAGTTATGCTCTATCATCAATATCTCACTCTATTACTGACAACGTAAGCTCAAGGAATGCACATTAATGAATAATTACAAACAATCAAATAATAATTCAATAATTGCAAATGCCAAAATATTAATCTCCATTAATAATAATACGAATGTATTTAAAGTACTTTTGTCCTAATACAGATTGTCTCTAGGGCATAAATATACTTTCACTTTTCTCCATTAATAAATATACTTTCACTTTTCTCCATTATTTTTAACATGACTTCTGTTTTACTGTATTCTTTTTTCATATCTGATTTGATATAATTTACTTGGGCATATCCTCTATACTTACTACACAAAATAGGACAAAGGTTGCGTACACTTTCCACTTCCTAAAATCTGCTTGTGAGATTATACTAGGTAATAAGTATGCGTTTTTTGTTGTTTTTTTAGAGTGTGAATTCAAGTATGTGTGCGTGTTAAGAAAAATGCTTTCATTTCGAAACGAAGTTTCTTAAGCCATTCCGTTTTCACAAAGCACTTAGTGATTTAAAGGTTGTGTTTGGTATGGCAGGAAAAAATGACTATTAATTTTTTGTAAAATAGGAAAAATAAGTTTCATTTTACTGTATAGATCCTTTAATCAGTTGTGTTTTATTTTATATATGTTGATAAAGAATCTACCGTCAAATCTTTGTATAGTAGCCGTGCTTGTCCGAAGACTTCATGGATGTTATAGTGAGGTGTTGTTATACATGTTTACTGACATTTGATGTTTAAATCTCATTTAGCTATTATAAATAAAAGTATGCAAAAAATTTATTTCTGTACTTTTTATGTTATAAATGAAAATAATATACTTGTTAATTTTAAAGTCTCAATTGATTTTTATATCTCATTAATTAAAAATTTAGAAACTACTAATAAATTCATAACTAGTTGTACTATACCGATAGAGAATTAAAATCTAAGGAACATATGCATCTAAAATTAAATAAGAATTTAAATATTCCAAATTTGACGTAAGAATTCTACAATTATAGGTTGTTTTCATGAATTTCAGTTTCTTAGTTATAAATATAACGCTTGAATTAACGATAAATTTTGTCCAAACTTTCAGCAAAAAGGAATTCAATAGCTTTTCCGTGAAGACTGTCTAAGAGATTAACAATTGACTATTCTTTCTCACCCAAGTAGTAGTAGGTTGAGGCTCTTCATCAATATTTTCGTTGTCACCTTCTGCATGCATTGTCTCTTGTTCTTCCACTCCAATCACTTGTGCAATAGTCTCTTCATCATTGTAAGTTTCAGGGATTGAAAGTGTTGCGTCAAACTCCATATAAGTGGTAGCATCCATGATTGGTTATGAGATGAGATTTGGGCTATAAGTGATGATTCACTACCAACATCCGCAACAAATTCTAAATTTTCACTATTAACATATTGGGGTTGTCTTATGTAGGTAGAATTCCTGTATTTCTCTAACAACGGAGAATGAGAAAGGTATGAACATCATTCATGCTTCTACAGGAGTGTTAATTGCTTGTCGTAAGTTGAACTGATTGTGATTGGATTCCTTTTAGACATTTGTACATGAAATTTATTATGTGCATGACATCAAATGATGATTACCATAAATATTTTAATATTTTATTTTTATATATAATATATTTTTTATAAAATATTATTACATAATATTTGAGTATGATTGTTATAGAGTAGTAATTTTATAAAGAGTGTACCGTTATAATGAATATTATTGTTGTTATAGGTAGAATGATATTATAGAGAAGTAAAATATAATATGAAAAATCGGTTCCGTAAAAAATTAGACCGTTATAGAATGACACTATATAGAGATTTTACTGTAGTAGCATGATTTTACAAATTTTGACCTGCTCCATTTCTTTTCTTCTGAAAAGGTATGGAATCAACTTAATCTATAAAGGAAGTACAATATTGGAATAAATTAATAGGAGTTCTCATTTGGTATCAACTCTAGAAATCTAAAAAGCAATAAATAACGGAGTAACAAATTTACAATTCATTTTTCAAAAGTTTGACCGCTTTGATCGTGCTGTCTATTTCAGTATTTTGTGAGGACTATGTTCAGAATAATATATAAAAATATATTGAATTAATCAGACTCGTTTATGTTTTCCACTGTTGCGGTGACAACCGTTGGATCAGAAGACAGCACGTACGACAATGCTGACCAAATTGGATTCTCTCTTTCACTTTGACTCACATAATTTATATATCTAAATAATTCGGGGGCACATGCCAGCATTTATATTTATCTTTTTATTAGCATTTTGGCTATTTCTCATTTTAAAAAGTTAAAAAAATATTTTTCAAAAAAAAAAAAACGGAAGACTTAATGATAGATGGAAATACATGATTTCATTTCCAAAGGACACGTCTATTCATATTCCACTCATGTACGGACTTTAATCACTCTTATAAACTATACAGTAGTCTTTGAATTTCTCCAACCGATGCATCTTCAACATTCTTTTAGATTCTCCATTTTCATATCAACAATGGCGCCTCTTATTAATTGTTTATTGAAAGGATACTTTAACATCTATATCATTAATGGTTTCAATTAAAATTTTCCCTTTTCTCTATAATTGTATGTTTATTATATAAATTTTAATATTCATTTATGTGTTTTTAAAAATTTCATTTTCATCGTGCTTGATGTGTTCTTCTCTTTTCTAAATTTGTTACTAACTTTAAATTTAAATTTTCGTAGTGTCCCACCTTAAAAGTTGGTTTTATCCTCTTATACATGTACTTTATTTTTCAGATACGACATTACTGTAAACGTGTACAATAATGTATAATAATTCCTATTCGTAATTAGAATATATCTCATATATTGTTCATATAAATTTTTATTTACTTAATTTCAGTTGCTCATTATTTTGGGTAACAAAAGACATAACGTATGAGAATAGGATGCTTCCGAAGGGACGTAACGCATGACCCGTTACTGTGAAGAGCATTGACTTTGTTATGGAGCGGTTCTGCATTTGTTTGAGGATTGAGAAGAGTGGTCTAGGTCCTCTAGGATTAAAAAATGGGGTCGCCTTCTGGGGTAAGACCTTGTAGTTGATATCAGTTGCTCTGTTCTCAAACCCTGATTATTTAGGCATATCCCGCGATTTACTGATAGTAGTGCTGAGGGACCGGAACTACTATCTTCAAGAATAATTTGGCGTAAGACGAAACGTTAGATATAAAAAAAATGGGGGTCGCCCCAGCCTCTGTGGTGATAGATGCCATCAACTGTCAAGAGGGATGTATGATGTGTGTATTCAAACTATATGTGCCGTTGTAGTACCGTAAGCATGAGATGGAAGCTATATTTTTCTTACCGGGAATGATGATCAGAATTGGTGAGAAGGTTAGGAGACGTATAGAGTTGGTTATAGTATGGGATTTCTACATTTTCTTGAATTTCCAAAATCTTCCCTTTTTCATTCTTTTATCACGCTATTACTATTGTAAGATTGTATTAATCTCTCTTGTGAGTCTTTTTAATTAATACAAATATATATATTGTATATAATGTGGAGTTCTTATACAATAAGGATCCTATAACTATCATATTTATGCAACACTAATAATTATAAAATAGATGGTGAATATTCTAATAATATTCACTAGTACACACCCGCAATCGGAGCGGGAGGAGGCCAGACACTTAGACTGGATCTGAAGTCGAGAAATAGATGTCTAGGAAGTCATTTGGTGAAGATATCTACATACTGATACGAAGAAGGCATATGCAACACCTTAACATGATCGATAGCAACCTTCTTACGAACAAAGAGTATATCCATCTCAATGTGCTTAGTTAACTGATGTTGAATAAGATTATGAGATAAATATATCGTGGATATATTATCACAGTACACCATAGACGCCTTACGCAATGGACAATGGAGCTCCAAAAGAAGATTTTGGAGCCAACAGATCTCAACAACAACATTTGCAACACCTCTATACTATGCTCCTTCACTCGAACGGGATAGGGTGGCTTGCCTCTTGGCAGACCATGAAATGATATTATCCCCTAAGAACACACAATAGCCAGAGGTGGAGCGTCGCGTGTCCGAACAGCCTGCCCAATCTGCATCCGTATATGATAACAACCTGATCGGTGCAGAGGGGTATAGATGCAATTCATAATCAAGTGTGCCCTTACATATCGAATGATACGTTTAAGAGCAGTAAAATAAGGCTCTCTGGGGGCATGCATAAATAAACACACCTGCTATACAACATAAGCAATATCAGGCATGGTAAAAGTAAGATACGAAAGTGTACCTGCAAGACTCCTATAAAGAGTGGGATCAGACACTGGATCACCATCAACAACATTGAGCTTTGATTTAGAGTCAACCGGAGTGGACATGATTTTGCAGTTCGCCATTTTAGCCATATACACAATCTCCTCTACATACTTACGCTGACATAGAAACCTAATGTCTGCAGATCTAGTCATTGATATCCCCAAGAAGTAACTCAACTTCTCCAAGTTAGTCATAACAAATTTGATTTTAAGTAGTGCAATGATCTCATTTTTCAACACATCAGATGAGGCAGTAAGAACAATATCATCCACATATAGCAACAAATAAGCAATGTTACTACCTCGATGAAAAATAAAGAGAGAATTATCACACCTGCTACATACAAACCCAATCTGTATAACGTAATTAGAAAATCATTCATACCACGCTATGTGGGCCTGTTTCAAACCATAAAGTGACTTACGAAGATGACATACATAATGAGGGGCCTCCTGATGGACAAAGCCTTGCGGCTGGTGCATGTAAACAGTTTCTTTCAAGTCCTCATGTAAAAATGCATTCTTCACATCGAGTTGATGAATCGGCCAATGCTTACCTATAACAATGCTCAGAACTGTGTGAATGGTAGCCGATTTAACAACCAGACTAAATGTCTCACCACAATCAATACTTTCTTGTTGATTAGTATCATTAGCCACAAGTCTCGCCTTATATCTCTCTAGGTCACCACTATCTCTGTATTTGTGATGAAATAACCACATACATCGGATCACATTCACCTCATCCGGTCTAGGAACCAAATCCCAAGTGTGCTATTTCGTTAAAGCATTAAATTTCTCACGCATGACCGCATTCCAATTTGGGTCAAGTTTGGCTACTTTTGGGTTTTTGGGAATTGGGGATATAGCTTGTGTGGATAAGTTAAAATGGACTTTGGGTTTGAAAATCCTGTGTTGGGCACGGGTTTCCATACGGTGCGTGGGGCAGGGGCAAGTTGGGTGTTAGTCAAGGAGATGCGAATGCAGTGACGGTGTCAGGTGGTTGTCGGGGTTGGTGGACGGAGAAGGGGGTATGGTAGGTGGGTTCGAGTTCAGTAGACCGAGACGGGTTGGGTGGGGTTGGGGATCTGTTCAGACCAGGTAGTTGTAGGTGAGTTGATGTCGGGTTCGGTGATGGTGTTACATTGGGAAAGGAGCGACGGGATGACGGTATGGTGGTCTGGGTGTTGGTACTGTGACGGGTTCCGAGAACTGGTACTGATATGGGGTTGGTTTGGATGATTGGAGTGACGACGTAAGTGGCGGTGACATAGTGGTAGACGATTGGGTGTATCGATGGGTGGTTGAGGCGATGATGGGATATGGCAGTGAGATATCTGATCGATTGTTGGTGGTGGCAGTGGTAGTCGGCGGAGACAAAGATGTGGGGGTTGTGGTAGTGGTACGACAGGGTTCGTTGATAATGACGGGGGAGGTGTCGGACTCGTCTAGAAAGGTATAGTCCGTGCTTTAGAATTTTTGGATATTTGCAAAAGGGAAGATCGTTTCGTCAAACTCGTGACGAGAGACGTGAATCTGACGAGTTCACAAGTCATAGCACAAGTAGCCCCTATGATTAGACGGGAAGCCTACTAAGACACATGGAGTGGTTCAGGGTGTTAATTTATGAGGGGCAGTGGAGGTAAGATTTGGGTAGCAAAGGCAACCGAAGGTTCAAAGGTGATCATAGGAGGAGATCCGACGGTATATAATTTCTGTAGGGGTCATATTATTAAGGGTGCTAGTGGGTAAAATATTGAGAACATATTCTACTATTTTGATAGCGTAGACCCAAAAATAAGAGGAGAGAGAGGCATGAAGGAGGATAGTACGAACCATGTTATTGATAGTGCGGATGATTCGTTCAGCTTTGCCATTTTAGGGGGAGGTGTGAGGACACGAAAACCGAAAAACCATGCCATTATTTTTGCAAAATTTGTGAAACGTGGAATTATTAAATTCACGACCATTGTCACATTGGAAAGATTTGATGGCTTTTTCAAATTGTGTTTTAATAAAGGTACGAAACTCAAGAAACTTGGCAAAAACTTCAGACCTGAATTTTAGCGGGTAAATCCAAATAAAGTGAGAGAAATCATCTAATAAGACTAGATAATACTTATGACCCAGTGAGCTAGTAATGGGAAATGTCCATAAATTTGCATGAATAAAATCAAATGGAGAAAACGTAACACTCGAAGATGACTGAAAAGGAAGTCGAACATGTTTGCCTAACGGGCAAGAAAAACAATGTCGGACAAGTTTTCCATTATTACATTTAATAAAATTATTGCTTCTATGAAAATTAAAGATAGGAACTCCTGGGTGTCCAAGTCTATTATGCCAAGTTAACAGAGAGATAGCAGCGAGAGAGGTGTGTGAGCAGGATCTAGTAGCGGAGGTGGATAAGAATGGATAGAGGTCCCCCACACTATTGCATCTCATAAGAGGTGTCCCCGTACGTAGATCTTTCACAGAAAAACCAAAGGGGTCGCACTCAACAGACACATAATTGTTTCGAGTAAATTTTCTAACAGATATTTAATTTTTAATGATGTTGGGGGCATAAAGGACGTTTAGGAAGAAAGGTGGGTTAGATGGTTGGGTGTAGTGGTACCATAACCATGAATCGAAATGCGGTGACTATTACCAATCGTAATAAATTGAGGATACTTTAAACGAAATAACTCAAAAAGATTACCTGAGGAGCGGGTGAGGTGGCTCCCGTATCTATGTACCAATTTTCATCGGGCTATTGCAAGTTCAAACTGCTGAAGGTC
This sequence comes from Anisodus acutangulus, assembly GCA_029783415.1. Taxonomy (NCBI): domain Eukaryota; kingdom Viridiplantae; phylum Streptophyta; class Magnoliopsida; order Solanales; family Solanaceae; genus Anisodus; species Anisodus acutangulus. The sequence goes on from CM056496.1 coordinate 29,240,144, forward strand.
TGGCCTAAATCAGTGGGGGCCAGGCCGTTGAAGGGATGATGGTGCTGAGCCTGCACGACATGGGCGTGATAGGGCTGAATTTGCACTGGACGGGTTCCAGGCATTGGGTCGAGAATTGTCTGCAGCTGGAATGGGTAATGGGTCATTGTCTGTTGGGATGGATAATTGGCCCAACCGAGATAGTTAGGCCACTGGCCTTGTCCAGTCCAGTTGCTGAAGTTATTGGGCTGCGAGGTTGGCCTCCACGTCCGCGGCCTTTCCCACCATTTCAATTACCGCGGCTTCTGCGACCCCTGCCTCCATCGCGGCTTCCCCGTGGTTGTTGGTTGTCCGACGGTGGTTGTGGGGTTGTGAGGCCGCAGTAGCCGCCAGATTTTCAACAACTAATGCCTTTTGATCGTGTTTGTCCTGTTTGGCACGTCGGGTTTCTTCCAACAATAATTGGGACTGGGCCTTATTGAAGCTGGGTAGCGGATCGACTTGTTGTATCATGATTGCGAGAGTATCGTATTCACCTTTCGATAAACCGACAACAAGTTGGGGAACCATCTTAATTTCAGAAATTGGTGTCACCACATTGGATAACTAATCCGCGACAAGCTTCAATTGTTTGCAATATTCAGACATATTGGAATTTTTTTAAGACGTGTATTGTTGAATTGTTCCACCAAGTACACAGCGTGGGTGTGCTTGTTGTCCTGAAAAATCTCCTCCAACCTTGTCCATAACTCATTTGCTGAGGCATTGGTTTTCATAATCGTGAGAAGCAAATTCGTAGAGATGGTGGAATAAATCCATTGTTTGACAATGACGTCAAGACGACGACATGTCGTGTCATCAACCTCAGAGGGGCGAGGGAAGAAGTCGTCTATATGATCAAGCACCTTAAAGGAACATACATGAATGCGAAAAAGTTTCACCCACGAAGAATATTTGGCCATCTTCTTGATGAAGAACCAAAGGGATGAAGTTCTTGACGTTTGTGACGGCGAAAGTCAAATAGAAGGACGGAGCGAAAGCGGGAGTGGGTGGGGTTTGTATGACGACTGGGGAGGATGAAGAGGCGTCGGGAGAGGTGGGAGTAGCCATGTGATTCATTATAGTGGCTGAATTTTGGTGATAAGAGAGCGAGGAACCGAGAAACAAATAGTAGGGTTTGGTGTGCAAGCCGTCGACTGAATGGAGGGGGCGGGGGCTGCTTGCACGAGAGGAAGGAAATTATTTTTAGGTGTTTTTAGGGTTTGACTCTTGATACCATGTAAGATTGTATTAATCTCTCTTGGGGAGTCTTTCTCATTAATACAAATATATATAGTGTGTACAATATGAAGTCCTTATACAATAAGGATCCTATAACTACCATAATTATACAACACTAATAATTACAAAATATATGGTGAATATTCTAATAATATTCACTAATAACTACTACTTCTCATGCGTGTGTAATTTTGAATTATGCTTTTCTTTTCCCTTTGGTCTATTTTTCAAATGGAAATTATTCCTTTTCAAAAAAAAAAAAAATTGTCTATTGTAGGGAGATAATTCTGGCGAGTAATTTTCCTCCTTTTGACTAGAGATTTTTAATTTTGAGTCGCTAATGAAATTAGTAAAGTTTGTTTATAGTGCAACACAGTGGTAGTCATTGTGGACTCACAATGGTCGATTTGTCTCCCTAACTTATGTGAAGGAAAGCCTCTCGGAGATTCCCATTGAGGACTTAGAAGATTAATACCCATATATGACGAAGACAAGATAGATTTAGAATTCTTTTGACAAATATAATCAGCAGAACATGAGATAAAATTTGACAAAGATAGTTTTTAAGAATACAACAAAGATTTAATGAAGGGCATACTCTTCTACAAGTTGGTGGTGATGCAGCAATTCATTGTGGATGTTACATGACAATAAAAGAAGAAAGATTTTGTTACATTCGAAATAATAAAAAAAAATACAAGCCTATATCTTTTTCCCTCCAGATTGATGGATGATTGTTAAACGGTAGGAAAAACTATATATTTTAGTGGCGTATTATCTTGGTTTTCTGGTATACTTGAGAGTTGGGACCTGATATAGGATAAAAAAGTATTAAGATGCAATTGTAATTTTTATATTGGATATTCAGACTGTTCTTTACTTTCACTCAACATTTTAGATTTTAACTACATTCATTTTTCTTCCATTACTTTGTCTTCATTATATATTTGACCTACTTTTAGTTCTGTAAATATTCTAATATTAGGAAAGAATTAATTGTAAATTTTATAAGGATGTTTATAACGGCGCGAAGCGCAGTTACTTTACCTAGTATTATACTCCTTTAGTCCTATGTCAAAAACGAATAGTAGTTGGTTACAGTGCGAGAATTATTAGGTCTCCAATTTTTGTGTGAATTCAAACTTCAGTTTTTCAAAATTAAGTTTAATATCCCAAAAAGAATATTATTTCTAATGTTTGCTTTTGTTGTCCAACAAACAATTATTGATGAAAATAATTCTTGCCTTAATGGCATTCATTAGAGGAAAAAGTATTGTTGCCTAACGTCTCTATTGTATCATAAGTTTTTGACTATTTATTGTCATTAACTTGTATAATGCCGTTGGTGGCATTAATCCACTGTAGTCCTACGTTTCATAGGCAAAGTTTCCATATTTTGTGAAATATTTGTTAGATTTGCCTCCTAGTTTTATATTAGAAGAATTTGTTGAATCTTGGGGGATACACCTATACCTGGTGAATTATCTTTAAGAACAGTGTCTTTGACATGCCTCAAACTTTCAATAATTTCCTACTATTTCCGTATTTTGTACAACATTTTTACAATAATCTGAAGGATAATTCTTGTTGTCACACGGAAAATCTGATCTTGTTCTACCGAAGAAAGCCTTCACTACTAGAAAAACTTGAATTACCTGAGACTTTTCTTGGGAATTTTGAAGCAAAATCCACCGGAAAACTCTTTACCTGTGGATTTTCCTGCCAACAAAAATCCGTGGGTAATTATTACCTGTAGAATTCTAATTCCCTAAACTTGGGGATTTTGATTTCGCATGTAAGTTACCTACAGGTTTTTTTCACAAGAAATACTAAAATTCCGCAAGTAGTTTTTGCTTAAAAATTGTGAAAAAAAGGAATTGTCTTATGATTTTTTCTGCAAATAATTCCGCATCAAAATCTGTAGATGAAATATAAATCATTTTAATTATTCTATTTTGTCTTTATTTTCTATTTATATATTTTTGTCTTGACTACTTTATTTTTGCCTATGCCGTAACCCCTATATATCCCCTGTAAATATATAGATAACAATTAGAATTTAGTTGCCAAATTTACTTCCTAGAAAACACCCCAACTGCCAATCGCTTTAGGCGGAAGTATTATGTCAAGCCCTTATCCCTATCCAGCCGATGTGGTACAGTGCAACTTTCCCAGTTCCTCTTAAATATATATTTAGTTCTTCTTTATAATACCCTCCAATGAATATAATTATTTTTCTCTATCTTTTTCTTTGAAGAATAGCAAGTATGAATCCCAAAATTTATAATTGAATGTTTGAAGCAATTTCTGTGCGGGCTGCACGACGGATCTTTTCTTCATCTATATACCCCTAAAGGCTAGAACATAGACGGTAATCGATTTAATAAAACTCTTTTCAGAGTTAATCAAATAATAATCATATAATAATCCGAGGGATAATCTAGAGTTCAATTTCATTTTTTAATTTTGAGTCTATAATCTCCTATCAGCAATCCAAACATCATAAGATCAATCAATATCAATCGTCTAAACAACATAATAGTAATCTAATATCAACCCTCAAGCATCATATCAATAAGGTAATATACTTATCAAAATCATAATTAGAAACACATAGTCAGAACACATACCTTTTAATCAGATATTCAGATCACCGAAGTAGTCTCTACCCTCCTTTGGCCTGTATTTCCCCTTTGCCTTCCGCCGCGGGTACTCTGTCGCCTGGGAGCTTGGGAGTCAGTTACGGGTATCCTCTGATTATCCTTAAAAAGATGTTGTGTTCTTACTAGTATGGTTCTAATCATAAGTTATCAAAGTATGATACTCTTATCCTTATGATACTAGCTGGTGGATATTAAACTAATCTTATGTTGTTCTTAGATAATAGTTGATCTAATCTTATTCTGTTCTTGGATGATATTTGATTATAGACTGAAGGGTGTTTTAGCTAAACATTGAGAGAATTGTATCAAGGTTTTGTATTTCCGAATTTTTCGAATGAATCTTCGTCTTGACAAGAGGCTCCTTATATAGATATCCTCGACTATTCACTATTCATTACTTTTTTAAAGTAAACAGTATTACTTTTCAAAAGTCGTAAAGTAAACAGTAATCAAATAGTCCTGGACAAAATACTTTGTCAGAAAGTCATAAAGTCTACAGTGTCTACAGTAGCTTGTCTGCTCCTTTCCGTAAAGTTGTTTTGTCGTTTAGTCTTTTGCTTTCCAAAAAGTCGTAAAGGCAATAGTGCCTATCTGCTACTTTCCGTAAAGCTGATTTGTCAGTATTCGGCTAATCTGTCAGCTGTCCATTCTGCCTTTGGCTTTATCCGGCGTTTTGTTCAGCTGTTATAATCTGGCATGACTTTCGTGAGAAATGTCATTTTCTTGTCGGGCTGCTGTCCTATTTTACACTTTCCAGCTGTCCGGTTGATAATCTTCTTCTGGAAATATCTATTGGGGATATTTCAATTTTAACCACTTTTTGGGCCGCAAGGCCATAATCATGTTGGGCACTAAGGCCTCTTTTGTTTGGGCTTTTACATAGTTTAAACTATGTTAAACCATATTCTTTTGGGTCGAATGACCTCTTTTCTGGGTTACCAGTAATTAATCTGTTGGATCCATAGGATCTCTTTTAGGTAATCTTTTGGGCCGTGAGGCTCCTAATCAGTTTTGGGCCATAAGGCCATAATCTTTTTGGGTCCGTAGGACCTCTTTTATGGGTTATGCAGTAAACTACATTCCCGAACTGATATTCTGTTTGGGCTTTCTGTAGTATAAAACACTACATTGGGCCATAATCTGTTTGGGTCATAAGCCTCTTTTAGGTTTTAGGTAGATAAATCTACATAATACATTTAATAATCTTTTGGGCTGTTAAGCCATAATCTTTTTAGGCTATAAGGCCTTTTTCGCAAAGGTTCACATTGTACCTGCAAAAATAATCAGTTTTTCCCTCCTTATTCAAAAGGATCAGGATTTTATTCAAAATCATTTTTCCTTCCTTAGTCAAAAGGATCAGGATGTAGTATATTCTGGCTTTTAATCATCTAATAATGTGATGGGTAGTCTGTGAGTAACCAATCAACCACTCGTATACTAGTTTTCTTTTCGTTTATTAGATATCGAATGTATTCGATAGTTCTGTATATACTCACCATTTTATTCACTATTACTTGTCTGACTATTATTTTGCCTTGATCACTTAATAACTCAGAAGGTTTCATTACGTTGTAATAGAGTAATTCTTTCCGAGCTAAACTTAGCTCTTTGTAAAGGATATTCCTCTCAATGACATATTGCAACCTGTCTTTATTCAATTCCCTAATCTTGCTGAACGATGGATGAGTCTTCATACTGATCCTTCGTCTGCTGCTAGTTTCTTAGCTTGTTGCTACACAAAATAAGACAGTTAATTGTAAACATTAATCAATTATTCTTGGGATATTTCCTCAATTCTGCTGCTGCCTAAAATATCATGGTTTAATCAGATAATCCTTATTCTCGATAATCTCTTGCATAGCCTTCGCTATGTATTCTTCAAAGTCTTCGCTGTTAATTGACATTATATCTGCTAAGAAAATCAGCTAAAATATTTTTAGTTCCAGATATATTCTTAACAATAAAATCATAACAACAGAAGAACGATTGCCATTTTCTTCTTTTATTCAATTCTGGTAAAGGATCTATTCTGTTTGTAATAAACGCCTTCACCTGAGTATTATCAGTTCTAACAATGAATTTTACTGGTAGTAAATGGTAATGAAATCTTTTAATTTCAAATTTTACTGCCAATAATTCTTTTTCGTTGATATCGTAGTTCTTCTCGTTAGGCTTTCACGTTCCGCCTCCATATCCACAAATTAACATTTTTTCTTTATCTACATCTTATTTATCATATGCTATTAGGACTGCTCCCCATCCTATGTCACTAGCATCTGTAAAGAGTTCCAATTGATCTTGGTCTGTAGGTACTCTGTGTTTTGGTAATGATTTTACGTTTTCTTTAATCTTGTTAATCGCCTTGGTATGTTCTTCCTTCCAATCGAAGGTTACATTCTTTTTAATTAAATCCTGCAATGGCTTTCTCAAATATGGTAAATCTTTTATGTGATCTGCTGCATAATTTATTACTCCAAGAAATTGCTGCACTTCTCTTTTATTCTCTAGTTTCTCTTTAATGTTTTTAACCTTTGTTACCACATGTTCTTGCAATTGTATCCCCTCACTATCCACAATATAGCCTAGGAATTCAATAGTATTCTTGAAGATTTCTGATTTCTTTTCTGATAGAAGTATTCCGTGTTGGTTTACCGTTTCAATGAATTGTTCTACATGTCTAATATGATCTTCTAAGCTGCTGCTGTAAACTAATATATCATCCACATATATGATACAGAAGTCTGCAAGCTTTCTAAATACTTGATCCATTCTTCTCTGAAAGATTTGTGGTGCATTTTTTAATCCCATTGGTAATACATTCCATTCGTAGTGTCCTTGCGGGGCACTGAATGCTGTTAATGCTCTAGATTCATTAGTCAATTTAATCTGCCAAAATCCGCTTTTACAGTCGAATTTGCTAAACCATTTTTTGTTTCATAATCTGTTAATAAGGTTTCTTTTATAAGGTAAAAAGTATCCATCAAAAATAGTCTTTTTATTTAGATCTCTATAGTCAATTACTAATCTTGCTTTTCCTCGCTTATGTTCATTGTGTTTTCTTACTAAGAAGACTGGACTACTATGTGGGCTTTTGCTCTCTCTTATTACTTTCATCTCTAGTAATTCCTTAATTTGAATTTCAAACTCTTTTTGATCTGTTGGGCTATATCTAATTGGTTTTGTTCTGACTAAATCACTTGTATCTATCAGTTTTATCTCTCCATATGTTCTTTCCTTTTCACATAGTTGCATCGGGTTTTCTCCGAAGTTTTCTTTTAACATACCTAAGTATTTTTCTTTTAATAACTCTAGATTGTTATTTCTTTCTATCTTGATTGTACATAATCTTATGGTACATAACCAAGTTGAATAAACTTATGTCCATTTCTTAATAACTATAGACCGTTCATATAATGTGTGTTTTTTTGTTTAAAAGAAAAATGCGAATATAATTTCGGGAATTACATATTTTTTTTAAAAAATTTGATAATGAAACGTTTATAGCTATACCTTGAATAAAATATTAAAAATTTATATTATAAGGTCAGCGTACACTCTACCCTCCTCAGACTCCACTAGTGGGATTACACTAAGGTTGTCCAGTGGACCGAGACGATCCGATCTCGCCCCGGCCCGATTACCCCCCGACCGGCAAAAAAAATTGGGATGTACAATGTCGCTAGCGGGGTTCGAACTCGGGATGGGACTATGGGTCGTCCCGCCCCATCCTGCCCCGTACCCCCACCCCCCTCCCCCCCCATGGCTCATCCATCCCCATCCCGCCTGCACTCCCTATGGCTCATCCCGCCCATCCCGCCTGCACTTCCCTTCCCCTTTTATAGAATTAGTTGTTGCACAACGGGCTACTTTCGGTTTTAGCCATTGGCAACGGCTAGTAATAGCCATTTTGGTCCCACACACACCATAAAATCCCCCTACCCCCTTAATATTTATTTTTAACCCCTAAGTTAGTATATTTACACATTAACCCTATTTCTCAACTATAAATACTTCATTTTCTCTTCATTTTTCTCACAAATCTTCTCTCTCTCTCTAATCTCTCTCTACAAGTCTAAATTGCACACTAGATATTATATTTTATTTGCTAATTTCTATCAAAGTTCAAAAATTATGAGTGAAGTTGACAACTAGCTTAAGGATCATCGAGGAAAGTTTCAATTTTCAACCTCGATTACACATCGACGTTATGTCGGCATTTGGTACCCTCGTTCCTTTTTTTATTTAAATTATTATTGTTACTTAATTTTAATTATCGTACTTAATTTTATTAACTTTATTTATTTATTTATATAATTATAATAGAACGAAGTGGACGTTTTTCTGGTAGAGGTACTAGGGATAACAGGGGTAAGGGTGCATCTTCTAGTAATCCTAATTATGATGATTTCACTTATGTAGATGAAACTGATCTTTTTAATGTTAATATTAATATATCATTAGATCATGAAGTATATTCTGCATCTAAAACAGACTTTAAATTTAGAAAATGAATTAGAAGATAATTTAGATAATACGCCCACTAGTGCACCTCCACCTCAGGCTCAGACTGAGTCTCAAGCTGAAACTGAAACTGGAATGCCTCATATTCCCCCTAGTATGGGTTGAGGACAAAAACAACAAAAAATAAAAACATTTGCATGTGATTTTTTGAAAGGGACATTCCTAATCAACTAGCTATTTGTAAAATTTGTCGCGAAGTTTATAAATTTAAAACTGGAAAAGATCAATGTTGGACATGAGGTTTAGTGAGACATGTAGAAAACTCTCACAAAACAAAGTATAACCAATACTTAGCTGAAAAAACGGGTGTGCAAATGCCTTTTGAGTCGGGACAAGGTTCACATATTGTCCCCGAACAAGTACATGGTTGAATTAACATGATGACGGGGGGAGTTATAGGTCATAAATATGATAAACTCAAAGATGTGGAAAATTTAGCAAAATTAGTTGTTGTGGAGGGTTTGTCTTTTGCATTTCCTTCATATCCTAGTTTTATTCATTACTTTCGAAAAATATATAATCCTTCTTTTAACAATTTTCTTAGATCAACTATTAGAAGAGATGTTTTTAAATTTGCGCATGAATATCAACAATATTTACGTTATGCATTGTATCATTTTAAGGGCAAAGTGGCTATCACTTCTGACATAGGTCATAGTACTAATGATAATGATTATTTAACAGTTACATGTCATTGGATAAATCACAATTGGTCTATTCAAAAACGTATATTAGCATATAGATATATTGATGAAAGACACATTGGAGTTTTTATTTCAAAAAATATTTATGAAATTAGTGAATATTATGGAATTACTGATAAAATTATGACTATTATATTAGATAATGTTTCTTCTAATGATTATGCTGTAAACATTTTAAAAACTCGATTTACTCCATCTTTTCTCCATATTTTTCATGTTAGATGTGCATGTCATATTTATAACTTAGTTGTAAAGGATGACTTAAAGTTTTTTAAAAACATCCTTGATAAAGTACAATTTGCTATCAACTTTATTTTTAAAGGTAATAAAATACAAAGACGCAAAGAGTATAAAAAAAATTTGTCATGATTGTGGATTACATTATAGGAAAATTCCAGAAGAAGTTGCGACTAGGTGAAATTCTTTGTATGAACAATTACTTGTTGCTCACGAGTATAGAAGATCTATAACTTTATTATTTAACGTTCATAATCAAAATCCAACGGATATGCTTGTAGATGATGATTGGGATAAACTTTTGGAACTTATTGTATTTTTAGAGACATTTTTTCTAGCTACTAAGGAATTTTTTAGTATTTATTATCCTACTATTTCATCTATGTTATTTTATATAACTCTAATATTTTTGTTATTTAATGAATATATGAAAAAACCAACTTATGCTCTAGCTATTGCAAAAATGTTTGTAAAATTTTAAAAATATGTTTTTCCTATTTCCACTATTTATTTTATTGGTGTTGTATTAAATCCTACTATTAAAATAGATTGTTGTAATGACCTTATTGAAACGATTTATGAATGCTTAGAAATACTTTCAACAGACCCAACTGAAGAACCAACTTACAAACCAACTAAAGAAGAAGTTATATCTAGCATTCAAACAGAATGTAAAAATATGTATATGTATTACCAACAACAAAGTGCTAATAATCAACCGGCTTCTGTATCATCTTCTTCTACTTCAATGCAACCGTATAAAAAATATGTGGTTTATGCTTTAAGTATTCAAGGCCTTAGAAATAGAATGTATAGTGGTTCAAGTTCTTCACAAATTAACGAGTTTGATGATTATGTTTTGCAGGGTGTTGTACCGTCCGAATCAATTGCCAATGAAAATGGATGTGAAGACTTGCTGAAATACTGGAATGAGAAGACATTTTTTACACTATCAAAGATGGCCCGAGATGTGTTGAATATTCAAACGTCATCAACAGCTTCTGAAAGCGCTTTTTCTGCGGGAAGGTTTCAAATAGGAGAGCATAGACACTCATTGGCGAGAGACAACTTGGAGATTGCAATTTTATTCAGAGTTTGGATTAGAGCGGAGCGTAAAAGGTGCGGTCAACCACATATCAACGAAGAAGACAACTACAATTACAACGAAATCTTATCCGAGGGAGCGGGAAGCGACGTCGAACAATTTGACCAACAACTTTCAATTCCAACAGAAGATCCTCAAGAGATTGTGAGAAAATTAGAAAAAATATGGTTGAATATGTAATTTTTTTAATAACAATTTTATTATGTCATTTGCAACTTTTGAACTATAAAACAAAGTTGCAATTTTGAAATTGTATTTCAAAAAAAAAATCACATTTCTATTAAATAATATAAGAGGTAATGCCTTGTGATGTTTTTTCACTATCTTGTTCAATTATTTAAGTATTTAAATATATATTTTTTAAAATTAAGTGTCTTGAAAAAAAATAATTTAAAGTCCCCCAAAATCCCCGTAACCGACCCGACCCGTCCCGTCCCGTCCCCCCAAATCCGTCCCCTCTGCCGGCGGGATGTAGGACGGGACGGGACCTCTTCCCGTCCCCCATATCCCGGCCCGCCCGACCCGTCATGTCCCGATCCCGACCCCCACCCCGTCCCCCCAAATCTCATCCCGTCTCACTGACCATCTTTAGATTACACTAGATATGTTGTTGTATATTAAAATGGCTCTGAATAAGAATTAGTAATATATAGTAAATGGTAAATTTGTTTCACCATTTCTATCCACAAATATAAGATCCAGTTACTTCAGTAATATCAATCAAGAGGAGGTTTCAACATAAATTGGAAGATCACTCAATACTAAAGTCTCACTTATAATAGTTAAAATAAGTATACTTTATGTAACATATTATACTTACATTACATCATATTTAATATATGTAAAATAAAGTAATAGATAATTAGAATACACCTTTAAAAAAATCATTTTCCGCTTAAAGTAGATCTCTCTATTGAAGGAGATAATTAAACTTCACATTAATAATAAATATAAATAAATATATTCTCAACTTAAAAATTATACTCAATTACTCGGTAATACAAATTTGGTAAAATATGGAGTACTATTTAAGCATGGATTCCAAAATTTACAATTGGATTTTGCTTCAAATATAACCAAATAAATAAAATTGCATCCGGTTCTTAAATATTAGTGCACCCTTCATACAATGGGTGGTTTCCAAGAAAAAAACAAGAATATAATTTTGGGAAGTATATATTTTTTTAAAATAATTGATAATGAGACATTTATAACTATACCTTAAATAACACATTAGATTTTATATTATAATTGTTCTAAAAAAGAATTGATAATATATAGTAATTGATAAAATTATTTCACCAATTCTAACCACATTTACAAGATTCAGTTGCTTCAATAATATTAATTAAGAGGTTGTTTTAAAATAAAATTAGAAGATCACTCAATACTTAGCTAACACTTATATTATTTAATAATAAATATACTTTGTGTAACAAATTACATTTAAATTACATCATTTTTAATATATGTATTTTGTAAAATAAGTAATATATAATTAGGATATACACCATTTAACAAATTATTTTTTCACTTAAATAAATCTATTTATTGAAGGAGAAATTAATCTTCGTGTTAATCATAAATATACTTAAAAGTTATAGTTAATTACTCAATAAACCATAATTTAGTAAAATCTAGTAAGTATGATTCCAAAATTTACAACTGAATTTTTTTGTCAAATATAACCAAGTGAATAAATTATTAGTTTTTTCTATCTCAAGTTAAAAAAACAAAATAAGAATATAATTTTGGAAATTAAATATTTTAAATAAGAAAAAATTGACAATGAACATTTATAACTATATCTTGAATAACACATTAATTTTCTCATATTATATTGCTCTAAATAAGAATTAAAAGTATATAGTAATTGGTAAAATTATTTCACCAATTCTAATCTCGAATAAAAGATTCAGTTACTTCAATAATTAATCAAGAGGACGTTTCAAAATAAATTAGAAGATCACTTGATAACATACTATAATTACATAACTATATTCTAAATGTATGTAAAATAATTGGGCGTGTAAATGATTTTTACCCTAAATAAATAACTAAATATGATGATATTATTAATAATTATGTTTAAAATCTTTTCCTTTCAAGACCCACGTAATTTTCAAGGAAATATAATTTCCAGGTAAAATTACTGCAATAAAATCCTCAGGTAATTCCTTAAGTAATATAATTCCCAAGTAAAATCACAGTAACTAAATCCCCAGATAAATTCCTAGGTAATATAATCCCCAAATAAATTTCTAGATAAATCTGCAAGTATCATTACCTGGGAAATTTTCTACGAATGTACAAAGATTTTTTTTTTATATTTTTATCAGTTGCCTGCGGAACTACCTACGAAAGTGATATCTGGGGATTATTTTTCTCAAATAAATCCCCAGATAAAGTTGTGGCGCTAAATTGCGTCAAACTTACCTGCCGATTATCTGGAAAAATCATATTCGCAGGTAAATATTTTACAATTTAGGAATTTTTATATTTTTGCATAAAAATTCGTAGGAATTATCTGAGGAAAAAATTCCCATGTAATTCGAGCTTTTCTAGTAGTGCTTGTTTTTGTTCTTGATGATTTTGATACTTTATGGTGTATACAAAAGTGACATGATTGGCCAGAATGGTGATTGTTGTGACTACAAATCTTGGTTGGCTAGTAAAATATTTGGCGTTGGAGGTTCTACTCTTATTATATTTTCAACTATACTTGCCTTCGCCAAACTACTCATCTTTTGGAATTGTGCTAATAAGGTACGTAAGTATACTATGATATCTACTTTTTTTAATAAAAAATATGGTTACAAGCCCGAAATTATTAATAAAACTTTCATGAAAAGAGTTGAGAAAATTGACAATCCATTTAAGTCAAAAATTAATTTGGATGAAGTAGATGATATAATTTTTGCGGTCATTTTCCAAGTAAATATTGTATTCAATGTGAGTGACTGAGTGATAGACTCTAGTGCTACTAGGCATATCTGTGCCAATAAAAATAATTTTATGCCTTACACCCAAGTCAATATAGGAGAATAATTTATATATCTTAGTGATTCAAGAACCACTAAAATTCTTGAAAAATAAAAAGTTCTTCTCAAACTCACATCTGAAAAAACTTTTGGCTTTAACTGAAGTGTTGCATATTCCTAATATTCGAGCAAATTTGATCTCTGTGGAATTATTAGGAAAAGCCGGAATGAAGATTTTATTTGAAGATAATAAGGTTATTTTAACAAAAAAAATATTTTTGTAGGCAAAGAATATTGTAACCATGACTTATTTATACTCAATGTTTCTCATGTTATGAATGGAAAATCTAGTACCTTTGCTAATTTGATTGATTCTTTTGATTTATGGCAGGCTAGATTTGGATATTTTAGTTTATCTTATATTAAAAAAAATACATTCTGAAGGTCTTATTTTGAATGTTAATTTTTCAACTATTGATATATGTGAAATTTGTGCCAAAGCTAAATAAATTAAGGAATCACATATTTCTGTTTTTAGAGAATCTGATTTATTTGATTTAATGCACACTGATTTGGGGGACTTGAAACAAACTATGACAAGAGGTGGTAAAAAATACTACGTCATTTTTATAGATGAATTTTCTAGATATACGAAAGTATATTTGTTGAAAAATAAATATGAAGCTTTTGAAATATTTTTATTATATAAATCTAAAGTAGAAAATGTTGAGAGATTTTACTCTTGTACTTTATAATGCAGTACGGGAAGTATATAACTATTACAAGTATTCGAAAGGATAAACAAAGATTCAATAATTCAACTAGAAATCTGAAATTACAATTATTGAATAAGAAAAACTGGAAAACTGTTTTTGCTGAGTCGAGTGTGGCACTCTGTCGTTAAGACAATATTGCCCCGTATGTATCCTTTATATGTCATGGACAATTTGTCTCCCAAGATAAAACAGCAATGGAACAATTGAGCAAAGGAAACTCAAATGCTACCGTGAAGAATATTGAGTAACGAAATGATGCTTGGAAGTTGTAGGAAGAAGAGTTTTCTGCTTGTGTAAGCTTCTGTATTTTCTTGTATATGTGAGTTAGTGTTAGTCCTCAACAATGGTGTAAGGGGGTGTTTATATAGGTGAGGGAGGGACTGAAAACTGCCTCCATAACAGCCCCATAATGGCCATTATGGAGGTAGTAAAGTCACCAACATAAATGATGAAAGACCAACGGATTGGCCATTTATAGGAGGAGTAATTCAGCCAAAATAAATGGTTAAATTGAGTGCTTGGCGTTTCTGCTTTGACTGTCCAAATTTTGACGAAACTTCAGGGACCAAACTGTACATCTTGAAACTTCAGGGATCAAACTGTACATCTAAAAGAATTCTGGTCCAAACTGTACATCTGAACTTCTGGGATCAAACTGTACTTCTGGCAAAGTTTTCTGGCCCCAAAAAGATAATATCAGAAGACCCACAGCCCACAGCCCGTGACCCGTGACCCGTGACCCGAGAACCCGAGAACCCGTGAACCCGGAACCCGGAACCGGATGGGACGGGCGGGCGACGGCGGCGCGCGTGTGGTCTTTCCTCGAACCGAAGCACATCTAGGTCCTCCCTCCTTTAAACACATGGGATACCCCTTGGGGTCCCAAACCCCAAACCAATTTCAAGTCTTATATACACAACAATTCTTTCTTCCTCTACCGATGAGGGAGAATTGAACACAATACCACACTTTTCCATGCTTCAAACACCTTACTTCGTGAACCAATATCTCTTTCATTTCTCAATGAAATTCGATGATTCTTGGCCCTACGGTTATCTACATACTTAGTAGATCATGCATGTGTGAAGAACCGAATTCTCCAATATGCGTAACACTAGTGTTTAAGCCGTTAAAGTTGGTCGGTCGCAACTCCCGCCAAATGCTAATTTCCAACAATCCCCTCTTGAAAGAGATTTTGGCGCACTCACATGGTGTCTTTTCATTTCCAGTAATATTTCAGCGGACCGATGTTGCATAAGGAGAGGTAGCTTCAGCTTTGAACCTTCCATAGTTAAATACCATCGGACTTACTTACTGCGCGGTGAACGTGATGTCTTGAACCGTCAGTGTTTAGTGTAAGCCAAGTCAATGGTACCAACACAACAAATTCCCTTACTCTCTTTTTCATAATATTTTGTCCGTTTTGACCATGGACAACGTTTTGGATTCTTAAGTGCGTTCATTTGAGGCGGCCTGTCCTCGCACTTAAATAGGTGGTCTCCTACAAGGTATCCTGCTATACCCCACTTCACAAGTGTTAGGAACCATTAAAAGTTTCCCAAAGACCTAACCTCAACTTGTTGAGGATCATTACAGGTTTTGAAAACTTAACATTTACCCATACTACAGATAGCACTTAACGTCTATCGCGGGAACGACTTTGGATTTGGTGTTTCTTTTCAGAAATCACTATCCGAAGTGCTCATACTTCCACTGAAGCGATCAACTGAACCTTTACAACTTAGTTTTTCCATTGAACCAAATTACTGGGATCTCCAGTTAGTAAGGTTGGGTTACCACTGTATTGGTCCGTATATTTTGGATTTTAAGCCCATTCCCTAGACAGTGTAACACTTGATCTCCTGTAGTCCCTTAGTTAGTAAATAAGGAAGTGACACCCGTGATGATCAATCGCCATACGGCCTTATGTCTCCGATGATCCTCGATAGATATGTTCAGACGCCGTCATCCGTGTCCTTCCCGGCCGACCGGCTAGCCACGATATATAACCGCCAAGACACAAAGTTTCTCCCAATATGGGACGTCCTCTAATGAGTCGTGAAGTTACTCAACTTCTTTCATGCTTTGTATAAAGCGATAAACTCCGATACCATCATGAATCGGTCGATGCAAGTTTGCTTAGAGGTTTTTCCAAGATCCACCATACACATTTACTCGTGGCTTTGGTGTTCTTCGATCGATGTCGATTTGCATCACGTTCTCTCGTAACCGTTGGACATCCAGAATACTATAATCCGTAGATAAGAGAATAATTCAGATATCGTCATATCCGACTTAACGCCTTCTATTGATCATGTATTAAGATCATCAGTGAAACTTAGTTCAACTGATCTGTTTGTAGGACGATACTAGGTCGGTTGTAGTGTGTACAATACATTGAACTACACATGACCTGTGCATATCGCTCCTTGTCTATGGGTGCACCATGATTCCAATCAGTTCTATGATTCATATCCATTGGTGGCTTCAACGAGACTGTCAACTATCGACCAGTTCGTTAGATGTCTTAGAAATCCAATTCCTAAGATGTTGTTGACACCCAATTTTGTCCCATCTTTTATGATTTTATTCGTAATTTTTAATATTTTGACACTTTTAAAATAATTTTAAAATATAGGCATATATGTGTATATCCTCTTATTATTATTGTTATTCGCATTTTTTTATATCATTTGCATTTTTTTATCATAATCATAAGTTTTATCCGAAAATTCTATGTTATTTTATTTTTCGCAAAATTGCATCGCGTTCCCATTTTTTTTATTTTAAGCATTAAACATTTACAAATATTATATTTTATTATTATCACATCGTTCATGTTATTTTAAATAATTCACATCTTTTACAAAAAATATATATAAATATGTTCTAATATTAAGCCCTTTTATATTTTTAATCCATAACTCATTTTTATTTTCCTAACCCAAAACAATTTCTAACCCATTTTTCATTTTTTCCAACCCAATACAAATTCTACCCAAACAAAATTCACCAAGCCCAAAACCAAACTCCCCAATTAAATTCCCTTATTCCCTTCCCCTTTATTCCCACAAGCCCAAAGTCCCCAAAACAATTCAACTCCCTCTTCCCTTATTTCTGCCCACCCGAAACCCCAAGCCCAAACCCATTCCCTTATTCCCTTCCCCTTTATTTCCCAACTCCCATAGCCCACATCCGAGGCCCAATCGGCCAATACCCCAAACCCATTCCCTTTTATTTCCTTACAACCAAAACCCAAAACAATTAAAACTCAAATCCACCAACCCAAAGCCCAACTCTCACACCCCTTTTATTCTACATCCAACCCTTTAAACCCCAAAACCCTAAACCAAAAACAAAACAAAAAAACTAACCCTAATTCCCCCAACCGCCGCCACCCTACGCCCCTACCCCTACGCCGCCACCCTACCCCCGCCACACCTACGCCAGCACTCCTACCCCCGACGCCACCCTACACGCCGCCTGACACCACCAATCTACCCCATCGCCTTTCTGCAACACATGCCCCAAGAACACGCCCCAAAATTCAGATTTGTTTTTGCCTTTAATTCAAATCTCAAACTCGTTCTTGGGGGGGAAATCCACCTATAAATATCCCCCTTGTTCTTCATTTTTTAGGGGAGGAAGATCTGGATTTGGAGGAGAAAATCTGGATTTGGAGGAAAAAATCTGAATTTTGGAAGTCCGAAAATCGAATTCAAGTGTTGAAATCCGAAATTTAAAATCTAAGATTCTCCTAAGGTTGGTATTGTTTCTTTTTTGTGTTGTTCATCATCTTAAAGAGTCCGAAAATATAAGTTAAAATTATTGGGATTTTGGTAGTGAATAATCTGAAATTTTGCTATTTTTCACTGTTTTCGGATTCCGGGTCGGGTCGGTACTGTTCCGGGTCGGCCCGACCCGGTTCGGATAATTTCCAGTTTTTTTTTTTTTTTTTTTTTTGTTGGTTATCTGAAATTTGGAAAGAAATCAATCCGGGTTGAAAATTCGCCCGTCCGCATCAAGCTCTTGTTTCAGATCTTCGCCTGGGTCGACCGGTCGGATAATTTCCAGATTTTGTATTTTTATATCTTGTTGTTGGTTATCTGAAATTTGGAAAGAAATCGATCGGGGTTGAAAAATCAATTAGATTAGTCAACTTTGTTAAGGGTCGGGTCGACGATTCGGATAAATTCCCAAATTTTGTGTTTTTCATATCTCTCTTTGGTTATCAAAAATCTGAATTTCTGATTTCATTGGTCACCGTTCATAATCCGGTCTGTTTATTTTTATAAATGCTTCTTAGTCCTTTTTGGTTACGAAATTTGAGTTAAGATTCGGATAGTTTAGTCACTACTGCTTTTTGGCATTGTTATTATGTTATTGATGGAATTAATACCGCCTTCTCTTTGTTGTTGATTCAAACTAATATTGCATCCATCTTCCCTTCCTTCTCGATTTCATATTCTTTGTTTCTTGTTTTTACTATTTTAAAACTAAACACCGCTCTATTGAATTTGTCTCTCTGTTTTTCTGCTTTCGATTCTTGCTTCACCTTCTTGTTTGTGCCTTGTTTTAAAATTTTACTGATTTGAACACGATATTACACCGCCGATGAAAAAATATCCGTCGATTTTGAGGCCTCCACGATTTACAAAGACGGAAATATAACTTCGGGCAATGATGAAGACTTAAACCTTTTATTTCATCCGAGATCAACATGTTTAGTAGGCGAGGTGACTAAAATAACCAACAAGTTATATATTCGCAGCCACGACGTGATTATAGTGATCTTTTCTATTTCACCCTAGAGACCAACACGTTTAGTAGGCGAGGCAATCAAAATAAACCACATTAGTCATATGTTTGCGACCACGACGTGATTGGAATGTTCTTTTTCAAAATTTAAGTCTGAGCCCTCCGTGATCGAAACATTCATTGTTTTGAATACGGATATGAAGTTATTTGTATTTAATCGTTTCTAACCGTTTGTTCTTGTGACTTGCGAGGATTAAAGTAAATAACGGCGAATTATTCCTCGGAGTTTATTTATTTCATTTCTTTCTTTAATTCAGCTTTTATTCCGCTTTGTATTGTAATATTATTTATCGCACTTATGTAACTATTGAAATGCTTAGAATAGGCAAACTTAGGATTAATTCATAGGGTAGTTTAAGATTTGAAACCCGTCGCTAGCTTATTTATTTGTAGGTTCGGTTGAATTCAAACTTAGAAATCCTTCGCTAGTTTATTTATTTTAGGCTCGCCACGCGTATTCAAGATTTTCAAAACGACTTTTGTCATCTTTTATTTGCTTTATTAATCATACCGAATAAGTTTATCTTTTGTCAATTTACAATTCATTGATTCCCAAAATTTTACTTCTTTGGCATTATAAATAAATTGTTTTACTATCAATTGTCAAATACATATTTTTCCAACTCTACATGTATTTCTCTTTAAATATCATACAAATGCATATTTTGAAAAAATCTCTACATTTATCCATCTTTTAAAATGCATCTTTTTCATTAATTATTTGCAAACATCTTTTAACTTCATGCTTCAAACATGCATTTTTCTAGTAATAATTAACCTGAGTTTGACCGGATAACCGCAAGTTAGCGGATCTTAAAGGATGCCTAACCCCTTCCCTTTAAGATAATAAAGAACCCTTACCTAGAATCTCACTAGTTTCGCAGACCTTAAAATTGGAGTTTACATTGCAGCGCTTAGTTTAATATTTAGGTGTCCTAATTCACCGTAAAAATAATTAGGTGGCGACTCCTTAATTCATTTACCCAGGAATCACCGGACCCGTCCGTGCTCCGCTCTCTGACCCGTAGCGGGTCGAAAATGGGGCGCGACAGCATGGCGACTCCGCTGGGGATATTCAGGTTCTTAACCATAACAAGTTCAGGTTAATCATTATTGTGTTTTATATTGCTCCTTATTTGATCTATTATTTTTATTTATTTTCTGTTGAAATTTTGTATGCATAACTGCTTCAATTACTATATTCTCTTACTGCTTTCCTTAAATTGGCATTTCGCTCATATTTCTTCCACTCTGGAAAATTGACACTATCACACATTACACGCGAGGTGTGTTTTGCGCACCAGCAAATTTCTTTCAAAGTTCCAAATTTTTAGGAGAGTTGGTATATGCGCGAGCGTCGGGACCATCCGGTTGGTCACAGAGCCTTCTCACTCGAGCCATCCGCTCGGGAACCTTGAGTCTAGTCAGCCAAATCTTAGAAAATTTAGGATAGAGCTATACCACCCTTTATTTTTAAGTCATGCATGCATACACCTTAGGTGGAGTCGATCCTGGGTATCGACTCCACAATTAAGAAATCTACCAAAATTGTCAGCGGGTCTCACAACCCAACGACCAATCGACATATTACGTGTAGCGTGACAATGATAGACAAACTCAAGCCTAATCATGTCATGCCGAGATTGGAAAATGTACATTTATTTTGTCTCATTTTCGACAAAAGCATTACAGCTTAGCGACTTGGATCAATCATCATAATCTCGCATATCCGACGTTTAGGCCCACCTCCGGCATAAGGGAGGCCCCATGCATTTTAGGGCGTGCATTTAATTTTCATTTAATCATTTTTGTTGTTTTCTCTCGCTTTTCACTCGGTGCATATTATTCAAGCAATAACTACTCGCTCTATACTAACTTGGTTTTCTTCATTTTTAGAAGGTTTATTTTGCCTAGGTTATTTTTCCCAAGGTTGATTCGCGTTGACTAAAAGCGGCGGAACATCCCTACTTCACGAGATCAAAGGCCGATCATTCACAAAATGATCGATTCGATCGTCCAACAGATCGCCTGGAACTTATTGCTCTTCGATGATGAACGAAGCTTGAAAATAGAAATGCTTCCGCCCAAGAAAATACATCGCCTAACTGTTACAACAAATGGCAGCCATGCGGTGAGATAAGCGGCTCCAAAATCTCACCAACTTGTCCATTAGCGCCAATATCCCACTCCACTGAACAAGGGACGAATGCAATCGCACGCGAACTTTTTCATCTCCTGAATCGCCATTTCCCAAAACCTCCACGAAAATTCGCCACTAAACAAAACCAATCCACAACACACTAAATCACAAGCTAGTCCACAACAAAGCCCGCCACAAAATGATCCCAGGCATCCTTCACAACTCCACATACCCAAATTACCCCACTCATCCAAAACACCTCTTCCACGCAAAATCACCAGATGACCCAACACATATTGA
This sequence comes from Anisodus acutangulus, assembly GCA_029783415.1. NCBI lineage: Eukaryota > Viridiplantae > Streptophyta > Magnoliopsida > Solanales > Solanaceae > Anisodus > Anisodus acutangulus. Next base: position 29,261,649 of record CM056496.1, read on the forward strand.
TGGCACACGTCGGCTGATCCCAACGAGCGATGTGCCACCAAGATATGCAACGGAAGCTCAACCTTTTACTACCACGATCAAACATGGCTTTTCGGAAAATCGGCGAGTGTGAAGAAATGGGACAGCGGGTAATGGTCGAACCAATGAAAGTGTGGCGAAAGATATTCATAGCCTAAAAGAAGCATTCAAGAATATCCAAACCATCAAGGGCATGAAGGACTCGAGTCACGAAGATTTGTGCATGCATCCCGGCATTGAATTGCTGTAGGATATAAGGTGCCAAAATTTGGCTTGTTTGATGGGAAAGGAAATCCTCACGCTCATTTAAGATCATATCGTGACAAACTGATTGGGGTAGGTAAAGACCAGGTAATCATAATGAAGTTGTTCGTAAGGAGTTTAACAGAGAAGCACTAGATCGGTACACGAGCCAAAACCCGCGAAAATGGCGTAATTGGGGAGCGATGGCACAAGATTTCGTGGACAGATTTAAATTCAACAACGACACGCCTTGGACCGATTTTATCTGATGAAGTTGGAAAAGAAGTCCACAGAGACCTTCAGAGAATATGCCATGAAGTGGAGGGCAGAAGCAGCGAAAGTTCAACCCCCGATAGAAGAAAGTGAGATGACCACTCTTTTTGTACAATCTTTGAAAGATGCAACATACTATGAGAGAATGAAAAGCGTCATAGGACGAAGTTTCTCTGAAGTTATAAGAATGGGAGATTTCATAGAAGAGGGAATCAGAACAGGAAGAATTACAAACTTTGTAGCATTGCAAGCAACGAGTGAGACAATCCAGTCGGACTCATTTGAGGGAGCAGTAAAGAGGAAGAGAGACGGAGTGTCCTCTGTGGTGACAGTTGAAACATAGGCCAAATCAAATGTCAACCTACCAAATGCCATCACCCCACCTCCCTACTACAATCAAAACAACCAAAGTCCTCGGTCTTCCTATTATTGCCCATACGCCCAAAGTCCTCAACCTTACTATCAATACCCACTGGTCCCTACCACTGTCTACCATACCCATCCAATATATGGCACGCCTCGGCGCTGTCTATCCGAATCCCCACAATATCAGCCCGCATACTTACCTCATCCACAAGTCCATGCACCAAATGCACCAAGACCCCAAAAATACGAAGAAAGCCAGCCAAAACCTATACACCTTTAGCCGAACCTCGAGCCCAGTTATATGAAAGACTGAAAACCGCAGGAATACTCCAGCCCATCCCAGAAAATGTCCCCAATCCTGTTCCTAAATGGCATGATGAGACTAAGCGTTGTGCATACCACTCGGGAATCCCTGGACCACGACACTGAAAATTGTTATGCCCTCGTAAATGTAATCGAGGCATTAATCAAAGAAGGAGTTATCCGACCGAAAGGACTCGCCTCTAATGAAAACAATAACTCTTTGCCGATCATGGCGATGCAAATGTGAATATGATTCTGTTGATAAAGAACACAACTTGGAAGGGACTATTGTGCGGTCCAGGAGAAAGGAAAGGGTTAAATCATCGGCCTTTATCACCCCTGTGATTACATCCAAGTGAGGGCACCGCTCGAGTAGAAGTACTTCCTCCAAAGCCGGGCCATGGCACCATCTTTTCTTGGAAAAGTCTTATCAACCAATCTCCAAGAAAGAGAGATGTTCCTTTGCCAAAGCTTTGTTCCACCTCTGAGTCGGTCATTATCGTGAGCATCGCCACTCAAGAATCAAAGGAGGACAATGCAGCCAACCTCGTTGAGGGATTCAAAAGTCTTGTCATTACTGAAGAAGAAGCAGGATGCAGTGTGATTTTCGAGGATTACGCTAAAGACTCAACCATTTGGGATGCAGAGCAAGAAGATGATTTGGGAGATTGGACCTGTGCCCCGGCCTTGTTTCTCCCAGAAACTAGTTAACTGCATTAATATTTAATGAAACAATGCGATTCAAATTGAGGCTTGAATCACATATATGCATTTAATGTGTTTTGCCTCTACCTTTTGAAAACTTAAAAAGACAAATCTGCATTGCTTTTGCTATTTTAAAATCTGTTTTGTTTAATAATTTTCTTTCTTTTCCATTATGCAAACTAATCTGTCGATAATGTGTGACACATTTGAAACAAGCAAGCAAGGCTTCGAAGAATATAAGAAAGACTCACAACCGGAAGAACTGGGGCATTTTTTTTTTTTTTTTTTGGAATAAGTAAAAGCCAGATTTGGATGAAACATCAGGATGGTTGATAAGTTACAAGCATCGGCACAGACGTTTGCCATTTGTACTCTTAGGCAACTGCACTACAATCTGGACTTCTACTAGGGCAATGCTATATCTTTCGCAGTCAAGTAGATACAGAATCATATACTAAGAGACTGATTGATGAAAAGCATATGGGCCTTGCTTGTCAGGGCAACCTTATCGTAATAGAATGGCCAAAAACCATCTATGCAGATGCACGTGAAGAGATACCATATCTAAGATTAGTTATTCTCTATGTAATACTTTTTCTATGTTGTAAAAGTTGCTCCCTTGGCGGGATACGCAAAGAACCCAGTCGGGTTCCGCTTCCTAGATTGCAAATTTCCCCAAAAACACATTTCTTTGTAAACCTGAACTACGTTATGACCTGATTCCTCGGCGGGATCGTGGCGACGCATCGGCCTCGGTCCCACTTTTAGAAAAACCCTTACAATCCCATTTGCTTACCTGAACTACGTTATGACCTGATTCCCTCGGCGGGATACGTAGGCGGCCGCATCGGCCTCGGTCCCACTTTTAGAAAAACCCTTACAATCCCATTTGCTTACAATGAACTACGTTATGACCTGATTCCATTGGGGATACGTAGGCGGCCACAACAGTTTCGGTCCAATTTTTAGAAAATCTTTACAAATCTCAACGACCTGAACTACGTTATGACCTGATTCCCTCGGCGGGATCGTGGCGACGCGTCGGTTTTGATCCTATCTTTAGAAAAACCCTTACAATCTCCTTTGCTTATAATGAACTACGTCATGACCTGATTCCCTCATAGGATCGTGGCGGCCTAAATCGGCCGGTCCCACCATTAGAAAATATTTTCTCCTTTATATCACATATGACAAAATGCACCCATCCGATCACCACGATGAGACAGGCAAGCAATCTACACAAGACTTCGGTTGTCCGTTCAAAAGATCGTCATTCTCACATATCGGAAACTGGGGCATTTTTAAGGGATCACTCCCGGAGGACGCCGATAAACATGAAAAGGCATCGGCAAACTAAGTCTTCAGCCTAAGAGGATTTTGGATAAGACGTTTGCTTTGTTTCACCGCATATCGCTGCTCGACAGACATTTACATATATGCATACTTTCTTATAAGCAATTTATTTTCAACAAATACTTTCATTAGAGTTTGACAAGATTTTTATTACTAATATGCATACTTTCTTATAAGCAATTTATTTTCAACAAATACTTTCATTAGAGTTTGACAAGATTTTTTTTTACTAATATGCATATTTTCTTATAAGCAAATCATTTTCAACAAATATTTTCGTTAGCAGTTCGACAATAACTTTTTAATGATAAGCATACTTTCTTATAAATAAATTATTTTCAACAAATGTTTTCATTAATGGTTGACCAAGACTGGGAACCAGACAGGGGCTACAGGTCCGAATCAGCAGGACATGCAGCTATCAAGAGCCAAAGCTACAAAATCAACGCGAATCAACCGCCCCTCCCCAAACTCACAAGTTTTCTTTGAGTACGTGTTCTTGAGGTTGAAAAGCGGAAGCCACATCACTTATGATCAATTCCCCAAGGAATTTCGGCATTACAACTCACCGCCAGGATCACGCTCCTGTTTTGCATCCATACAAAGACATCGTCTTGACCTACAGGCCCAACCATTGTGTGCGCACAATGATGTTATTTCAAATCACGGGAGCCTAAACACGACAAGCGAAGTGGAACCATCTATTACAAGAAGCGATGGCAAGAACGTCACTTACATCAAACGACGACAAGGACGTCACATCATATTTTCGTCTAGGCGACATTTCAATTCACAGGCCACAGGAGTTTGAATCGGCAGAAGATTCAGCACAACGCAGCAACTATCTTTTATCGCATCTTAACGACGTCTACAGCATTACAATGACGTATTTAGCGCAACAACTATCTTTTACGGCAACGCAGCAACTATCTGTTATCGCATCTCAACGACGTCAACTGCATTACAATGACGTCTTCAGCGCAGCAACTATCTTTTACGGCAACGCATCACGACAAATATCTTTTACAGCATTACAACGACGTCAACATCATTACAATGACGTCTTCAACGCAGCAGCTATCTTTTACAGCATTACAACAACGTCATTGACGTTACTGCAGCACAACAAATATCTTTTACAGCATTACAACGACGTCAACAGCATTACAATGACGTCTTCAACGCAACAACTATCTTTTACAGCATTACAACAACGTCATTGACGTTACTGCAGCACATCAACTATCTTCAACAGCATTACAACGACGCCTTCAGCACAACAGCTATCTGCAACAGCAAACATCATTACAAAACAACGTCATCGACGTTACTGTAGCGCAACAATTATCTTTTACAGCATTACAACGACATCAACAGCATTACAACGATGTCAGCAGCAAACAACATTACACCAACGTCATCAACATTATGACAAAGACAACAAATACATCTTACGGCGGATCGCATTACAAAGAACGTCATCGACGATTATGTCTACACAACACGACTATATGACGACGTCTTTCAACACAACACGTCCATACAACGGCGCCATCAACACCATTACATTCTTACAACAACGACATCACAATGATGTCTTCAATACAACACGCCCATACAACGGCGTCATGAACATGATTACAACGACGTCAACAAAGAATACAACGGCGTCTTCAAAGAACAACTATCTTTTACAATATTACAACGACATCAACAACATTACAATGATGTCATCGATAACACGCCCATACAACGGCGTCATCAACAACACGCCTACGCAACGGCGTCTTCAGCACAACAATTATCTTTTACAGCATTACAACGACGTCAACAGCATTACAACGACGTCAACAGCATTACAACGACGTTTTCAGCACAACAATTATCTTTTACAGCAAAACGATATTACAACAACGTCCTCGACGTTACGGCAGCACAACAACTGTCTTTTACATCATTGCAGCGACGTCAACAACATTACAACGACGTCTTCAACACAACATGCCAATCCAACGGCGTCATTCCAAGCACTCCGCCTCATAATGCGGGTATTTTAATTACAGTCAGGCGCCCACCTCCTAATGCGGGTATTTTAATTTCAGTCAGGCGCCCACCTCCTAATGCGGGTATTTCCAAGTTATATTCTCTATAATTTTTCTCAGCAGTTATACACTAACTTTATTTTAAGCTGTAGTTTGCAGGAGTTTTAATTTGCAGAAACTTCATCACAATGTGGAACTATCTCTTGCGGCGAACCGAGGCAAATTGGTCGACGACCTACTTCGAATATCGTTCCGCTCTTCCCCATTAAGTTTTCACATCTGCAACCAGTGTCATCATAACTCGACACTTGGGCATATTTCTGGAATCTGCACCATCTTTTACAACTTCTCTCCCCTCGGGATTTGATTTCTACCAGTGCACCCCTACTCCTCGTTCAAAGCCCGAGGGTCAGGACAAAATTGGCTACTGGGTCAACTTCTTTGTCCGAAAACTCTTTCATCGTCTCCAGCCAAAGAGGGGCATCTGTTGACACCCAATTTTGTCCCATCTTTTATGATTTTATTCGTAATTTTTAATATTTTGACACTTTTAAAATAATTTTAAAATATAGGCATATATGTGTATATCCTCTTATTATTATTGTTATTCGCATTTTTTTATATCATTTGCATTTTTTTATCATAATCATAAGTTTTATCCGAAAATTCTATGTTATTTTATTTTTCGCAAAATTGCATCGCGTTCCCATTTTTTTTATTTTAAGCATTAAACATTTACATAAATATTATATTTTATTATTATCACATCGTTACGTTATTTTAAATAATTCACATCTTTTACAAAAAATATATATAAATATGTTCTAATATTAAGCCCCTTTTATATTTTTAATCCATAACCCATTTTTATTTTCCTAACCCAAAACAATTTCTAACCCATTTTCATTTTTTCCAACCCAATACAAATTCTACCCAAACAAAATTCACCAAGCCCAAAACCAAACTCCCCAATTAAATTCCCTTATTCCCTTCCCCTTTATTCCCACAAGCCCAAAGTCCCCAAAACAATTCAACTCCCTCTTCCCTTATTTCGCCCACCCGAAACCCCAAGCCCAAACCCATTCCCTTATTCCCTTCCCTTTATTTCCCCAACTCCCATAGCCCACATCCGAGGCCCAATCGGCCAATACCCCAAACCCATTCCCTTTATTTCCCTTACAACCAAAACCCAAAACAATTAAAACTCAAATCCACCAACCCAAAGCCCAACTCTCACACCCTTTTATTCTACATCCAACCCCTTTAAACCCCAAAACCCTAAACCAAAAACAAAACAAAAAAAACTAACCTAATTCCCCCAGTGGCCGCCACCCTACGCCCCTACCCCTACGCCGCCACCCTACCCCCCTGCCACACCTACGCCGCACCCTACCCCCCGACGCCACCCTACACGCCGCCTGACACCACCAATCTACCCCATCGCCTTTCTGCAACACATGCCCCAAGAACACGCCCCAAAATTCAGATTTGTTTTTGCCTTTAATTCAAATCTCAAACTCGTTCTTGGGGGGGAAATCCACCTATAAATATCCCCCTTGTTCTTCATTTTTTAGGGGAGGAAGATCTGGATTTGGAGGAGAAAATCTGGATTTGGAGGAAAAAATCTGAATTTTGGAAGTCCGAAAATCGAATTCAAATGTTGAAATCCGAAATTTAAAATCTAAGATTCTCCTAAGGTTGGTATTGTTTCTTTTTTGTGTTGTTCATCATCTTAAAGAGTCCGAAAATATAAGTTAAAATTATTGGGATTTTGGTAGTGAATAATCTGAAATTTTGCTACTTTTCACTTGCTTTCGGATTAAGTCGGTCAGATCTTTGTTCGGTCGGCCCGACCAGTTCGGATAATTTCAGTTTTTTTTTTTTTTGTTGGTTATCTGAAATTTGGAAAGAAATCAATCCGGTTGAAAATTGGGTCCGGTCAGATCTTGTTTAGTCGATCTTGTTAGTCAGATCGACCCAGATTCGGATAATTTCCAGATTTTGTATTTTTATATCTTGTTGTTGGTTATCTGAAATTTGGAAAGAAATCGATCGAGGTTGAAAAATCCAATTCGTCGGTCAGTCATTGTTCGGTCAGATCGACCTTCGGATAAATTCAGTTTTGTGTTTTTCATATCATTCTTTGGTTATCAAAAAATCTGAATTTCTGATTTCATTGGTCACCGCTCATAATCCGGTCTGTTTATTTTTTATAAATGCTTCTTAGTCCTTTTGGTTACGAAATTTCGATTCGGCCTGAGATAGTTTAGTCACTACTTTCTGTTTTTGGCATTGTTATTATGTTATTGATGGAATTAATACCGCCTTCTCTTTGTTGTTGATTCAAACTAATATTGCATCCATCTTCCCTTCCTTCTCGATTTCATATTCTTTGTTTCTTGTTTTTACTATTTTAAAACTAAACACCGCGTCTATTCGAATTTGTCTCTCTGTTTTTACGCTTCGATTCTTGCTTCACCTTTGTTTGCTGCCTTGTTTTAAAATTTTACTGATTTGAACACGATATTACACTGGCCGATGAAAAAATATCCGTCGATTTTGAGGCCTCCACAGTTGCAAAGACGGAAATATAACTTCTGGGCAATGATGAAGACTTAAACCTTTTATTTCATCCGAGATCAACATGTTTAGTAGGCGAGGTGACTAAAATAACCAACAAGTTATATATTCGCAGCCACGACGTGATTATAGTGATCTTTTCTATTTCACCCTAGAGACCAACACGTTTAGTAGGCGAGGCAATCAAAATAAACCACATTAGTCATATGTTTGCAGCCACGACGTGATTGGAATGTTCTTTTCAAAATTTAAGTCTGAGCCCTCCGTGATCGAAACATTCACTGTTTTGAATACGGATATGAAGTTATTTGTATTTAACTGTTTCTAACCGTTTGTTCTTGACGACTGCGAGGATTAAAGTAAATAACGCCAAATTATTCCTCGGAGTTTATTTATTTCATTTCTTTCTTTAATTCAGCTTTTATTCCGCTTTGTATTGTAATATTATTTATCGCACTTATGTAACTATTGAAATGCTTAGAATAGGCAAACTTAGGATTAATTCATAGGGTAGTTTAAGATTTGAAACCCGTCGCTAGCTTATTTATTTGTAGGTTCGGTTGAATTCAAACTTAGAAATCCTTCGCTAGTTTATTTATTTTAGGCTCACACGCCGTATTCAAGATTTTCAAAACCGACTTTTGTCATCTTTTATTTGCTTTATTAATCATACCGAATAAGTTTATCTTTTGTCAATTTACAATTCATTGATTCCCAAAATTTTACTTCTTTGGCATTATAAATAAATTGTTTTACTATCAATTGTCAAATACATATTTTTCCAACTCTACATGTATTTCTCTTTAAATATCATACAAATGCATATTTTGAAAAAATCTCTACATTTATCCATCTTTTAAAATGCATCTTTTTCATTAATTATTTGCAAACATCTTTTAACTTCATGCTTCAAACATGCATTTTTCTAGTAATAATTAACCTGAGTTTGACCTGATAACCGCAAGTTAGCGGATCTTAAAGGATGCCTAACCCCTTCCCTTTAAGATAATAAAGAACCCTTACCTAGAATCTCACTAGTTTCATGAGACCTTAAAATTGGAGTTTACATTGCAGCGCTTAGTTTAATATTTAGGTGTCCTAATTCACCGTAAAAATAATTAGGTGGCGACTCCTTAATTCATTTACCCAGGAATCACCGGACCCGTCCGTGCTCGCTCTCGACCGTGGCGAATTGAAAATGAAGCGCGACTTGACATGGCGACTCATTTGAGGATATTCAGGTTCTTAACCATAACAAGTTCAGGTTAATCATTATTGTGTTTTATATTGCTCCTTATTTGATCTATTATTTTTATTTATTTTCTGTTGAAATTTTGTATGCATAACTGCTTCAATTACTATATTCTCTTACTGCTTTCCTTAAATTGGCATTTCGCTCATATTTCTTCCACTCTGGAAAATTGACACTATCACACATTACACGCGAGGTGTGTTTTGCGCACCCGCAAATTTCTTTCAAAGTTCCAAATTTTTAGGAGAGTTGGTATATGCGCGGAGCGTCCGGACCATCCGGTTGGCCGCGTAGCCTTCTCACTCGAGCCGTCCGCTCGGGAACCTTGAGTCTAGTCAGCCAAATCTTAGAAAATTTAGGATAGAGCTATACCACCCTTTATTTTTAAGTCATGCATGCATACACCTTAGGTGGGTCGATCCTGGGTATCGACTCCACAATTAAGAAATCTACCAAAATTGTCTACGGGTTTCACAACCCAACGACCAATCATCATATTATGTGTAGCGTGATAAGGATAGACTAATCCAAGACTAATCATGACATGCTGAAATTGGAAAATGTACATTCATTTTTTCTCATTTTCGACAAAAGCATTCTGATTTAGCGACTTGGATCAATCTGTCATAATCTCGCATATCGGCGTTTAGGCCCACCTCCGGCATAAGGGAGGCCCCATGCATTTTTAGGGCGTGCATTTAATTTTCATTTAATCATTTTTGTTGTTTTCTCCTCGCTTTTTCACTCGGTGCATATTATTGAAGCAATAACTACTCGCCCTATACTAACTTGGTTTTCTTCATTTTTAGAAGGTTTATTTTGCCTAGGTTATTTTTCCCAAAGGTTGATTCGCGTTGACTAAAAGCGGCGGAACATCCCTACTTCTACGAGATCAAAGGCCCGATCATTCAAGAAATGATCGATTCAGATCGTCCGAACAGACTGCCTGGAACTTATTGCTCTTTCGATCGATGAACGAAGCTTGAAAATAGAAATGCTTCCGCCCAAGAAAATACATCGCCAATCATACAACAAATGGCAGCCATGCAGACTGAGATAGAGCGGCTCCAAAATCTCACCAACTTGTCCATTAGCGCCAATATCCCACTCCCTGAACAAGGGACGAATGCAACTGCACCGCGAACTTTTTCATCTCCTGAATCGCCATTTCCCCAAAACCTCCACGAAAATTCGCCACTAAACAAAACCAATCCACAACACACTAAATCACAAGCTAGTCCACAACAAAGTCCGCCACAAAATGATCCTCATCCTTCACAACTCCACATACCCAAATTCACCCACTCATCCAACACACCTCTTCCACGCAAAATCACCAGACAGCCCAACACATATTGATGGCACACGTCGCTGATCCCAACGAGCAGCATGTGCCACCAGTATATGCAACGGAAGCTCAACCTTTTACTACCACAGTACCAAACATGGCTTTTCAGGAAATCAGCGAGTGTGAAGAAATGGATGAGGCGGTAATGGTCGTGAACCAATGAAAGTGTGGCGAAAGATATTCATAGCCTAAAAGAAGCATTCAAGAATATCCAAACCATCAAGGGGCATGAAGGACTCGAGTACGAAGATTTGTGCATGCATCCCACATTGAATTGCTCAGCAGGATATAAGGTGCCAAAATTTGGCTTGTTTGATGGGAAAGGAAATCCTCACGCTCATTTAAGATCATACTGTGACAAACTGATTGGGGTAGGTAAAGACCAGACAATCATAATGAAGTTGTTCGTAAGGAGTTTAACAGGAGAAGCACTCGACTGGTACACGAGCCAAAACCCGCGAAAATGGCGAATTGGGGAACGATGGCACAAGATTTCGTGGATGATTTAAATTCAACATCGACCAGTCTTGGACCGATTTTATCGATGAAGTTGGAAAAGAAGTCCACAGAGACCTTCAGAGAATATGCCATGAAGTGGAGGCGAAGCGGCCAAAGTTCAACCCCCGATAGAAGAAAGTGAGATGACCACTCTTTTTGTACAATCTTTGAAAGATGCAACATACTATGAGAGAATGATAAGCGTCATAGGACGAAGTTTCTCTGAAGTTATAAGAATGGGAGATTTCATAGAAGAGGGAATCAGAACAGGAAGAATAACAAACTTTGTGGCAGTGCAAGCAACGAGTGAGACAATCGGTCGGACTCATTTGAGGAAGCGATAAAGAGGAAGAGAGACGGAGTGTCCTCTGTGGTGACAGTTCAGAAACATAGGCCAAATCAAATGTCAACCTACCAAATGCCATCACCCCAGCCTCCCTACTACAATCAAAACAACCAAAGTCCTCAGTCTTCCTATTATTGCCCATACGCCCAAAGTCCTCAACCTTACTATCAATACCCACCTGGTCCCTACCCTGTCTACCATACCCATCCAATATATGGCCTGCCTCGAGCGCCTGTCTATCCGAATCCCCCACAATATCAGCCCGCATACTTACCTCATCCACAAGTCCATGCACCAAATGCACCAAGACCCCGCGCAAAATACGAAAGAAAGCCAGCCAAAACCTATACACCTTTAGCCGAACCTCGAGCCCAGTTATATGAAAGACTGAAAACCGCAGGAATACTCCAGCCCATCCCAGGAAATGTCCCCAATCCTGTTCCTAAATGGCATGATGAGACTAAACGTTGTGCATAGCACTCGGGAATCCCTGGACACGACATCAAAATTGTTATGCCCTCGAGAGACGTAATCGAGGCATTAATCAAAGAAGGAGTTATCCGACCGAAAGGACTCGCCTCTAATGAAAACAATAACTCTTTGCCAGATCATGACGATGCAAATGTGAATATGATTACCGCTGATAAAGAACACAACTTGGAAGGGACTATTGTGCCACCCAGAGAAAGGAAAGGGTTAAATCATCGCCCTTTATCACCCCTGTGATTACAAATCAAGTGAGGGCACCGCTTCGAGTAAGTACTTCCTCCAAAGCCGGGCCATGGCACCATCTTTTCTTGGAAAAGTCTTATCAACCAATCTCCGAAGAAAGAGAGATGTTCCTTTGCCAAAGCCTGTTCCACCTCTCGAGTCGGTCATTCGCCGTCGAGCATCGCCACTCAAGAATCAAAGGAGGACACGCAAACCAACCTCGTTGAGGGATTCAAAAGTCTTGTCATTCTTGAAGAAGAAGCGAGGATGCATGTGATTTTCGAGGATTACGCTAAAGACTCAACCATTTGGGATGCAGAGCAAGAAGATGATTTGGGAGATTGGACTGTGCCCGACCTTGTTTCTCCCGAAACTAGTTAAGCTGCATTAATATTTAATGAAACAATGCGATTCAAATTGAGGCTTGAATCACATATATGCATTTAATGTGTTTTGCCTCTACCTTTTGAAAACTTAAAAAGACAAATCTGCATTGCTTTGCTATTTTAAAATCTGTTTTGTTTAATAATTTTCTTTCTTTTCCATTATGCAAACTAATCATCGATAATGTGTGACACATTTGAAACAAGCAAGCAAGGCTTGAAGAATATAAGAAAGACTCACAACCTAAGAAGCGGGGCATTTTTTTTTTTGGAATAAGTAAAGCCGATTTGGATGAAACATCGGGATGGTTGATAAGTTACAAGCATCGGCACAGGCGTTTGCCATTTGTACTCTTAGGCAAATGCACTACAATCTGACTTCTACTAGGGCAATGCTATATCTTTCGCGATCAAGTAGATACAGAATCATATACTAAGAGACTGATTGATGAAAAGCATATGGGCCTAGCTTGTCCTGCAACCTTATCGTAATAGAATGGCCAAAAACCATCTATGCAGATGCACGGTGAAGAGATACCATATCTAAGATTAGTTATTCTCTATGTAATACTTTTCTATGTTGTAACAATTGCGCTCCCAGGCGGGATACGCAAAGGGACCCATGTCGGGTTCCGTTTCCTAGATTGCAAATTTCCCCAGAAACACATTTCTTTTGCTTACCTGAACTACGTTATGACCTGATTCCCTCGGCGGGATACGTAGGCGGCCACATCGGCTTCGGTCCCACTTTTAGAAAAACCCTTACAATCCCATTTGCTTACCTCGAACTACGTTATGACTGATTCCCTCGGCGGGATCGTGGCGACGCGTCGGCCTCGGTCCCACTTTTAGAAAAACCTTACAATCCCATTTGCTTACAATGAACTACGTTATGACTGATTCCATCGGGGATACGTAGGCGTCAACAACTTTTCGGTCCAATTTTAGAAAATCTTTACAAATCTCAACGACTGAACTACGTTATGACATGATTCCTCGGCGGGATACGTGGCGGCGCGTCGGTTTCAGTCCTATCTTTAGAAAAACCCTTACAATCTCCTTTGCTTATAATGAACTACGTCATGACCTGATTCCCTCATAGGATACGTAGGCGGCCTAAATCGGCTTCGGTCCCACCATTAGAAAATATTTTCTCCTTTATATCACATATGACAAAATGCACCCATCTGATCACCCTGATAGGACAGGCAAGCAATCTACACAAGACTCGGTTGTCCGTTCAAAAGATCGTCATTCTCACATATCGGAAACTGGGGCATTTTTAAGGGATCACTCCCGGAGGACGCCGATAAACATGAAAAGGCATCGGCAAACTAAGTCTTCAGCCTAAGAGGATTTTGGATAAGACGTTTGCTTTGTTTCACCGCATATCGCTGCTCGACAGACATTTACATATATGCATACTTTCTTATAAGCAATTTATTTTCAACAAATACTTTCATTAGAGTTTGACAAGATTTTTATTACTAATATGCATACTTTCTTATAAGCAATTTATTTTCAACAAATACTTTCATTAGAGTTTGACAAGATTTTTTTTTTACTAATATGCATATTTTCTTATAAGCAAATCATTTTCAACAAATATTTTTAGTTAGCGATTAAACAAGAACTTTTTAATGATAAGCATACTTTCTTATAAATAAATTATTTTCAACAAATGTTTTCATTAATGGTTGGCCAAGACTGGAAACCAGACAGGGGCTACAGGTCCGAATCAGCAGGACATGCAGCTATCAAGAGCCAAAGCTACAAAATCAACGCGAATCAACCGCCCCTCCCCAAACTCACAAGTTTTCTTTGAGTACAGGTTCTTCAGGTTGAAAAAGCAGGGAAGCCACATCACTTATGATCAATTCCCCAAGGAATTTCGGCATTACAACTCACCGCCAGGATCACGCTCCTGTTTTGCATCCATACAAAGACATCGTCTTGACCTACAAGGGCCCAACCATTGTGTCTGCACAATGATGTTATTTCAAATCACAGGGAGCCTAAACACAGCAAACTGAAGTGGAACCATCTATTACAGCAAACTGATGGCAAGAACGTCACTTACATCAAACGACGACAAGGACGTCACATCATATTTTCGTCTAGGCGACATTTCAATTCACAGGCCACAGGAGTTTGAATCGGCAGAAGATTCAGCACAACGCAGCAACTATCTTTTATCGCATCTTAACGACGTCTACAGCATTACAATGACGTCTTTAGCGCAACAACTATCTTTTACGGCAACGCATCAACTATCTGTTATCGCATCTCAACGACGTCAACTGCATTACAATGACGTCTTCAGCGCAGCAACTATCTTTTACGGCAACGCATCACGACAAATATCTTTTACAGCATTACAACGACGTCAACATCATTACAATGACGTCTTCAACGCAGCAGCTATCTTTTACAGCATTACAACAACGTCATTGACGTTACTGCAGCACAACAAATATCTTTTACAGCATTACAACGACGTCAACAACATTACAATGACATCTTCAACGCAACAGCTATCTTTACGGATTACAACAACGCTATTGACGTTCTCGCAAAGACATCAACTATCTTCAACAAAGATTACAACGACGCCTTCAAAGACAACAAATTTATCTGCAACAACAAACATCATTACAAAACAACGCGTCATCGGCGTTCAGAAGCGCAACAATTATCTTTTACAAAGATTACAACGACATCAACAAAGATTACAACGATGTCAACAAGAAACAACATTACACCAACGTCATCAACATTATGACAAAGACAACAAATACATCTTACACAGATCGACATTACAAAGAACGCTAACGATTATGTCTACACAACACGACTATATGACGACGTCTTCAACACAACACGCCCATACAACGACGCCATCAACACCATTACATTCTTACAACAACGACATCACAATGATGTCTTCAATACAACACGCCCATACAACGACGTCATGAACATGATTACAACGACGTCAACAAAGAATACAACGGCGTCTTCAAGCAGAACAACTATCTTTTACAATATTACAACGACATCAACAACATTACAATGATGTCATCGCTAACACGCCCATACAACGGCGCGTCATCAACAACACGCCTGCAACGGCGTCTTCAAAGACAACAATTATCTTTACAAAGATTACAACGACGTCAACAAAGATTACAACGACGTCAACAAAGATTACAACGACGTTTTCGGACAACAATTATCTTTACAAAGAAAGCGATATTACAACAACGTCCTCGACAAGCGTTACGAAGACAACAACCGTCTTTTACATCATTGCAATGACGCCAACAACATTACAACGACGTCTTCAACACAACATGCCAATCCAACGGCGTCATTCCAAGCACTCGCCTCATAATGCGGGTATTTTAATTACAATCGGCGCCCACCTCCTAATGCGGGTATTTTAATTTCGATCAGCCCACCTCCTAACGCGGTATTTCCAAGTTATATTCTCTATAATTTTTCTCGTGATTATACACTAACTTTATTTTAAGTCGTAGTTTGCGGGAGTTTTAATTTGCGTAAACTTCATCACAATGTGGAACTATCTCTTGCGGCTAACCGAGGCAAATTGGTCGACGACCTACTTCGAATATCGTTCGCTCTTCCCCATTAAGTTTTCACATCCGCAACCAAAGGTCATCATAACTCGACACTTGGGCATATTTCTCGAATCTGCACCATCTTTTACAACTTCTCTCCCTGGATTTGATTTCTACCAACAGACCCCTACTCCTCGCTCAAAGCCCGAGGGTCGACAAAATTGGCTCTTTGGGTCAACTTCTTTGTCCGAAAACTCTTTCATCGTCTCCAGCCAAAGAGGGGCATCTGTTGACACCCAATTTTGTCCCATCTTTTATGATTTTATTCGTAATTTTTAATATTTTGACACTTTTAAAATAATTTTAAAATATAGGCATATATGTGTATATCCTCTTATTATTATTGTTATTCGCATTTTTTTATATCATTTGCATTTTTTTATCATAATCATAAGTTTTATCCGAAAATTCTATGTTATTTTATTTTTCGCAAAATTGCATCGCGTTCCCATTTTTTTTATTTTAAGCATTAAACATTTCGCAAATATTATATTTTATTATTATCACATCGTTACGTTATTTTAAATAATTCACATCTTTTACAAAAAAATATATATAAATATGTTCTAATATTAAGCCCCTTTTATATTTTTAATCCATAACCCATTTTTTATTTTCCTAACCCAAAACAATTTCTAACCCATTTTTCATTTTTTCCAACCCAATACAAATTCTACCCAAACAAAATTCACCAAGCCCAAAACCAAACTCCCCAATTAAATTCCCTTATTCCCTTCCCCTTTATTCCCACAAGCCCAAAGTCCCCAAAACAATTCAACTCCCTCTTCCCTTATTTCGCCCACCCGAAAACCCCCAAGCCCAAACCCATTCCCCTTATTCCCTTCCCCTTTATTTCCCCAACTCCCATAGCCCACATCCGAGGCCCAATCGCCAATACCCCAAACCCATTCCCTTTATTTCCCTTACAACCAAAACCCAAAACAATTAAAACTCAAATCCACCAACCCAAAGCCCAACTCTCACACCCTTTTATTCTACATCCAACCCCTTTAAACCCCAAAACCCTAAACCAAAAACAAAACAAAAAAAAACTAACCCTAATTCCCCCAACCGCCGCCACCCTACGCCTACCCCCTACGCCGCCACCCTACCCCCTGCCACACCTACGCCACCCTACCCCCCGACGCCACCCTACACGCCTACCGACACCACCAATCTACCCCATCGCCTTTCTGCAACACATGCCCCAAGAACACGCCCCAAAATTGATTTGTTTTGCCTTTAATTCAAATCTCAAACTCGTTCTTGGAAATCCACCTATAAATATCCCCCTTGTTCTTCATTTTTTAGGGAGGAAGATCTGGATTTGGAGGAGAAAATCTGGATTTGGAGGAAAAAATCTGAATTTTGGAAGTCCGAAAATCGAATTCAAGTGTTGAAATCCAAAATTTAAAATCTAAGATTCTCCTAAGGTTGGTATTGTTTCTTTTTTGTGTTGTTCATCATCTTAAAGAGTCCGAAAATATAAGTTAAAATTATTGGGATTTTGGTAGTGAATAATCTGAAATTTTGCTACTTTTCACTGTTTTCGGATTAAGATCGGGTCAGTCTTATTAAAGTCGGACTTTGGATAATTTCCAGTTTTTTTTTTTTTTTGTTGGTTATCTGAAATTTGGAAAGAAATCAATCAGGGTTGAAAATTCGCCGGGTCAAGTCTTGTTTAGATCAGTCTTATTCGGGTCGGGTCGACCCGGTTCGGATAATTTCCAGATTTTGTATTTTTATATCTTGTTGTTGGTTATCTGAAATTTGGAAAGAAAAAATCCGGGTTGAAAATTCGCCCGTCCGCATCAGTCTTGTTTAGGATCGATCTTGTTCGGTCAGATCGACCGGTTCGGATAATTTCAGATTTTGTATTTTTATATCTTGTTGTTGGTTATCTGAAATTTGGAAAGAAATCGATCGAGGTTGAAAAATCCAATTAGTCAACCTTTGTTAGGGTCAGATCGACCGATTGGATAAATTCCCAGATTTTTGTGTTTTTCATATCATTCTTTGGTTATCAAAAATCTGAATTTCTGATTTCATTCGGGTCACCGTTCATAATCCGGGTCTGTTTATTTTTTTCATAAATGCTTCTTAGTCCTTTTTGGTTCTGAAATTTCAGAATTCGGGTCGGATAGTTTAGTCACTACTTTCTATTTTTTGGCATTGTTATTATGTTATTGATGGAATTAATACCGCCTTCTCTTTGTTGTTGATTCAAACTAATATTGCATCCATCTTCCCTTCCTTCTCGATTTCATATTACTGTTTTACTGTTTTTTACTATTTTAAAACTAAACACCGCGTCTTTTCGGAATTTGTCTCTCTGTTTTTCTGCTTCGATTCTTGCTTCACCTTCTTGTTTCTTTGCCTTGTTTTAAAATTTTACTGATTTGAACACGATATTACACTGGCCGATGAAAAATATCCGTCGATTTTGAGGCCTCCACAGTTGCAAAGACGGAAATATAACTTCTGGGCAATGATGAAGACTTAAACCTTTTATTTCATCCGAGATCAACATGTTTAGTAGGCGAGGTGACTAAAATAACCAACAAGTTATATATTCGCAGCCACGACGTGATTATAGTGATCTTTTCTATTTCACCCGAGAGACCAACACGTTTAGTAGGCGAGGCAATCAAAATAAACCACATTAGTCATATGTTTGCAGCCACGACGTGATTGGAATGTTCTTTTCAAAATTTAAGTCTGAGCCCTCCGTGATCGAAACATTCACTGTTTTGAATACGGATATGAAGTTATTTGTATTTAACTGTTTCTAACCGTTTGTTCTTGACAGCTTGCAGGGATTAAAGTAAATAACGGCGAATTATTCCTCGGAGTTTATTTATTTCATTTCTTTCTTTAATTCAGCTTTTATTCCGCTTTGTATTGTAATATTATTTATCGCACTTATGTAACTATTGAAATGCTTAGAATAGGCAAACTTAGGATTAATTCATAGGGTAGTTTAAGATTTGAAATCCGTCGCTAGCTTATTTATTTGTAGGTTCGGTTGAATTCAAACTTAGAAATCCTTCGCTAGTTTATTTATTTTAGGCTCGTCACGCGTATTCAAGATTTTCAAAACGACTTTTGTCATCTTTTATTTGCTTTATTAATCATACCGAATAAGTTTATCTTTTGTCAATTTACAATTCATTGATTCCCAAAATTTTACTTCTTTGGCATTATAAATAAATTGTTTTACTATCAATTGTCAAATACATATTTTTCCAACTCTACATGTATTTCTCTTTAAATATCATACAAATGCATATTTTGAAAAAATCTCTACATTTATCCATCTTTTAAAATGCATCTTTTTCATTAATTATTTGCAAACATCTTTTAACTTCATGCTTCAAACATGCATTTTTCTAGTAATAATTAACCTGAGTTTGACCGGATAACCGCAAGTTAGCGGATCTTAAAGGATGCCTAACCCCTTCCCTTTAAGATAATAAAGAACCCTTACCTAGAATCTCACTAGTTTCGCAGACCTTAAAATTGGAGTTTACATTGCAGCGCTTAGTTTAATATTTAGGTGTCCTAATTCACCGTAAAAATAGTTAGGTGGCGACTCCTTAATTCATTTACCCAGGAATCACCGGACCCGTCCGTGCTCCGCTCTCTGACCCGTAGCGGGTCGAAAATGGGGCGCGACAGATGTCATCTGTGATAACCATATCTTTCATATCGAGACTTTGTTTCAATACGACTTTTACTTTCAGACGGTTGATTCTCCAACTGTTGGCTTTCTAACTTTAGAGTCAATGTTTCTGCGGTCAGATTCATTGTTCATGTTTTATCTGAAACTTTCAGGACCAAAATGTAAACATTTCAGAGACCAAAATGAAAGTTCAGGAAGAAGCCCAACAGTCTAGCAACCAACTCTCCGGTTGGGAAGGTTGTTTCAACATCCATGCCACGCAAGACTGCAATGGCCCTAGATGTTAAGCTACTCCCAGGGGAGCACATGTACAAGTAGCCGAGGCTTTGAACTCGTCAGTAGATCCATCTACTTTGTACTCACTTTTGAGTATCTTTTTTCACAACCCAAAGGTTCTTTTCCCGAAGGAAGATCAATCATTACGCAAGTATGGTTCTATATGAGGAAAAATATTTCTCTCTTTGTAGCTTCTTTCCAAAGCAGCGCTTTTGGATATGACAATTATTTGTTAATTGTCCATGGTTCATTCTCAACCATACTGTCACGACCCGACCCGACGGGCCGCGACTAACCGCCCTAATGACGTCATTATACTAACCTATCACACAAAATCCAACTAACCCTTAATGAGTCTGAAATCCGACAGCATAACGTTGCAATAACAACATATGCCAGGGTAGGCAAGCCGACAATGCTGCCTTTACCCAAGAATGTACCTGTCTCCTGAGGAGTCACAACTAGCCAATATAACATAACAAGCAAGCCGACAAGGCTGCCACCAGATAGTAACGTATATACATGGGAACACCCGGCCACGAATACAATAACATGGTGACTAAAACAGAGTCATAACCGCACATACGTACAACCCACCACTTTGTCTACAGACCTCTATAAGAAGAACAACGACATATGATGGGACAGGCCCCGTCGTGCACCCTAAATACAAACATAAGTCTAAAAGAGGTTCGGTACCAAAATGACAAAGCTACGGATCAAAGGAGCTTTCCAACTGTGAGTAGGAACCTAGGCCTGAGGTTCACTAAATCGAAAACATATACCTGCGAGCATGAAACGCAGCCCCCAGGAAAGGGGGTCGATCTGAAATAATGTACTGAGTATGTAAAATATGAAGCTGTAAAAGAGATCATAAGTAGCCAACAGAAACAGAAGATCAGTATAAAAATCAGGATTCAAATCCAACTGTGCCATAAACCATAAAAGTCAGTTGTGCCTTATAAAAATGAGAGTCAAGTCAAGAAAACATGAATGCCTGTCCATATACATATATATACCTGTAACGTAACCCGGCCCACTAATGCGGGACTCGGTGGAATCATATCATAATCCGGCCCATGCTGATACTCGGTAAAGTCATATCTCATCTATGGATCCATCCTACGTAACCCGACCCTCTAATGAGGGTCTCGGTGAAAATGCAAGGTTGTGCAGGAACGTAACCCGACCCGGGAATAGGTGAGGTGAAGTAATAACACTTAGCACGAGTAGATATCATGAGTAACCATATGCAAGTAAAAATTATCATTTGACTCTCAATAAAATTATTATAATAATGTCATAATAAACTCTTTGCTGAAAAATCATAGGCACTTCTCATAACAATCCTCTTTAGGAATTTAACTGTATAAGAATCAAGTACGTCCGCCGTACTTTCATTAAATCATGCCAAAAGAAAGAAGTAAGGGTTTCACATACCTCTTAGACGAACTAATCAACTCAATATTAGAGTATGCCTCGTTTTAGAATTTCAACCTTGTTGTCGAATTTATCTAAGTTATGTGGGTCCTTGTAAGCCCTATGAATGATTATCTACATCATACGGGCGAATTTCAACACAATCGAATCAACATATTAAAAACAGATTCAGTGGGACATTCTAGCGAACACCTTGAACGCGTAGAACCTAATTCCTTCTATATCAAAATCTATGTAAGTAGTGAAACATCCAACTCTCTTAATCCTCCTTCTTATACTACTACAATCTCCAAAACAGTACCACAATTTCACATGCAATCCCAGTAACTCCCAATTACAGCAGTTCTAACGATACCCAATCCAAATTCGCATTTTTCGACAATCGTCTTTAGAACTAATAGCAAGAATCAAGTCTAGAACTTGTACAAACTTAGAGAATAAGGAAGATTACCTCTCTTAAGCGCGTTGGCGAGTGTCGTCGAACCCGTCATCCCAATGACTTCGACAAAGCGAAACAGAATCCCAAAATCGATTCGCGCCAGAATCCTTTCGCATTCAAGCTTTCTTGTTTAGCTTCTGAGTTTCTAAGCTCGTTCTTGGCTTTGATTCTACTGGAATCAAAGCCCAGAACACCTTGAATTTCTCCTTCGCTTGGTTATATATGAAAGCTCACGGAAATCCCCAATTTTGGTCAAAAAATTCAGAAAACCCATCAACTGAGCTTACTCTTGTTGCTAGAAATGAATTTGATGGAGGAATTTGGTAGAGATGAAGAGAGCACACTGAAGGATCGATGGTTGAAGAGATGGAGTTGAAGAAATGGATAAAAATGGAGGAAGGAGGCCTTATGGTTGCTGATATCGGTCGATCGGTTTGGGGCTTAGCCACCCCCAAATCGTTTATAAAATCACACTTATCAATTCCCACTATATATTGTCCCCTCCCTAATTAATTAATCTCATAATTAATTAATTATACACACAAATAAATTTACGGTCTCAAATTATTTAAATCCCGACGATTACTAAAATCCTCTTATGTCAATATCATAATTCCTGTAATAAAATACCAGTCTATACTCTTTTCGGGGATACACAATTATTATTAAACTCCGTCGTCACACTTACTAAATCCAAAAAAATTATTTCAGGGTCACGTCCTTCTATATACTAATCCTCGTGTTAATATACATAAGTACAATGAAAATTTATCCGGGTCCGGGTCTACTCACCTACGTTATGAGTTCAACCGCTACCCGAAAATATGGGGTGTTACATCCTCCCCCCTTAGAAACATTCGTCCTCGAATGTCGGTACGACATTTCTACACTTTGACACCATACAAAAAGAATACACAAATTGTCATTCCAATTCAAAAAAAAAAAAAGATAAAACACTCATGGATTAATTCAGACTATCTTTTAAACTGTGAGGAGATACATATCAATTTATGACTACTTCTAAAGAATAGACTCAAGTTTCGTATGCAAACCAAAATAAACACATGGTGACTACATTCTTTAAATTCCAACAATAGGTAAAGGAGGTAGAAGGTCATAATATCTAATTTTAGAGTTCTATACGCAACATAGTTATTTAAAACAATTCACACACCAATACAATTAGCCATTTAGCTATTTTATACTATTGCAGTTGATTCTTTTGTTGCACTGGTTTTGGGATAGAGTGCGAGAACACAAATTCTTGATTTTTCACTCTGCCTTTGAATTTCTGACCACAAATGCCTCAAAATAATGGCGACAACATGTGTTTGTGCAGGCACAATTTCCACCAAAATGCAGCGGTGATTACGATGGCAAATAACAGAAAGCGGCTGACCAAATAGCGATCAGCGGTAGCCAACCAACGGTAGCAAGTGAGCTCAACAACGGTCGGAATATTAGCGAATAACAACTAAAATAAAGAATGTAATAAAGCACTAACAATCGCCAGAAGTGAGCTCAAATAACGGTCAAAACATAAGCTGCAATGACTAAATAACAGCAGAAAGTGAGCTCAAATAACAGTCAAAACATTAGCCAGAACAGCAGCTAAATAACAGCAGAAAATGAGCTCAAATAAAGTCAAAACATCAGCCACAAGTAACTTTAAACAACCACCCAACAACAGCTAAACATGGTAGCTAACTGCATCCGAAATTAACAAGTATTTACAGCAATCAGCTCAATATAATAGTGCCATTAAACTATGCAGCACCTAATGGAAAACAGGCATTAGTAATCAGAACTGGAATTACAGACAGCAAGGAAGCAATCCCCCTTATCAGCAGTAGTCATTCCTCTTTTTGGAGAAACAACCACAACCTTAAAGCATAATTAAATAGTCCTAACAGCAACCACAAAGGAGGCAGAATGCAGCAATTATTTGCATTACAGCACCGTAGATTAGCAGCCTTTTTCTGCACCATAAGGCAGTCCCCCAAGGCTATATGTGCAACAAAAATAACATCAACACCTGACCATAATTTACCTCAAAGGCACAACAGACCTACTCAATTTTCAGCAGTCCAGGGCATCAAGACAACAGGTAGCAGCAAGTGGTAAACAAGCAGCAACTATTACTTAGAATCCAATATTTTAAGAGTCACACAAGTCTTAACAAAGAATGTAGATAACTAGGAGGGCATAACATGTTTGAAAATTAGACATTTGAGACTGAAAAAGAGCAGCAATATCTGTCACAAATGAGGCAACAACATATGTTTAAAGTGCCACAGAGACAGTAGTAGCAAAGAACAAAGCAGCTGACTAAGCAGCGATAATAAGGCGATCTAAACATGCTAGACATTTCATATGCAAGTTGGTCCTTAGGCAACATAAAAACAAGTAACTAAATGCAATCCACCTTGGTTAAGCATGCAGAAATGGGGCCTGACCAGGCTGAGCCTCTATCTCAAGCATAAACAGTCTGCACATTAATTAGTACAGATTTATTTATCAACTTCAGGTCTAGATTGGTTGTGCCACTCACCTATGGACATGGTTATGTAAAGCCTAACATCAGGAAAAAAAAGATAAGCTGCTTGGAATGCCAATACTAAGTCAAACAACCCTTTATACCATAGTTAATAGACATTAATTACTTGCCGGATTAATCTTGCTTCAAAATCTGCACCTAACCTATGATCACACCATATGCAGGGGCCAAAACAAATCCCTTCAGAGGTCGTACCAGCAAATTCACGTAAGCAAAATACAGGATCCAGGGGGACTTTCTGAATCATCTCTTCAAGACTAGCATGCTGAAATTATCCTAAGCCTATCATTTTAACTTGTTGGGAACATATGTCAACTAGCATAGTGGTCCTAAGATTTTATTCCTAACTTACACACGCACTTAAACTAGGTGGATTGGTTTACACATAGGCAATGATAACATGGGTACATGAATGAGTGCAGAAATACTCTTTTCTAGGTATTCATAACATAACTTCAAAGTTCAGACCACATAAAGTTTAAGTTACAAGAACATAGATACAACAAATACATACTTAAGAAAACAAATTAGGAACTAAACTTCCCTTTGGACATATCACAACCTCTTGGGTTAGTGTTAAGCTCATAAAGTCCAACAATAAACTAAAATAAGTCCTTTGGTTTTTAAAAAAAAATCCAGTTTATATCACAGTATACATCCATAGAAGTAACAAGTTATTAATAACACAGATAGGACATCCTGTAGTCATTTTTGAAGCTAAACATGTCATTGGAGACCACATGTAGGCTACATCATTTCAAATTATTAGATACCACATGGAAAAACTAAAAACAGTAAGCCGACATATTCTCTAAGCTTATACTCAACCAAGGTTACTATTGTAATTATATGAAAAATGTAATAGAAGACACACCGGTCTTTTTACTATAACCAATAAGTTATAGGTTACTCCTAACTTTAGGTTAGATTCATATCAAGTCAGAATTGTCTCTAACAACACTAATCACTCCAAGATCGATCCAAACAAGGTTATTATTGCTTAACTTATGCATACAATAGCTTAAAAGTCATTTCATGATTCAACTAAAATTACACCAGACTATACAACAACCTTATCAATCAACATGCAAAATTCACATATTCCTTTTGATTAATCCAAACATATAACCATTTATTTAGGCATGCTTAGTCATATCTTCTAACATACCCCCAAATCAGTAAAACAGGCTCGGAATTTAGGTAATATTCATAATTCACAATCATCACATAGGCTACCCTTTATCAATTCCCATCATAAATCACATCATATAACCTCAACCATATCAACCCACTTAACTCATTCTCTTATAGTTTTACATTATCATATCAGACGATATAAGAAAAGTTTTGTTAAAAAGGACAACTAATCTTGTTCTTAATTAGTGGCGCTTGTTTTAGGTAGATAATGTGACCAAACGACTTACAGATAGCCAAACGAGTTTCCAAAATAATATATTGGTCATCACATTAATTTAAATAACCCATACATGCTAAACTCAACTTCAATCCAACATGTCAATCCATTTAAATCAAATCTAGGCATTTCATATATCATTAATATCTTTAAATTAGCAATATTAAGCATTAAATTAACTAGGTAGCCCATACACGACTAGACAAATCTAAAATTAACATGTGTAGTTGAGTCATAGATTAATCGAACATAGTGTCTAAGAGGTTTAATATACTTCTCAAGCCACTATAACAACATACCAAAATAATTTGTTCAGTTAACCAGGGGAACCAACCTCATATCCATGTATTAAGCATACTAAATTAGTACATGTGCTAATGATGGTTTGACTTAACATACTATGGACACCACATGACCTAAGAAATCCAAGAGGGGTTACAATGGACTAAAACTAGTATACCAATTACTTCAAAGTCATTTAAACGGATCATACAAGGTCAAATAACCCTTAAACTTAACAAGACAACCACTTAACCCACAAATAATCGTCACACAATACTCTAACAGTGTTTTCATCAACTGAACATGCTAGACATTAATAGAGTAGTCACAAATAGCCACAATATTCACATATATTACATAATGCTTGGCATAATATATTCACGGTTTTATAGTTAACTTAAATAAGTAAACCGTCTATTGCAGCAGCAAGTCATTCATGGAATTATGTAAATACTCAATTTTCCACTCCCTTAAGCAAATATTGACAACATGTTTAGCATACGAGTCTATTCCCTATTTAAGAGATAAAACGCAGGCTTGGGTTATTAGAACATTTTGCATTCTGCATTATGATACGCAAAGACAATTACGGGGGAAATTTTAATCAAACATAAAAGATATCTAGGCAAGTCTAATTGATTGTTTAGAGGTAGTCCCACTGAGCAAAATTGGCGAAGATAGGTCCTAACACAAGTGATTTATACTCAACCCACATACTGTACAGGGACATTAACAGACCACCCTAAGAAGTATGACCAAGACAGAATACATTTATACATAACATAGATAGCATAACTCATAAGAAAAGCTGGAACACATCAACTTAAACAGGGTAATATTACAACATGTAGAGGACCATCTACTCCTAAGCCCCATCCACAAGTAGGACAACCCGTTAACGACTATCAACTACCTGCTGAACTAATTTCAAGGACTTATCCAGACAACTTGCTCTGGAGACAACAAACCTTATATGTACAATAGTAGCAATTCCAGTTTTTGGCATATCTCATATTCCTTTTCATATAAACATAAGCATACCAAGGAGTCATCACAACTAATAGACTTCACATATACCATGTACTTTAATCCAGATCAAACATAAAATATTTTACCCAAGAAGGCCTTGTATAACTGATGTCTCAACGATTATCTAATATTCTAAGAGTCTCAAATATTCCATGTCCCAAGCTTACATTATTTCTTCCCGAATACGAGTAAGATAGTTTCTCATAACCTCGAATTCGTATTACCCTTCTGGCGGCTGTCGCTTTCTTTGGAGGCATAGCTGTAACATATTAATACGTCAGAGAGGGAATAACCTAATAACATAGCTCTATCGCACGATCTTAGAGTAAGAAGAATAGAAACCAATCCTAAATGTCTGGCAGCCTCCTACGTATAAGTATGGTGCACAACATACCCATACGCAAGACTCTACTAGACACGGTCTGTAGACATTCCGAGGACTAACGCGTAGAACCTAATTCCTTCTATATCGAAATCTATGTAAGTAGTGAAACATCCAACTCTCTTAATCCTCCTTCTTATACTACTACAATCTCCAAAACAGTACCACAATTTCACATGCAATCCCAGTAACTCCCAATTACAGCAGTCCTAACGATACCCAACCCAAATTCGCATTTTCGACAATCATCTTTAGAACTAATAGCAAGATTTAAGACTAGAACTTGTACAAACTTAGAGAATAAGGAAGATTACCTCTCTTAAACGCATTGACGAGTGTCGTCGAACCTGTCATCCCAACAGCTTCCGACAAAATTGAAATAGAATCCCAAAATCGATTCGCGCCAGAATCCTTTCGCATTCAAGGTTTCTTATTTAGCTTATGAGTTTCTAAGCTCGTTCTTGGCTTCGACTCTACTGGAATCAAAGCCCAGAACACCTTTAATTTCTCCTTCGCTTGGTTATATATGAAAGCTCACGAAAATCCCCAATTTTGGTCGAAAAATTCAGAAAACCCATCAACTGAGCTTACTCATGTTGCTAGAAATGAATTTGATGGAGGAATTTGGTAGAGATAAAGAGAGCACACTGAAGGATCGATGGTTGAAGAGATGGAGTTGAAGAAATGGATAAAAATAGAGGAAGGAGGCCTTATGGTTGCTGATATCGGTCGATCGGTTTGGGGCTTAGCCACCCCCAAATCGTTTATAAAATCACACTTATCAATTCTCACTATATATTGTCCCCTCCCTAATTAATTAATCCCACAATTAATTAAGTATACACACAATTAAATTTTCGGTCTCAAATTATTTAAATCCCGACGATTACTAAAATCCTCTTATGTCAATATCATAATTCCTGTAATAAAATACCAGTCTATACTCTCTTCGGGGATACACAATTATTATTAAACTCCGTCGTCACACTTACTAAATCCAAAAAAATTATTTCAGGGTCACGTCCTTCTATATACTAATCCTCGTGTTAATATACATAAGTACAACGAAAATTTTCTCGGGTCCGGGTCTACTCACCTACGTTATGAGTTCAACCGCTACCCGAAAATATGGGGTGTTACACATACAATCTAGAAGGACTGGAACAAGTCTTTGTCCCCTTCTTTGCTCCGTCTCGGTTCAACATCTAGAATCCCCGAGTTCTGCAGATCTGGAATATTACGTTCTGGATAGCCAGCAAATTTCGAGTCCTGTAAATACGGAACGTCTAGTTTCGGACAGTCAGGCCCTCGCGGGTTCTTGTTAACCTTGAGCAATTACTCATTTTCCTATTTCAAGGAAAGTTATCTTCAATGAATTCAACATTCTTTGACGCCAAGAGGCGATAAGCACTACTGTTATTTGCAGATCTAGTGGATATGCAATCTACAGCTTTAGGTACGAAACCACCTCACATCACAACATTTGTATGTGAGATCCTTTCCATGTCTCACACGGAGGGTTATCCTTATTCTTATGCGGAGTTATGTTGAGAATCACATTAGCGGTAAGGATCGCCTTGCCCCACATAACTTGGGCGTACGGGTTTGCACTTAGCTAACACCGTTGGACTGCGGTGAGTAATGAACATTCATTTAATGAACGATGCTTCATATTCTCCCCCTCTGTCGCTATGAATTTCGCAATCCATAGGCTTAGTTGATTTCCAACTTCTGCTTTGTAGCGCTTGTCCGCTTCAACAACTTTATCTTTTCTGTTCAACAAACAAAGGATTTCATACGTTGTACCATCATCAATGAAGATCACAACGTACTTGTCTCCCCCCTCTATTTTGTATAAACTTCAAATCACCCAAGTAGGTATGACTAAGTTCTAGAGGAGCGATGCTTCTTTTGCTATTCCCTTGACGGAATTTGGAAAGGTGATTTTGCCTCTTCGCCTACCTCACATTCATTTTGAGGGTTTATGTCAAAAGAAGGAAACAATCTCAACTTCGCTAGCTTTTGAATGACTTGTTATTTAACGTGTCTTAATCTACGATGGCATAGATGCACGGATTACAAATATATCATTCATTCGGCTACAGACATACTGTATCATTCTTAGTTATTACAGACCTGTTGGAGTAGTCTCAAACCAGCTTGACCAACAGCGTCCCTTAAACCAAGTTAGGAACATGTAACACCTCTTTTTAGAGTGATCTCATTCCTTAAAGTCCTATTGAGGACAACCACTCCAGCCCCTTTGATTTTAGAGGTGGCGTTGCTTTACATGAACAACCTCTTGCACGTGGTTAGGGCGTAACTGAATCATATGTGATCTGGATACTCTGGCCCACTGTAGTTGCTTTGCAGGCTGAGTGTCCAATTTCTTTTCTGCCTTTCTTTAGGCCTTCAGATCATTTCAGACCTGGAAACTCTGACCCACCTTACTAGGTGTCCATTACCTTTCCTATGAAATGAATTCTGGCCCCACTCGCTCGCCGGAGGCTTTATATGACTGAAAGTGTCCAATATCATCATATCAAAGGAATTTTGGCCCACTCCACGCCTCGAGGCTTTGTATGACTGAGTGTCCAATATCATCCTATGAAGGATCTTCTGCCAAATAATATGACAGGCTCAACGTCATTAACTTTTAGACTTCTTCCGTTATGATTGGTGCCCAGATAATTCTTGGCGCTTACTTAAGTGTGGTAACATTTTTCGCACAGTCAGTGGATCTTTCTCCCTCGTATGTGCGAATATACTTTACACACTTTAATAATTACACTTAAAAGAACGGATCTTCTTAAGTCGTTTACAAAATCCAATCTTTAAACGGAAAAGAAGATGAGATTAAACTTCTGATTTGTTAAAGCGTAAGGAATATAAATTATTTTCATATTCCTCCTTACTTTAATCCATTTTTAATCAGACATCATTTAATCTTAATTCTTGACAAGTAAGAAAAATACTTATCATTTAATCTTTATTCTTGACAAGTAAGAAAAATACTTATCCCAATTTCGGATTCTGGCTCACTTCAGTCACTTCATCAGACTGAGTGTCCATTTTCTTCTCACCATTATTCGGATCTTTTGTCTGGGACAGATATAGGCCTTCTGCTGCAAGATAGAATAACATCTTCAGTCTTCTCCTCTTGTCCCAGTTGACATCCTCAGGCTCTCGAGAGCGCTTGTTCCCACCAGTCTTGGTAGCGGTGACACCATGAACACGTTCATCATCATCACTCTCTTCTACCAGAAAACCATTGCCATATTCAGATTTAGTCACACAACTTTTGACGTACATCTTTCGAACACTAATAGTAATACAATACAATATTGTCTTAAGTTGTTGGGAGATTTTACTCTTGTACTTTATAATGCAGTACGGGAAGTATATAACTATTACAAGTATTCGAAAGGATAAACAAAGATTTAATAATTCAACTAGAAATCTGAAATTACAATTATTGAACAAGAAAAACTGGAAAATTGTTTTTGCTGAGTCGAGTGTGGCACTCTGTCCTTAAGACAATATTGTCCCGTATGTATCCTTTATACGTCCTGTATAATTTGTCTCCCAAGATAAAACAACAATGGAACAATTGAGCAAAGGAAACTCAAATGCTACCGTGAAGAATATTGAGTAACAAAATGATGTTTGGAAGTTGTAGGAAGAAGAGTTTTCTGCTTGTGTATGCTTCTGTATTTTTGTGTATATGTGAGTCTTAGTGTTAGTGCTCAATAATGGTGTAAGGGGGTGTTTATATAGGTGAGGGAGGGACTGAAAACTGCCTCCATAACAGCCAAATAATGGCCATTATGGAGGTAGTAAAGTCACCAACATAAATGGTGAAAGACCAACGGATTGACCATTTATAGGAGGAGTAATTCAGCCAAAATAAATGGTTGAATTGAGTGCTTGGCGTTTCTGCTTTGACTGTCCAAATTCTGACTTTCTGGAAACTTCAGGGACCAAACTGTACATCTTGAAACTTCAGGGATCAAACTGTATATCTGAAAGAATTCTGGTCCAAACTGTACTTCTGGCAAAGTTTTCTGGCCCACAGCCCGTGACCCGAGAACCCGAAACTCGAAACCGGACGGGACGGGCGAGCGGCGGCGGCGCGCGTGTGGTCTTTCCTCGAACCGAAGCACATCTAGGTCCTCCCTCCTTTAAACACATGGGATACCCCTTGGGGTCCCAAACCCCAAACCAATTTCGAGTCTTATATACACAACAATTCTTTCTTCTTCTACCGATGAGGGAGAATTGAACACAATACCACACTTTTCCATGCTTCAAACACCTTACTTCGTGAACCAATATCTCTTTCATTTCTCAATGAAATTCGATGATTCTTGGCCCTACGGTTATCTACGTACTTAGTAGATCATGCATGTGTGAAGAACCGGATTCTCCAATATGCGTAACACTAGTGTTTAAGCCGTTAAAGTTGATCGGTCGCAACTCCCGCCAAAGGCTAATTTCCAACAGAAAATCAATTAAATAAAAAGATCAAAAGAATAAGATCTGATAAAGGTGGAGAATATATTTTGCTTAATGACTTTTGTGAAAAGGAAGGAATTATTCATGAAGTCACTCCTCCATACTCACCCGAATCGAATGGAGTAGCTGAAAGAAAAAATAGAACTTTAAAAGAAATGATGAATTGCATGCTTGTTAGTTCATGTGCACCTAACAATCTTTGGGGTGAAACTATTTATCTGCTTATCATTTATAAAATAGAATTCCTTACAAGAAATCTGGAAAAACTCCTTATGAATGGTGGAAAGGTTATCCTCCTAACTTAAAATATTTGAAAGTGTGGGGTGTCTTGCCAAAGTTATGTTATCTGGTCCTTAAAAAAAATAGGGTCTAAGACTTCTGATTGTATGTTTGTTGGTTATGCTAATAATAGTGTTGCTTATAGATTTCTTGTAATCAATAGTGATGTGATTGAATGCAAGTAGAAACAAAAAATGTTGAGTTTTTTGAGAATATATTTTCTTTAAAATGTGATAATATTTCTCATACTCCTACTTTTCAAAAAGAAAGTACTTCTAATGTTTCCGTTTTTCAAAATAATTTTGAAAATGAGGATTCGAGGAGAAGTAAAAGGACTTAGATAGAAAAATCTTTTGGTGATGATTTTTATACTTATATTGTTGATAATGACCCGTTAACTTTTTCTGGAGCAATTTCTTCTCCTCATGCACTTCATTAGAAAGAAGCCATAAAATCTGGAAAAAAAAATTCATTTTACAAAATAATACTTGGAAATTAGTTAATTTATCATCCGAAACTAAATTCATTGGTTGTAAATGAATTTTTAGAAGAGAATATACTCCTGATGGTTCTATTGATAAATATAAAGCTAGACTTGTTGCTGAAGGCTTTACTCAAAAACAAAATATTGATTATTTTGATACTTACGCTCCAGTTACTAGAATTTTCTCTATTCTTATTTTATTTTTGTTGGCATCTATTTATAAATTATTTATTCACCAGCTTAAATTACATTTCACTTCTAATATCAGACATTATTTCTGAGAAATAGCAGCTGAAACTCTGATAAAACCAGCTTATAGCAGTAGCAGTCCAGTTATACACTTATTGAGAAATAGCAGAAACTCTGAAACAGTGAAACACTATTGATAAAATCAGCTTAAATTACATTTCACTTCTAATAGCAGACATTATTTCTGAGAAATAGCAGCTGAAACTCTGATAAAACCAGCTTATAGCGATGCTTGATTGAAACTACGATAAAACCAAATTTTAAAACCAGCTGAAATTTTGAAATAAAACCAGCTAAACTACAAATAAAACCGGTGAAACTCGATAAAACCAAAAACTCAAACTACGATAAAACCAAATTAAACCAAATGAAATTTTGAAATAAAACCAACTAAACTCAAATAAAACCAAGCTGAAACTACGATAAAACCAAAACTCTAAAACTCTGATAAAACCAGCTTAAAACCAGCTGAAATTCTGAAATAAAACCAGCTAAACTCTGAAATAAAACCAGCTGAAACTCTGAAATAAAACCAACTTATGTTCCGTCTTCATATCACATCATTGAAGATCCATTCATTTTCTAAATCACATATACATGTCCTCTCCATCCTGTCGTTAATGAAATAAAAGCATATAAAAAACAAAACATTATTAAAACAAACATTATCGTAAGAAATAAATGTGATTAGTTTACCGAGTTAACATCAATGAATTCACTTGTAGTTGTAGAGCTTCCATCACCTCCCACATCGGCATCATCCAAAATAGTTGCACATGTGTGTGCATTATCAAAAGAAGATTCTAAAAAAAATCCACCCGAACTCATAAATTATCATCATATCAATTTTAAAAAAAAGGTTCAAGTGAGTGTAAATAAAAAATATATATTACCTGAATACTCTCCAAGGATCCAATTTTGCATGCACATAAGTGCTTCCACTGTATCGGCATGAAGGCTCGAACGATGGGGACTAACCACCCTACCGCCCATACTAAAAGCACTCTCAGAAGCTACTGTTGATGCAGGTATTGCTAATATATCTTTAGCAATTTTTCTCAAAGTTGGATACTTCAAGTCAGTCTTCCAAAAATTAAGGACATCAAACTCACTACTCTCTGGTAATGCATCCTCTTCAAGGTAGTGGTCTAACTCACACCGCACATTGCCTTTTCTTTTCTTAGTCTTTTTCATCAAAGTCCATTTATCATAAACATTGCAATCACTAGGTCGCTTCCCAAGAAGTACATTATGTCTACAAGTAGGAGACGCAACATCCTCTATTTCGGATTTCTCATGGTACTCATGCAACAAATCATACAACAAACTCTTTATCCTAGATACCTCAACATAAGCTTTATCACCAAATATTTCATTAAAATAAAACTCCACACATTCCAACTTATTTCTAGGGTCTAAAATTGCAGCAACCGACAGTATTCCATTGATATTAGACCAATACTTGTCAAATTTTTCAACCATTTTTTGAGTCATATCCTTAACAACCTGCTCATTACTATTTTTCCACAAGCGCAAAGCTAATTTAATCTCACATACTTGACGAAAGAACAAGTTGGCAGTGGGATATTTTCTGCCAGAGAACAATTGAGTCACTATGTGAAATCTTTTCAATTTATCACATATAATTTCAGCCAACTCCCAATCACGTTGAGTAGGAACCACAAATTTAAACTTCGGATTTTGAGTTTTCAAGTTAGCAAAAACATTCTTATATGGTAGAGCACTTTCAAGCATTAAAAAAGTCGAGTTCCATCTTGTTTTACAATCAAGAGACAACTTTCTAGAACAATCAACTTTCGAACATCTCGCCTTATCCTCAAACTTTTGAAGTCTTTTTTGTGTTGAACCCCAAAAAACAACACAATTACGTATTCTTTCTATTCCAGATCCAATCACCTCCAAACCATCCTGGACAATCAAATTTAATATATGTGCACTACAACGCACATGCAAAAATTGACCAGAACACAAAAGACTATCCGAATCAAACTTTTCTTGTAATAGATCAACCATGGCATCATTTGTGGAACAATTATCAAGAACCACAGAAGATATTTTCTCAGCTATATTGTATACATTCAACGTATCCACCAGAACTTGAGCAAGCATATTGGCAGTGTGTGGACAAGGAACGTAAACAAACCTATTTTGAAAATAATATATCAATTTGGTGGAAAACAATATGCATAAAATTAAACAAGCATATATACATCCACTAATCAGTAAATAATAAATAACAAGAAGCTTCAAATTTTAAGTACCTCAAGGTTTTGTTCCGCAAAATCCATTGATCATCAATGAAATGTGATGTGACGGCCATATAACCTTTCTTTTGGTGTGAAGCAGTCCACATATCGGTTGTAATAGCTACTCTTCCCACATGACCATCAAACAACTTCTTAAGATTTGCTTTCTCAATCACAAACATCTTCATAATATCACTTTTTAAAGTGTTGCGACTTATTATCTTGAAGTTAGGATTCAAGCAATTAACAAATCTCTTAAACCCAATATGCTCTACAATTGACAATGGGTACTCATGGAGAACAACCATGTGAGCCAACTCTTTTCTTGCTTCTTCTTGACTAAAGACATGGTTTTCTAGACTTAAGCTTGAATCTTGTCTATGATTAACCGACAACAATTTTTGACGTATATCACCCTTAATGTGTTTTTTAGTGCATCTACGATCAAGATGGTCTTTCAAATGAGAAGTCCCATTCTTACTATTGCCCGAAAATAATAACTTACAGTGCAAACATCTAGCTTTTTGTTCACCATTGATTACGGTCTTCTCGAAGTGATTCCACACTTCTGATTTAAGTCTCCTTGGTTGACGTAGAAGTGACGGTCCCATTTCTTCTTCTCCCTCTCCTTGTTGAGGTTGAGTAGTTAGCCGAGAAGGCATTGGGACTGAGATTTCAGGAGACAACGGAGAAGGGGATAATGAGACAGACTTGGAGCCAGCACTACTATCTCCCGTGTCCATCACTGTCATACATTAACATTACAAAAAATAATTAGAAAACCTCTTCTACAGACAACACAACCTGAATGTTGGTAATTTCTACAGGCAAATACAGAACAACACAACCTGAATGTTGGTAATTTCGACAGACAAATACAGAACAACACAACCTGAATGTTGGTAATTTCTCTGAGAGAAATAACGAAACTAATTGTCAAAAGGAATAAAGATTTATCGCGAGAGAAATAACAGCGTAGCGTGGCGCCTTAGCCTTAACTACAGAGAAATAATGACCTTACAGTAGTATGAATGTGCTGAAAATGCACAAAACACCTCCAAAATGCACAAAAGTAAAACACCTCCAAAATGCACAAAAGAAAAACACCTCCAAAATGCACAAAACACCTCCAACAACCAACATGCACAAAAACACCTCCAACATGCAAAAAAATAACTTAAAATCTTGAATTTTAGTACTATTACCTCAACAATATTGGGTGAAGAGTGAAGCTGTGAAGGCAGCGAGGATTTTACCTTGTGTGGTGGCGATTTGCCGCATTAAATGTTCAGGAGGACTTGTCATTTCTGGCTGAAGAACGGCTGATGAGAGGGCTGCTTAGCTGAAGACTGGTTGATGAAAGGGCTGTGTTCTTTCAGTTCAATGGTGGCTGGCTGAGGACCTGAGGTGAAGAGATGAGGATTTTCTGGTTTAGGTCGCCTTTAGGACTTAGGAGTTGTGTGTGTGTGATTTTGTGTTATTGTGATTTGTGTGTGTATACTGTATAGTGAAGAGTGAAGACTGAAGAAGTGAAGATGAAGAATGAAAATAGGGTTTTCTCTTTTCAGGTATAGTGAAGAATTAAGATGGATTTAAATTGGGCTTTGATATTTTGGGCTTTACAACAATTTAATTTAAGAGAGGGTGGGCGGGTGGGTGGATCGAGAATCATTTGGACTATTAAAGTATAACGGGTGGGTGGGTGGGTCGGGTGATGGGTTGGATGTATGTCCACCCGAATCCGACCCGATCCATCACCCGATCCATCCGTCACCCGATTAAAATCCATGTTTTGTCGGGTTTTCGTCCGTATAATCGAGTCGGGTGGATGGATATCCATCGGGTTAGGGTGAAATTGCCAGCCCTATTCAGATGGGGCAAAGCACCTGTGCGGTTCAAGCCAGCTTTTTTGTCACCTCACAATTAAAATAGTACTAACAGTACGAGAATCAAAATAATTTAATTATCAATTAAAAATCTTCTACAAAATTGTAGTTTGTTATAATTACTTATAATATAAAAAACACATCTGAATTTTTTGTTGAAAAAATTATTATTTTTTCTAAATAGTACTGGTGTCCTATAAAGTATAATAGAAAATAATGTATCTTGAAGTTATGATTATATTCTCGGCCATCTATGTTCATTATTCCATACAAATGATTTAACCTAATGCAAATAGTCTTATTAATATTATCGTGACAACAACATAGCTAAATGTATCATGATTCGTGCGTTACAATGATTTGAGACAACTTTTGTCAATTAAGGGTGGTACCACAATAATACAAGCTACTTTTTGTGGGTAGCATAATTGATCTTGTTACTCCAGTTTATCAATTTTTCTTATTTTATGTCTCATACAATTGATACTAATTATGTGACGAATCAATGAATCTAAATTTTATGGATTTAAAAGTGTAAGATTTGGATCTATCAACTTAATTATGAAACAAAACACATCACATAATTAGTGTTAGTTGTGTGAGATACAATAAAGTGGCGACAACTTGAATCAAGCGTGAATTGGTACTTTTACTTGATCAACGGGCAATGTTTACTAATCATACTACTATTCTCTGATGATGAAAAATGTATATCAGTATGAATTTTTAGAGCAATTCTTATCTCACCATCGTATAACTTGTTTGTTGAAACAATCCCTAATAAAGAATTTTTTGGGTGGTATAATCATCTAGTATCAAGTACTTGTTGGTCCTATTATATTTATATTTTCACAGTGTAAAAGCCCATTAAAAGAAAAAAACTTTATATTAGGGGTTTCTTCATTCTTAAAGCTCGAATAAAGACATCTAATTAAAGATGGAGGAACCCTATTCATCCCACCAAATTCTATGATGGTCTAATTATTAAGAATAGTGACAGTGGACTAGAGAGTAACTTAAACTTTCTAAAGGAAATCACTAGTTTATTGGACCATTCGTAAACTATGTTAGGTTGATTTTTGGTCTATTTTGGGTGTTGCCTGATGAATTCATCAAACATAGAAGTTTTGAAGCTGAAAATACATGCCATATCATCCAAAAAATTGAAAATTGGAGATTCGAAAATTTGAATTGAAAATAAGTAATATATAATTAGGATATACACCATTTAACAAATTATTTTTTCACTTAAATAAATCTATTTATTGAAGGAGAAATTAACCTTCATGTTAATCATAAATATACTTAGAAGTTATGGTTAATTACTGAATAAAAGATTCAATTACTTCAATAATTAATCAAGAGGACCTTTCAAAATAAATTAGAAGATCACTCGATAACATACTATAGTTACATTACTATATTCTAAATGTATATAAAATAATTGGGTGTGTAAATGATTTTTACCCTAAATAAATAACTAAATAA
This sequence comes from Anisodus acutangulus, assembly GCA_029783415.1. Taxonomy (NCBI): domain Eukaryota; kingdom Viridiplantae; phylum Streptophyta; class Magnoliopsida; order Solanales; family Solanaceae; genus Anisodus; species Anisodus acutangulus. The sequence continues at coordinate 29,300,380 of CM056496.1, forward strand.
CTAAATATGATGATATTATTAATAATTATGTTTAAAATCTTTTCCTTTCAAATAAATCCCCAGTTAAAGTTGTGGCGCTAAATTGCGTCAAAATTACCTACCCATTTACTTGGGAAAATCATATTCGCATGTAAATATTTTATAATTTAGAAATTTTTAGATTTTCGCATGAAGATTCGTAGGAATTATCTGGGAAAAAAATTCTCATGTAATTCGAGCTTTTCTAGTAGTGCTTGTTTTTGTTCTTGATGATTTTGATACTATATGGTGTATACAAAAGTGACGTGATTGGCCAGAATGGTGATTGTGTTGACTATAAATCTTGGTTGGCTAGTAAAATGTTTGGCGTTGGAGGTTCTACTCTTGTTATATTTTCAACTATACTTGCCTTCGCCAAACTACTCATCTTTTGGAATTGTGCTAATAAGGTATGTAAGTATACTATGATCTCTACTCTTTTTAAAGAAAAAAATATGGTTACAAGCCCGAATTATTAATAAAACTTTCAAGAAAAGAGTTGAGAAAATTGACAATCCTGCTAAGTCAAAAATTAATTTGAATGAAGTAGATGATATTATTTTTGCGGTCATTTTCCAAGTAAATATTGTATCCAATGTGAGTGACTGGGTGATAGACTCTAGTGCTACTAGGCATATATGTGCCAATAAAAATAATTTTGTGTCTTACACCCAAGTTAATATAGGAGAAGAATTTATATATTTTGGTGATTCAAAAACCACTAAAATTCTTGGAAAATGAAAAGTTCTTCTCAAACTCACATCTGAAAAAACTTTAGCTTTAACTCAAGTGTTGCATATTCCTAATATCCGAGCAAATTTAATCTCTGTGGGATTATTAGAAAAAGCGGGAGTAAAATTTTTATTTGAAGATAATAAGGTTATTTAACAAAAAATAATATTTTTGTGGGCAAAGAATATTGTAACCATGACTTATTTGTACTCAATTCTCATCTTATGAATGGAAAATCTAGTACTTCTGCTAATTTGATTGATTCTTTTGATTTATGGCAGGCTAGATTTGGATATTTTAGTTTATCTTATATTAAAAAAATACATTTTGAAGGTCGAATGTTAATTGTGAAATTTGTGCCGAAGCTAAATAAATTAAGAAATCACATATTTCTATTTTTAGAGAATCTGATTTATTAGATTTAATACACACTGATTTGGGGGACTTGAAACAAACTATGACAAGAGGTGGTAAAAGATAAACATGAAAATATTTTAAGCAAAGAAATAATGAAAGTTAACCACATAATGTAAGAGAATGACGTTCCAACCTGATCACATCAAACAATGAAATTGTTAAACAAGGCAAATGGGACAATGGCCCAACACGGAAAGCCCAGCAAAGGGGCAGATCTCCTTAAGCAATCACATCATCCTTAAGCAATCACGGGATTGGTAGGATTGGTATCTTGTACCAATTTTGTATATATGGTATATATATTTGATGTATATTATAGTGTATTTGTTATCTAAATTAGAATTATACACTTACCATAATTGTATAGTTATAAGGTTTTAGGAATAAGATTCTCCTATTTTGTATCTTGTATAAATACCTATTCAATTAATGAAAATAATCAAGGAGATTGTTTCTTTCATGGTATCAAGAGACTAGGTCTCCCAAAATTTTTCTCTCCCAAAAATTTTGACCATTCTCGGCCGACCCCCCCCCCTCGGGTTGCTCTTCCGAAATTAGTCTTCCGCTCTCAAAATCTCTCTTACTTTCCCCAAATTTCCCCTCCTTCTTTGTTCTTTCAATATGTCTAAGAACAATTATCATCCTGCCCTCATGGTTTCCAACGTCAAGAACAGTATCCCGATTGTGCTTGAGATGGAAAACGTCCAATATGCGACGTGGGCAGAGTTGTTTAAAATTCACGTTGTCTCCCATCAAGTTATCCATCACATAATTCCTCCCGCTACACCTCTTCCCGCGGAGGATCCTCAGCTATGGATTACCTTTGATGCTACCGTTCTCCAGTGGATCTATTCCACTATTTTGGTTGACATGTTACAAACGAATATTGAGCCGAATACCACGGCTATGGCCACTTGGAATAGATTGCGTGACATATTCCAAGATAACCAACATTCACGTGCCGTCACACTTGAGCAGGAATTCTCCCTCGTTCGCATGAAAGAATTTCCTAACGTATCTGCCTATTGCAAGAAACTTAAGCAGCTGGCAGATCAACTCCGTAATGTGGGCGCACCTGTCACAAATAATCGTCTGGTTCTACAATTGGTTGTCGGCCTTTCGGAGGCCTATAATGGAGTTGGAACTCTCCTACGTCAAAGTAACCCCCTTCCCGCCTTTTATCAAGTCCGCTCCATGCTTACTTTGGAAGAAGTCGGTTTGGCTAAAAAGGCGGCTACCGGAGCAAGCCTCGTCGTCATGATGGCGTCCTCCCCAAGTTCTTCGGGTTTTGTTGAGAATTCAGGCCAAAACAGTACCCATGGTGGCGGCAAAAATAGTCGCAAGAATAATAACAAAAATCGCGGGGGCAAACGCGGCGATTCCGGTGGTCAGCAAGCAGGCAGTGGGCCCCGACCAGTGAACAGTGGCCCACCGCCCCCTGGTCCCAGCAGTGGGGCCCATGGCAGTGGGGCCCATGACAGTGGGGCTGAGCGATGCCATGGGCGGCGACCCACAACCCAATTCCGGCCGGTGGGGCGGCCACCTTCAGGCCCAAAGCAACCGATGGCGGCCCATCGCCGATGGCCAAAGGCGCCGATTCTAGCAACTACGACCCAGTTCAGTCCCGCCCTGGAATACTTGGGCCCCGACCTCCGCAAGCCACCACGCAGCAGGCCCACTCTGACCGATATCGACGTCGCGATGCACACATTGGGGTTGACTCAACGGGACCCAAATTGGTATATGGACACTGGTGCCACTACTCACATGACTTCCGATTCAGGTACTCTCTCATCTTATTCCAATTTGAGCACCCTTCGGGGTATAATTGTTGGTAATGGCAACTCTATTTCAATTCAGGGTTATGATCAGAAAATGTTGTCTCCCCCCAATCCACCACTTATCTTAAAAAATACTTTACATGCCCCCAAATTGATTAAAAATTTAGTGTATGTCCGAAATTTCACCACTGACAATTCAGTTTCTGTTGAATTTGATCCTTTTGGTTTCTCTGTGAAAGATTTCAAGGCGGGGAGTCATCTCATGAGGTGTGATAGTAGGGGGGATCTTTATCCTATAATGCCCGATTTCAGTCCATTGAGTCAAGCCTTGCCGTCAGCTTTTGCAGTCATTTCTCCTTCCCTGTCGCATGCTCGCCTTGATCATCCGGGATCTTCTATTTTATCAGTTTTAGCTAAAAATAGCTTTATTTCTTGTAAGGGTACGAGTCGTACTCAAATTTGTCAATCTTGTTCGTTAGGAGAAATTGTTAAGTTGCCATTTGTGGATTCAAACTCTCATACTTCAAAGCCTTTTGATATTATTCATAGCGACCTATGGACGTCTCCGGTTTTAAGTTCGTTAGGTCATCGATATTATGTTATGTTTTTAGATGATTATTCTAAATTTTTGTGGACATTTCCAATTGCCACTAAATCTCAAGTGTTTTCTGTCTTCATAAAATTTAGAGCATTCATTAGAACACAATTCGAAAGAGAAATAAAAAATATTCAGTGTGATAATGGGAAAGAATATGACAATAGGGTGTTTTGAGAGTTCTGTGATAATAATGGGATCAATTTTCATTTTTCGTGCCCTCATACATCTTCTCAAAATGGGAAAGCCAACGCAAAATTCGTTCCATAAATAACATTGTCCGCACTCTCTTACTTCATGCTTTCGTACCCCCATATTTTTGGCATCATGCTTGCAAATGGCAACATATCTCCTTAACATAATTCCGTCCAAAAGTCTTACATATTCTTCCCCCCTCCAAATCCTATATAATAAGAACCCTTCGTATTCTCATCTTCGAATTTTTGGGTGCTTGTGTTATCCGTTATTCCTATCCACCACAATTAACAAACTTCAGGCTCGGTCTACTCCGTGTATATTTTTGGGTTATCCGTCGAATCATCGTGGTTATAAATGCTTTGATTTATCCTCCAAGAAAATTATAATTAATCGCCATGTCATTTTTTATGAAACCCAATTTCCTTTTATGAAAGTTCATATTCCCGAGCCTAGGTCGTATAATTTTTCTGATGACCAAATATCCCCGTATATTATTCGGTATTTTTCGGACATATCCCGCACCCAATATTCTCCAAATGGCCCATCGCTGGCCGCTCCCATCCCCAGTCCAGCTTTGACTGAATAGTTCCAAAGAATTGGGCCAGTCCAGCCCAATTCTGGAACTGGTCCAGTTCCCGCCACAGATTCCCGATTTGGGCCAGCTTGCTAGTCCGTCCCGAGCCCAGCAAATTCCCAAAATTCACTCAATTCTTCCTCGAGTCATAGACCGGTCACTCGTAGTCAGCGGAATATTTTTACACCTAAACGATATTTTAATTTACATTCTGATGTCTCTAAATCTCCATTGCCCCGTAATCCTGTGTCCGCCTTAAATGACCCTAATTGGAAGATTGCTATGATTGATGAATATAATGCTCTTATTGATAATAAGACGTGGGAGTTGGTGTCCCGTCCTTCTGGTATTAATGTTATCAGGTCTATGTGGATTTTTACTCATAAGGAGAATTCAGATGGTTCATTTACTCGACATAAGGCACGACTTGTGGGTGATGGTAAGACTCAGCAGGTTGGAATAGATTGTGGGGAGACGTTTAGTCCGGTGGTCAAGACGGCTACCATTCGCACTGTGCTTAGCTTGGCTCTTTCGAAGACATGGCCTATTCATCAATTGGATGTCAAAAATACTTTCCTACATGGTGATCTCAAGGAAATTGTCTATATGCATCAGCCGATGGGATTCAGGGATCCCAACCATCTTCATCATGTCTGTCTGTTGAAGAAGTCCTTATATGGGCTTAAGCAGTCTTCACGGGCCTGGTATACGAGGTTTGTTGACTTTGTTTCATTTATTTGGTTCACTCACAGCAGATCAGATAATTCCTTGTTCATCTACCGTCATGGTTCGTCCTTGGCCTACATTCTGTTATATGTGGATGATATCATTTTGACAGCCTCTTCCGATGCATTACGCTAGTCTATCATAGCCATGCTCAGCTCTGAGTTTTCTATGAAAGACTTAGGGCCCTTGAGTTACTTTTTGGGGATTGCCGTCAAGCGTCACTCAGATGGTTTGTTTTTGTCTCAACGAAAGTATGCTGCTGAGATCATAGAGAGGGCTGGGATGTCATCCTGTAAGTCCACTTCCACTCCAGTTAATGCAAAACCCAAGCTTAGTGTCGCGGCCGGCGCACTATACGAGGACCCGACCCGCTATCGCAGTCTTGCAGGGGCCCTCCAGTATCTTACGTTTACCAGACCGGATATTACATATGCTGTTCAGCAGGTGTGTTTATTCATGCATGATCCTAGAGTTGAGCATATGAATGCTATCAAACGCATCATCCGGTAAATTCAGGGGACACGGGACTATGGGTTACATTTGTATCCTTCATCCACATCCACACTTGTCTCATACACAGATGCGGATTGGGGTGGTTGTCCGGACACCAGAAGGTCTATGTCAGGATATTGTATGTTCCTTGGCAACAACTTGGTTACGTAATATCGAGGGGTAGCTAATGTGGTCTCAGAATCATATTGGTTACGTAATTTGCTTTTAGAGCTTCATTGCCCCATTCAGAAGGCAACCTTAGTATATTGTGATAATGTTAGTGCCATCTACCTCTCAGGTAATCCGGTTCAGCACCAACGCACTAAGCATATCAAAATGGACATTCACTTTATCCGTGAAAAGGTTGCTCGGGGGCAGGTACGCGTATGTCATGTCCCGTCAAGATATCAAGTTGCCGACATATTTACATAGGGTCTTCCCTCGGTACTCTTTGAAGATTTTAGGGACAGTCTCAGCGTTCGAAGACCGTCCGCTATGACTGCGGGGGTGTGTTAAACAAGGGAAATGGGACAATGGCCCAACACGGAAAGCCCAGCAAAGGGGCAGATCTCCTTAAGCAATCACGGGATCCTTAAGCAATCACGGGATTGGTAGGATTGGTATCTTGTACCAATCTTGTATATATGTTATATATATTTGATGTATATTGTAGTGTATTTGTTACCTAAATTAGGATTATACACTTACCATAATTGTATAGTTAGAATTATGGTAGAATAAGATTTTAGGAATAGAATAGGGATAAGATTCTCCTATTTTATATTTTATATAAATACATATTCAATTAATGAAAATAATTAAGGGGATTATTTCTTTGAGAAATATGTATATTTATGATTTTAAATGGGTAGTTGTCAGATTAAACATTGTTCTTCTAGAATTGTATTCAAGCATCTTGAAAATCAAAACACTTGAACGTGCAATTGTTTATTTTATGAATATATTCAGATGGGAAACCACATGGAATGCGGTGAACTTGAGTTGTGTTTAAGCAAATTCAATGAACTGGTACAAATGCAACCTTATTACTACAATATTACTACTCTATATGTTAGTTTATTATTGATTAATTTACGCTCATGTACGTGCAACTATTTCGAATGAACTCTATCAGTCTATCTCATGTAAGATTTTCATTATATTGCTAAAATGGAGTTTTCTTAATTTCAACTCTTTGCATTTTAATTTTCAATGAATAATATCATGATCAGCCGTTGATAAATTTTGAACCTTAAAGGTATGTTTGTTAGGATTTTTTTTTCAATTTTTGTATACTCGATCTGTCTCAAATTATTTGTCATGATTACTAAAAATAATTATTTCAAATTATTTGTCGTTAGTTAAAATATTTTGAATTTTATTTTTTGTGTACGAAAAAAATCTCTTTTCTTAACAATACGGAGACTAACTTTTTTTAGTAAGAGTAGGGAAATCAAGTTTTATAAATAACATTTTAAATTTATTGTCTCTTTTTCACCTCAGACGCCCCCCCACACCCTCCGTCTTGACCCCACTCACCACCCACATTCATCCCTTTAGTGTCTTCCTAAACGGAAAAGGGTCAAATATATCCCTATACTATTAAAAGTAGTTTAAATATATCCTTTGTTTGAATTTCGGTCCAAATTTTCCCCCAATGTTAAACTTTCTGTCCAAATATATCCATCTCATTATACTTTGACACAACTTTGCTCTTAATTTTGACGGAGGGACACGTGTTGATATCAAAATTAAATGACCCACCCCCAATTATAAATCCTCAATTTCTTTAGAAATTCACCGTTTATCGCGATCCAACCTATTTTCTTTTCTTTTCATCTTCTTCTTTCCTTTTAAATCTGAGTTCTCTTGGCCGAAAATAGTCTTATTAATATTATCGTGACAACAACATAGCTACATGTATAATGATTCGCGCGTTACAATTATTCGAGACAACTTTTGTTAATTTTTCTTATTTTGTGTCTCATACAACTGATATTAATTATGTGAGACTTTTTTTTGTCCCACGAATTAGTAAATCTAAGTCTTGTGGATTTAAAGTGTAAGATTTGGATCTACCAACTTAATTATGAAACAAAACACTCTCTTCCCTTATTCTTCTCTTCCCACTTCAGTTGATGGAACAACATTAAATGGGGCAAGGAAGGGGAAGAGACCGTTAGTGGACACCCACAACTTTTCACCGGTTAGAGACCCTCTTTTATACATTAAGAAAAGATGTTCACAGGGGCTAGAAAGACTCGGTCATAGGAATTTAGAACAGTAAAAGTCAAAGAAAGGACGGACTACACCTTTCTTTATCGATTGCCTTCCGGAAGCTCGTAGCATTGGTCCGGCATAATTTCCAAACATAAGAAGCTGGGGGGCGTGCCGAGATCACATAATTAGTGTTAGTTGTTTGAGATACAATAAAGTGACGACAACTTGAATCAAGCGTGAATTGGTACTTCTACTCGATCAACGGGCAATGTTTATAAATCATACTACTATTCTCTTATGATGAAAATGTATAATCAGTATGAATTTTTAGAGCAATTTTTATCACACCATCGTATAACTTGTTTGTTGAAACAATCCCTAATAAGAATTTTTTGGTGGTATAATCATCTGGTATCAAATACTTGAGGGTCCGATTATTTTATATTTATACAGTGTAAAAACCATTAAAAGAAAAAAACTTTATATTAGGGGTTTCTTCATTCTTAAAGCTCGAACCAAGACCTCTAATTAAAGATAGAGCCCTATCCATCCCACCAAACCCTATGATGGTCTAATTATTAAGAATAGTGACAGTGGACTAGAGAGTAACTTAAACTTTCTAAAGGAAATCACTAGTTTATTGGGACCATTCGTAAACTATGTTAGGTTGAGTTTTGGTCTATTTTGGGTGTTGCCTGATGAACTCATCAAACATTGAAGTTTTGAAGCTGAAAATAAAAAATTGAAATTTGGAGGTTCGAAAATTTGAATAAAGAAATAAAAAGAAAAATTGATTTCAATTTTTTATCAAATGTACAGAAAGTCTAGATAAATAACATACAAGAACTTGACTCTTTTCTGCAGTTCAATGTCAAACATCATCATTTGGAACAAAGTAACCTTGTTAAAAGGAATTCATACTTTTCCATCCAATGGTCATTAGTGCTTAACGAAAAGACATCAAATGTAACTATTTATTAGTTTGACAAACCTAAAAGCAGTGAAGACTTTCTTGGATTTGAGATTATAAATACACATTCCTCCATTGTTCAAAATTGGTTTATGACTTCATGTATCATATGATTAGAGGAGATTTGTTATTTTATTCAAATTTAAAATGAACGGCGCTAAATTCAACAGGATTATTAGTAAAGGCTGAAATTGTAATCGTCCTTCATGAGCTCAGCTCGTATCACTTCCGTTGAAGTGTGAACATCCCATTGAAAAATTTAAACTGATATGTCACATTAAAATGCGTAATTATCTCATAACAATTTAAATGGTTAAAATGCAGATACATTTAAAGGAAATTACTTCCTCCATTTTAATTTATTTGTCGTAGTTTGAAACGACATAGAATTTTATAAAGAAATGAAATTTTTTGAAATTTTATGGTCTTAAACGTGTCATCATTTTATCTGTGATTATAAAACTTTTAAAATTTTTTGCACAAATAGAATGTTTCAGTGCCACTATTTTAATATTGACCCTGTCTTTTTTTTCTTTTGCAAAAATAAGTTCGATATTAGGTTTTAGTAGCAAAATCCCGATGAAGCGCCGGGATTTAAAATTGACGGATAAAACTGTTGGAAATTTACTAAATGTGGAATTAAGTATATCCCATTAATTTATGACTCGAACAATTGGGGTCCGCACGTCGGAAACGTCGTTTTCACACACGTGCACACGTAGTGTCAAGTATTGCAAATTTCATTAGTAAAAGAGATATTGATACGTATATGTTTGAGACATAAAATTATGGACGGTTATTGGCCAAATGACAAAGTATTCCACGTTGGTAAATGAAGGAAGAACTGTACAAAGTGTAAAATGAAACGAGTCGAAAATCGCCGCGGAGCCGTGAAGGGCCGCGGCGCCACACCGTCGGAGCGGCGACGCTAATTCACAGCGTCGTGGCGCTTCGGAGGTAGAAAGCTGCGACGGGAAGGTTGAAAAATCTGACCTTTGAGCTGGTTTTGGAGCATTGATTCTCCATTACTTGGCACATCAATTTAGCCATTATTTGGATGAATGTAACCCCTCAATCAAGTGCAATTACATGGATATTGAAGGCCATTAGTTGGCTAGTTGAGGGGTCTTCTACTTACACTATAAATTGAGGCCCATGCCTTCCCCACTGCTTAAGGCACTCCTAATGCCTTTCCGGTGGCTCAAGGCTCATCCAACGCCTTTACTACTGTCGCGCCCGTTTTTCGACCTTGCTCGGGTCAAAGCGGAGCGCGGACGTGTTCGGTGATTCCTTGGTAAAAAGGGTTGAGGAGTCGCCACCTAATTATTTTTTACGGTGAATTAGGACACCTAAATATTAAACTAAATGCTGCAATGTAAACTCCAATTTTAAGGTCTGCGAAACTAGCGAGATTCTAGGTAAGGGTTCTTTATTATCCTAAAGGGAAGGGGTTAGGCATCCTTTAAGATCCGCTAACTTGCGGTTATCCGATCAAACTCAGGTTAATTATTACTAGAAAAAATGCATATTTGAAGCATGAAGTTAAAAGATGTTTGCAAATAATTAATGAAAAAAGATGCATTGTAAAAGATAGATAAATGTAGAGATTTTTTCAAAATATGCATTTGTATGATATTTAAAGAGAAATACATGTAGAGTTGGAAAAATATGTATTTGACAATTGATAGTAAAACAATTTATTTATAATGCCAAAGGAGTAAAATTTTGGGAATCAATGAATTGTAAATTGACAAAAGATAAACTTATTCGGTATGATTAATAAAGCAAATAAAAGATGACAAAAGTTGTTTTGAAAATCTTGAATACGCGTGACGAGCCTAAAATAAATAAACTAGCGAAGGATTTCTAAGTTTGAATTTAACCGAGCCTACAAATAAATAAGCTAGCGACGGGTTTCAAATCTTAAACTACCCTATGAATTAATCCTAAGTTTGCCTATTCTAAGCATTTCAATAGTTACATAAGTGCGATAAATAATATTACAATACAAAGCGGGATAAAAGTGAATTAAAGAAAGAAATAAAATAAATAAACTCCAAGGAATAATTCACCGTTATTTACTTTAATCACGCAAGGTGTAAAAAAACAAGCGGTTAAAGCAGTTAAATACAAATAACTCCATATCCGCATTCAAAGCGTTAATGTTTTGATCACGGAGAAACTCAGAACTTAAATTTTGAAAAGAACATTCCAATCACGTCGTGGCTGCAAACATATGACTAATGTGGTTATTTTGATTGTCTCGCCTACTAAATGTGTTGGTCTCTCGGGTGAAATAGAAAAGATCACTATAATCACGTCGTGGCTGCGAATATATAACTTGTTGGTTATTTTAGTCACCTCGCCTACTAAACATGTTGATCTTGAAAAAAGGTTTAAGCCTCATCATTGCCCAGAAGTTATATTTCCGTCTTTGCATGGAGGCCTCAAAATCGACGGATATTTTTCATCGGCGATGTAGTATCGTGTTCAAATCAGCAAAATTAAATTGAAGCTTGATGGCGGCGGTAGTAAGCGAAAGCGAGGCGATAGCGATGGCGAAAAAAGAACGAGGCAATTTCGAAAAAGACGCGATGTTTAGTTTAAAAGCGATGGAAACGATAAAAGCAGTAAATATCCGTTGCATGGATGTTTAAAAGCGACAAAGCGAAAGCAGCGAAAATAAAGTGCGGTCTCGAATTCAATTTCATCGGCGATGTAGTATTTGTTCAAATCGGTAAAATAATAAAAGCGAGAAACAAAAAGCGCGGCCTCGAATTCAATTTCATCGGCCTAAGTGTAGTATTTGTTCAAATCGGTAAAATAATACCAAGGCAGTAAAAACCGAAATATTGCGGTTGTCCAAGCGATTTTAAACCAATTGTTTTCAAGCGAGAAAAACAGCGGCAATTGGGTTAAAAAATAACGCAACAATGGGCTTGAAACACATAAGCGATGGACTTGAAAAGCGGCGGTGGCCAAAAATGCAGCGATAAATGACCACAAAGTTGCCTAAAATGCGCAATCATTTCGACCTCAAATCTGCTCAAGAGATGGCACTTTTCACCAAGGAAATCGCAACCATTCTTGCAAAGATACACCATCAAAGTCGGCAGTTGTTTTCATTTTCAAAGTGCACAACTAATTATTTCAAAATGCAACGAAATGCTTCAAAATTTAGCATCAATTCACTCTAAAATACAAGCAGACCGTAGCCTCAAAATACTTGAGAAAAATGGCCACAAAAATATACATCACCACCTTCTCGAAGGCAATAAGCATTCCTTGTCAAGTGTAACATCTCAAAATGTAGCAGTTGAAGTGTAACAAGCGAATAAATGTAGTAGCTTCCTTTCGAGTATAACATTTTGAACCAGACCAAATGTGACAGTAAATAACCAAGAATGATGCATCAACTCATAACCCCAAAATACAATAGCATAATGGCCAAAAGAAGACATCAATGAATTGGTAAAAATACAGCAGTTGCTTATATCCACATAAGGCTCCAAATTTCGTATAATGCATAATAGGATGGGTTCAAAATCCATCTAGCGAGCAGCAAACAACCATAGATGACAACAACAAGATAGCATTAAGGTACAAAACAGCCTTGTAAAGGCAACAAAAATGAGCCCAAAATGCAGCAAAATAATTCATCAGACTAGACTTCACTTTTTTAAAAGACAAGAAAGTAAAGGGGGCTACCACCATCCATTTCCAATGCCGCAACAAGATCAAAAGGTTTCTAGAACCATAGGCATGGCAGGCTATCGAAGAAGGCTAAGCCACATCCGAAGCTTGTCTTGGCTTTCAACCAGCATATTAAGATAAGTATAAAACTCACATATATACATTCTGAAAGTCTCAAACAAAGACAGGAAACAAGACATGAGATGGAAGGACTGTGAACACATACTTATCATTCAAACTTGTAGAACAATGGGTGATTTTAAACATAGAGGATTCATATAACATGAAATACAAACTCTTCCAGTCAGATACATACTCCGCCATGTAGAGGCGTTGATATTCATGGAATATTCAAAGTATACATGATATGCTTGGGAATATACAAGGATATACAACCTAGATATTCATCTTGTGTATGCTGAAATTTATATACTTTGTATACATTGAAACATGCCACTACATGATCATGATTGAGTTGAACATAAGAGGCGAATAAGCAATATCATAAATGAAACCAGCTAGTTCGGACGGGTACGAAACACTAGCATAGGCCTTGTTTAACAATTGAACATACATGGCATGTGCAAGATAGCTTAGGAGAACTTTACGTGCTAATGTGGAGGAATTTTGACATTTAAGCAAGCAAGACAAGTATATAGCCCATTTGATAAACATGCGGACCTAGAAATAAAAAAAGTAACTAAACATGCATGGCATTTGATATGTAGAATCACATAAGCTGGACTAAGCATTTATAGTCACATTCATGCTATGCATTAGGCATGATAACCCTTAAATAAGCAAGATAGACACATAAACACACTCGTAGGCATACAACCACAGAATTGGCTAATCCAAAGATGACATTTTTTGTAGGCACATCACTGTCTAAGCTAGACTAAACATGCATGTCTTTTTAGGTAAGCAACATACACTAACCACTTGGTTCCAAAATGATTTTTATGCTAGCACAAAAACAAACTTAAACTAAGATAAGCAAAGATATATGCACAACCAACTTAGGATAAACATGAGAGGCAAACAGAAGAGACTTTCATGGTCATAAAAAAAATTAACAACTTAAGTGTGCAAGGCCACAGGCACAAGGGTTGGCTAAACAGAGTCTTAAAGGGGTCAAACATGCTTCTCAAACCAACATCATATGAGCCAAACAATCAAGAAATGGTTAAAAATAAACTGTAGTTAACACACTAATAATTGGTTAATGAACACAAGCAGTAACCATTATAACCAGACATGCTTAATAGATAACCTAATGATCCTAGGTAGTAGCTAATTTAACAAAACATACATAATAATTAACTAGCAGTCTCAAACAATAATTGAACATGCTTAATCAGCACGCAAACACATAATGTAAATTACACTAAGCTAATCACATAGAAAATCAAAGGAGTTTGTGTTTACTAACCTTCTCCGGATAGCGAACCGAGGTGTTGTTTTGAATCGTCGAATCAGCCCGAAAATGTTTAGAATTCAGATTTTGGATTTTTGATCACCCAGTGCGAATTGGTAATTACGAAAGGATAATGTTTTTCGATGTTCGACCCAGGCTAAGTGACCCGACCAGCGGTGACAGCAGAACCAAAAAGCAGTTGGAAAGAGCAAAAATTCAAGATTTTTAACACCACAAACCAATAATTTCGACCTATATTTTGAACCTTTAAATTGAAGAACATATGCAAGAACAAACACTCTTAAGTAGATTTCGGATTTTTGAAATTCGGAATCTTCCCAATAGTGAAGAACACAAACAAATTACAAAGCAAAACCTTTAAGAAAATTTCGGACTCATAAACATAAATTTTCGGACTTAAAATCGACCCCAAAAACTCTAAAAAATCGACCTCAAAGACAGATTTTCGGACCTCCTCTAAAATGAAGAACAAGGGGGATATTTATAGGTGGATTTCCCCCCCAAGAACGAGTTTGAAATTTGAATTAAAGGTAAAGAAAATCGCGGATTTGAGGGGCATGGTCATGGATTTTATGGTGTCAGGCCAAGGGGGTCGATGAAAGCGGAGGGTTGGTGGTGGCGGCGAGGTGGCCGTGGCGTGGGGTCAGCCGGTATGGGAGTGTGGGGTCGGCGGATTTGGTTGAGAGGTTTAGGTTTAGGGTTTTTGACTTTTGGGATTTTTGTTTTGGGTTTTAAAAGGGGTAAGGGAATGGGTTTAAAGATGAGGAATGGGTTTGGTAGCGGGTGTGGGTTGGGCCTGGTCGACGGGTTGGGGAGTTCTTGTTGGTCCGTTTGGGTGAAGGAATTGGGCCCGAGTGGGGATTTAATTGGTTGTTGGGTTGGGTTATAAGGGAAATAAAGGGGAAGGGAATAAGGGGAATTTGGTTTGGGCTTGTGAATTTTGTTTGGGTAGAATTTGTATTGGGTTGGGAAATGAAATAGGTTTTAGTTTGGGTAGAAATTGTTTTGGGTTGGAAAATGAAATGGGTTAGGAATTTAAAAATATAAAAAGGGGTTTAATATTAAAAGATATTATATATTTTTTGTAAAAGATGTAAATTATTTAAAATAACGTAACGACGTGATAATGATAAAATATAATATTTGCGAAATGTTTAATGCTTAATAAAAAATTGAAATGCGAAGCAATTTTGCGAGAATAAAATAACATAGAATTTCGGATAAAACATATGATTATTATGAAAATGCAAATGATATAAAAAATGCGAATAATAATAATAATAAGAGGATATACACATATATGCCTATATTTTAAAATTATTTTAAAAGTGTAAAAATATTAAAAATTACAAATAAAATCATAAAAGATGGGACAAAATTGGGTGTCAACAACTACCGCTCAAGGGAATGTTGTCGTTCCTCCACCCGTTGGATTTCACCATGAACGCCCTGAAAAGTTCATAGAGTCAAACTTTAAGAGATGGCAATAAAATATGCTATTCTATCTGACTGTTATGGGAATTGCACGTTTCCTAACAGAAGATCCTCCATAAGCTGGAGATGAAATGGACCCTTCGCCTTCTGAAACGGGTGAAGGGGGCCTAGGTATCCATGTCATTAATGACATGAAGATGGTTCTTGATGCGTGGAGTCATAGTGATTTCATGTGTAAGAATTACATATTGAACTGCTTGTCAGACCCTCTCTACACAGTGTATTGCACCGTTGGCACTGCCAAGGAGTTGTGGGGGAAGCTGCAAAAGAAGTACAACGCACAAGATGCAGGTACTAAGAAATACATCGTTGGGAAATTTCTGAAATTTTAAATGGTGGATAATAAAATAGTGATGTCCCAAGTCCAGGAATTCCAAATGATTCTACATCACTTGGATTTGGAAGGTATGAAACCAAACGAGCAGTTTTTGGTTGCATCACTGATTGAAAAGTTACCTCCTTCATGGAATGAGTTTATGAGTTACTTAAAATTCAAGACAAAGGAGATGACATTTGAAGAGCTTATTATCAAACTTCAAATTCAGGAAGATAATAAGAAGGCCTTTCCTAGGGGTAAACAACCAGCTGAAGCAAAGGCAAATCTGGCTGAGGCCAAAGGGAACCCAAGCAAGAAGCGCAAGTTCCAGAAAGACGGCAAGACCCAAGCAGCGGAGAAGTTCAAAAGAAACTGTCACCACTGTGGGAAACCTGGTCACATGATCAAGGACTGCCGCAATCTCAAGACTGAGCAACAAGAGAAGGCCAAGCCTAAGGGCAAGACACACGTTAACATCGTCAAAGACCAATTTCTGGACGACATGATTGAGGAGTTCTCAGCGGTGGTGCTAGAAGCAAACCTTGTTGAGAATCCCATGCAGTGGTGGATGGACACAGGTGCTACAAGACACATTTGTTCCAATAGAGATGCCTTCTCCACTTATACACCGGTTATAAATAAGAAGTTGTTCATGGGCAACAATGCTTCCTCTGACGTGCTGGGGGTAGGAAATGTAGTCCTGAAGATGACTTCTGGAAAGGAGCTTACTCTGAAGGAAGTGATGCATGTTCCTAAGATTAGAAGAAATTTAATTCCAGGTCCTTTATTGGTTAATGCTGGTTTTAGGCTAGTGTTTGAGTCCAATAAATTTGTAGTCACTAAGAATGGAACATTTGTGGGAAGAGGATTCGTCTGTGAAGGCCTCTTCAAAGTGAACACCAGGTCTGTATTATGCACAGGCAATAATATTTAAGCATCTTCTTCTTACTTGCGTGAGTCCTCTAATTTATGGCATCATAGATTAGGACATGTCAACTACAAGTCCATCCAAAGGTTGGTAAAGTTGGAGTTGTTGCCGTCTATCGACGTAAACCCTCAACATAAGTGTGAGGTGTGTGTAGAGGCAAAACTCACAAAGCTTTCTTTTCGATCCGTCGAAAGGAATACCGCTCCTCTCGAACTTATTCACACAGATATATGTAATTTAAAGTTTGCACAAACTAGGGGAACAAGTACTTTGTGACATTCATTGATGATAGCACAAGGCATTGTTCATCAAACGACCGCTCCATATTCACCTCAATCGAACGGTGTGGCGAAACGTAAGAATCGCACATTGAAGGAAATGATGAATGCCTTGCTCATCAATTCCGGTCTTCCCCAAAACATGTGGGGAGAAGTTGTCTTTACCGCTAATACGATTCTTAACAGAGTCCCATATAAGGGTAAGGACAAAACTACATATGAATCATGGAAAGAAAAGAAACCCACCTATAAATATTTAAAGGTGTGGGGTTGTTTGGCAAATGTTGAAGTACCCAAACCAAAGCAGGTCAAGATTGGGCCTAAGACTGTAGATTGCATATTCATCGAATATGCAAATAACAGTAGTGCTTATCACTTCTTAATGCATAAGTCAGATATTCCAGATATCTACGGGGGTACAATCATAGAATCAAGGAATGCTCAATTCTTTGAAGATACCTTTCCTAGAAAGGAAAAAGACATAACCTCTCGCAAACGAAGTTATGAACAAAACTCTGAACAAAACTCTCAGGAATCGGGAGTCGTTGACGGCCCAGATCTAGATGGTTCAGATCTAGTGGATTTCAAAGTGGCTGAATATCCAGAATGTAGTGTTCCAGATTTTCAGAACTTGGAGACTCTAGAGATGGAACTAAGGCGAAGTAAAAGGGCGAGGAAGGATAAATCATTCGGTCCTGACTTTGTAGCTTATATGGTTGATGATGAACCAAGGACAATTGCTGAAGCATTGTCAACTCCAGAGGCACCGCTCTGGAAAGAAGCTATTGAGAGTGAAATAGGATCCATTCTGCATAATCGTACTTGAGAGTTGGTTGATCTTCCTCCGGAAAATAAACCATTGGATGGTAAGTGGATACTCAAACGGAAGTATAAAGTAGATGGGTCTATAGATAAGTACAAGGCCAGGTTGGTAGTCAAGGGCTATCGGCAAAAAGAAGGTCTTAACTACTTTGACACATACTCCCCGATGTCTAGGATGACGTCCATACGAGTATTTATTGCGATCGCAACATTGCGTGACCTTGAGATACATCAAATGGATGTCAAGACAGCCTTCCTAAATGGTGATTTGAAAGAAGAAATTTATATGGACCAACTCGAGGGGTATGTGGTTCAAGGGCAAGAGAAGAAAGTCTGTCGGCTTGTCAAATCTCTGTATGGGCTGGAACAAGCCCCGAAGCAATGACACAAAAAATTTGATAGTACTCTACTATCGAAGGGTTTCACCATTAATGAGTGTGACAAATGTGTCTACATGAAAAGTAACTCTGACTCGTTTGTTATGATATGCCTGTATGTAGACGACATATTGATCACATGGAGCAGTCCTAGCATAATTCTAGAGACTAAGAACATGTTGAAACAATGCTTCGACATGAAGGATATGGGTATCGCAAATGTCATCTTAGGGATAAAAATTTCTAAGACGTCTGACGGACTGGTCTTATCTCAGTCTCACTACATTGAGGATGTTTTGAGAAAGTTCGAGATGTTTGATAATTCGCCTATAAAGTCACCAATGGATATAAATCAAAAGCTTGATAAAAATCGTGGTTCACCCATATACCAGGAGCAATATGCATAAGTGATTGGTAGTTTGATGTACATAACAAACTGCACCCGACCTGATATTGCTTATGCAGTCAACAAGTTGGCTAGGTTTACACGTAATCCGAGTAATGATCACTGGAAGGCGTTGAATTGGGTACTTCAATACCTGAAATACACGCTAACTTACGGATTGCATTATTCGAGATATCCAGTTGTACTAGAGAGGTACAGTGACGCAAACTGGATATCTGACATAGAAAACACCAAGTCCACCAGTGGGTATGTATTTATAATTGGTGGTGGGGATGTGTCTTGGAAATCCTCTAAGCAAACTTGCATCGCTCGATCCACGATGGAATCAGATTTTATCGCTTTAGACAAAGCATGAGAAGAAGCTGAGTGACTTCACGACTTCTTAGAGGATGTTCCGTGCTGGAGCAAACTCGTACCTTCTGTAATGATCCACTATGATAGCCAGTCGACACTAGGAAGGGCACGGAATGCGATGTACAACGGCAAGTCTCGTCATATTCGATGAAGGCATAAGACCGTTAGACAGCTGATCACCACGGGTATAGTAACCATTGATTACATAAAGTCAAAGGATAACATAGCAGACCCGCTGACAAAGGGCTTACCCAAAGATCATATGTTCTGTCTGTCTAGGGTAATGGGCTTAAAACCCAAAGTATAGGGACCAATACGGTGGTAACCCAATCTTACTGACTGGAGATCTCAGGAATTAGGTTCAATGGGAAAACTAAGCTGTAAAGGTTCAGTTGATCGCTTCGGTAGAAGCATAAGCACTTCGGATAGTGATTTCTATAAAGAAACACCAAAGCCAAAGTCGTTCCCGCGATAGACTATACGTGCTATCTGCAATGTAGGTGAAGGTTAAGTTTCCAAAACCTTTAATGATCCTCACCGATTGAGTTTAGGTTTGGGGAAATTTTTAATGGTTCCTAACACTTGTAAAGTGGGGTATAGTAGGATATCTTGTAGGAGACCACCTATTTAAGTGCGAGGACAGGTCGCCTCAAATGAACGCACTTAAGAATCTAAGAAGTGTCCACGGCCACAACGGACAAAACATTACGAAGAACTGAGTAGAGAAAGTTGTTGTGTTGGTACCGTTGACTCGGCTTACACTAAATACTGTCAGTTCAAGACATCACGTTCACCTCGCAATACGTAAGTCCGATGGTATTCAACTATGGAAGGTTCAAAGCGTATGCTACCTATTCAGATGCAACATCGGTCCGCTAAAAGATTGCTGGAAAAGGCACCAAGTGTGTGCGCCAAAATTTCTTTCAAGAGGGGATTGTTGGAAATTTACTAAATGTAGAATTAAGTATATCCCATTAATTTATGACTTGAACAATTGGGGCCCGCACGTCGGAAACATCGTTTCCACATACGTGCACACGTAGTGTCAAGTATCGCAGATTTCATTAGTGAAAGAGATATTGGTACGTATATGTTTGAGACATAGAATTATGGACGATTATTAGCCAAATGACAAAGTATTCCACGTTGGTAAATGAAGGAAGAAGTGTACAAAGTGTTAAATGAAATGAGTCGAAAATCGCCGCGGAGCCGTAAAGGGCCGCGACGCCACATCGTCGAAGTCGCGGCGCCGAAGGGCCTCCCAGGCAGCGCCACAACGCAAATTGGCTAGCCAGTTACTGGAGCTGCGGCGCTAATTCACAGCACATCGGCGCTTCGGAGGCAGAAAGCTACGACGGAAAGTTGGAAAAATCTGACCTTTGGGCTGGTTTTGGAGCATTGATTCTCCATTACTTGGCACATCAATTCAGCCATTATTTGGCTGAATGTAACCCCTCAATCAAGTGCAATTACATGGCTATTGAAGGTCATTAGTTGGCTAGTTGAGGGGTCTTCTACTTACACTATAAATTGAGGCCTTTGGCTCAATTGAATAATACTCAACACTTAGAAAATACTCCAGAATTTTCAGAGTTCATCTTCTTCCTCTCTAGCAAAGTTACTATACTCAAAGTTCTTCAAGAGTAACACTTGAGTTTCCTTTACTCATTTGTTAAGTTGTTGTTGTATCTTGGGAGACTATTTCTCAACACCGTAAAAGGAGATATACGGGGCAATCTTGTCTTAAAGACAGAGTGTTATCACTCGACTCATCAAATCACACAAGCAGTTTGTTAAGGTCTTGATTTTCAGTTTTATTGTAATAGTTTGTTTATCCTTTATACTATTGTAATAGTTACTTACTTTCCGTTTCCTACCACAATTGTATCCCAAACAAAAACTTATCTTGTGACAATAATCATCAAAATTTCTGTATTTTATGGTACGAGGTAAATTTTGTAGTATCAAGAATAATCTTTCTGGAAGATGCAGGCTATAGAATGGTGTTTTGCAAAGTATGAGAAAACTTTCTCCATTATAAAACTTTATTTGAAGTTGAGAGGGGACTATCAAAAGGTACCATGGAGAAGACTTCACCACTTTCAATCATGGATTGCCTAAATGGCTCTTCAACCTGTATTTGGAAATTCATAATTTAGGTTCTAAACTAAATATAAACTGCCTCATTTTGGGAGTAATTGTAAATGGCTCTCACCATACTCCCCCACTTTTAACATTTGACTCCTAAAAATGATTTGTTTTCATTCTCTTCAAATATTCTTTTGTCTAAAATATTCATACTTTTTTTATTTGAAATATTTTAAAATATTCTACTGCCTCTTTCTCATGGTCAACCAGAAACGAATTCTTTCTTTTCTTTTTAAAATTAATTAACTTATTTTCATAGTCCAAAATTCTTATATTAAGATTATTAATATAGTTTAGTTTATAATTTTCTTTTGTTATTTTTTTGCAAATAATTTGTTTGTTAAAATAAAAATCTCAGAGCTTGTAAAATTTTTAGACTTTTTTGTTGGAAATTTTCCTTTGGCGGGGAGATGCGTCCATCCATCTTTGATGAATTAAACACTAGTGTTCCGCATGTTGGAAACTTTGTCTCTTCACACATGCATGATCTACGAAGTGAGTAGATGACCGTAGGGCCAAGAATCGTCAAATTTCGTTGAGAAATGAAAGAGATATTGATCCACGAAGTAAGGTGTTTGAGGCATGGAAATGTGGTGGGACAAATCTACCACATCGGCGGGAATAGGAAGAATTTCTCTATATAAGTCTCTAATTGGTAAAGGGTTTGGGACCCCAAGGGGTATCCCATGTGTTTAAAGGAGGGAGGACCTAGATGTGCTTGGGTTCAAGGCTAAGCCCACACGCGCGCCGCCGCCTCCCGCCCGTCCGGTCCGATCCGGTCCCGTCAAGGGAATAGCGAAAGAAGCACCGCTCCTCTAGAACTTACTCACACCTACTTGGGTGATTTGAAGTTTATACAAAATAGAGGGGGGAGACAAGTACGTTGTGATCTTCATTGATGATGGTACAATGTATGTAATCCTTTGTTTGTTGAAAAGCAAAGATAAAGTTGTTGAAGCGGATAGCGCTACAAAGCATAAGTTGAAAATCAACTAAGCCTATGGATTGCGAAATTCGTAGTTATAGAGGGGGAGAATGTGAAGCATCGCTCATTAAACGACTTTTCATTACTTACCTCAGTCCAACGGTGTTAGCCAAGCGTAAAGTCGTACGCCCAAATTATGTGGGGTGGCTTGGTAAAAGTTGGAATACTGAAACAGGTCAAGTTGTACCTAAGACCGTAGATTGCATATCCACTGGATCGGCAAATAACAGTAGTGCTGATCACCTCTTGGTGTCAAAGAATGCTGAACTCTTTGAAGATAACTTTCCTTGAAAAGGAAAAAGAAGTAATCGCTCAAGGTTAACAAGAACCCGCGAGGGCCTAACTGTCCGAAACTAGACGTTTTGTATCTACAGGACACGGAAGTTGTTATCTATCCGGAACTTAATATTCCAGATCTACAGAACACAGAGATTCTAGATGTTGAACCGAGAAGGAGCAAAGAAGGGGACAAAGACTTGTTCCAGTCCTTCTAGCTTGTATGGTTGAGAATGAACAATGGACAATTAACAAATAATTGTCATCTCCAAAAGCGCTTCTTTGGAAAGAAGCTACAAAGAGAGAAATAGATTCCCTCATATAGAACCATACTTGCGTAATGGTTGATCTTCCTCCGGAAAAAAAACCTTTGGGTTGTGAAAAAGGATACTCAAAAGTGAGTACAAAGTAGATGGATCTACTGACGAGTTCAAAGCCTCGGCTACTTGTACATGTGCTCCCCTGGGAGTAGCTTAACATCATAGGCCATTGCAGTATTGCGTGGCACGGATGTTGAAATAGCCTTCCCAATCGGAGAGTTGGAAGAAGAAGATTAGAGTTGGTTGCTGGACTGTTGGGCTTCTTTCTGAACTTTCATTTTGGTCCTGAAAGTTTCAGATAAAACAGGAACAATGAATCTGACCACAGAAACATTGACTTTGAAGTTAGAAAGCCAACAGTTGGAGAATCAACAGTCTGAAAGTAAAAGTCATATTGAAACAAAGTCTCGATATGAAAGATATGGTTATCACAGATGACATCTTAGGAATTGGATTTCTAAGACATCTAACGGACTGGTCGATAGTTGACAGTCTCGTTGAAGCCACCAATGGATATGAATCATAGAACTAATTGGAATCATGGTGCACCCATAGACAAGGAGAGATATGCACAGGTCATGTGTAGTTCAATGTATTGTACACACTACAACCGACCTGGTATCGTCCTACAAACAGATCAGTTGAACTAAGGTTCACTGATGATCTTAATACATGATCAATAGAAGGCGTTAAGTCGGATATGACGATATCTGAATTATTTGCTTATCTACGGATTATAGTATTCTGGATGTCCAGCGGTTCTGGGAGAACATAGTGATGCAAACTGGATATCAGATCTGAAGAACACCAAAGCCACAAGTAAATGTGTATGGTGGGTCTTGGAAAATCCTCTAAGCAAACTTGCATCGATCGATTCATGATGATATCGGAGTTTATCGCTTTATTCAAAGCATGAAAGAAGTTGAGTAACTTCACGACTCATTAGAGGATGTCCCTTATTGGGAGAAACCCGTGTCTTCAACAGTTATACATTGTGGCTAGCCGGTCGGCTTCAGGGAGGACACGGATGACGGCGTCTGGACATATCTGTCAGGATCTGTCGGAGACATAAGACTGTATGGCAGTTGATCATCATGGGTGTCACTACCTTATTTACTAACTAAGGGATTACCCGAAGATCAAGTGTTCTGCCTGTCTAGGGGAATGGGCTGAAAACCCAAACAATACGAACCTTTGCGGTGGTAACCCAACCATACTGATTGGAGATCCTAAGAATTTGGTTCAATGGGAAAACTAAGCGGCAAAAGGTTCAGTTGAGCGCTTCGGTGGAAGCAAGAAGCACTTTGGATGATGATTTCTGTACGGAAACATGAATCCAAAGCTGTTCCCGGGATAGACATTAAAGTGCTACCTGCATGGTGGGTAAAGGTTAAGCTTCCAAACCTTTAAACGATCCTCAAACGGTTGAGGTTAAGGTTGGGAAACTTTTAATGATTCCTAACACTTGTGAAGTGAGGTATAGCAGGATACCTTGTAGGAGATCACCTATTTAAGTGCGAGGAAGGCCGCCTAAAATGAACGCACTTAAGAATTCAAGTGTGTCCACGGCCACAACGGACAAAACCATAATAATGAAAATGAATAAGGAGAGTTATTATGTTGGTATCATTGTCTTGGCTTACATTAAACACTGACGGTTCAAGACATCACGTTCACCACGCAGTAAGTAAGTCCGGTGGTATTCAACTAGGGAAGGTTCAAAGCGGAAGCTACCTCTCCTGATGCAATATCTTTTCGCTGAAAGATTGCTGAAAGTAGGCACCTTGTGTGTGCGCCAAAATCTCTCTTTCATAGAGGGGATTGTTGGAAATTTTCCTTTGGCGGGGAGGTGCGTCCACCCATCTTTGATGAATTAAACACTAGTGTTCCGCATGTTGGAGACATTGTCTCTTCGCACATGCATGATCTACGAAGTGAGTAGATGACCGTAGGGCCAATAATTGTCAAATTTCATTGAGAAATGAAAGAGATATTGGTCCATGAAATAAGGTGTTTGAGGTATGAAAATGTGGTGTGGGACAAATCTACCACATCGGTGGGAATATGAAGAATTGCTCTCTATATAAGTCTCTAATTGGTAAAGGGTTTGGGACCCCAAGGGGTATCCCATGTGTTTAAAGGAGGGAGGACCTAGATGTGCTTGGGTTCAAGGCTAAGCCCACACGCGCGCCGCCGCCGCCCGTCCGTCTCGGGTCACGGGTCGTGGGCTGTGGGCTGTGGGGACTTTCTGATATTATCTTTTTGGACCAGAGAACTTTGCCAGATGTACAGTTTGATCCCTGAAGTTTCTTATATACAGTTTGTTCCTTGAAGTTTAATATTTTACAGTTTGGTCTCCAGAGTTTCTGGGAAGGTGACGGAAGGCATAAAACTTTCTGCCTACCGTTGGGACTATTTTTTGAGGCATTAATCAACCATTACTTGGCTGATTAACTCCTCCATTACCACCCTCATTCATGTCCATAATTCAGCCCCTCTTGATGGCCATTTACAACCATTACTTGGCTGTTTTAATGCCCTCCTAATGGCCATTAACATCCATATTTTGGGCAGTTTTTTAGCCCCTCATCCATGCTATATATTGAGCCTCTTTTGGCTCAATTCGTTGAGACAAAACAATGAGGAATATGCACTGCAAAACAGCACTGAAAACACACGAAAATAGCAGCACTTTTCAGTCACAAAAGAGCACAAAACAGTGGCCGAAATCTGTCCAAAACAGTGACCAAAATCAGTGCAATTCGTGACTGAAAAACAGTGAGTAAACCCTCATATATACACAAGATATACACTACAGAGACACACTATATACACAGAGACAAAACGAGAAGAGTAGATGAAAACTCTTCCTTCCTTTTCCATATCTTCAGCAAGTCGATTCATATTTTTTTTATTCGGCAGGCTCAACCTATTGGCTTTGTAGCGTTGAGATTAAAGTGTTGTTTTTTCTTGGGAGACTATTGTCCGCTAACGTAAAAGCATATATACGGGGCAATCTTGTCTTAAGGACAGAGTGCAATCACTCGACTCAACACACAACATTGTAACCATCCAGATTTAGTTATTTCTTGATTTCAGGATATCAAGATTCAAGACACAACAAGCTTGCGACAGTTCTCAACATTGGCTTTGCAAGGTTATCAAGATTCAAGACACAACACGCTTGCGGCAGTTTTGAAGATTGACCATTTATTTATCCTTTCGAACACTTGTAATAGTTATTACTTCCCGTACTGCTTTATAAAGTACAATAGAGTACCAACAATTTATGACAAGATTGTATTGTATTACTATTAGTGTTCGAAAGATGTCGATCAAAAGTTGTGTGACCAAATCTGGATATGGCAATGGTTTTTTGGTAGAAGGGAGTGATGATGATGAACGTGTTCAGGAAATTGATGTTTGTTAAGTAAAACATTTTTTTTAATGAAACTGTTGAATACTTGCTTTTTTCAATTGTGAATTTTCATCCAAAATCTGGAGCAAAGTACTGTAGTGGCATGGTTTACGTAAATAACCAATTCGTAGGCCGAAACACATAAAAAGAGAAGAATGCAAATACAAACCCTTTGGACAAACAGAAATTTATACCTAAGATAGGTTTTGGATGGTATTAATTTATACTAATAAGTTTGGTTGAAGAATAGATAGGTGGTTACTACTGAATTTTTTTGTTAAAAACTCACTCGTATTTGGTTTTTTTACCACGCCAATAAATACATTCATGTGTGTTTGTACATAAGCTTTTAGCACTTAATCATAATTAATTAATAATATATTCTTATTTCATTAAATTACTTGACTATAGTAAAAATATAAACACCCAATGTGAATAAATATTTACTACTTTTTTAAAAAAAATTCATTCGATATAGACCTTTATGGTCCGGTCCTTCCCCGGACGGGGTATAGCAAGAGCTTAATGCACCAGATTGCCTTTTTTTTTATCCAATACTCGCATTTGAGCCCGACTAAATTGGATTCGTGCCGTATAGTGCCCGTTCGGGGTAAACACTCATTATCAAGAATTTTTCTATACTCAGAATTCGAACGAGACATCTGATTAAAAAAGAAACAGTCTCATCTATTTCACCACATTCATTTATCGTGAATAAATATTTCATTGTTTGAGGCTTGATGTTCAACTTTAGTTTCCTTTTTGATCTGTACATATTTCTCATTTTGATAATAAAATTCAACTAGTTGGATGGAATATGCGTAAGTTTGACTTCTCATTCTCAGTGTCACAATATTGTTTCTCTTTTGGGGTTCATTATATTATATTTGTTGGAACTCGTATAGAATTAAGAAGAAATAAAGTGATCAAACTTGTATAGAATTAAGAAGAAATAAAGTGATCAAACTTGTATAGAATTAAGAAGAAATAAAGTGATCAAACTTGTATAGAATTAAGAAGAAATAAAGTGATCAATAGACAGAAAATTCGAATCAAAGATTGCAACTTTTCAGAACAATTACAATCTTTAGTATGAATGGTTGTAACTGTTCATATGCTACTCTATATAAAGAAGGTTGATCACTTGGTTGGAGGAAGATACACAACAAGATAGAACTAACTACAATCAATCATTTATCATAATTAATGATTTGAGATTGTTGCTTCTACTTCTTCTTCTTCAAAACAAGTTTCTGAAGAACACATATAGTAAATTAGCCAGAGGTGAAGTTCTTGTGCTAGAACTCTCACTTAGATAGTTTTATCCTCTATACGCCCACCGAACCGATATACGCCCACCCCTATCAACCACAACCAAAATATTAAAGAAAGAACAAATGAATTACTTCAGCCACAAAAAAAAAATTCCCCAGATAATCCTATTTTTTTTATTACTATGTACAGGACCCACTTAAGACTTATTGATCAACCTTCTTCCTCCTCTTTGTCAACGACGACGAATGTTCAGGCGACATTGATGACCTTTTCGAACCAACTCTAACCGGTTCCGGTTCACCCGAATTAACCCTTAACGGAAAATTCAACAATGCACGTGACCCCCGGATGCGAAACGCCGCCTTGTCATAAGCCAACGCCGCATCCTCCGCCGTCTCATATGTACCTAGCCAAACCCTAGCTCCATTTTTCGCCGGATCCCTAATCTCCGCCGCAAACTTCCCCCACGGCCGCACTCTCACACCTCTATAATGCTTCGCCACCGCCTTTGCCGGAGGCGGAGTCGCCACCGGTGATTCCACTTTCACTTCTGGTGGAGCCACAAATTCCTGTGAATTCCATATTTCAGGTGATTCAATGGACATTTGTGGCTCCAATTTTAGATTAGGGATTGAAATATCAGAAAGCTCTAATCCAAATCCAATGTCATTTGACAAGCAATTAGGAAACATGTTGGATTCAATGCTGTCGCTTCGACTGAAATCTGAGGTTGTTGAGTTGTCAGAGCTTGTTAACGGAGCTTCCCAATCTTCAAGTAAGTGACGCCTAATTGATTCAAGAATTGCATAATCATTTTCTAATTCACAATTTGCATACATGTTTAAAAATATTGTTTGAAAAAGTGAATTTGGTATACTTAGGTAGATGAAATAGAGAAAAAAAGAGGAAGTTGTAAGCTTTCTTGATTAAAAGGGGTTATTTATATGTGAAATGGTGCATGCACGAGTGTGAGATTAAATTATTGTTTGTGGAGAGATTGCTAGATGATATTGAGCTTCCTTGAAACTTCTAAATGGAGAAATATTCTAAGTTTAAGAGGGAAAGAGAGTTTCAATCATCACGTGGTATATTTGGAATTTTTGAATACTTGAGATAGTAAAACTATAGGGGTATTGACGTCTTTGTCGTTTTCTGTTAGTGAACCGCTTTTTTTATTTTTTTCTTCAGCAGTTCGCTGTTGCAGTAGACATCTGGAGACCAAGACTTCCACCAAATTCTATCTTTTACTTTTGTTAGAATTATGATATGATTAAATTGCAAATACTATTGTTTTTCTTCTTGGTTCAGCCTGACATATGGCGGCCAGATTCAAATTTGAACCGTCAGTGAATGCATTACATTGTCGAAGCATTCAATAATTTATATATATTTATACAATAAATCCTCTTTTATGGAGGCCCAGGTAGAAGCGCACATGCAGATTTAATCTATCCATTAAATTAAATATATATATTATTAAATTTAAAACTTAATTATTAGCATTGAAATCATCGTTTTACAATCATGAACCCTTAGGGGTCGTTGTTGAGTTTTTTGGTTTTCCACGTGGAATTGGATTAATAAAATCCAATTTAATTTGAATCAGTCCACTTTTACTCTAAAACTCACTATCTATAAGATCAATTTATGTTTTATTTCATATATACAAGAGTGAATTCATAGCAGTCATATAGAGAAAAAACTTGAGAGAGAAAAACTAATTTTTGCACAGTAGTCCACTTCAACCATCATTTTCCGTTTCGTTAACCGTTGGATCGTCCGCAAATTTGAACTGGGGGTTTTCAACATCTGGTTCTTCGATTTCAACGGTGGAGATTGGATTTTATAATCTATAGATCCAGTTGTTTTAGCACGAACAATAGCACATTTTTGGGGTTGATTTCTCTCCTTTCATCATTAGTTTTGGTGTTATCTTTTATGTATTGTCGTTGCATCTTTGGCGTTGGTGTTATAGCCATTTGGAAAACATTGTTGTAACTCTTGTTGTTTTTAGTGGAGCTTTTGTGGGCAGAGGTCTCGTGGTTGTTTCCTCATCACATTGAAGGGGATTTTTCACATAAATTTAGTGTCTCTTGCATTCGATTTATTTTTTGCTTACTTTGATATTTTATTGTTGGTATAATTGTTGTCCATATATCCGTTTGTGTTTGACATTTTTTTGCGCCTCTTGTTCAAATAGTGTGGAAAGTTTTTAAACTTGGTATCCTTCCGCATTTACCTTATCGTACAATTTGGTTAGTGCTCGTTTCTACCCAATAAAGTGGTATCAAAGCTTGTGGTTGTATTTAATTGCGTTGATTGTCTATTTGAATGATGGAGGTAAATATGAGAAAGATGGTTTGTTTAAATGGCAGTAATTACCATATTTGAAAAGACAAGATGAAAAAATTTCTATTTGTCAAGAAAATACATTTACCTGTGTTTGCTTCTAATAAGCCAGAGTTTATGAATGATGAAGATTGAGAATTTGAGCACCTACAGATTTGTGGTTATATAAGAGAATGGGTTAAGGATAATCATATTGTGAATGAGACACATGCTAGAAGTTTATGGGATAAACTCGAGACACTTTATGCTTCGAAGATTGGCAACAATAAGTTGTTCTTACTTAAACAATTGATGAATATTATATTCAAAGAGGGAAATTCTATTTCTGATCATATTAATGATTTCCAAGGTGTTCTTGACCAGCTATCTGGAATGGGTGTCAAGTTTGATGATGGAGTACAGGGACTTTGGCTTCTTAATACTCTGTCAGACTCTTGGGAAACTCTTCGGGTTTCTTTGACTAATTCTGCTCCTAGTGGTGTTGTAACTATGGAATATATCAAGAGTGATTTCTTAAATGAAGATATGCGAAGAAGATCTCAAACCTCATCTTCTTCAGCTTCACACTCCGATGTTTTGGTTACTAAAGACAGGGGAGAAGTAACTTCAGAGGTCAGAATGTCAGAGACAAAAGTAGAAGGATGATACTATTGTTACAAGGAAGGACATATCCAGAAACATTGCTACAGGTTTAAGAGAGACCAGAAACAACAAAAGAAGGATGACGATAATGAAAATCGTGTTGCTATTGTTGTTGAAAATGATCGTCTTGTTGCTTCTGGTAAAAATGAAATCAATCTTGTTTGTGATGAGTCTACCTAGTTTGTGAATTCAGGTGTCACTTCTCATGTCACGCCAAAGAAGGAATTATTTTCTTCTTATACTCTAGGTAATTTTAGAATGTTACAAATGGGTAATGATAGTGAGGTTGAGGTATTGGGCATTGGTACAGTTTTCTTGAAAAGTAAGAATGGTTCGAGGTTGGTTCTTAACAATGTCAAACATGCTTCAAATGTTCGTCTGAATTTAATTTTTGTAGGAAAGCTTGATGATGAGTGTTATGATCAAACCCTTGGTGGTGGCCAATGGAAGCTTCTTAGAGGTTCAATGGTTGTGGCTCGAGGTGACAAGATATTCGACTTGTACTTATTTCGAGGCTCCATTTATAGAGACTTAGTAAATTTGGTGGATAATGATACTTCATCAGAGTTATGACATAGAAGGCGGGGTCATATGAGCGAGAAGAGAATTGATAGTTTGGCTAAGAAGAATGTGAAACAAGCAAAGTTAAAAAATGTGTTCATTGCTTATCCGAAAAACAGAAAATAGTTTCTTATTAGAGTCATTCGTCTTCACGAAAGCTTGATTTGCTGGAGTTGGTACATTCTGATTTGTGTGGTCCTTTTAAAATAAGGTCTCTTGGTGGTGCACTTTACTTTGTAACTATTATTGATGATCATTCTCACAAACTCTGGGTATATTCTTTGAAGTCCAAGGATCAAGTACTTGGTGTGTTCAAGACTTTTCAGGCCCTGATTGAGAGACAGACAGGGAAAAAACTAAAATGCATTCGCTCAGATAATAGTGGTGAATATATTGATCCTTTTGATAATTATTGCATAGAGCAGGGTATTCGGCATCAAAAAACTCCTCCGAAGACTCCTTAGTTAAATGGTTTAGTAGAGAGAATGAACAGAACTCTAGTTATGTTTTCTTTCAAATGCTAAGTTGCCATATTTATATTTGGCAGAAGCACTTAATACGGTTTCCTGTGTTATCAATTTATCTCCTACTGTTGCTTTGGATGGTAATGTCCTTGATAGAGTTTGGTTTGGTAAGGATGTCTCTTATGCTCATTTGAGAGTTTTCGGGTGTAAGACACTTGTGCATGTTCCTAAGGATTAGAGGTCAAAACTGGAAGTTAAAACTACATAATGTTTCTTCATTGGTTATGGTCAAGATGAATTCGGTTATCGTTTCTATGATCTAGTTGAGAAGAAAATTATTAGAAGTCATGATGTTGTGTTCTTTGAAGACCAGACAATTGAAGATTTTGACAAAGCTGAGAAGGTTGATTCTCAGAGCAGTGAGAGCTTAGTTAATGTTGATCTAGTTCATGTGACTATTGCACTTGAAGAAAATCTTTAAAATAATGAAGATCAAGTTGATAATGAAGATGGTGATCATGTTCAGAATGACCAACATGATATCGTTGATGCTCCAGTGCAAAATGATGTGGTTGGCCAGCAACCAGTTGCTATTGATGCTTTAGAGATTTCTGGCAGAAGATCTACTAGAGAGAATTTACCTTCATATCGTTATTCTCCCAATAAGTTTGTACTCTTTACTGATGGGGGAGAACCTAAAAGTTTTGATGAGGCCATGTATAGTAAATAAAAAGAAAGGTGATTTGATGCTATGCAAGATGAGATTAAATCTTTACATGATAATCATACATTTGATTTGGTTAAGTTTTTTAAAGATAGAAATTTTTTGAAAAACAGGTGGGTTTTCAAGGTGAAACATGAAGATGGTAACCCAGTTCCACGGTACAAGGCTAGATTGGTTGTAAATGGATTTAATCGGAAGAAGAGATTTGATTTTGATGAAATCTTTTCTCCAGTTGTGAAGATGTCATTCATTCGGGTTGTTCTGGGCTTAGCTGCAAGTCTAGATTTAGAAGTGAGCAAATGAATGTTAAAACTGTTTTTCTCCATAGTGACTTAGATGAAAAAAATTATATGGAGCAGGCAGAAGGTTTTGAAGTCAAAGGAAAAGAGAATTATGTTTGCAAATTGAAGAAAAACTTGTATGATTTGAAACAAGCTCCTAGGCAGTGGTACAAGAAGTTTGGTTCTTTTATGAGTCAACGGGGCTTCGAGAAGACTTTTTCAGATCATTGTGTTTTTGTGCAAAAATTCTCTGATGGTGACTTTATCATTTTATTGCTTTATGTTGATGACATGTTTGTCGTTGGTCATAATGCTTGCAGAATTCAGAAGTTGAAGAAAGAGTTGAATAAGTCTTTTTCCATGAAAGACTTGGGACAAGCAAGGCATATTCTTGGCATGCAAATTGTCCGTGACAGAGAGGCCAAGAAGTTGTGGTTATCACAAGAGAAATACATTCAGAAAGTACTTCGCACGTTCAACATAGATAAAGCTAAGGTTGTCCGTACACCTTTAACTATGCACTTCAAATTGAGCACAAAACAGTGTCCTTCCAGTGATGATGAGAAGGAAGATATGAAGAAAGTTTCTTATGCTTCAGCCGTTGCCAGTTTGATGTATGTGGTAATTTGTACGAGACCAGATATTGCTCATGATGTTGATATTGTTAGCCGTTTTCTTTCTAATTCAGGAAGAGAGCACTGGAATGTTGTAAAGTGGATTATGAGATATCTTTGTGGCACTTCTAGTCTGTGTTTGTGTTTTGGGATAGGGAAGCCTATTCTTTATGGTTACACTGATTCAGATATGGCCGGTGATGTTGAAGGAGATATGTCTTGGCAATCTAGGTTGCAAAAATGTATTGGTCTATCTACTACAGAAGCTGAGCTTATTGCTACTATTGAAGCTTGTAAAGAGTTGCTCTAGATGAAGAGATTTATGGAGGAACTTGACTTTGCTCAAGAGAGGTATGTGCTTTATTGCGAAAGTCAGAGTGTTATTCATCTTGGCAAGAACACTACTTTCATGGTAGGTCGAAACATATTGATGTGAGATACCATTGGATTAGAGATGTGTTGGATTTTAAGTTGCTTGAACTTGAGAAGATTCACACTGATGATAATGGTTCGGATATGTTGACAAAATCTTTGCCAAGAGGGAAGTTTGTGGATTGTTGCTTGATCGTCGGGATGTCGGTTTCTTCCATTTAGTCGGGAGGGGAAGAATTGTTGAGTTTTTGGGTTTTCCCTTCCTATGTGGAATTGGATTAATAAAATCCAATTCAATTTGGACCAACCCACTTTTTTCCTAAAACTCACTATATATAGGATCAACTTAGGTCTTATTTCATATACACAAGAGTGAATTCATAGCAGACATATAGAGAGAATTTGAGAGAGAAAAACTGATTTTCGCACAGTAAAAATCTTCTACAGCAGTCCGCTTCAAACAACATTTGTCATTTCGCTAACCGTTGGATCGTGGTCAAATGTGAGATGGGGGTTCTCAACATCTGGTTCTTCTATTTCAAGGGTGGAGATTGAATTTTGTGTTCTGTAGCTTCAGTTTTTCGAGCACGAACAATAACTCATTTTTGGGAGTGATTTCTCCCTTTTCTTCATTAGTTTTGGTGCTATCTTTTATGTATTGTTACTCCGTCTTTGCCATTGATGTTGTATCCATTTGGAGAACATTGTTGTAACTCTTGTTGTTTTTAGTGGAGCTTTTGTGGACGGAGGTCTCGTGGTTGTTTCCTTTTCACATTGAAGGGGGGTTTCCACGTAAATTTAGTGTCTGTTGCATTCGATTTATTTTTTGTTTGCCTTGGTATTTTATTGTTGGTATAGCTGATGTCCATATATCCATTTATATTTGAAACTAGTTTGCTCCTCTTATTCAAATAGTGTGGAAAGTTTTTTGATATGGGTATCCTTCTGCATTTACCTTGTCGTGCAATTTGATTATTGCTCGTTTCTTTCCAACAGTCGTTTGGTAGCTGGTTAAGATTATGCAGATATTAGTAATGTAGGTATTAGTAATGTAAGTATTAGTTATGCAGATATTAGTTATGCAAATGTTAATAATGTATGTATAGAGTCTCTTTATTAGCTATCAAATAACCCTTTAAAGTTAAAATCCCGATTCCTCCTCCGCGCTTCAACACATTGGCACCTCGTGGCTGCTTAATGCACGCTAATAAGAAAAATCATTCTTTATCAAGAGTTTCTTCATTCCTAAAGCTCAAGTCCATTTATGTAGTTAAAGATATAGATGACATCCATCTCCAACCTCCTGGTGGTGAAGAAGATATTGGTTGTGTCTTACAAATCAAACTCAGCATAATAAAAAGTAGTACTTTATAAGATATTTTGTGTGATCTCCATTATGATGTCTAGATCTGCGGTTTTGAAATATAACAAGTGTTCATCTTAAAATATCAATCTCAATGTTTCTATTTGGCATAAAGGTCAGTACCAGCTTGTTTGATTTATCTGCAGATAAGTAATTAAGATATTTCTCTTGCACAAGAAAAGTGAAATACGAAACTTAAGTAAAATTTTCCACTTCTTTTAATCTTTTAAGTTAATCAATACACTATTGAAAGTAAATAGGAAGTTACACTTGTAAGTTCCTAGCAATAACAACTTGTCTTGTAATATTCTGCATTTAAATTCCATGTCAAGAGAGGCAAAATGTTGGACAAGGAAAAAGGCAAATATCTTCTTGGACCCTCAATTGTTCATTGATTTTAGACAAAACTGAATTCGTCATTGGGCATTATTTTCTTGGATAAAAAACACAAGAATATCCCACTTGCTATTTATTTTATATAAGGTTGCTATTAAGTAGTATACTTTGTAGCCTAGTTGGTCACTTTGCACATGGTGTCTCATATTTGTTTAGTTCTTATAAATTTTGATGTCTCTATCTGAATTTCTCTTAGCGGTCTAAATTCTATAGTCAACATCAACGATGGCTAAGGTTATATGGTACTTTCAAAAATAAAATCTACCTTGATATAC
Organism: Anisodus acutangulus; assembly: GCA_029783415.1. Lineage (NCBI taxonomy): Eukaryota > Viridiplantae > Streptophyta > Magnoliopsida > Solanales > Solanaceae > Anisodus > Anisodus acutangulus. Next base: position 29,335,672 of record CM056496.1, read on the forward strand.
CTATAGCTATAGGCCAAATACACAGATATCCTCTCAAACTTAGACATCATTTTAATTATGTTAGTGACCAACTAGATAGATACGTCTCTTTGTGTACTACATCAAAAAAAGAAAATATGAAAGAATATAGATCTATGTAATAGCTAAATCAAAAAAGGGATCAATGTATTATAAGTCTGAATCTCATAGAAGGTCTGTATAATTCTCGTCTTTTAAATTTATTTTTATCATTTTCATTGCATTTGTTTTTTATCTGCTGCTTATTATTAGCACAAATAAACTCATATAGTGTCGGAGATGGTGGTTTTGGACCCAAATATGTTAACCTAGTCAAAGTGCTATCAAGCTTTAGAAAGAAGGGTAAAATTCACAAATAATCACTTTTAGCTCCTATAATTAAAAAATAATCATTATTGTAAACTTTTCAAATTTCACAAATTAATCTTTAGGACATTATCATGGAATTTCATCTATGAAGTTTGAAACTCCATGATATTGTCTATTTTCCAAAAATAGAGCTGAAAGTAGGTAGTGTGCTTTATTTCCTACTCGAGGCATAATATTAGGTGTCACGATCTAATTAGGTGGTCGTGACCTACAGTTAGTGGGCTCACCACTAAGCGAACAATGCATGGCCGAAGCACAAATACATGATTTTGGGATCACCGTTTAAGTCATATTGGCAGTGCGTAAAAGATTGTATGTTTACCCACTTCAGAACTTCGTACAGGCAATTTTTGAAAGTTTTGACACATATGGCTAAAATTTAGATATTTTTACACGAACTAAAGCATTTTAACCTACAAATCAGGCACATATGGACGAAATTCAACTATTTTTCTGAAACCTCATATAGAAATGTCTGAGCTTCAGTGATACGAAATTCTAGATTTTTTTATTTGATGTTAGGCTTTCTCAAGCCTAACTTAAGAAATCACATATCTGAATTTATTTCAAAGTGAGTAAAACTAAAACAATACTTGATCAAATACAAATGTTTTATAAGACTACTCAAACATAAGCTAGCATACTTATGAGCAAAAATAACTATTGGACAAGAGTTACAAAACCATGCTATGCACTAATTGAAAAATCTTTAATCTGGAATGATAGTAGAAAAGAACTCAACAAACTTATCATAAATCTTGTACAATATTGATTACTGAACATTTTGCATTTAATATTTTCCTGGGCATGAACATCTGATACCAAGTCCTTGGTTGAAGTAAAAAAAATCGAAACTTTTTTTTTTGGAAACATTATAATTAACCGATTTTCGACTTTTTTGAACCAAAAATATATTGATCTTAACATGTCCTTACTACCCCATGTGGCGAGCCGACAAGTCACGACACGAACTGATGATTGTTCAATTTGTATTTCTATTAATTAAGACGACTTTAAAATATAAAATTGCTAATTATATTTGCTTACAGAGCATTAGCATGAACAACAATATTTCCTATCTGCTTTTGACTTTAACGTACGTTAAATTTGCAAGATTTAGGAAACAGATGAATCTTAACTTAAAATATACCCCTCAACTTTGCTACCCCCATTATAAAAGTGGGGATAGATACCTTTGTTATTACAAAATGGTGCAAATATATTATTTTTGCTAATGAAATATTTTTTAAATCATTTATCTTATGTTTGAATTAAAAAAAGTGCCACGGGGCTTTAAAAAAAAGTCTACCATTTTTCTTTTTTGAGTAGACATATATTATAAAGCTACATGGTAATTTTTTTTCCTGGTAGGTCGGGTCTGGTTCGTTAAAAAAATGGGTAGACTTATTTTTTAAAAGCCATGGAAATATTTTTTAAAACAAATCAGATCCAATCCACTAGGAAAAAAAATATCATGTGGCTTTTGAAAAATATGTCTACTAAAAAAACGGGTAGACTTTTTTAAAGTGACAAAACATTTTTTTTAATTAAAAAGTTTAATCTAATCAATTTTTTAGAAAATTTCCGTCAGCGAAAATGGTATATTTGCACCATTTGTGTAACGACATGAGTATATTTGCACCATTTGTGTAACGACAGGAGTATATTTGCACCATTTTGTAACGACATGTATATATATCTATCACTTTTATAACGAGCGATATATCTGCTCTAAATCACAAAATTAAGAGACATATTTACACCTTTGCCCTAAACTAAATAAGCCTTCTAAATTGTCAACAGCATCTTATTTCAACAGAACCTCCAGACACACACACAGAAAATAATTTAAAGCCGATGGCGTTTCTATTCATTAACAGTTCTATCATTTATGTTTTTTTTTAATTTTAAAAAGATGGAATCTTTTGTTAAATAAATATAACTAAATTTAAAATATTATAATCTATTATACATATCATTTAGACATCATTGTGTCTCTCTTTTTAAGCAAGTAGAGATTAGTTAACAATTATAACTAACTCCTTTGCGCTAAAATTTTGACCGATTTTGAAATGTACCTATTTTTTCTTTTTTTTGGGGGTAGAAAATATTTTTTTAATAAGTAATAGAATATATTTGTGAAAATAAGACTAATCTGTAATGTTTTTACTTGGTCGCAGAACAACGTTCTGATATGAATGAAGATTGACACATATGACAATGCAGACAAAATTGTGTTTGCTCTATGACTTTGACTTATATTTCAATTATTTACTAAAATTAAAAGAAAATCCTAAGATGGAAAGAATGTACGAAAACACAGTCTCTACTTGCCAAAAATAACAAATTAAACGTGTATTTTAGCCGCAATGTTTGAGGGACTAAGCTTTGAAAGTTTTTATGTTTTACTTTTATGTATTATATTGTTTTTCTGGTTTCCTATTTGAGTTCTTAGAAAATGAATTTTTGGAAGACGGACTTGTGAGTCTTTGACAAATTCTCGGGGTTGCAATTAAACAATAGAGTTTAACATTTCTACACTTGGTAGTGTGGACAAAAAACTTACATTATGAAGTCACTTAGAAGAAAATTGTAAGAATAATTATGGGACAATCTCATAATTGTTTTTAATCACTACTAATTAAGATGTAATTTTATAATTATCATTGTAAATCAATTTGTCATCAATTAGGCAGATTAACATCTTATATTTTAGGTAAACTTAGATTAGTACTACATTGTAATATTGTATATATTTGCTATCATTGGAATGAAATACTCAAGGGATTAATTCTCCTACATGGTATCAATAGCCAAAGATCATTTGCCCTAAACTCCTCTCTTTTCTTTTTCCTTAGCCGATTTCTCCCTCTCTTTTCTATTGTTTTCGGCCGCCTACTAGGTTTAGTACTCCTAAACCCTAAACCTAAATACTTCCTCAAAACCTAAACACTCAACTAAACCCTAGCCGATTACTACAACCCCTCCGTCCCCCCCCCCCCTCTCGGCTAGACTTCCCTAAAATTGTGGTTTCTTCCATCCACTTCCATCAAAACACCACCTTGTTCTCCTCTTCCTTTGATTCTAAGTGGAACCTATGGCCGAAAAACAAACCTTTCATCCCGATCTTGCCATTAATAACATCAAGAACTTTATCTCCATAACTCTTGAAATGGAGAAAGGGCGGTATACCTCATGGGCAGAATTATTCAAAATTCACTGTCGTGCTTATGAGGTGATTGACCATATCCTTCCGTCCGAGTCATCGTCGGATACCACTACGGTGGACAAGAAATTATGGTCTAGATTAGATGCTATAGTCCTTCAATGGATTTATGGCACAATTTCAAATGATCTTCTCCATACCATCTTGGAACCCAATTTTACAGCCCAACATGCATGAGAACGGTTGCAAAACATTTTTCAAGATAACGAAATTTCTAGGGCTGTTTATCTTGAACACCAATTTATGAATGTTAAATTGGATGACTTTTCCAACATCTCAGCCTATTGTCAAGAACTAAAGATGCTTGCGGACCAATTGTCCAACGTTGGTTCGCCCATGACAAATCAACAGTTATTCCTTCAGTTGATTGCCAAATTAAATGAACAGTATGATGGGGTTGCTACGTTCATTCAACAAAATAATTCATTGCCTCCTTTCTATGAGGCCCGTTCGAGGTTAATTCTCGAGGAAACAAGGAAGGCAAAATAGGCATCTTCTAGAGCATCCAACGCCAGCACTACTCTCGTCTCCACCAACTCATTTTCCACTGATTCGAAGCCCCAAAATTCTGGTTCGGAGGGCCATAATAATCGTCAAAATAATGACAAAAAACGGGGTTCAAACCGCAATAATAACAAAGGGAAAAATAATGGTGGAAAGGGACGAGGCCGTGGCGGTGGCCAACCCGTCGGCGGCAACAGGCAGTCCGGGTAGTGGCGTCCAGGCAGCAGCGGCAGAAATCAGTGGGGGCAGTACCCACCGTGGGCCTGGGGCCTACAATGGGTTGTCCCTCCATATTTGTACCCTACTTTTTCGTGGCCAGGCCTCCACCTTCAAATTGCCAAACCGAAATTCTAGGGTCTCGTCCCTAACATGCGTTTGCGGCTTAGAGGCACCATCTTCGCTAGGCTATGCGCCCACTGACATCGAACAAGCCATTCACCACATGAATCTAAATATTCCAGACGAGTCATGATACATGGATACAGGGGCTACGTCACACATGACGGCATCTCAAGGTAATCTCTCATCTTATTTCAATATGAGCAATAATAAAAATATTATTGTCGACAGTGGTCAGGAAATTCCAATTCGTGGTGTTGGTCAGGTAACACTACCCTCTCCACACCCTCCATTATACTTGAAAACGTCCTACATGCACCAAAATTAATTAAGAACTTGATATTTGTTAGACGTTTTACAATTGACAACAATGTTTCTGTGAATTTTGATCCGTTTGGCTTTTCTGTGAAAGATTTTCAGACGGGGATGCCACTCATGAGATGTAATAGCATAGGGGACCTGTATCCCATCACCTCTGTTTCCAACAACCGCATAACCAAACCATCCACCTTTGCAGGCATTTCTCTTATTGTCTGGCACAATCGGTTGGGTCACCCAAGAGCACCAGTTTTTAATTCTCTTAGGAAGAATAATTTGTTTGCTTGTAACCAAACTTTGGACTCTTCTGTTTGCCAATCTTATGTGATTGATAAACATGTTAAGCTCCATTTTGCGTCCTCTACTTCTCATACTTTTATATCATTTGATATTGTGTATTGTGATTCGTGGACATCACTTGTTTTAAGTTCTGCATGTCATAAGTACTATCTGCTAATTCTAGATGATTATTCGAATTTTTTGTGGACCTTTCCCTTAGGACATAAATCACAAACCTATACCATTTTTTAAACAATTTAGTGTTTTTATCAAAACTCAATTTGGCAAATCCATTAAATGTTTTCAGTGTGACAATGGGGGAGGGGGGGGGGAATTCATAAATACCCATTTTAAAGTCACCAAAATGGGATGTTTTTGCGTATTTCGTGTCCACATACATCACCACAAAATGGAAAAGCCGAAAGAAAAATTCAAACAATTAATAATATGATTCGCACCATCCTTGTGCATTCTTCCACACCATCAAATTTTTGGCACCATGCACTTCTAATGGTAACCTATCTTTTAAATATTCTTCCTAGTAAACTGCTCTCCAATGTGTCCCCTACACAAATGGTGTATCATCGTCTTCCATCTTTTACACATTTGCGGGTGTTTGTGTTATCCTTTGTTTCCTTCTACTTCCATTCACAGGTTGCAGACTAGGTCGACTCCTTGCGTGTTTTTGGGATATCCATTAAATCATAGGGGATATAAATATTTTGATATGGCGACGGAGAAAGTTATTATCTCTCGTCACGTAGTTTTTGATGAGTCTAAATTCCCATTTTCTAAGTCTCATGTGGCATCTCACCTTCATATAATTTTTTGGACAACGGAATACATCCCATTTTACACCACCATCTCAATAATCAACCACCAGTTGATCTGCCACAATCCAATAACCTAACTAACCCCGCCCCAACACTTTACGGGACTGGACCAATAGTCTCGGCCCAATTGAATCCCCGTAACAACCAGGCACATCTAAGAGAGCCCACTACTCCCTCACTAATAAATCGAGCCCGCCCGCCCAATAACCACTGAATCACTCCCCCACACCTTCAAACTTGGACTCCACTCCACCCCCTGAGATTCCTACCACCCAATCGATGATAGTACAACCTCGGACTATTGAAACTCATGCCATGCATGGGATTTTTAACCCAAACGTCAGTTTAACTTACTATCTTCGGTTCAACCATCACCCATACCAAAAAATCCCAAAGCAGCATTTTCAGACCCGGATTGGAAAGTTATCATATTAGATGAAATTAATGCTCTTATTGAAAATAAGACGTGGAAATTAGTTCCCCGTCCATCTACTGTGAACATTATTAGGTCTATGTGGGTTTCTATCACAAAAAGAATTTTGATGACACTTTTGCGAGATACAAAGCTCGTCTTGTTGGTGATGACATGTCTCAATAGGTTGGAGTAGATTATGGAGAAACTTTTAGTCTGGTGGTTAAGCCAGCAACTATCTGGACGGTTCTTAGCCAGGCACTGTCCAAATCCTGGACTAATCATAAGTTAGATGTCAAAATGCATTTTTGCATGGCCATATACAGGAAATAGTTTATATACACCAGCCGCTGGGTTTTTGAGACTCTACACATACAGATTATGTGTGCCTACTGAAAAAGTCCCTATATGGTTTGAAACAAGCTCCACGGGCTTGGTATAACAGGTTTGTTGGTTTTGTATCCACTCTTGGTTTCTCCCATAGCAAGTCCGATCAATCGTTATTCATTTATAAAAAGGGCAGTGACATGGCGTATATCCTCCTATATGTAGATGACATCATTCTTATTGTATCATCTACCGCCCTTCGCTGGTCTATTATGTCCCTTATTGCAACAGAATTTGTGATGAAGGATTTAGGTCCTTTAAATTATTTTTTGGGCATCGATGTCACTGAATATGCATGTGGTCTGTTTCTAAGTCAAAATAAATACGCCGAGGAGATACTTGAAAAAACCGATATGTCATCCTACAAATCATCACATACTCCAGTAGATACAAAAGTCAAATTGAGTAATACTGCAGGGGCTTCATACAATGATCCTACACATTACCGCAGCCTCGCAGGAGCTTTGTAGTACCTCACATTTACGAGACATGATATCTCATATACTGTTCATCATGTGTGTTTGCATATGCATGATCTGAAAGAGGAACATATGTGGGCTCTTAAACGGATTCTGCGGTACGTCCAGGGTACTATTCAGTTTGGATTACATTTGTATAAATCCTCCATCTCGACTTTATCCTCTTATACTGATGCAGATTGGGGTGACTTCCCGAACACACGACGTTCAACCTCGGGTTATTATGTGTTTTGGGGGGATAATATGATTTTATGGTCATTCAAACGCCAGCTAACTTTGTCTCGGTCAAGTGCTGAGGCAGAAAACCGAGGGGTGGTCAATGTGGTAGCTGAATCGTGTTGGCTCCGTAATCTTCTCTTAGAGCCCCACTGTCTGATTGAGAAGGCAACCGTTGTTTATTGTGACAATGTGAGTGTGATATACTTATCCGGTAATCCAATTTAGTATCAATGCATAAAGCATATCGAAATGGATATCTTATTCGTCCGAGAAAAGGTTGCCCGTGGACAAGTCCGGGTTCTCCATGTACCATCCCGTTATCAGATTGCAGACATCTTCACAAAAGGTCTTCCGTGCGTACTTTTTGATGATTTCAGAAACAGTCTCAGCATTCGCGAACCTCCCGCTAAGATTGCAGGGACTAGGGATGGCAACGGATCGGATCTGGATCGGATCCTACTAGATCCAGATCCAGATCCGTTTTTCATACCTAGATCCATATTTGAATCCAGATCCATCGGGTCCATAAAAATCAGATCCAAATCCGGATCCATCGGATCTACCTGGTCCACGGATCGGATCTGGATCCACATATAAAAAAAATTGCCTTGCAAAGAATGTAACATTGCTAAGATTTTTTTTTTAACTGACAAACGATTTTTACTTAGCTAACAGTTTACTGTGTTTCAATTTTGAAATGTTCATATGAGATATTTTGTTCGTTGTCTCGTTTTGATTGTGAGCTATTAATTGAAAATGTTGGACAATAACAATAGTTGTGAAAAATGCTGACTAGTATTTTCATAATGCAGAACTTGCATGTGCTTGGAATCTTCACAAATGAAGTGAATATAATTTTAACTACTTGTCTATGGAGATGTTAGTCATTCACTAATATAACATTGATTTTATTATCGAAGTTACCTCTTTATTTTTTTGGTTTTTGAGTTAACGCGGGGATAAATTAAACTTGTTTTGAGAATTAAACTTGCAAAGATGTGCTTAGCAATTTTAAGAAAATACTTATAAAATTACATTCTAGGTTATGAATATATTTAATAAAAAAGAGATCCACGAATCAGATCTGGACCGGATACGGATATCAAATACAAGATCCAGATCCAGATCCGATCCGGCAGAAATGGATCCAGGTCCGATTCGGATCCGTCGGGTCCAAATTTTGAAGATCCATATCCTATAAAACGGATCTGGATCCACTGCCATCTCTAGCGGGGACTGTAAGAATAATTATGGGATTGTCCCATAATTATTTCCAATCACTACTAATTAAGATGTAATCTTTTAATTATCATTGTAAATCAATTTGTCATCAATTAGGTAGATGAGCATCTTATATTTTAGGTAATCTTAGATTAGTACTACTATGTAATATTGTATATATTTGCTATCATTGGAATAAAATACTCAAGGGATTAATTCTCCTACAAATATTACATATATTTGCTCATAATAAGTGGAGCTCGTAACTAGGAAAATAAGACACACAATGAGTGTGTTTGGTATGAAGGAAAACGTTTTCCAAATTTTTCATGTTTGGTTGGTCAACGGATTGAACAGCTGTTGTTAGGGAAGGATCTCTATCATTGGTTCATTAGAAGCCATCAAGCACGAAAGCAGCAAGGAGTGTGCTAGTAGCAGCAAGGAGTGTGCTAGTGAGTCCCAAGCAAAAGAAAGAAGGACTGTAATGTAATGTAAATGTAATAGAAGAGGCAGAGTCCAGTTCCCCTTCCTTCTCGACCAAACGAAGGAGATATGAATTCCATTTAGGCGGGTCAGGGCTTGGCTTGACCCTGTGTTCTCCCGGGTCGAAGGCGAGAACTTGAAAGAAAACAAGTTCCTTAAAAATGACTTCCCTAATGAAAATAGGAAAAATAAGTTCCATAAGTAACATTTCAAATTCATTATCTCCTCCCCACCCACCCAATGCCCCCAATCCCTACCCCTCACCACCCCAGAACCCCATTCCGGTCCCATCCCTCCCCATAGTATTTTGCTAAATTTTTCATAAATGTTTTTGGGATAATATTGTCTTTGCATACCTACCAAACACTTGAAAATAAATAAAAAATTCACTTGTTTTCTAAGAAAACATTTTCTAAAAAAACATTTTTCATAAAAAATATTTTCCTTCATACCAAACACACCCAATATGTTTGTAACTGTCCATGTTCATGGTATGTATTGTTAACTTTAGCCCATAGAATTCACAGATTTATCCCTTAAACTACACCATCATCGAGTCCAAAAATATATGTACCATGTCAATTTGTGCTTGTCCTATAAACTCCTCATTCTCCTCTATTCTGATGTGATAATAGATGTAAGATTTGCTAAGGTGTAACACACCCCCCTTTTTAGTAATCTTCCAACCTAAAGTCTTCCTTTCCTTCTCTACGGCCGGCCGGCCGCCTTTTCTCATGAACGTCACGATGTCAGTGTCAAAATATTTACATTATCAATTAAATCCTTGAATAAATAGTTGGTTCAGTCAGATGAATTATTTATATTCATACCACTCGGTTTGGATCAATTTCATACTACAACATAGAACATTTTGTCTTTTAAGTCAAATTAGTAATTTTATTAAAACTAGAAGTTCACAAAATCTCATAATTTTCCCCCGTGTTCATAAAACTCTCCAACCAAACTAAAACATTTCTGGAAAACATACGGATCTAAAATTAGAATAAAAAGGGCAGCCCGGTGCACTAAGCTCCCGCTATGCGTGTGATCCAGAGAAGGGCCAGACCACAAGGATCTAAAATTAGAATAACAAGAATAAATAAAATCTACTTTGACTCAGAAATAATACTCTACTGTTTAATTATAGAAAACATGAACAAAATTTAAATGGGTAGTTGGAGAAAAATATTGATTCAAATTCCACATATTAGTCTCATCTCCCATACCTTTTTTTAATCTATCAGTCTATCAAGGAGAATTTCTACGAAGTTACTTTGATCAACAATTTAACACAACTTTTTCTCAATAGTCTTAATTAACCTCACATTTTACTCAAATAAATGTGTGAGACACATTAGTTTTTTTCCCACACCAAACAGCATGTACGATCATGGCTTTTCATGTTTACTAAGAAAACTAATATGTCTCACATTAGTTAGTTAGGTAAAAATAGTTAGTTCTTTATCAAGTAGAGAATAAAGGAAACTTGTGTTTAAAAGGTAAGACTTTTTTTTAGCTTCTTTTTCATTTTTGAGAAAACAGCGTCAATATTGAATTATTACCCAATTACTCTAGCTTAAGAAGAGCAAATTTAAATGTATACAGTATTTTATGCTTCTTATAAAATGATGGTTTTTTTTCTCAACCTCGGGTTATTGTGTGTTTTTGGGATAGTCTGATTTTATGGTCATCCAAACGCCAGTCAACTTTGTCTCGGTCAAGTGTTGAGGCAAAATACCGGGGGTGGTCAATGTGGTCGCTGAATCGTGTTGGCTCCGTAATCTTCTCTTAGAGCTCCATTGTCTGATTGAGAAGGCAACCGTTGTTTATTGTAACAATGTGAGTGCGATATACTTATCCGATAATCCAGTTCAGTATCAATGCACAAAGCATATTGAAATGGATATCTTATTCGTCCGAGAAAAGGTTGCCCGTGGACAAGTCCGTGTTCTCCATGTAACATCCCGTTATCAGATTGCAAACAGTTTTCGCGCGTACTTTTTGATGATTTCAGGAACAGTCTCAGCATTCGCGAACCTCCCGCTAAGACTGCGGGGACTGTAAGAAAAATTATGGGATTGTCCCATAATTATTTCCAATCACTACTAATTAAGATGTAATCTTGTAATTATCATTATAAATCAATTTGTCATCAATGAGGTAGATTAGCATCTTATATTTTAGGTAAACTTAGATTAGTACTACATTGTAATATTGTATATATTTGCTATCATTGGAATAAAATACTCAAGGGATTAATTCTCCTACAAAAATTACATATATTTGCTCATAATAAGTGGAGCTCGTAACTAGGAAAATAAGACATACAATGAGTGTGTTTGGTATGAAGGAAAACGTTTTCCGGAAAATATTTTCCAATTTTTTCATGTTTGGTTCGTCAACGGATTGAACAGCTGCTGTTAGGGAAGAATCTCTATCATTGGTTCATCAGAAGCCATCAAGCACGAAAGCAGCAAGGAGCGTGCTATTGAGTCCCAACCGAAGGAAAGAAGGACTGTAATGTAATGTAAATGTAATAGAAGAAGCAGAGTCCAGTTCCCCTCCCTTCTCGACCAAACGAAGGAGATATGAATTCCATTTAGGCGGGTCAGGGCTTGGCTTGACCCTGTGTTCTCCCGGGTCGAAGGCGAGAACTTGAAAGAAAACAAGTTCCTTAAAAATGACTTCCCTAATGAAATTAGGAAAAATAAGTTCCATAAGTAACATTCCAAATTCATTATCTCCTCCCACCCACCCAACGCTCCCAATCCCCACCCCTCACCACCCCTGAACCCCATTCCGGCCCCCATCCCTCCCCATAGTATTTTGCTAAATTATTCATAAATGCTTTTGGGATAATATTTTCTTTGCATACCTACCAAACACTTGAAAATAAATAAAAATTCACTTATTTTCCAAGAAAACATTTTCTAAAAAAACATTTTCCATGAAAAATATTTTCCTTCCTACCAAACACACCCAATATGTTTGTAACTGTCCATGTTCATGGTAGGTATTGTTAACTTTAGCCCATAGAATTCACAGATTTATCCCTTAAACTACGCCATCATCGATTCCAAAAATATATGTACGATGTCAATTTGTGCTTGTCCTATAAACTCTTCATTCTCCTCTTCTATTCTGATGTGATAATAGATATAAGATTTGCTAAGGTGTAACACACACCCCTTTTTAGTAATCTTCCAACCTAAAAGTCTTCCTTTCCTTCTCTACGGCCGGCCGGCCGCCTTTTCTCATGAACGTCACGATGTCAGTGTCAAAATATTTACATTATCAATATTTATCAATTAAATCCTTGAATAAATAGTTGGTTCAGTCAGATGAATTATTTATATTCATACCACTCGGTTTGGATCAATTTCATACTACAACATAGAACATTTTGTCTTTTAAGTCAAATTAGTAGTTTTATTAAAACTAGAAGTTCTCAAAATCTTATAATTTTCCCCCGTGTTAATAAAACTCTCCAACCAAACTAAAACATTTATGGGGAAACATACGGATCTAAAATTAGAATAAAAATGGCAGCCCGGTACACTAAGCTCCCGCTATGCGTGAGATCCGGGGAAGGGCCAGAGCACAAGGATCTAAAATTAGAATAACAAGAATAAATAAAATCTACTTTGACTCCGAAATAATACTCTACTGTTTAATTATAGAAAACTGAACAAAATTTAAATGGGTAGTTGGAGGAAAATATTGATTCAAATTCCACATATTAGTCTCATCTCCCATACCTTTTTTTAATCTATCAGTCTATCAAGGAGAATTTCTACGAAGTTACTTTGATCAACAATTTAACACAACTTTTTCTCAATAGTCTTAATTAACCTCACATTTTACTCAAATAAATGTGTGACACACATTAGTTTTTTTCCCACACCAAACAGCATGTACAATCATGGCTTTTCATGTTTACTAAGAAAACTAATATGTCTCACATTAGTTAGTTAGGTAAAAATAGTTAGTTCTTTTTCAAGTAGAGAATAAAGGAAACTTGTGTTTAAAAGGTAAGACTTTTTTTTAGCTTCTTTTTCATTTTTGAGATAACAGCGTCAATATTGAATTATTACCCAATTACTCTAGCTTAAGAAGAGCAAATTTAAATGTATACAGTATTTTATGCTTCTTATAAAATGATGGTTTTTTTTCTCTTGTGACAATAAATGCCCCGATTTCTTATAATAGTTTTCCCATGTCAATTAGAATTATCCATAATAAGAAATTCAAAAATCCAAACGTGATATAAAGGGAAGCTGCAGGTAATTTTCTTAGCTTTGTTTTGTACGGTCAAGTTGCCTGAGAAACTAAAATCTGAAAGAAAAAAACAGAAGAAAAAGGCTTTAATCCACTTGAACATTAGTACTGATTAGAATTCCAAGTTGGGTGGTGTACTTCTTTTTTTTTAATTTATAGCTAAAAGGGTTGCACTTTTTATATAAATTAACTGCAAGTGGGGTTTTAAATTTTAATAATGAAGAAATATCTCCTTTGGTTCTTCCCAGTTTTATGCTAATATTATTTTATTAACGAGGAATTCTTGGAATTAATGTTGATTAATCTAAGTGTAATCTATACATAAATAAGAAAAATCTCGTCAATGTGATTCAATTCGATTATCACTTACTTCATAATAAATTTTGATGGGATTTGGTTCCATTTTTACCTACTATAGGAAGATCATAACAAACATAAAATAACTTCGAATTAATGTATATTAATACCATTGCAAGTCATAAATTATGTCTACATGAAAAAAAAGTAATTTTTGCGTTAGTAACAAGATTTGACATGCCAAGATTTTCGAAGTTTCAGGATACTATACTCGATGTCAAATAGAGTCATTATAATGTTTTTGATTCGTGAACCAGCTCAATGGAATGGGTTGGAAATCTACACAAATAGAATCATTCCGCTCTGTTGTTTAACTTTTGATCATGTTTAAATAAGATGCGAGAAAATAGACTGTGTTAGAAGTTCAATTCCTCGCATATAGTCAATAGACTACTTTGCCGCAAATTCATGTCAAATCGGATCAATATTTAAATTTATGGATTCTAAATTCAAAAAAATAATTTATTAAGTCTGTATAAATTACTTCTTAATACAAATACAATTTTTTTGCTGAAGGTACTAGGTTCTGACAAATCCATAGCTAAAACTCTAGCCCTGCCCCAATTAAGCAATTATATGCTTAATCTTTGGAAAACTCTTATCGAGGTCAAAGTCTCACCTTACTTCAGTTTGAGATATGCTCACTAATCTATAATTAGTAGGTGACGACATTTCGGAAGTTGGAATAAATATTTATGATTGTATTTGCTGACATAAAAGATGTAGAAAGAAGAAACTAAAGTATGTACGGGCGGAACAAGATCCACATAACGATTTTTTGTTTATGTGCCAAACAGAAATAGGATACTCTCATCAACAATATATGTGAAACAGGAAATTAGTGTTGGAAATTAGCATTTGGCGGGGAGATGCGTCCACCCATCTTTGATGAATTAAACACTAGTGTTCCGTATGTTGGAGACCTTGTCCCTTTACACATGCATGATCTACGAAGTGAGTAGATGACCGTAGGGCCAAGAATCGTCTAATTTCGTTGAGAAATGAAAGAGATATTGGTCCACGAAGTAAGGTGTTTGAGACATGGAAATGTGGTGTGGGACAAATCTACCACATCGGTGGGAATATGAAGAATTGCTCTCTATATAAGTCTCTAATTGGTAAAGGTTTGGGACCCCAAGGGGTATCCCATGTGTTTAAAGGAGGGAAGACCTAGATGTGCTTGGGTTCAAGGCTAAGCCCACACGCGCGCCGCCGCCGTCCGCCCGTCTCGTCCGTTTCGGGTTCACGGGGCTGTGGGCTGTGGGCCTTTCTGATATTATCTTTTTGGACCAGAGAACTCTGCCAGATGTACAGTTTGATCCATGAAGTTTCAGATGTACAGTTTGGACCAGAATTCTTTCATATGTACAGTTTGGTCCCTGAAGTTTCAATATTTACAGTTTGGTCCCCAAAGTTTCTGGGAAGGTGACGGAAGGCAGAAGCCTACCGTTGGGACTGTTTTTTGAGGCATTAATCAGCCATTACTTGGATGATTAACTCCTCCATTAACAGCCCATTACTTGGGCAGTTGGGCAGCCTTTCAATGGTCATTAACAGCCATTACTTGGTTGTTTTAATGCCCTCCTAATGGTCATTAACAGCCATGTTTTGGCAGTTAGACAGCCCCTTCTCCTTGCTATATATTGAGCTTCATTTGGCTCAATTCAGAAGCAAGAAACGACCAGAAAACAGCCAGAAAATAGACGAAAATACACTGCATAACAGGCCAGAAAACAGGCTGAAATCAGGCAGTAAACAGACCAAAAACAGGCAGCAAAAACAGCCACAAAATAGCACAAAACAGCGAGTGAAATTCAGCGAAAATCAATGCAATTTTCGACTGAAAAACAGTGACCAAACCCTCACGTATACACTAGATATACACTACAGAGACACACTATATACACAGAGACAAAAGAGAAGAGTAGAGAGAAACTATTCCTTCCTATTCCATATCTTCAGCAAGTCGAGTCATATTTGTTTTCTTCGACAGGCTCAACCTATTGGCTTTGTAGTGTTGAAATTAAAGTGTTGTTTTATCTTGGGAGACTATTGCCCGCTAACGTAAAAGCATATATACGGGGCAATCTTGTCTTAAGGATAGAGGGTTATCCTCGACTCAACACACAACGTTGTAACCATCCAGATTTAGTTGTTTCTTGATTTCAGGTTATCAAGATTCAAGACACAACAAACTTGCGGCAGTTCTCAACATTGGCTTTGCAATGTGATCAAGATTCAAGACACAACACACATGCGGCAGTTTTGAAGATTGACCATTTATTTATCCTTTCGAACATTTGTAATAGTTATTACTTCTCGTACTGCTCTATAAAGTACCATAGAAAGACCAACAATTTAAGACAAGATTGTATTGTAACACTATTAGTGTTCGAAAGATGTCGGTCAAAAGTTGTGTGACCAAATCTGAATATGGCAATGGTTTTCTGGTAGAAGAGAGTGATGATGATGAACATGTTCATGGTGTCACCGCTACCAAGACTGGTGGGAACAAGCGCTCTCGAGAGCCTGAGGATGTCAACTGGGACAAGAGGAGAAGACTGAAGATGTACTTCTATCTTGCAGCAGAAGGCCTGTATCTATCCCAGACAAAAGATCCGATTAATGGTAAGAAGGAAATGGTCACTCAGTCTGATGAAGTGACAAGTGAGCCGTAATCCGAAATTGGGATAAGTAATTTTTCTTACTTGTCAAGAATAAAGATTAAATGATGTCTGATTAAAAATGGATTAAAGTAAGGAGGAATATGAAAATAATTTATATTCCTTACGCTTTAAAAATCAGAAGTTTAATCTCATCTTCTTTTCCGTTTAAAGATTGGATTGTAAACGACTTAAAAAGATCCGTTCTTTTAAGTGTAACTATTAAAGTGTGTAAAGGATGTTCGCACATACGAGGGAGTAAGATCCACTGACTGTGCGAAAACTGTTACCACTCTTAAGTAAGCGCCAAGAATTATCTGGGCACCAATCTTAACGGAAGGAGTCTAAAAGCTAAAGACGTTGAACCTGTCATACTATTTGGCAGAAGATCCTTTATAGGATGATATTGGACACTTAGTCATATAAAGCCTCCGGGCGACTGGAGTGGGCCAAAATTCCTTTGATATGATGATATTGGACACTCAGTCATATAAAGCCTCCGGGCGACTGGAGTGGGGCCAGAATTCATTTCATAGGAAAAGTAATGGACACCTATTAGGGTGGGCGGAGTTTCAGTCTTAAATGATCTCAAGGCCTAAAGAAAGCGAGAAAAGAAATTGGACACTCGATGCCTTAGCCAAAGCAAGCTGGAGTGGGCAGTATCCAGATCACATATGATCCGGTTACGCCCTAACCACGGGCAAGAGGTTGTTCATGTGAAGCAACGCCACCTCTAAAGTAGAAGGGGTTGAAGAGGTTGTCCTCAATAGGACTTCAGGGAATGGGATCACTCTAAGCTGAGGTGATACATGTTCCTAACTTGGTTTAAGGGACGATGTTGGTCAAGCTGGTTTGAGACTTGTCCAACAGGTCTGTAATAACTAAGAATGGTACAGTACGTCTGTAGCCAAATGAATGATATATTTGTAATCCGTGCATCTATGCCATCATAGATTAAGACACGTTAAATAGCAAGTCATTCAAAAGCTAACGATGTTGAGATTGTTGCCTTCTGTCGACATAAACCCTCAAAATGAATGTGAGGTAGACGAATAGGCAAAATCACCTTTCCAAATTTCGTCAAAGGGAATAGCGAAAGAAGCACCGCTCCTCTAGAACTTAGTCACACCTACTTTGGTGATTTGAAGTTTATACAAAATAGAGGGGGGAGACAAGTACGTTGTGATCTTCATTGATGATGGTACAACGTATGGAATCCTTTGTTTGTTAAAAAGCAAAGATGAAGTTGTTGAAGCGGATAAGCGCTACAAAGCAGAAGTTGAAACTCAACTAAGCCTACGGATTGAGAAATTCGTAGTGATAGAGGGGGAGAATGTGAAGCATCGTTCATTAAACGACTGTTCATTTCTCACCTCAGTCCAACGGTGTTAGCTAATCGCAAAGTCGTACGCCCAAATTATGTGGGGTGGTTTGGTAAAAGTTGGAACAACTAAACAGTCCGATTGTACCTAAGGCTGTAGATTGCATATCCACCGGGATCTGCAAATAATGATAGTCTGATCGCCTCTTGGCGTAAAAGAATACTGAATTCTTTGAAGATAGCTTTCCTTGAAAAAGGAAAAAGGAGTAATTACTCAAGGTTAACAAGAACCCGCGAGGGCCTGACTGTCCGGAACTAGACGTTCCGTATCTACAGGACTCGAAAGTTGCTGGCTATCCGGAACTTAATATTCCAGATCTGCAGAACTCAGGGATTCTAGATGTTGAACCGAGACGGAGCAAAGAAGGGGACAAAGACTTGTTCCAGTCCTTCTAGCTTGTATGGTTAAGAATGAACCATGGACAATTAACAAATAAATGTCATCTCCAAAAGCACTACTTTGGAAAGAAGCTAAAGAAAGAAATAGATTCTATCATATAGAACCATACTTGCGTAATGGTTGATCTTCCTCCGGGAAAAGAACCTTTGGGTTGTAAAATGTGCTCCCCTGTGAGTAGCTTCACATCCAGGGCCATTGTAGTCTTACATGGCATGAATGTTGAAACAGCCTTTCCAACCGGAGAGTTAGAAGAAGAGGATCAGATTGGTTTGCTGAACTGTTGGGCTTCTTCCTGAACTTTCATTTTGGTCCCTGAAATGTTTACATTTTGGTCCTGAAAGTTTCAGATAAAACAGAAATAATGAATCTGACCACAGAAACATTGACTCTGAAATTAGAAAGCCAACAGTTGGAGAATCAACAGTCTGAAAGTAAAAGTCATATTGAAACAAAGTCTCGATATGAAAGATATGGGTATCACAGATGACATCTTAGGAATTGGATTTCTAAGACATCTAACGGACTGGTCGATAGTTGTCAGTCTCGTTGAAGCCACCAATGGATATGAATCATAGAACTGATTGGAATCATGGTGCACCCATAGACAAGGAGCGATATGCACAGATCATTTGTAGTTCAATGTATTGTACACACTACAACCGACCTGGTATCGCCCTATTTAATGCATCGATTAAACTAAGGTTCACTGATAATTTTAATACATGATCGGTAGAAGGCGTTAAATCTGATATGACGATATCTGAGTTAATGCTTATCTACAGATTATAGTATTCTGGATGTCCAGCGGTTCTGGGAGAACACAGTGATGCAAACTGGACATCAGATCTGAAGAACACCAAAGCCACAAGTAAATGTGTATGGTGGGTCTTGGAAAATCCTCTAAGCAAACTTGCATCGGCCGATTCATGATGGAATCGGAGTTTATCGCTTTATACAAAGCATGAAAGAAGTTGAGTAACTTCACGGCTCCTTAGAGGACGTCCCTTATTGGGAGAAACTCGTGTCTTCAGCAGTTATACACTGTGGCTAGCCGGTCGGCTTCAGGAAGGACACGGATGACGGCGTCTGGACATATCTTTCAAGATCTGTCGGAGACATAAGACCGTATGGCAGTTGATCATCACGGGTGTCACATCCTTGTTTACTAACTAAGGGACTACCCGGAGATCAAGTGTTCTGCCATTCTAGGGGAATTGGCTTAAAACCCAAACAATACGAACCTTTGCGGTGGAAACCCAACCATACTGATTGGAGATCCCAAGAATTTGGTTCAATGAGAAAACTAAGCGGCAAAAGGTTCAGTTGAGCGCTTCGGTGGAAGCAAGAGCACCTCGGATGATGATTTCTGTAGAGAAACATGAATCCAAAGTTGTTCCCGCGATAGACATTAAAGTGCTACTGCGCATGGTGGGTAAAGGTTAAGCTTCCAAACCTTTAAAAGATCCTCAAACGGTTGAGGTTAAGGTTGGGGAAACTTTTAATGATTCCTAACACTTGAGAAGTGGGGTATAGCAGGATACATTGTAGGAGATCACCTATTTAAGTGCGAGGATGGCCGCCTCAAATGAACGCACTTAAGAATCCAAGTGTGTCCATGGCCACAACGGACAGAAACGTAAGAAGGAAAATGAATAAGAAGAGTTATTGTGTTGATATCGTTGTCTTGGCTTACACTAAACACTGACTGTTCAAGACATCACGTTCACCGCGCAGGAAGGAAGGCCGATGGTATTCAACTAGGGAAGGTTCAAAGCGTAAGCTACCTCTCCCGATGCAATATCTTTTATTTGAAAGATTGCTGAAATGTAGGCACCTTGTGTGTGCGCCACAATCTCTCTTTCATAGAGGGGATTGTTGGAAATTAGCCTTTGGCGGGGAGATGCGTCCATCCATCTTTGATGAATTAAACACTAGTGTTCCGTATGTTGGAGACCTTGTCTCTTTACACATGCATGATCTACGAAGTGAGTAGATGACCGTAGGGCCAAGAATCGTCTAATTTCGTTGAGAAATGAAAGAGATATTGGTCCACGAAGTAAGGTGTTTGAGACATGAAAATGTGGTGTGGGACAAATCTACCACATCGGTGGGAATATGAAGAATTGTTCTCTATATAAGTCTCTAATTGGTAAAGGGTTTGGGACCCCAAGGGGTATCCCATGTGTTTAAAGGAGGGAAGACCTAGATGTGCTTGGGTTCAAGGCTAAGCCCACACGCGCGCCGCCGCCGCCCGCCCGTCTCGTCCGTTTCGGGTTCGCGGGGTTGTGGGCTGTGGGCCTTTCTGATATTATCTTTTTGGACCAGAGAACTCTGCCAGATGTACAGTTTGATCCATGAAGTTTCAGATGTACAGTTTGGACCAGAATTCTTTCATATGTACAGTTTGGTCCCTGAAGTTTCAATATTTACAGTTTGGTCCCCAAAGTTTCTGGGAAGGTGACGGAAGGCAGAAGCCTACCGTTGGGACTGTTTTTGTAGGCATTAATCAGCCATTACTTAGCTGATTAACTCCTCCATTAACAGCCCATTACTTGGGCAGTTGGGCAACCTTTCAATGGCCATTAACAGCCACTAGTTGGTTGTTTTAATGCCCTCCTAATGGCCATTAACAGCCATGTTTTGGCAGTTAGACAGCCCCTTCTCCTTGCTATATATTGAGCTTCATTTGGCTCAATTCAGAAGCAAGAAACGACCAGAAAACAGCCAGAAAATAGACGAAAATACAGTGCAAAACATGCCAGAAAACAGGCTGAAAACTGGCTAAAATCAGCAAGAATGACCAAAAGCGAGCAGCAAACAGCCACAAAATAGCACAAAACAGCGAGTGAAATTCAGCGAAAATCAATGCAATTTTCGACTGAAAAACAGTGACCAAACCCTCACGTATACACTAGATATACACTACAGAGACACATTATATACACAGAGACAAAAGAGAAGAGTAGAGAGAAACTCTTCCTTCCTATTCCATATCTTCAGCAAGTCGAGTCATATTTATTTTCTTCGACAGGCTCAACCTATTGGCTTTGTAGTGTTGAAATTAAAGTGTTGTTTTATCTTGGGAGACTATTGCCCGCTAACGTAAAAGCATATATACGGAGCAATCTTATCTTAAGGATAGAGGGCTATCCTCGACTCAACACGCAACGTTGTAACCATCCAGATTTAGTTGTTTCTTGATTTCAGGTTATCAAGATTCAAGACACAACAAACTTGCGGCAGTTCTCAACATTGGCTTTGCAAGATGATCAAGATTCAAGACACAACACACATGCGGCAATTTTGAAGATTGATCATTTATATATCCTTTCGAACATTTGTAATAGTTATTACTTCTCGTACTGCTCTATAAAGTACCATAGAAATACCAACAATTAGTACATTGTCCAGTGCGTTTTGATATTACACACAAAATTATAGATTTTTTTTTGCATCTGGAGATACATCACAACAAGCACATCTTTAGCAAGAGTTGTAGTCACCAGTCAAATAGCAAAGCTTTACCACTCCAAAATCCAAATACCACAACATGAGAAGTTTTGGAGCACCTATAAAAATCAAGTAAACACCAATCAATTAAAAGAAGTTGATATTTAAAAGAGTGCGAAAAACAGATCTATTCCTCTTTATTTTTCACATTGGAAGAAAAATATTGTAAAGGAAAGTTGCAGTACTTTCAAAATACCAATAGAAAAAGACAGTAGAGAATATAAAACAGAACATTCAATATTCACATGGTGAATTCGACAATCACCAGAGATGAAGAAGTAAGCATCTATTATTTATTTTAGTAGGTCTCACCCACAACTATGAGATCCAAGAAGTCCACACAAAATACGCTGCCAAGGAGGACCGTAGCAAAGATTGTTTGTCGCCTAAGAACTCAAAGACAATTTTGCTTTCAAATTACAATCTATAAAGCACAAAGATCTATAAATCTAAAGGACCTTTTTTTGCCTTCTACATGAGTTCATGCTCAGCATACCTAGAAATTGTTGGAAATTTGCCTTTGGCGGGAAGATGCGTCCACCCATTTTTGATGAATTAAACACTAGTGTTTCGCATGTTGGAGGCTTTGTCTCTTCGCACATGTATGATCTACGAAGTGAGTAGATGACCGTAGGGCCAAGAATCGTCAAATTTCATTGAGAAATGAAAGAGATATTGGTCCACGAAGTAAGGTGTTTGAGGCATGGAAATATGGTGTGGGACAAATCTACCACATCGGTGGGAATATGAAGAATTGCTCTCTATATAAGTCTCTAATGTGGTAAAGGGTTTGGAACCCCAAGGGGTATCCCATGTGTTTAAAGGAGGGAGGACCTAGATGTGATTGGGTTCAAGGCTAAGCCCATACGCGCACCACTGCCCGTCCGGTCACGGGCTGTGGGCTGATATTATCTTTTTGGCCCCCAAATTGCTTAATATTTACAGTTTGGTCCCCAGAGTTTCTGAAAAGTTGATTTTGGAGTGACGGAAGGTTTCTGCCTACCGTTGGACTATTTTTTGGGCATTAATCAGCCATTATTTGGCTGATTAACTCCTCCATTATCACCCTCCTTCATGTCCATTATTCAGCCTCTCTTGATGGCCATTAAACAGCCTCTCTAATGCCATTTACAGCCCTCCTAACGGCTATTTACAGCCATGTTGGGCAGTTGAACAACCCCTCCTCCTTGCTATATATTGAGCCTCATTTGGCTCAATTCTGTACTGCAAACCAGAACAGAAAAACAGCAATATAGCACACGCAAAACAGAACAGAAAAACAGCAATATAGCACACATAAACAGATAGAAAAATGCCACAAATCAGTTAACAAAAGCAACACAAAATAGTGGCGAAAATCAGTGCAAAACAGTGAGCAAAGACCCTCATATACACAAGATATATACAACAGAGACACACTATATACACAGAGACAAGCGAGGAGAGAAGATAGAAACTCTTCCTTCCTTTTCCATATCTTCAGCAAGTTGATTCATATTTGTTTTATTCGGCAGGCTCAACCTATTGGCTTTGTAGCGTTGAGATTAAAGTGTTGTTTTATCTTGGGAGACTATTGCCCGCTAACGTAAAAGCATATATACGGGGCAATCTTGTCTTAAGGACAGAGGGCAATTCCTCGACTCAACACACAACGTTGTAACCATCCAGATTTAGTTGTTTCTTGATTTCAGGTTATCATGATTCAAGACACAACAAGCTTGCGGCAGTTTTGAAGATTGACATATTTCTTCAACAAGATTCAATTTCTGAATATTGAATATTTGTTTATCCTTTCGAATACTTGTAATAGTTATTTATTTTCCGTACTGTTTTATAAAGTACAATAGAGAACCAACGAAAATATTGAAGTATAGAGATTGTCGTCATTCCCAGCTCTATAAGATGACCACTTACGGCGAGATCCCTTCGCATAAGTGCAATGTTTCAAATAGACAGGAGAAAAAGAATTTTTTTACTAAAAAGTAAAGAATCTATCGGCAAGTTCAGTCACATTAGTCTCTGAAAAAAATAATCATTTGATTATTTTCATTAATTCAAAGACAATATATACAATTTACATATTTCCATAATAGGAGAATCTTATTCCTATTCTACTCCTAAAACCTTATTCTATTTGGAGACTAACTATACAATTATGGTAAGAGTACAAAACTAATTAAGGTACACTACAACTAAACAAAATTGTGTACAAGAATAATACAAAAACGTCAAAATCGAGCCTAAATATACATAGGATATACACGTGCATACCGTGTATATCTTATGTATATTTAGTATATTTAACACACCCCGCAGTCATAGCGGACGGTCTTCGGACGCTGAGACTGTCTCAAAAATCTTTAAAAAGGACCAAGGGAAGACCCTTTGTAAAGAAGTCTGCAACCTGATACCTGGAAATGACATGGCAGACGTGTACTTGACCACGAGCAACCTTTTCACAGACAAAGTGAATGTCCATCTCGATATGTTTAGTGCGCTGGTGCTGAACCGGATTACCCGAAAGATAAATGGCACTAATATTATCATAATAAACCAAGGTTGCTTTATGAATAGGACAATGAAGCTCTAACAGCAGATTACATAACCAACATGATTCAGATACCACATTAACGACCCATCGATACTCAGTCTCGGCACTGTAGCGGGACAAAGTCGACTGACGTTTCGCAGATCATGAGACCAAGTTATTACCAAGAAACATACAATAGCCAGACGTAGATCATCTGGTATCCGGACAGCCACCACAATCAGCATCAGTGTATGAGACAAGTGTAGACGTCGATGACGGATATAAATGCAAGTCATAGTCAAGTGACTCCTGGATGTACCAAATAATGCGTTTGAGCGCGTGAATGTGCTCAACCCTGGAATCATGCATAAACAAACACACATGTTGGACGACATATGTAATATCTAGTCTCGTGAACGTAAGATACTGAAGGACCCTTGCAAGACTGCGATATCGGGTAGGATCCTCGTAAGGGGAGCTAGCTGCATCACCCAATTTGGGTTTAGTATCAACTGGAGTGGAAGTGGACTTATAGGATGACATCACAGCCCTCTCAATGATCTCGGCGGCATACTTCCTCTGGGATAAGAACAATCCACCGACATGACGAGTGACAGCAATCCCCAAAAAATAGTTCAATGGCCCCAAATCTTTCATAGCAAACTCAGAACTGAGCATTATCATGATAGACTGGCATAAGGCATCGGAAGAGGCAATCAAGATAATATCATCCACATATAATAGTATATAAGCCAAGGAAGAACCACGACGATATATGAACAATGAATTATCCGACCTGCTGTGAGTGAACCCAATAGTCGAAACATAGTCTGCAAACCTCTTATACCAGGCCCGTGAAGACTGCTTAAGCCCATATAAGGACTTTTTCAACAAACATACAAGATGAGGATATTTGGGATCCCTAAACCCCAAGGGCTGATGCATATAGACTGTTTCCTTGAGATCATCATGTAAGAAAACATTCTTCACTTCTAACTGATGAATGGGTCATGCTTTCGAACGAGCCAAGATGAGCACAATGCGAATGGTAGCCGGCTTGACCACCGGACTAAACGTCTCCCCACAATCCACACCAACCTGCTGAGTCTTACCATCACTCACAAGTCGAGCCTTATGTCGTGCAAACGAACCGTCTGAATTGTCCTTATGAGCAAAAATTCACACTGACCTAATAATATTAATACCAGATGGACGGGGAACCAACTCCCACGTCTTATTATCAATAAGAGCATTATATTCATCGATCATATCAATTTTCCAATTCGGGTCATTTAATGCAGACACAAGATTTCGGGGTAAGGGTGATTTAAGAACATTAGAATTTAAATTAAAATGCATTTTTGGTTTAAAAATACTCCGTTGACTACGAGTGACCAGTCTATGACTCGAGGACTGGACCAGTGGCGGTAATGGGTTGGAGTCCTTTGCCCGATTCTTGTTATTGGCCCATTAAGCTGGGAGGACCAGTCTTGGTGCATTAGCTAGTGGAGGCGATGGGCCCATTGTCGGTTCTGAGGATATACCATCATCCAAAAAATTATACGAACTAGGCACGAGAGTACTAACCTTAGCAAACGAAAATTGGAATTCATCAAAAATCACATGGCGACTAATGATGATTTTATTAGAGAATACGTCAAAACATTTGTAACCACGATGATTACAAGGAAAACCCAAAAACACACACGGAGTAGACCGGGCCTGAAGTTTGTTAATTGTGGTGGATGGAAATAACGGATAACATAAGCACCAAAGACCCTAAGATGTGAATACGAAGAAGTTATTATATAAAATTTGAAGGGGGAAAGAATATGTCAAGCCTTTGGAAGGAAGAATGTTAAGGAGATATGTAGTCATTTGTAGAGCATGATGTCAAAACGAAAGAGGTACGAAAGCATGAATCAATAAAGTTCGGACAATGTTATTAATGGTACGAATTTTGCGTTCGGCTTTCCCATTTTGTGAAGACGTATGAGGGCAAGAAAAATGAAAATTGATCTCATTCGTTGCACAAAATTCCCGAAACACCCCGTTGTCATATTCTGTGCCATTATCACATTGAATATTTTTTATTTCTCGTTCGAATTGGGTTCTAATGAAAGCTCTAAATTTTAAAAAGATGGAAAAAAACTTGAGATTTTTTCGCTATCGGAAAAGTCCATAAAAATTTAAAGTAAAAGAGAACATAATACCGATGGCCCAAAGAACTAAGAACATGAGACGTCCATAAGTCGCTATGAATAATATCAAATAGCATTAAAGTATGAGAATTAGAGTCTACAAATGACAACCTAACAATTTTTCCTAAAGAACAAGAATGACAATTCGGAGTACTACGCGTACCCTTATATGAAATAAAATTATTTTTATCTAAGGAAGACAAAATAGATGAACCCGGATGACCAAGACGAGCATGCCACAAGGAAGGAGCAAGGGCTGCAAACGCTGATGGCAAGACTTGACTCGATAGACCGGAACATGGCGTGATAGGATAAAGATCTCCCCTACTATCACACCTTATGAGAGGACTTCCCATCTTGAAATCCTTCACAGAGAAACCAAACGGATCAAATTTGTCAGTAGTGAATTTACGGACAGACACTAAGTTTTTTATCAATTTGGGGGCATGTAGGGTATTTTTCAAGCTAACGGGTGGATGGGGGAGACAAAGTTTTATAACCATAACCACGAATTGGAATAGAATTGTCATTACCAACAATTATGCCACGAGGGTTGCTCAAATTGGAATAAGAAGAGAGAGTACCTGAATCGGATGTCATGTGGGTAGTGGCACCGGTGTCCATATACCAATTCGGGTCTGGTGGAGTCAAACCAAGTGTGCATCGCGGCCTCAAAATCGGTCTGATAGAACTTTGGAAGAGGATTACTTTGACGAAGGAGAGTTCCAACGCCACTATAGGTCGCGGATAGGCCAACAACCATTTGTAGAACAAGACGATCTTCACTAACTGGTGCACCAACGTTGCGGAGTTGGTCCGCCAATTCTTTCAACCTTTTGCAATAAGCTGAAACGTTTGGGAAATTTTCCATGTTGACGTGGGAAAAATCCTGTTCAAGGGTAACATCTCTGAAATTTTGATTATCCTGGAATATGACACGCAGCCTATCCCACACAGCCATCGCCGTAGCGTCTGGCTCAATAATCGTCTGCAATAGGTCGGTAGAGATAGTAGAATAAATCCACTGAATGACTGTGGCATCAAGTGTGGTCCATAATTTAGGACCATCCTCGCGTTGAGGCACCTCCATGTCTTCCGGAGCCGCGGGGATTATGTGATGGATGACTTGATGCGAACGAACGTGAATTTTGAACAACTCGACCCACATCGTGTATTGGACGTTTTCTATTTCAAGAATTAGAGGGATATGATTCTTGATGTTAGAAACAACAAGAGCATGATGAAACATGTTCCTTGACGTAGACATAACGAAAGAACAAGAAGTGATAGAGGGATTTGAAAGAGAAAATTGGAGAGCGGATAACAGGTGCGGAAACCGAGGATAGGCTCTCGGATTCTGCTTTGCCGAGGAACAAGAAAATTTGGGAGAAATTTTTTTGTTTGACCTAGACTTTTGATACCATGAAAGAAATAATCCCTTGATTATTTTCATTAATTCAAAGACAATATATACAATTTACATATTTCCATAATAGGAGAATCATATTCCTATTCTACTCCTAAAACCTTATTCTATTTTGAGACTAACTATACAATTATGGTAAGAGTACAAGACTAATGAAGGTACACTACAACTATACAAAACAATGTACAAGAATGATACAAAAACGTCAAAACCGAGCGATATACATAGGATATACACGTGCATACCGTGTATATCTTATGTATATTTAGTATATTTAACAGTCTCATATAATATCCAAAACATGATAGGTTGATGCAATCTCCAATACTGCTAGTCTGCTACTATTCCAAAAATGACCACAATGAGGAATATATCAAGATGTAGTCATGTATAATCAGATTTTCCACCCAAGACAATGTAGCATTTCCTTTCTAAAAAATCAAGTTTCTTCCAATTATGTCTTCTTTAACTGAGACAAAGATATATATTCTAGGCATTTAAAGTGAACATACAATTAGAATTTGAAAATACAGAAGGCAGCATGACATCTCTACGCTTCCAAGTTTCTACAGTTTTAATGAACTTAAACTCTGCTAAAAACTTATGATATCAGATCACTGGTTAAGTAGTTTCGCTTCTTCTTTCTTTATTTTCTTGAGGCCGAAGCTAGGAATAAAGCGAAGCATCAGAATAGATAGTGAAATCATCATAATCCGATAATATAAGAACGAAACATAGAAAAAACACAGAACAAAAAGAGAGAACAAGAATGGTTGGAAAATCAGAAAGTGAATGAAGGAAACAAACCAGATACCAATATTTGCATTGTCATCGCAAGTTCAAGCTCATACGTGGAAGAGTTTAATCAAACAGCTTAGAATAATCTGTCACAAATGAGTAACTTACCAGCGCAAGAGGAGAAGTGAAAGACTTATCTTGTCACCCATATTATCAATTTATCATAACAGAAGAGATCACCAACCAAGAAGTTGTAATCCATGATTCACTCAGCTTCCAGGTTTCACAATCACAATCAAATAGTCTGCAGTTTGATTTATGCTGCTATGTACCCTTTAGTATATTTGTTTAGCTTCAGAATGCACTATCATGACTTATTCGCTTTGATATCAGCATTTTCATATTACACCGTTCCTTTTGCTTTGCTTTTGCTTGTGCTTTGCTTGTGCTTATGCTTATGCTTATGCTTGGTCTTGAGCCGAGGGTCTCTCGGAAACAACCGCTCTACCTACCAAGGTAGAGGTAAGGTCTGCGTACACTCTACCCTCCCCAGACCCCACGTTGTGAGATTTCATTGCGTATGTTGTTGTTTGTTGTTAATCAAATAATCTGCAGAAAATTAAACTAATTAACTAATGCAAAATATGATGGATGTTTTGAATCAACACCTCCTCACTTGTGTGTTTTGCAGAAAACATCAATTGTGCAGAGGTAAAAGAAAATATAAAATGAAGAAAAGAGAGAAATAAGAACGTGCCAATGAGTGTTTACAATTAGCTGAATGCTTGCTTGCGTGGTGAAAGCCAAACAGTTCATTTAAATTAGCAAAAAGCGAAATCGCGATTTTTTAGATAGTATCGTTAAATTTCTCTTGGTAAATGTATGTAAAAATAATTGTCCTTGGCAGTTGGCAATTTCCAATAGACAATCACCTTTGCAGTCACTTGAATTTAAGAATTCGAAAAAAGGGTTGTTTCCTATACTTAAAGTAACTATTGTTACTTCTTATTTGATTTTGATAGTTTCTGCAATTACATGAATTATATCTAATTACACAAATACCACAATGATTTCTGCTTGTTAATACATAGAGTCCAATAAGCATATCTTGTGCTGGTACATAAATGAGATCCCCAAGAGTTAATCCAGTTGAGTCATTCTTGATTGATTGAGATAATTCAACTAAAGAGAACACCTAGAACGAAAGATAATATCTAATAGGATAAAAGATCAATTCTTTAGAAAATAATTACTCATGATTAACCCGTAATTACAGTACTTAAAGGAACTATAAACTTAAAAGTGACATGTGTATACTTACTGTAACTAAATCGATGCCTGAGAAGCCCAAACCTAAAGTCCTCTTCAAATGTTTCTGCAAATGGAAGTAGCATATGAATGATTACCTAATCAGAAACCCTTAAATACTAAACCCGTTTTATAATTCTAATCAAATCTGGTAAGTAACAACTATCCATACATCAATTTACAATATAGAAGAATGTAAATAAAAGACGGGGAAAAAAAAACCTTGCTACTTTGGGATAAGTAGTGCCATCAGGGTCAACGATCCAGCCAGCTCCACGACAGCCGGCCGACGCTGACAACCTTCTATCTTCCCACATCTTTTTCCCAAAAATTTCTTGATTTTGAAGAATATTTTTTCCTTCAAATTCAAGAAAATGGGTTATAATTTGCTTCACTTTTGTCTTTCATTCAGTATTTGAAGTTTCTAGCATAACCAGGTGGAAATACACTGTTATTCATTATATATAATTTTTTTATACAATGTTTATACACCTATATACCATACGAGGTAGCGTAAATACACTGTGTAACAATATATAAGATGTATATATTTATACATTGTATATAGATATGGATTTGTGATAAATTTATAATTGGTAATTCATCTCTTATTATGTATCTGGATTTTTCTTTTTCCCCTTGTTATTGGAGTTTTTCATATTAATTATTGTAAGTCGTGAGGTGAATTATGGTGCTTTCCGGGGGTTGTTGGGTAGATTTTTTCTTTATATTATCGGTGTATAAATAATGTATATGTAAAGTTACCAAAAAAAAAATTGAGCAATTTCTATATAGCTATACATTACATATATATTATTTATACACCGATAATACAATGAGGTACATGGTTGTAAACTAGATGTGTGGGCGGTATATATGGGTTATTTCCCCCTAATTAGATTTGAAGTTGGAGTTCAATTTCTTAATTTTTCTAGTTTGGGATTTTGGGTGTATATTTTTCCACATTCAATCCCGGGCCATGCTTTGGATGAAATAATCCATGTACAATCAAGTGTAAATAATCCGGTAAGGGTGTTCACGGTTTGGTTAAATGGTCACAGGAGCGGTCCCAACTTATCAATCAAAAGTGCGCAGAAGCGGTCGAAGTCTGCAGATGCGACCTCGCACATGCGCTAAAAGTTTCGCAGAAGCGACCCTTTTCAGTCCCCTGATCCTTCGCATTTGTGGACCAGTTTTCGCAGAAACGGCTCTACATGTACGACAAAACCTCGTAGAACCGATTACATAAGCAACAGCAGTTGCACAAAATAAAAAGTTTTTCATCCAACACCCAAGACCTCCCGAATACAAACCAAATATGCTACTTGAGTGTAAATGAAGCTACAGATTTGCTCGCACATGCAAAACACCGATCCAACAATGCTAAGACTCATTGTTCTACAAATCATCCTCAATTTCCCCAAATTTCACAATAAGAAAATAAGGACTCAACACATTTGAATGCCTCGAGAAGCAAACCAAAGATTCGACTAAGTCATAAATGATGTTCCGGACCTACCAGAAGCAACAAGACTCGAAAATGAACTCATGTACTCAAAAGTTAACTTTTAGTCAACTCTTTCCATTTCAAAACTTCTAAGTTAGATTTTTCCTCCTGAAACCTATTCAACTCACCTCGAAAAACAGGTCACTCATCCCCGCAAATCACAAATATCAAAAAATCTACCAAAAGGATAATTTAATAAAAACAGAGTGTTAAGTAAAAAATGACCGAATGGGTCATTACACCACAATCATGAAATAACCCTCAAAGTGAAGGAAGAACAATAATTAAAGTTTGGAGAGTGATTTAGAAGTTACCCTAAAGATGATTTTTGTGAACCCAATGAAATGCCCACACTAAGCTCTCTAGCTCCCAAAAATGTATTTGGAAATAATAGGGCTCGAAATAGGGAAAGAAGAAAATAAAAAGGCATTCTACCTACAACAATTTACGCTTCTGCGGACCATTCCTCACAAAATCGGCCTCACATCTGCGAAGGAATGGTCGCAGGAGCGGCCTCCATTTAATACGTCAACAGGACGTAGAGTCGCAGAAAGTTTCACAAATATGGCCTTGTGCCTGCGCACGATATTATGCCGAAGCAGACATACTCATCCTCCCAGAACCTCGCATCTGCGGATCAACCTCCGCAGAAGCGGCTCCGCATGTGAAGTGGTATTTACGCAGGGGTGGTTACACCAGGACTTGAAAAAGGCTAAATTTCAAGAAACCCCCGATACAATACCAAAAATTTATCTGAGACCTCCTGGATACAAACCAAATATGCTACCAGGGTACAGACGATGCTACAGACTTGCTGACGAACTCAAAATACCAATCCGACATTGTTACGACGCATTTTTCTGACAAATCACCCTATCTTTCCCAAATTTTACAATTAGCAAAACAATGACTCAAAACAAATTTGAGTATCTCGGGAAGCAAACCAAAGACTCAACTAAGTCATAGACGTTCCGAATCTAACGAAAATGACAAAACTCATAAACGGACACGTTTACCCAAAAATCAACTTTTAGTCAACCCCTCCCATTTCAAAATTTAAGAAACTTCTAACTTTAAATTTTCTTTCCAAAACCCATATAAATTCACCTCGGAATGTGTGTCACCCATCCTCGCAAGTCACAAATATCGATAAGAGGTCATGAAAAAAGGTAATTTGATCAAATCAAGATAAAAACCTAAAACGATTGAACGGATTATTTTAGTCTTATTATATTTGAAAGGTTGTACGAACATTTAGAAGAGGGGAGAAGTACATTAAAATAATCAAATCTTTAAATGATCATATATCCCAATTGATAATAGATTGAACTATGAGCTTTATATCAAATGGAAACTCTTTGAGTGGAACTTCAAACGGTTTGTTATTCCAATATTCCTATTGAAAATTTATACAAAAGGGTAGCCAAGAAGTCACTTTCTCATTATTTTAAATGAAACAATTAAAAAATTAAGTAATTTTATTATGATAAAAAGGACTTTATCAAATAGTTTAGTCAACTTGAGTTATCGTTAAGAAATATGTTAGCGGAAACATAAAAGAAAGAACACAAGATTTAATGTGGTTTGGATTAAAATTATCCTACGCCCACCAGAAAACAATTGCCTTTATGTTATTAACAAAGGAAGCAGAGATTTCTCAATTACACTTAACAGAATTGCTCTATCAACTCTATACTCACTACAATGTATTGTATGATTTTTTTGAGATGATTTCTACAAGAGAAGGAGTGCATCTATTTATATGGGTAAACCTCCTCTTGATGTCATTGGTGACTACCTCCTCTAACATCAAAGAAAGCAAACATCAATTTTGCTTCTACCTCCTCTTGATGTCATGGGTGACATCAAAGGAGGAAAATATCCTAGCAGCCACACCACTTTTCCTCTTGTCTTTTTCTTTCTTTTCACACTAACTCTTTCAATTGGTATGACATTATTGACTAAACATAAACTAACCTTTTCAATTTCCACCTTGGTTTGCGCTATGAGCGTACGTGTGAGCAACTCTGGCCAAAACTTCTAAGCTTATTGGGCAACCCCGTTGTAAGAAACAAGAAGAATTAAACCATTATTGAACATATCACCTCCACCTAACAACCGTTCTCTTTGGAATTGCATCAATTGATGCGTACTCCCGCCAAGTCCTTGCAGTACACAAATTTAGCGAGCAGGACTATCTTGGTCAATATATCTGCAACGTTATCATCTATGACAACCTTCACGACCTTGATAGTTCCCTCTTCAATGACATCTTGAATAAAATGGAACCTGACATCAATGTGTTTAGTGCTGTCATGAAACCTCTGATTTTTAATCAAATAAATAACACTCTGACTATCACATATAAGAGTTTGATTCCTGCTGAACCAAACTCAATTCTGCCACCAAACCTTTCAACCAAATAGTTTCTTTTACTATCTCCGTTGCTGCCATGTATTATGTTTCTATTGTAGATAAAGCAACAATCGACTGTAAAGTCGACTTCCAACTAACAACACTACCAACAAGAGTAAAGATGTATTAAGTTATGGACCTCCTTCTATCAAGATCCCCTGCATAGTCAGAATCCACATAACCGAGAATAAGAATACCTACAACACTTTTTCAAAAGGTTAGACCAACATCAGAAGCTCCATTGAGATATCTCAATATCTACTTGACAGCTTCCCAAAGTCAATCGCAAAGTCAATGGCAAATACTCGTAAGTATGAATAGTTAGAGACCATATCTCATTCGGAGTCTTAAAGTCAATCGCAGATGCTGGAGATCGATTGACAATAGGAGCAACAATGTGAAGTGCTTCAGCCCAAAATACTTTGGACATTTTGGCTTGTAGGAGTATACAACGAGCCTTTTCAAGAAGAGTTCTGTTCATCCTCTCGGCAACTCCATTCTTCTATGGGGTGTGCCTGACAATGCTATGTCTTGAGATTCCATGAACTTTGCAGAAATTATTAAACTCTTCACTGCAAAAGTTCAAGGCATTATCTATGCGAAGATATTTAATTTTCCGCTCCATTTGATTCTCAACCAAAATCTTCCACTCTTTAAGTGTTTTAAAAGCATCATTTTTACCTTAAAAAAACGCACCCAAACATTTCATGAGAAATCATCAATAAAAGTGAGAAGATACCTTTTTCCTCCAACCATTTGATGGAAATTTAGAGGGACCCCGTAAATCTGAATAGATATAGTCTAGCACCCTTCCTATCTTGTGGTTGCCAATGTTGAAGCTGGCCTTCTTTTGCTTCCATAAAACGCAGTGCTCACAAAATTTAAGTGTGCTGATCTTTGCACCTTTCAAAAGGTTACGGTTGCTTAATATCTCCGGTTCACATGCGCTCATATGACCCAATATTATGTGCCATAATCTTGCCTTGTCATCATTAGACAACTACATTGTAGATGCATTTGAAGAGCCAACAATGGTGATTTCTACCAATGTGTAAAGGCCGTCCTCCAGCATGCCTTTTAGCATGACTAAAGAACCTTTAGTCACCTTCATAGTTCCTCCTTCGTTCATGTACTTGTAGCCTTGTTCATCCAGAGTACCCAGAGAGATCAAATTCTTCTTCAGATCAGGAACATGACAGACTTGTGTAACAGTCCTCACGGCTCCATCATGGCAGTGACCTCGTACTGAGCCAATGGCAACTATTGCATAAGTTGCATTATTATCCATTACTACGGTTCCTCCACTTTTCTCATAGTTGCTAAATCAGTCTCTTCAAAACGTCATATACAGAGTACAAGAAGAGTCTAACACCCATTTGTTTTCATAGCTTCCATTATTGCACGATGTTGTAAGTACAAAATCATTATCAAAATCATGTACTTGTTCAACTGTGGATGCACTCGCCTTTTCCTTGGACTTTCACGTTGGGCAATCTCGTTTAAAGTGTCATTTCTTTCCGCATCCCCAATAATCTGCATTCTTCTTGTTCACATAAGACATTGATCTGTGCTTTGATTTGCTCCTTCCCTATTGGTTGTCCGACCTCTCACAAAGATCCCACTTGCCTGATCCTCTATGTCTCATTTAAAATGCATCCGCACATCACTAGAATTAAGTGATTGTCGCACTTGCTCAAGGGTGATAGGCTCCTTGTTATACATCATTGAATTCTCGATATCACGATATCCTAAAGTCAATGAAAATAGCAGAGCACATGCAAGCGTCTCCTCATCCTTTTTAATTCCCGCAATCTGTAAATCCATGACAAGTTTTTTAAATGCGTCTAAATGATCTTGTAATAAAGTACTGACCCCATTTTAAATGTGTGAAGATGTCGTTGTAACAACATCCTTGTTGTCACCGATCGGTCCTGGTAAAGCCCTTGCAGCTTGTCCCGTAAATGTTTGGTCGTCTCTTCGGTACTTGTACTCACTTAACAAATCACGTTAGGTGTGAGGGACAGTTGGATTACACTCAATACATCCCCTTCAATCTTCTCCTTGTCGGAAGCCGATGTACTATCGGGATACTTTCCGTCAATAGCATAGATTGAACCTTTCCTCCGTAGTAACGCTATCATCTGGGTCTTCTAGATATTGAAGTTGTTGCGCCTACTAAATATGTCGATTTCAAACTTCATGGAACTCATCTTTGCTTGTTCTTCCTCCTTGGATCTTCAAAGAGTCATAATGCTCTGATACCAATTGTTAGCAGAAACGTAAAAAAAAAAAAAGAACACAAGATTTAGCGTGGTTCGGATCAAAATGATCATACGTCCACCAGAAAATAATTGCCTTTATATTATTAATAAAGGAATGAGAGATTTTCCAATTACACTTAAGAGAATTAATTGCTCTCTCAACTCTCTACTCACTATAATGTATTGTATGATTTTTTGAAATGATTTCTGCAAGAGAAGAAGTACATCTATTTATTTGGGTAAAACCTCATCTTGATGTCATTGGTGACATCAAACTACCTCCTCTAACATCAAAGGAAGCAAACATCAATTTTATTTCTACCTCCTCTTGATGTCATGGGTGATATCAAATGAGGAAAATATCCTAGCACCACACCACTTTTCCTCTTGTTTTTTTCTTTCTTTTCACATCAATTCTTTCAATTGACATGACATTATTGACTAAACCTAGACCAACCTTCCCCAAAATATATCTTTAATTAAAGTTGTTATTCGACTTCTTTACTGTATCCATAAATTGATTTCTGTGTCAGTCCTATAAAGTTGAGTAAGTGGTGTGAATATCAGTGCATTTGTTACAGTGAAATGGGTGCAACCACATAACATTAATCACGTCATTTATCAAAATTGATAAAGACGGATATATAAAAGTAACTAACCAAATACTATAATTAATTAGTAAGAACAAAAGATCAAGCTAACCCAATACATTTTAGGGGTCATTTAGTTTGTAGGATAAAGGATAACAATTCAGAATAAGATACGAAATTGCTTTATCTTGCGTTTTGTTAAATTTTTTAAATCAAAATTTATATACCATGATTATATCTTCCAAAATTGTGGTATTTTTTTATACCACATTCAATGTGGAATAACAATCTCATAATTGCTAATTGTGAGATAAAATACTAAAATGAGAAGGACGTCCTTCTCTAAAGCTCTCGTCCCAAATTTATTATTTAAAATTTGAAGGTTAAAGTTGAAAATTAAAATTTATCCTTGTTTATCTACTGTAAAATTGTAATGTCCCAAAATGCCTTTATGTCCTCGCTCAGGCGCTAAATCTTATGCATAGATTTTTTAAAAGTTCTGAATCTAAAAAGTCAATCCAGAGTAGGATACCTTTGAACTTCATATTACAAATTATTTTCTCATTAGTTTGTCTTATTATATTTGAAAGAATGTACGGACATTTAGAAGAGGGGAGAAGTACTTTAGAATAATCCAATCTTTAAATGATCATATATCCCAACTTATAATAAATTGAACTACGAGCTTCATATTAAATAAAAACTCTTTATTTCAGCAGTCCTATTAAAAAGTTATACTAAAGGGTAACAAAACAGTCTCTTGATATCAAGACAATCTGTAATGACCCGTTAGATCGTTTTCCCGCCAATACCCTATCCCCTATCCTAGTTATGGTGTTTGAATTTTGATGGGTGGGACAGGTGATGCGATTTTCAAGATAATCAGATGAGAATAACTGAGTTCCCTTTCTTCAATTTTGCTCAAATTCTTCAACTCATCTACTAAGCTCTATATTTTTTACTGTTATCTCTTTCATGTTGCGTGCTTCCGTTACGTTCGTTTTGATGTTTCTTTCTTTTTTGGTTAAATTGTGTTTTTATTAATTGAACTGCACAGTGCAGTTAAGGGAAGTTACAAGAAAACTGCCCAGCAAAAAGGAATGTCGACAGACCATTCCATCTACCTAGAGGGGGCTCCTCCCTATACAGGTTAGCTCTAAAAAAATATTGTGACAAATGTTGAATCTGTTATCATTAATACAGATTCATCATTTGTTCATTACAAGTTGGCCAATACCAATTTTGTTCTTCCTAATCTTGAAACTACGCATTTCCCACCTGTCAAGCTTATAGGGTCCTATAGCTTCTTTGGGGAGACTTTAAATGTTTTGGTATACTCCTGTTTCACCGTGGTAAGATCCCTGCTTTAATAGAATATATGCTTTGATGTTTTTATTCTAATCCGTTGTGGATAACAAAATTTTATTAAATTTAAATTCATGAGAAATTCGAATTATATTAAATTCAAGATGTATTAGTCCACATAAATATTATGAATTAATATAATTTAATTAATTATTTAAGTCCAATAAATATAGATTTAATTAATGATCTAATTTTGTTGGTTAGTGCATTGATTTGAGCTACACATGATGAGCCCACTTTGCCAAACTCAAGATGTCATCGTATCCTAGAGGCCCAAATTGATGTCATGTGTCAAATGATGTGGCACACCAAGTCAAATAAAGGAGTTAATAAGATCATGCCACATGTCAAAATGACACAACACGCCACATGTACAGAAATCTCATAATTCAGAAAAGGGATCAAGAATTCAAACAAGAAGCCAGAGGGAGCTCGTGGATCAAAGCCGCAGATTTCTCTACAAGCATTAAAGCACTCTTCTATAACCGAAGATCAAGAACGAAGGCAAATCAAATAGCAAGGCGTTCAAGATCAAATTCACTTCTTTGTGGGAAAATTATTGTTCGTGGCTTCGAGTCAAAATCAAATTCATATTCAAGATCAAGCTCAGGCCCTTGAATTCAAATAGAAGTAAAGATCAAGACCACCAGATTCAAGATCAAGCTTCAGGCCCTTGAATTCAAGTACAAGTCAAGATCAAATCTATCAAGTTCAATATCAAGCTCAAAATCTTTTGAATATTTTATCAAAAGGAAGAATCAGAGAATTCGTAGAGATTGTAACACTCGTATTTGAAATCAAATACTACGATTGTTGCGATATTTTCCTTTCTTGATTATTACTAGTTAATTTGTCCGCTCTTCGCGCGATCATCAAAGACATCTTTCAATTTATGAAATTTATACAATTGTAAATATAGTCGAAATAGAAGAGATAAAGTTTTAAAACACAATGATTAAAGAGAAACTTTGACATTGAAAATTAAGTTCCTGTGGTACCGAGGAAATAGATAGGAGTACTAAGGAATCATGTATATCCATAAAAATATTTAGTGCTTCAGGTGGTATGATCTCTACTATTATTTCTAATAAAGTGCCCAATTAAAGGTAATGCACTTGCAGCAAATTAAAGCAACAGAAACAATTTCCCCTCAAATGTGTGTCAATGTTTACTGTAAATACAAATCATGAAAATTGCATAATATTTTTAAGTGTGTTAACTAAAGAATGATATACATTCACTAATTCATAAAAGAATGATACAAAATAATTTCCTTGGACTATGTAATACATGTTTTTCTTTCAACAAAAGTTACAAGACTATTTCGTTTCTTGTCACACATTTTGCAATCCTTTTATAACCTCTGCAATTTTTATGGCAGGACTGTTCTCTATTTCAGTGGTGTCTCACATTAGCAATCATTGATTGTTGCTTTAGTGGGTTATTATTTGTATGTATAGCTATAGACCTGCACAAGAATCATTGTATCATTACTAAGCTGCAACAACATCAAACATGTATGACTACAATATAAATTTACTCTTCGAAATAGTAAGCAGAAAATCAAAAGAAGTTCTATACTTCATAGAGAAGGTAACAGGAAAGAGGTCTCGATCAGCCTATTCAATTCAGGAAAAACTTCACCAAAATGTAAAATGTGCGTAAAACCAAACATAATATACACATGCACATCAAGTAAAAAGCTGATATGCTTTTTCTGGAAAGCACCTGCACTCCAGGAGATCAGAATATAGAAGCAAGCTGCTGGAGCAACATGTCTTGTGTGTGTCGTGTCATGTTGCTGATAACTCCAAATTAACTTAAACGATCTCTCCTAAGGTCTCAGCTGAACAATTTAATCTTCCTAATTTCACTCTGTCAGGGAAATAAATTAAAAAGAGGAAGTGAATGCAACATGCTAGTATCTTTTTATTCAAGCAAATAATTTCAATATACATGGTATTAGCACATCACATATTAGGTCTGGTTCCAAATTACGTTTTTGACTTCAAAGACTTGCGTTTTGCGCTTGAATAATATCAATTAGCAAGTACTGCATAAATATTGAACTAAGAAAAGATAAAGCAAGGAATCACAGTTTTTTCGCTTGAAATCTTTTAAGCTTCTGGGTTCAACTCTCATTTTTAACATGGTGTCAATATAATTTTAAACTCCAACCCATTAGGCCTATCATCAATCAACTGATCATTTGAATTTCTAAGTCTTATATATGAATGGATTACTAATAATTTTTCTCACTCGTTTACGTAATTTGTTCAATTCTCAAGACTCTATAGTAAGTCTTTAGTTGGCATATATATGACTCTAACACATGCACCTTGACATAAGTTCCATCAATAAAAAAATGGAAGAGATCATCACACACCTCACCGTTAGAATGGGGAGACTCAAGGAAACATCCTTCCGCTTTTACTATAGATTCCATTCAGAAAAAGAGTTAAACATTCTGAAGCTATTGTTAGGTTGTCACCATCTCCGCAAGTTATATTTAATTGGACATATCAGTAAGCTATCAGAACACCACTTCTTTTTCATAAAGCCTCTCTAAGTTAACCTTAAGAAAGAGTGGACTTGAAGAATCCCTATGCTTACTCTGCAGAATCTGTTTAAACGTCATTAAGTGGAAACACGTTCACTGGACCACAGGGTTTCCCCTCCTCAATACTCTTAAACTCCAAGAGCTGCCAAATTTAGAAAGCAGGAGGGTGGAGACAAGGGTGCTGCCTAATTTAACTCATCTAGAAATTGATGAACAGAAGAAATTGGAGAAGGTTTTTGATGGACTGACATATCTAACTAAAATACAGGAGATAACGATTATAAACATGTCAGGCACCTTCTAAAACAGGCTTCAGAGGTTCAAGGGGAAGAATTATACGAAGATCAATTCAGGAAATTTTTTGACACAGAAGTTTCCCAAGATTAAATTTAAAATGCGACTATCAGGTAGCCAGCCATAATAAGTTTAAAATTAGTTGCAGTCTATTTCCCTTAAATACGTAATCGCGTATTTTAAGAACTGAATTATACCTTTATGTTGAGATTGTGCTCTTGTATCTCAAAATTGATATATACATCATTTATATCTTGACCAAGACCGGATTTATGGTGATTGAATTCTCTAGTGTCACCTATTTTCCATGTGCTATGAAAGATAGAATAATTTCCCTTGGGATTCCTTTCATTATTCACAATATATATAGTTGTACAAAGGTTGATTCCTAATATGGTATGAATCCTAACTTACCTTACAAAGATTGATTCCTAATATAATTAGAATCCTAAGTTACCTTAAATATATATCTATCATAATTACAAAATATTCCGAGAATATTCGCTAATACTCCCCCTAGGACGGAGCGGGAGGAGGCCGAACACTAAGGCTGGATCGGAAGTCGGTGAAGAGTTGTCGCGGTAGTCCCTTTGTGAAGATGTCTGCATACTGATAAGAGGAAGGCACGTGTAATATTTTGACCTAACCACGAGCAACCTTCTCTCGCACAAAGTGGATATCCATCTCAATATGCTTGCTGATGTTGGACCGGATTATGAGACATATAGATGGCAGATATGTTGTCACAATAGACTATAGACGCCTTGCGGAGTGGACACTGGAGTTCCAAAAGAAGATTTCGGAGCCAACAGATCTCAGCAACTACGTTAGCAACACCGCAATATTCTACTTCAGCACTCGAACGGGAGAGTGTGGCCTGCCGCTTGGCGCACCATGAGACAAGATTATCCCCAAGAAATACACAGTACCCTGAGGTGGAGCGACGTGTGTCAGGGCATCCTGCCCAATCTGCATCCGTGTAGGCAAGTAGATTAGTTGGGGCAGAGGGGTATAGATGTAAGTCGAAGTCTAGTATGCCCTTAACGTGTCTGATAATACGTTTGAGGGCGGCAAAATGAGACTCTCGGTGGTCGTGCATGAACAGACGCACCTGCTGAACGACATATGCAATATCAGGCCTAGTGAATGTAAGATATTGAAGAGCACCTACTAGACTCCGATATAGAGTGGGATCAGAAACTGGCGCACCGTCATTGGCACTAAGCTTGGATTTTGAGTCCACCGGAGTTGGCATAATTTTACAATTTGCCATCTTGGCCCTGTACACTATCTCTTCGGCATACTTACGCTGACACAGGAACATAGTGGTTGCAGATCTGGTCACCGATATACCCAAAAAATAACTTAGCTTGCCCAAGTCAGTCATAGCAAATTCAGTTTTGAGTAGAGCAATGATTTCATTCTTCAACCCGTCAGATGAGGCAGTAAGAACAATGTCATCGACATATAACAGCAAATATGCAGTGCTGCTACCTCGGTGAAAAGTGAAGAGAGAGGTATCACACCTACTACATACGAAACCAATCTGCAGAAGATACCTGGCGAACCGATCATACCAAGCGCGGGGTGCCTGTTTCAATCCATACAATGACTTCCTGAGACGACACACAAACTGCGGAGCTGCGGGATGAACAAAGCCAGAAGGCTGATACATGTACACAGTCTCTTTCAAATCCCCATGAAGAAATGCATTCTTGACATCAAGCTGATGAATCGGCCAATGTATGCCCATAGCAATACTGAGAACAGTCCGAATAGTGACCGGTTTAACAACCGGACTGAATGTCTCACCATAATCAATACCCTCATGTTGATTAGTGCCATTGGCAACTAGTCTTGCCTTATACCTCTTTAAGTCACCACTGTCTCTGAACTTGTGCCGAAATAGCCACATACACCAGATAACATTCACACTTTCTGATCTAGGTACTAAATCCCAAGTGTTCTGCTTGGTTAAAGCGTTAAATTCCTCGCACATGGCCGCATTCCAATTTGGGTCCAGTTTTGCTAGTTTTGGATTTTTTGGAATGGGTGATAAGGTTTGTGTGGAGAGATTGAATTGAACCTTGGGTTTGAAGATCCCGTGTTGTGCACGAGTCTCCATGCGATGTGAGGGCAGTGGTGGTGGGTCGGGGCTGTGAGGTTGCTGGTCCACTGGTTCTGGACCAGTGGGCAGCAGTTCAGATGGACTATTTTCTGGACTGTGTGTTGGACTGGAAACCTGCAGACCTGCGGGACTGGTTGCTGGAGTGCTGGGCAGCAGTGTCGCTGGTGGTGCAGGTGACTCGACTGGGGGCTGTAGGGGTGAGCAGGGAGCTGGTGGGGTGGTGCCGGACAGTGGCGAGACTGTCGGAACAGTGGGCTGCTGTTGGTATAGATTTTGGATGACCGGGGACAGACTTGGTTCATCGAGAAAGATGTAATCGATGGTCTGAAATTGCCGGAGATTTGAAAAATGAAAGGTTGTATCGTCAAAAGCGACATGACGGGAGACAATAATTTTGCGAGTAGCAATGTCATAGCACAAGTAGCCCCGATGATTAGGAGATAGACCAAGGAAGACACATGGAAGAGTGCGAGGGGCAAGTTTGTGGGGTGCAGTGGAGGCTATATTGGGGTAGCATAAGCATCCAAATACGTAGGTGATGATATGATGGCTGCCTACGGTATAAGATTTCTGTAGGGGTCTTGTTTTGAAGTGTGCTAGTTGGTAAAATATTTAGAAGGGATTCTACCATTTTGACAGCATAGACCCAAAAAGGTGGTGGTAGGCATGCATGAAACAGAAGTGTGCGGACTATGTTATTGATGGTACGTATAATTTTTTCAGCCTTTCCGTTTTAGGAAGAAGTATAGGGACAAGAAAAATGGAAAACCATACCTTGTTTAGAACAGAAATTGTGAAATGTCGAGTTATTAAATTCACGTCCATTATCACATTGGAATGATTTAATAGGTTTTTCAAATTGTGTCTTAATGAATTTTTGAAACTCGAGGAATTTTACAAAAACTTCAGATTTGAATTTCAGTGGGTAAATCCAGAAAAAATGTGAAAAATCATCCAAGAATACTAGATAGAATTTATGACCCAAAGAGCTAGCAATCGAAGATGTCCACAAATCAGCATGAACAATATCAAAGGGAGAAAACGTAACACTGTTTGATGACATAAATGAAAGACGAGTATGTTTGCCTAGCGGACAAAAAAAAATAGTGTTGGGCAATTTTTCCATTATTACATTGAATACGCTTAGAAGTCCTAAGAAAAGTAAAAATTAGGTCTCCGGGGTGTCCGAGTCTGTTGTGCCAAGTGGAGGGAGAGATCGCCGCAAGGGATAAAGGTGTTTGCGGTTTGACAGCGGAAGATTGAGTGAATGGGTAGAGATCTCCCACACTATTGCATCGTGTAAGAATTTTCCCCGTATTGAGTTCCTTCACAGAAAAACCAAAAGGGTCAAATTCGACAGACACATAATTATTGCTAGTGAATTTTCTAATGGAGATTAAGTTTTTAATGATGTTAGGTGTCTATAAGACATAGTTGAGGGAGAAAGGTGGGTGTGGATGTTTGGTGTGTGTGTTACCGTAACCTTCAATTGGAATGCGATGACCATTGCCGACAGTAATAAATTGAGGACACTTTAACCGACGTAGTTGAGATAGGTTACCTGACGATCGGGTGAGGTGAGATGTGCCTCCGGTGTCCATGTACCAATTGTCGTTGGGCTGTTGAAGGTTCACGGTGGTGTAGGCCTGGCCCAAATCGGGCCGGGGCGGTGTTATCTTCTGCTGCCGCTATCTGTTGCGAGCTTCTTCTGCTGGATCGCAGCCAGTGGGCTCTTCTGCCGGTTAACTCGCCTGGTGGCTGGGGCAGGGCCCAAGAGGCCAGTCGACCACGACTGCTGGAACTGGGCCCCTGCATTCTGGTACGGGCTTGTAGGCGAGGCCCAGTTCTGCTGGTTTGGCCACTGCTGTTGCTGGTTGTACCCCTGCTGCTGCTGGTTCCAGTTCTGCTGGTTGCGTTGGCCCTTTCCGCGGCCCTTGCCTTTGTT
The DNA here is from genome assembly GCA_029783415.1 of Anisodus acutangulus. Classification (NCBI taxonomy): domain Eukaryota; kingdom Viridiplantae; phylum Streptophyta; class Magnoliopsida; order Solanales; family Solanaceae; genus Anisodus; species Anisodus acutangulus. The sequence goes on from CM056496.1 coordinate 29,380,616, forward strand.
GTTACGACCTCTGCCGGCACGACCTCCGCCACTGGCCTACTGCTGCTGCTGGTTGCTGCTGACCGCAGGTGTTGCCGTCCCGTCAACGGCTAACGCCTTTTGATTATGTTCATCTTGTTTAGCACGTCTAGTTTCTTCCAACAATAGTTGTGAACGTGCCTTGTTGAAACTTGGGAGAGGGTCGGCTTGTTGAATCATTGTTGCGAGCGTGTCATATTCACCTTTCGGTAAACCCGCAACAAGTTGAAGCACCATCTTGATTTCTGAAACAGAAGTCCCGACGTTGGATAGTTGATCGGTGATGAGTTTCAGTTGCTTACAATATTCGGACATGTTAAAATTCTCGAGGCGGGTATTGTTGAATTGCTCTTCTAAATACACGGTCCGAGTATTTTTATTGTCCTGAAATATTTCTTCTAGCCGGAACCAAAGTTCACGTGTTGTAGCACCTATTTTCATGATAGTGCACAATAGGTCTTTGGAGATGGTGCCGTAGATCCATTGTTTGACGATGGCGTCAAGACGACGCTAGATTGAGTCTGTAACATCGGTGGGACGAGGAACAGATTTGTCAATATGATCAAGCACGTTGTATGCACATGCATGAATGTAGAATAGTTCCATCCACATGAAATATTGACAGTCTTCTTGATCAAGAATTATAGGGATAAAATTCTTGATGTTGTTAACGGCAAATGCCGGATGAAAAGAAGATATTGAACGTTGAGAGGGGTTGTCAAGTGTGCCAGTGGATGAACTGGAATTTGTAGGGGAAGACATGGTGGCTGCCTTGAAGCTGTTTCAGCCGAGTGAAAACCCAGAAAAAATAACAAAAAACTGTTGTGTTTGGCGGATATTTTTCTGGTTTGGCCGAGAGAGGGAGGGAGAGAGGAGAAGAGTAGGGTTTAGGTTTTAGGCTCTTGATACCATGAAAGATAGAATAATTTTCCTTGGGCATTCCTTTCATTATTCACAATATATATAGTTGTACAAAGGTTGATTCCTAATATGGTATGAATCCTAACTTACCTTACAAATGTTGATTCCTAATATAATTAAAATCCTAAGTTACCTTAAATATACATCTATCATAATTACAAAATATACGGAGAATATTCACTAATATGTTGGACAAATGTTTTAGCGGATTATTGCAGACCATTTGTCCGTCAACAGTAGGAAAGGAATGGAAGAGGCTATAAGAACTCACGGGGAAGATATTATCTAAAAGGTTAGTAAAAAAGACACTCATGAACTTGTCAATTATTTTCAGCACTAAAGTCTAAAACTTCACTCACCCTCATGTTAAAGGCTTTGTGGTTAACTCCAACAAAAGCATCCATATTGTGTACATTTTTCCGTGCTAAACATGCTTAGCTCTGTTTTTCCATTTAGATTTTTTTTATCAGGTAAAGTATACTTTTTCATTAAGATTATAGGTCTAATAGAATATTTGCTCATATTTTGCAATCCTGAAAGATATTAATACTCATAGTTTATGACACGTGAATTTCTCCGATCATATAACTTACTAAAAGTATTAAACCCCAATTAAATATAGGAAAATCTCAATTATACATATTTTAGGCGCACAAATATTTTAGGAACAATGAAACTCAGTAAAGATATTATGATCATGAAAAGAAACTCATTATTATCCAAAAATAAGATATCTAATAATATAACCAGCAATGAAATCTATTCACCTATCAAAACATGGTACTAACTTAACTATTTAATAAAGAATATTCACACAAAAATGATGAAAAGTTTGGAAACAACGAAAGCATATATCTGGCCCGTTGTCGCTCTATTAGTAGTATAGTAGCTTCACCGAGATCTCTGCTTTGACTCAATTGTTCTTTGCTCTGAAAAAACCTGCTTCCCGCTTGTGTCACGCAAAGTAGCATAAAAACAATGAGTTGGAACTTTCTCACCAATATTTATTTTTCCGCCCCCGTAGATTTCTCTAAGGGTGGCCAGTGGGCCGGGCTCGGGTCTGGCGAGCCGGGTCTGGCGGGGTCGGGGCGGGACGGGAGAAGGGGTCGGGGTCGGGGTCGGCGGGCTCTGGCGGGGTCGGGTCTGGCGGGACTGGAGCAAGTCCCGTCCCGATCCCGATCCCGTCGGGCTCGGGTCGGGGCGGGCTCGGGGCGGGGTCGGGCTCGGGGCGGGATACGGCGGGTTTTCATTTTTTTTTTTTTTAAATAACATATGTATAAAAAAAACTCAAAAAACAAAATAAAATAGTGTAATAAAAACATCCCAATGCTGTTTTTGTGCCTCTTATATTATTTAATAGACATATGATTTTTTTGTAATACAAATACAATTGTCTAAAATCTAAATTGCAACTTTGTGGTGTTGTCCAAAAGTTACAAATTACATAATAAAATTACAATTAAAAAAATTACATTCTCAAAAAAACCTGTTCTAATTGCTTGATGATTTCATGTGGTTCTTCGGTTGGAATTGGTATTTGTTGGTCAAATTGATCCACGTCGCTTCCACTACCTTCGGTTAAGATTTCGTTGTAGTTTTCATCATCTTCTTCGTTGATCTCCGGTTGACCGCACCTTCTCCGCTCCGCTCGTATCCAATCTCTGAATAATACTGCAATTTCAAAGTGTCTCCGGCTAATGAGTGTTTGTGGTCTCCTATTTGATATCCGTCACAGAAAAAGCGCTTTCAGACGCAGCTTGACGACGCTTGAATGTTCAAAACATCTCGAGCCATCAATGAAAGTGTCGGAAAGGTCTTCTCATTCCCTCCAAGATTTGACAAGAAGTCTTCATGTCCATCTTCATTGATAACTTCTTGATACTGCATGAACCTGCAAAACAAAAATATCCAACTCTCTAATTTGGTTAGTAGTAGAGGTACGATCAAGCACATTCTATTTCTCGAGGCTTTCAATACTAGCCGCAGAAAACAAGATGTCTTTGTGAGGTTGTATTGAAGATGAAGAAGATGGTATGGAAGCTGGTAAGTTACTAGCATTTTCTTGTTGATAAAATCTATATATATTTTTGCATTGGTGTTCTACGCTAGACAATACTTCTTCTTTAGTTTGTTCAATAGGTGGTGGGTGATTTAGATTTTTGGGACTTGGAGGTGGTAGTACTTCTATACAATCGTAAATAGTTTCAATTAGTGATTTAGTACCGCCTATTTTAATAGTAGGATTTAATACAGAACCAATAATATAAATAGAGGGAATAGGAATAAAATATTTTTTTATTTTGAGAAACATTTTTTTAATAGCTGCCTTATAAGCTGATTTTTCCATATATTCACTAAGTAATAAAAATATTAGAGTTATATAAAATAACATAGTTGAAATAGTAGGATAATATATACCGGAAAATTCTTTTGTTGCTTGAAAAAATTTCTCTAAAAATACAATAAGTTCGGAAATTTTTTCCCAATCACTATCTAAAATCATATCAGGTGGCCTTTTATTATTTGAGTTAAAAATAAAGTTATAGGTAATTTATAGTCATAAGCAACAAGTAGTTGCTCGTATAAAGAATTCCACCTAGTGGATACTTCTTGTGGAATTTTTCTAAAAGGTAGTCCACAATCATGACAATTTTTTTTATATTCTTTTCTACGTTGTACTTTATTACTTTTAAAAATAAAGTTTATAGCAAATTGTATTTTACTAAGAATGTCTTCAAAAGTGATAGACCATCCTTTACAATTAAGTTATATATATGGCACGCACATTTTATATGAAAATGGTCTGGAAAAGACGGAGTTAAGCTATTTTTTAAAATTGTAATTGCGTAATTGTTATTAGAAGCGTTATCTAATGTAATAGTCATAATTTTATCGGTAATTCCGTAATAATCGCACACTTGATAAATATTTTCTGCAATAAAAGTACCAGTGTGCCTATCATCTATATATCTATACGCTAAAATACGTTTTTGCATAGACCATTTATAATCTATCCAATGACAAGTTACAGTTAAATAATCATGGCCGTTAGTACTACGACCTATATCAGACGTGATGGATACTTTGCCATTAAAATGATATAATGAAAACGTAAATATTGTTGATATTCATGCGCGAATTTAAATACATCTCTCTTAACAGTTGATCTAGGAAAACCGTTAAAAGCAGGATTATATATATCTCTAATGTAATGAAAAAAACCGGGAGATGAAGGAAATGAAAAAGGCAAACCCTCCACAGCAACTAATTTTGATATTGCTTCCCTATCTCTATGTTTATTGTATTTAGGGCCTACAATTCCCCCCGTCATAGGGTTAATTTGACCTTGTACTTGGTCCGGGACAATATTAGTATGTGAACCTTGTCCTGATGGAGCGGGCGTTTGCGCACCCGGTTTTGAAGCCTGGTATTGGGCATACCTAGCTGGATGAGCACTTACTACGTGTCTAATTAAACCCCCCGTCCCACCGTGACCTTTTCCAGTTTTAAATTTTAAAACATTTTTACAAATTTTACATATGGCTACTTGATTCTCTACGTCCCTATCAAAAAATGTCCATGCATCTGATTTTAATGGTCGTTTTGCTGGACCTCGTCTCATACTAGGGGGAATAGGAGGTATTTCAGTTGAAGGTGCACTAGTGGGTGTGTTGTCATCAACATTAGTGGGTATATCATCTAGATCATCTTCTAAATTAAAGTCTTCTTGAGTTCCAGAAAATAGCTCCTGGTCTAAATCTAATGGTATTGTAGGAAAATGTTGAGTATCAACAAAATCATCCTGTGTAGGAATAAGATGACTAGAAGAAGTACCCTTGCCCTGGTTGCCCCTACTAGAAGAAGCACCCTTACCCTTACCCTTAAACATACCTTTTAATCCTTCCATTTTAATTATGATAATAAATAAATAAATAAATAAATAAAGACAATAAAATTAAGTGATATAAACTAAATAAACAGACAATAATAATTTAATGAAGGAACGAATGTACCAAACGCCGACGTAACGTCGGCGACGTAATCGAGAGGTTGAAAATTGAAACTTTGCTCGATGGAAGATCCTCAAGCTAGTTGCCAACTTCACTACCAATTCCCAAATGAATAAATAAAATTGAATATTTAGCAAACAATGTAGACTTGTAGAGAGATATATTGAGAAATTAGAGAGATTGTAGGAAGATTTGTGAGAAAGATGAAGAGAAAATGAGTTATTTATAGTTGAAAAATTGGGTTAAAGTGTAAATATAATAACTTATGGGTTAAAAATAAATATTAAGGGGTAGGGGTTGGGGAGGGGGCTAAAATGACCGTTGTGTGGCCATTTTAGATTATGGCCGTTGGTGCAACGGTCATTCTTGCAAGAAGCGAGGGTCGGGCGGGCTCGGGTCTCGCGGGCTGGGCGGGCTCGGGTCTCGCGGGACGAGACATCGTCCGTCCGAGTTCGAGTCCCGCCTCGCATTTTATTTTTTTTTTGGCGGGGTCGGGGCGGGACCGGGGCAGGCTCGGGACGGGCTCGGGTCGGGGTCGGGCTGTATGAGTTCCGCCAAGATAATGCGAGACAAGACTTAGCAGAAATGATTATTCTCCATGAATACCCACTAAGCATGGTTGAGCATTATGGCTTTAGAAAGTATTCTAATACTCTTCAACCAGGTTTCAAGGTTCCCTGCCGCAACACAACAAAAAAAGACATTCTCCAACGACACAATGTCGAAAAAGAGAGTATAAGTGTTTTGTTAAGGAAAGTCAAAGGAAGGTTTTCTTTGACTACCGACATGTGGACTGCAAACTATCAAAAAAAAAGGATACATGGCTGTCACCGCACACTTCATTGATAATTCATGGAAACTCCAAAGTCGAATCATCAGGTAAGTTGTAATGTATTCCATCTCCTAATCTATATATATGTAATTGCATAGGTAAGTTGTAATGCAAGTTGTAATGTGGTAACTGGTTGTGATTATTTGATAGCTGTGGTCTTCTATGATTATGTGATTATGCAAGTTTTTATTTCAAAATTCTTAATAGTAGTATTATGTTCATATCAATCTTATAGGTTCTTGTATGTCCCGGCACCGCATACAGCTGAGGTGCTTGCCGAGTCTTTAAAAGAATGCATTCAATCTTGGAATCTTGATCTTAGATTGTCTTCTATAACGGTTGATAACTGCACTACAAATGATGCAATGATGAATTTATTGCGTTTGGAGTTTCCTTATGGTTCATTGATGTTGCATGGGCGTTTTCTCCATATGCGTTGTTGTGCACACATACTTAATTTGATTGTTCAAGATGGCTTATGTGCCGTTTTCAAAGAGGGTATTGAAAGAATTAGGGAAAGTGTTGTGTTTTGGACTTCATCACATAAGAGAGCTCAAAAATTTGAACAAGTAGCTAAGCAAGTTGTTCCTGATTGTTCAAAATCACTTATACTTGATTGTAAAACTCGATGGAATTCGACGTATGACATGCTTCTAGTTGCTATGAAGTTTAAGGAGGTGTTTGTTGTTTTAAGTGCGCGAGATAATTTGTACAAAAATCCACCACTTAGTGAAGATTGGGATAAGGTTGTGAAAATATGTGAACTATTGGAAGTGTTTAATGATATTACACATCAATTTTCTGCCTCGACGCATCCGACTGCCAATATTTATTTCCCTAGAATTTGTGAGATTAGAATCTTATTAACCAACTTGTTGTCCTCGCCTACCATTTATATAGGAAAAATGGTTGAGATAATGCTAGATAAATACAATAAGTATTGGTTAGATGTTAACGGTCTTATGGGCGTGGCAACTATACTTGATCCTAGGTTCAAGATGGCTCTCATTCGGTTTTACTTTGCTAAAATTTATGATACGCTTGTTGTTGATGTCGAGGTAAAAAGGATTTATGATTTTCTAAAGGAATTGGTGGATGAGTATGGGCACAAAAATGGTAATAATCCAGCCTAGTAGTAATCACATGTCTTCAACTGATGTTACAAGTAGTATGAGAATGGGGTACATGCAAGAGTTTGCACAATTTGTGTCACAAGACAATAGTAAAGTTGGACTAAAATCGATTTAGAGAAGTACTTGGAAGCTGAAACCTGTACCACTTGTGGATGATTTTGATATTCTTAATTGGTGGAAAACAAATGGAAATAATTATCCCATTCTCCAACAAATAGCAAGGGATATATTGAGCATTCCAGTTTCTACTGTCCCATCAGAATCCGCATTTAGCACTAGTGGACGTGTACTTGATCCTTATCGTAGTCGACTTCTTCCGGAAACGGTGGAGGCATTAATGTGTGCTCAAACTGGATTTGGCGGATCTTAAAGGTAACATTAATTTGATTAAATTATTTATGTTGTATTAAATTGAAGTTAGACTCTAATTACTTTGTTTATAATTTATACATTATGCAGGTGGTGGTGATGTCAAGGAGATGGAAATATGTGATCTTGAGGAATAAGGCGATCGATTTTGTTGGCTTGTCGCTAATCGATGTGATCAAAGCGGCTTCTTGATGTTGCTCACGCTAATCGATGTTGTCTTTGTCTTCGCCTTTGTCTTCTTTGCTATCTTCTTTGGCTTGCTACTAATTGTTGTTGGCTCTTGCTAATTCTTTCTTGGCTTTCTTTATTCTTTGGCTTCTTGATGTTGCTACTGCTAACTGATGTTGCTGTCTTGCTGCTGTCTTGCTGCTATCTTGCTGCTGGCTTGCTACTAATTGTTGCTGGCTCTTTGCTAATTCTTCTTCCGCTTTCTTTCTTCTTTGGCTTCTTGATGTTGCTTGCTAATCGATGTTGCTATCTTCTTCTTTGGCTTGCTACTAATTGTTCTTTGGCTTTCTTTGCTAATTCTTCTTGGCTTTCTTTGTTCTTCTTGAGCTTCTTGATGTTACTCTGCTAAGCGATGTTCTTTGTCTTCTTCTTGTCTTCTTTGCTATCTTCTTTCTTTGGCTTGCTACTAATTGTTCTTTGGCTCTTTGCTAATTCTTCTTGGCTTTCTTTATTCTTCTTTGGCTTCTTGATGTTGTTGTGGCTTCTTGATGTTGTTATTGCTTCTTTGGCTTCTTGATGTTGTTGTTCTTTGAAACTTTGGCTTACTTATGTTCTTCTTTGCTAATCGATGTTACCTTTGCTAACTTGGATCAACTTTGTTTTTGTCATTTGTTAACTATTTGGTGTGCACGAAAATATTACTTGTTTGAATTTGACTATTGTTGGTTGTATTTATTTGTCATTTCTTTTATTTCTAATATTACTGGTTTGAATTTATTAGATAATCTTGCTATGCTAAAAGAGTAGAAGAAGATAATAGAGAAATGTTTGTGGAGGCGGGTACAGGCGGGTATTGACGGGTGACGGATATCCACTTGGGTGGTGGAGCGGGTGTGGATTTAAGAATATAACCGCCTAGGCGGGTATGGATGTTGAAATTGTATCCGCCACGGGTGGCGGGTGGGTGGCGGGTATAAAATTTTCTGGCGAGTGCAGTGCGGGGAGGGTACCGCACCGCCCGCCATTGCCATCCCTAGTCCCGGCCCACTGGCCAGCCCTAGATTTCTCCCTGCCTTGGTGCCATTCGAATTGAAAATTTTAAAATAAGGTAATATAAATTACATTAACCAAGTACCAAAAAGGAATTGGACGCAAAACATGTGAAGGTTTTTAACACAGTTTTCCATACCGCTTGAAATAAAATAACCACCAATTTGACGGTTAGGACAATCGTAAATGCAATTAATAAGTACTGATTTTGGGCTTCAAGAATGAAGTTATTTGAACGCAATAAAGGGTTGGGGAGAAAGTGGCAAAACGATTGTCGCACCAGTTTTCCTTTTAGATTTTTTATTATCCTAAAAGGAAGGGGTTAGACATCATTTAAGATCCGCTAACTTACGATTATTCGATCTAACTTAAGTTAATTATTATGCTAAAAGAAAAAATACATGTTTAAAAGTATAAAATTAAAATAACGTTGCAAGTAGTTTAAAAAGATGCATTTTAACAAAGTAATGATTTTTCCCTTTTTGAGAATTTTTTGCAAAAGTGATTGTGATTTTGAGAAATAAAATCCGAAAAGTATGTCGGACTTTGTTTATAAAAATACATATAAAATTGTTTTTTTTAGATAAAAACATACATTGTAAGACATTATTTATAAAATGTATGCAAATCAAAGTAGATTTTCGGATAGAAAGCATGCATTTGTATGGTATTGATTATAAAATATATGCAAAGTTAAAAAAAAATGCATTTGGATGACATTGATTATAAAATATATACAAGGTGAATTTTTTGGTAAAATATGCATTTGTATAGCATTATTTGCAAAAATACATGCAAAGTTATACATGCAAAAACACACATTTTTATTGCATTATTTACATAATATATGCAAAGTAATTTTTTTTGGACAAATCATGAATTTTTTGACAATTGATAGGAAGGAGAAAAGCAAATTATTTATAATGCCAAAGAAGTAAAAAAAAAAATTGGCAATCATTTTGAGTTGCAAATGGAAAAAAAGACAAACTTATTTGTATGATTAATAAAGCGAATAAAAGATGACTAATATTGTTTTGAAAATTTTGAATATGCATGACAAGCTTAAAAATAAATAACCAACGGAGGATTTTTATTTTTTTGAACTAACCGAGCCTAAAAATAAATAAACGAGCGACGAATTTCCAATTTTAAATCTACTCTTTCAAGATTATTAATTCTAAGCCTACATATTCTAAACATTTCAATAATTTACACAAGTACAATATATATTACAATACAAAATAAAACAAAAACTGAATTAAAGAAACATAAAACAACAATATATTCTTCTCCGAAGGGTAACTTGTCTTCTTTGACTTTCATAAATATGCCTCGCAAGCCGTCAAGAACAAACAGTTAGAAAACAGTTGAATATAAATAACTTAAGATCCGTATCCAAAACAGTAAATGTTTTGATTACGGATGACTCAGACTTAAATTAAGAAAAGATCATTCCAATCACGTCGTGGCTGCGAACATGACTCGTTGGTCATTTAGTTGCCTTGCCTACTGAACATATTGGTCTCTCGGATGAAAAAAAGATTTAAGTTTCATCCTTGCCCAGAAGTTCTTATTTCCGTCTTTTCAACTGTGGAGGCCTCAAAAATCGACGGATATTTTTTCATCGGCCAATGTAGTATCAGGTTCAAATCAGTAAATTTTCAGAAATATTGCAGCTGTCCGAAACAGTCTTAAAGCAGCAGTTTTCAGCCGAGAAACCAGCGGCAATTGGGCTAAAAATACAGCAGTGAAGTGGTTAAAATTGCAGCAGCGTTTGGCCTCAAATACAACAGTCAGGTACAGCTGAATTCTGTCCCAAAATATGCATCGAATGGCAACCGACAACTTTTCACAGATGTAGCAACCCAACCCTCAGAATGCAGCCAATAACAACAAAACAGCAGCTGTTTGTTTCATCAAGTGTAGCATCTATTTTTAAATGATGAAGTATAGCAACTGAATGAATGTAGTAGCTTCCTTTCGGAGTAGTAACATTTCGAACCAGCAGCCAAATGTGGCGGTAAACAACCAAGAATGATGCAGCAACTATTCTCAAAACAGAAGCAGCATATGCCAGATGCAGGCTCTGTTCTTTAGAACCCAAAGCCCAAAATGTAATAGCAATAGTGAGGCATTAGGTGCAGCCACCGTATTTAAAAGGAACAGCCCAAAGAATGGAGCAAAGTAGTTCATACAAGTGTATCAATTCACTTAAAATTACACGACATATTCTACAAGATGATTTCCAGAAGAATAAGGATGCCAACAAAACAACAAATGAATTTGAGAACTTGTTATCAAACATCCAGCTGAAGATTAGGCAATCAAAAGGGATTACCACCATCCATATACCGATGCCACAACAAGATCAAAAGGTTTCTAGAACCTTAAGCATGGCAGGCTATCGGAGGAGGCTAAACCAAACCCAAAGCTTGCCTCGACTTTCAGCAGGCAAAGCAATATAATAAAAGATTTCAAACAAGGGAACTATCAATTTGGGACTGGCTAAATACACACATATGTGCCCAGATCAGTCAACATACTAATATGGTAAACCAAATGACTCAGAAGGCATTATATGCTGTCATGGATGCAGATTAGCATTTAGATAGATAAAGACAGATAGATGACTAATTCAGAAGACATTTTAAGATATGAAGATGGGCAAGTATCCAGTTAAGACAACATTTCAAGAAGGTGCAGAATCATTTAGACTAGACTAAGCATACAAGACCATTTTTTGTTATATATTGGACATATTCATGCTGCACACCAATCAAGGTAACATTACTAGCAGAACACTGCTTAATCAGGTTAGCATACATGTAGGTACTCTTAACATGACACAATTGTTCCAATAGTAGCCTAGGCATGGTCTAAGTAGAACCAAACTTGGCAAGTCAGTGGAATAACATGATTCAGGAGCTTTTCACATTAGAGGATGAGACATCTTGACACTGAATGGATAGCATACAATAGCATGCAATTCAATGACCTTTTAAAACACAAAGAAATGAGTTATACCACCAGCCACATATGATATCTCAAATATACAGGATCCTTTTAAAACCAAAGCATGCACACAGGGTATCAGCCATGTTATACACTAAGTATGTTATCACTTAGACAGATAGGATAAGCATATACTAGTCCAATGGACATGTGGAGCAGACAGATCACCAAGGAATAATATTAGACTTGCACATCTATTCTAGCATTTTCATTTCTCTATTCTAAAGATGAAATAATTGCCAAGTTGAATATAATCACCTACTGAAATCAGTACCAAACAGTACCGCATATCACACCCTATTTGAATATGGTCTAATATGTCATGCCTTAAACCTAACGCAATACACAACCAATTATCATATTTTTAGAAACACGTTGATAATAATATTCTAACACGTGCACATCTACCAAATAGCTTAACGATAAAGTGATTTAGACAGATTATCCAAACATCATACATAATGCAGATTAAGCATTTAACAACAAAAATAACTAAGCTACATCAATTAGTAGAACATACAACACACAAAGAAGAAAGTAAAAGGGATTGAAAGGAGTTTGAAATTACTGACTTTAGAACTCTAATTTTCTGATTTGAGAATCGGATTCTGGACCTAGAAACAGTCAAAAACAGACCTTCGATTCTGATTTCTTTCGGACTCCGACCCGAAACAAAAACACTTTCTTTTTCGGATTCGGCCCAAAACAGACCTCAAACCCCCTTTTTTAGAACCCGAAATCAGAATCCCTTTTTTTTTAGAACCCGAAATCAGAATCCCCCTTTTTTTTCAATTTCGGACTTTTTGGGAATGAATAGCAAGGAAGGTGAATGCAAAAAATCAAGAATAAAACAGATTTTGGCCCCTTTTCTTGAAGAACAAAGGGGGGGTTTTATAGGTGGATCCCCCCCCCCCAAAATCGAGCTTGAATTCAAAATAAAGAGGCCAAAAAGCAACGATTTTGGAACGGATTTTAGGGGTATGGGTTGCGCATTTTCGGGGATGATGGGTTGGTGGTGTCAGGGCAGAGGGGGTTGGCGGTGGTGTCGGGTGAGGTGACCGGCGATGTGGGTCGCAGGTATGGTGGCAGCGGCGATTTGGGGGTATGGGTAAAGAAAGGGGTGTTTTTGTTTGGGTTTGGTTAGGTTTAGGGGTTAAAGGGAGGGGTGTCGGATTGGGCTTGGGCCGGTTCGGGTGAAGGGGATTGGGCTACTGGGTTTGTTTTGGGGTGTTTTGTGGGTTGTAGACATGTTGTTGGAGTTAAGGAAAAATTGGGTTGTGGGTTTAAAATATAAAAAGGAGTTTAATATTAAAAATGTTTTAAAGAAATATAAATTATTTAAAATAAGTTATAACGATGTGATAATAATAAAACGTAATATTTGTGAAATTCTTAATGCTCAAAAAATAAAAATAGAAATGCGATGAAATTTGCGAAAATAAAATAACATGGAGTGTTAGGGTAAAATTATGATTATGGTTTTAATAGGCGAATGATAGTAAAAAAATGTGAATAATAATAATAATAATAATAATATTTAAAAATAATTTATATATATATATATATATAAAAAAATGTGAATAATAATAATAATAATAATAATATTTAAAAATAATTTATATATATATATATATATATATATACGGAACAAAATTGTGTGACAGAAAAGATAAATGTAACATTCTAGGCTTTAGAGGTACGGACATAACCTCTTCAAAACCCTAACTTTATATAATAAAGCTATAAATAGAATCCTCGGACCAAAAAAGGAAAAAGACATCAATGACTATTTTGTACATTAGAATAGACCTATCAGCTTGTCATATGAACAATCTGAATTTCTGTGGAGGAAAAACCTTCCACCGGGCATTCCAAACCCATCTTACAAAAGCGATAAATGAAAGTACCAATATTTCAAGAAAGTATCTGATTGTAGCAGAGAAAGTACCAAATATTTCATCAATGACAACACTTCTCTCGTATACAGATGCTGATTGAGTGGCTGTCCAGACACCAGACGATCTACGTCTGGCTATTATATGTTTCTTGGTAATAACTTAGTCTGATGGTCTGCGAAGCGTCAGTCGACTTTATCCCGTTCCAGTGCAGAGGCCGAATATTGAGGGGTAGCTAATATGGTCTCTGAATCATGTTGGTTACGTAATTTACTGTTAGAGCTGCGTTGTCCTATTCAGAAAGCGACCTTGGTTTATTGTGATAATATTAGTGTCATTTACCTTTCTAGTATTTTGGTTCAGCACTAGCGCACTAAACATATCGAGATGGACATTCACTTTGTTCGTGAAAAGGTTACTTGTGGGCATGTTCGCGTCTGCCATGTCCCGTCCAGGTATCAAATTGCCGACATCTTTACGAAGGGTCTTCTCTCGGTCCTTTTTGAAGATTTTAAGGACAGACTCAGCGTTCGAAGACCGCCCGCTCAGACTGCGGGGGTGTGTTAGATATACATAATATACTCTATGTATATTGTGTATATTATGTATCCCGAAATTGCCAAAGAACACTGCCCACCCATGGGCAGTCTCCCGTTCTCCTCTAATTTGTACAATTATGTAATGTAATATTGTAGTGTAATTAGTATTGTACACTTACCATAATTGTATAGTTAGTCTCCAAATAGAATAAGGTTTTAGGAATAGGATTCTTCTATTATGGAAATATGTAACTTGTATATATACTCTTTCAATTAATGAAAATAATCAATGGATTATTTCTTTCATGGTATCAGAAGTGTAGGTCAAACAACAATTTCTCTCCCAAAAATTCTTGTTCTTCAACCAAGCATAAACTTAGCCTCCCTCCTCGGTTTTTGGCACCTTTTTCCGCTCTCAAAATCTCTTCTCCAAATCCCTCTATCACCTATTGTTCTTTCGTTATGTCTACGTCAAAGAACACGTTTCACCATGCCCTTGTTGTTTCTAACATCAAGAATCATATCCCTCTAATTCTTGAAATTGAAAACGTCCAATACACGATGTGTGCCGAGTTGTTCACAATTCACGCTCGTTCGCATCAAGTCATCCATCACATAATCCCCGCGGCTCCTGGTGATACGGACCTATACGCAAGGATGATCCTAAGTTATAGACAACACTTGATGCCACCATCCTTCAGTGGATTTATTCTACTATCTCTACCGGCCTATTGCGGACGATTATTGAGCCAGACTCTACGACGATGGCTGCGTGGGATAGGCTGCGTGATATATTCCAGGATAATCAAAATTCCAGAGTAGTTACCCTTGAACAAGATTTTTACCATGTCAACATGGAAAATTTTCCGAATTCAGCATATTGCAAAAGGTTGAAAGAATTGGCGGACCAACTCCGCAACGTTGGTGCGCCAGTTAGTGAGGATCGTCTTGTTTTACAGATGGTTGCTGGCCTATCCGAGGCCTATAGTGGCGTTGAAACTCTCCTTCGTCAAAATAATCCTCTTCCGAGGTTCTATCAGGCCCGATCCATGCTTACCTTGGAAGAACCCATCTTGGCTAAAAAGGCAGCTACTAATGCTAGTCTCGTGGTCATGATGACATCCTCCACGAATCCTCAAAATTTTGGTGACAATTCAAACCAAAACCGATCTCACGGGGCCAGCAAAAATAGCCTGAAAAATAATGAAAAAAATCGCGAGGGCAAACGCGGCGATTCAGGCTGTAGTCGCGGCACACAAAATAGTGGCGGTGGACCCCATCCCGATTACAGTGGGCCACCGACCCACTAGTCTCAACCTTGGGCCTCTAGGCCGTAGGCCTGGACCAGTGAACAATGGTCATACGGCCCAACTCCGCAACAGTTTCCAGCCACTGGCCAGTGGGCTTCCCAGCAACCTCGACGGCCCAATGCCTACTGGGCCAGTGGTTCCATCAGCAGTCACGGGCCAGGGCAACACGCAAGAGTTCTTGGGCCCCGGCCTCCTCAAGCCAAACATGCAGCAGGCCCCACTTAGACCGATATTGAAGCCGCGATGCACACACTTAGTTTGACTCCACCGGACCCGAATTGGTATATGGATACCGATGTCACTACCCACATGACATCCGATTCAGGTACTCTCTCCTCTTATTCCAATTTGAGCAACCCTTGTGGCATAATCGTTGGTAATGGTAATTCTGTTCCAATTAGTGGTTATGGTCATAAAACTTTGTCAACCCCCCCACATCCACCCCTTATCTTGAAAAATACCCTTCATGCCCCCAAATTGATTAAAATTTTAATGTATGTCCGTAAATTCACCACTGACAATTCCGTGTCTATTGAATTTAATCCATTTGGTTTCTCTGTGAAGGATTTCAAGACGGGGAGTCCTCTCATGAGGTGTGATAGTAGGGGAGATCTTTATCCTATCACACAACCAGTTCCGGTCCATCGAGTCAAACCTTACCGTCGTCGTTTGCAACCCTTGGCCCTTCCTTGTGGCATGCTCGTCTTCGTCATCCGGGGTCGTCTATTTTGTCTTCCTTAGATAAAAATATTTTTATTTCATGTAAGGGTACGCGTAGTACTCCGACTTGTCATTCTTGTTCTTTAGGAAAAATTATTCGGTTGCCGTTTGTAGACTCTACTTCTCATACTTTAATGTCATTTGATATTATTCATAGCGACTTATGGACATCTACTGTTCTTAGTTCTTTGAGTCATCGGTATTATGTTCTCTTTTTGGATGATTATTCTACATTTTTATGGACTTTTCCGATAGAGAAAAAATCTCAAGTTTTTCCATCTTCTTAAAATTTAGAGATTTCATTAGAACACAATTCGAACGAGAAATAAAAAATATCCAATGTGACAATGGCAAAGAATATGATAATGGGGGGTTTCGGGAATTTTGTGCAAATAATTGGATCAATTTTCATTTTTCTTACCCTCACACATCTTCACAAAATGGGAAAGCCGAACGAAAAATTCATACCATCAATAACATTGTTCGCACTTTATTGATTCATGCTTCCGTACCCCCATCATTTTGGCATCATGCTCTACAAATGGCTACATATCTTCTTAACATTCTTCCTTCCAAAGGTTTGACGTATTATTCCCCCCGATAAATTTTATATAATAAAACACCTTCGTATTCCCATAGAGTCTTTGGGTGCTTGTGTTATCCGTTATTTTCGTCCACCACAATTAACAAACTTCAGGCCCGGTCTACTCCGTGTGTGTTTTTGAGTTTTCCGTCTAACCATCGTGGTTATAAATATTTTGATTTATCATCTAATAAAATCATCATTAATTGCCATGTCATTTTTGATGAATCCCAATTTCCGTTTGCTAAGGTTAGTAATCCCGGGCCTATTTCATATAATTTTTTGGATGATGGTATTTTCCCGAAACTTATTCACTATTTTTCGGACGTGTCCCGTACCCCAACTCCGCCAGCGATCCCACTGCCCGTTGGTCCTCCCCAAACAACGTCGTCTACACATCTGGGTCCAGTAACTGGGCCATCAATTCTACCAGTTCTGGCCCAGTTCCGGGTACTGTTTCGGGGTCCAGTGTTGGCCTAGTTCCCGTGTCCAACTCTAGTTTCAGTTCCCAATTTGGGCCAGCAGGCCCACTGCCTGCTGGCCAGTCCGTCCCAAGTCACAAAAATTCCCAAAATCCACCTGCCTCTGCCTCGAGTCATAGACCAATCACTCGTAGTCAACGGGGGGTTTTTAAACCAAAAAGATATTTTAATTTACATTCTAATGTTCTTAAATCACATTTACCCCGTAATCCTATGTCTGCATTGAATGACCCGAATTGGAAAATTGCTATGACCGATGAATATAATGCTCTTATTGATAATAAGACGTGGGAGTTGGTGCCCCGTCCATTTGGTATTAAATATTATTAGGTCTATGTGGATTTTTGCTCATAAGGAAAATTCAGATGGTTCATTTGCCCGACATAAGGCACGACTTGTAGGTGATGGTAAGACTCAGCAGGTTTGTGTGGATTGTGGTGAGACGTTTAGTCCGGTGGTCAAGTCGGCTACCATTCGCACTGTGTTTAGCTTGGCTCTTTCGAAAGCATGGACTATTCATCAGTTAGATGTAAAGAATGCTTTCCTACATGGTGATCTCAAGGAAACAATCTGTATGCATCAGCCTTTGGGATTTAGGGATCCCAACCATCCTCATCATGTCTGTTTGTTGAAGAAGTCCTTATATGGGCTTAAGCAGTCTCCACGGACCTGGTATACGCGGTTTTGCCGACTATGTTTTGACTATTGGGTTCACTCACAGCAGGTCGGATAATTCCTTGTTCATCTATCGTAGTGGTTCGTCCTTGGCCTATATTCTGTTATATATAGATGATATTATTCTGACTGCCTCTTCCGATGCCTTACGCTAGTCTATTATGACAATGCTCAACTCTGAGTTTGCTATAAAAGACTTGGGGCCCTTGAGTTATTTTTTGGGGATTGCTGTCACTCGTCATGCAAATGGGTTGTTCTTATCCTAGCGGAAGTATGCAACTGAGATCATTGAAAGGGCTGGGATGTCATCCTGTAAGTCCACTTCCACTCCCGTTGATACTAAGCCCAAAGTTGGGGCTGCGGTTGGCGTACCATATGAAAATCTGACCCGCTATCGCAGTCTTGCAGGGGCCCTTCAGTATCGTACATTCACGAGACTCGATATTACGTATGCCATACAACATGTGTGTTTTTTTATGCATGATCCCAGAGTTGAGCACATGAATGCGCTCAAACGCATCCTTCGGTATATTCAGGGTACACTTGACTATGGCTTGCATCTATATCCTTCATCAATGACAACACTTGTCTCGTATACAGATGCTGATTGGGGTGGCTGTCCGGACACCAAATGGTCTATGTCTGGTTATTATATATTTCTTGGTAATAACTTGGTCTCATGGGCTGCGAAGCGTCAATCGACTTTATCCCGTTTCAGTGCAGAGGCCGAATATTGAGGGTAGCTAATGTGGTCTCTGAATCATGTTAGTTACGTAATTTACTGGTAGAAATTCATTGTCCTATTCAGAAAGCGACCTTGGTTTATTGTGATAATGTTATTGCCATCTATCTTTCAGGTAATCCGGTTCAGCACCAGCGCACTAAACATATCGAGATGGACATTCATTTTGTTCGCGAAAAGGTTGCTCGTGGTCAAGTACGCGTCTGCCATGTCCCTTCCAGGTATCAAATTGCAGACATCTTTACAAGAGTCTTCCTTCAGTCCTTTTGAAGATTTTCGAGACAGTCTCAGCGTCCGAAGACCGCCCGCTATGACTGCGGGGGTGTGTTAAATATACTAAATATACATAAGATATACACGTTATGCACGTGTATATCCTATGTATATTTAGTCTCGGTATAGGTCTCGGTTTTGTATAGGTATTGTACAAGGTTTTGTATAGTTGTAGTGTACCTTAATTAGTCTTATACTCTTACCATAATTGTATACTTAGTCTCCAAATATAATAAGATTTTAGAAGTAGAATAGGAATATGATTCTCCTATTATGAAAATATGTAAATTGTATATATAGTCTTTCAATTAATGAAAATAACCAAGAGATTATTTCTTTCACTAAAAACCTCTAACAAATCAAAACCCTAATTAAGAACTAAATAAATTTGAAAAATTTATTTTCATCATTCTAATTTACGTGATATAGTTTATAGAGGGGAGTGTTGGATTTAAGAAAGAGCAAAAGACTTTTAAAATTTATGATCTAAAATTTTCACTCAATCGCTTTATATATAAGGATCTATTTTACTAAATTACTTATTAATTATGCATGATTTTAAAATCTAAATTTAACTGTTATTACTTCATAAGTTATTTAATTATAAGACTAATATTATAAAAAAAACTCTCTTGATTTGCTCAAACTAACAAGTAAAATGAAAAATTTATTTTTATATAAAAGTCAAGTAAAATGGAACGGATGGAGTATGCCATATATATTTGAGTGGCTATAAACTTTTGAAACTTCTAATCTTAATAAATAGTTAACTATTTTCAAATTAAAATGTGTTTTATTATTTTGTTACAAATTAAAAAAAATGCATCACATAAATTAAAACGGGGCGATTAAATTTAGTTTTAAAAAATTAAGATATTATAAATTATCTGTTTCCGCAAATAAAATCGGCAAGAAAAATATTTAGTACTTATAACGTTTACCCCAAGAAAGAAGGCTTTATACATGGCAAACTCCTTAAACTTGCAAGGATATTCCATTTAGACACTCGAATTAAGTCTTGTTAAATTTGAACACATCAACTCCTAATAAAGTGTTTCAATTAGACACTTTTGATACACATTTTGAAAAAACTTTTGCGCATGATTTCATTCGTCTATTTGGTAGTTAAGTTAACTACAAAAAGTATGTCATTTCCTTTAATTATACACATCAAACCTCAAATAGAAATGTCTGTAATTTTACGACTTATTGAGGTGAATACGCATGATTAAAAGAGATGTCATATTTTATGTGGTTAACTTAACTATTTAATGCACGTAAAAAAATATACGTAATTATTTTTTCAAAATTTGAAGTGAAAATATCTTTATTAGAACTTGAGATATTTAATCGTGACATAACTTAATTTAAATTTCTAAATGAAATATCTTGTCAAATTTAAGAGGTTGGCTATCTATTAAGTGAATAAAGAACAGATGTCTTCATTCTGCATGAAAGTTAAAGGCATAGCCGCACAGGACATGTTCATCAATTTCCTATCTACGTGCTTATGTTACCATCTGCATGTTATTGTCTTTTGACCATTTTTGTGCTTTGCTGTTTACGTTGAATGAAAGAAAGCGAGGGTCTCCGTGCATGTATTATTTGATTGTTGTGGGGTCACCATTTTTCCTTAATGTTTCTAACTCGGCTTGTGGCCGAAGAAGTTATCACGGACGAGCCACATGCAGGGAAACTTGCACGTGTTCTTTTTCTTTTAGAGGTTAATTTATATTTACACTACTTTTTACCTTCATTTATTGTAAAAATGAACCTATTTTACTTTTAAGATGACTCCTTTTATACCATTTAACCCATATTTTATTAAGTAAAAATTTATAAATTTACCCATTTCAAAATAAATTTAAATACGTAATGTTTGAAATTTCAGAAAAAATACTTGGAATTTTATATGACTCAAGTTTAATTATTTTTTATTACACTTCAATCATATATGATTAAATTCAATCTCTTTTGCCAAAGCTTCACGTAGAAATGCCTGAACCCATATTATTGTCTGGAGTTGGACTTTAATTCAAACATTGCATATCTGCAACTATTTGGGTTGACGTGTAAACTTTTTAAAAATTGGATATATTAAATAATGGTGTCTAAATAAAATATATACCTCATAAATTTTTTACTGATATCTCCTAAGAATATGTGAAGGTCTTACATTAAGTAACATTCCAAAATTATGGTCGAAGTGCACGGATATTCGATTTTTGGACCACCCGTTTAAGTCATATCTATAGTGTGTAAAAAGTTATAAGTCTATCAATTTTGGAAACTTTAAATATATGGTGTGTGAAATTAAGCGTAACAAAGTTAAATATCTAAAATTTTATATGGCTGAAGTTCAACACATACGATTGAAGTTCAGACAATCTTATCTTAATTCAACCAATTTTTGTTGATTCTGTCATTTTGCATGAACTTAGTCATTTGTCTAAATTTTACTCATTTTTTAATTGAAGTTCAGGCATTTGTTTTACCTAAACCTCAGTCACATCACATACGTGGCTGAATTAAGTCATTTGCTCGAACTTCAATCATATAAGAAGAATAAAGACATCGCATGCCTGGAGTTGTTCCGAAGTACTGAGTCAACGTATAACTTTTTAAAAAAAAGAGGAATAAATTAAAGACCAATATCCAAAAAAAGAAATTCGTGAAATCTTTACAAAAATTATAGGCCATGTTTTAAAGAAATATTGACACATTAAAATCGGATGGTTTTGAACTTTTGACTTCACTTGCCCCGTGAGCAAAATTTCAAGTTAAACAAATTTTTACTTTTAATCTTGAAGATTTACCCATTAAGCAAACGGGTCAAAAGTTTAATATAACAAATTTCAAAGGTCATTGAATGTAATTCCTTAGATTAAGATCATGACTTTGGGCCAGCCCAAGGTTGGATTATAGCAGTCTTATTTTTGGGCGTAGTGGGGACATTGGATTAAGCATAGTATCAGGAAAGCTACTTATCAACAAACTTTGGAAATGTTATCTTTTCTTTTTATGATGTTTGATCTAACAAACTTTTCTAATTATTATTCAATATTTTGTTTAACAAAATAATTTTTGAGATTATCATGACTTCGTCAGTTGATTATTCTTTAAATTTCTTGAACACATAGATGGAATCTCCTTACCTATTTTCTCCTTGAAATTTTGATTCCCCTTTCAATAGTTTTCCTTTAATTAGGATTAAACCACATGTTAGTATACTATAATGCCTCTTAATATATCCATTAACTTTCTCCTTTGGTTAGTCTTTATTTGTTTGATTATTAGAATGGTCAAAGTAAGGCTGAAAAAACATATTTGATAATCAGATACTTAACAAAGCTTTAATGTCCAATTATGCTTCTTGTTTCGTTTAAAATAAAGTACTAATTAAGAAGTAGATATGCAATTTCCTAATGCATTATGTGTGTTGTATGGTCCTATTGAACAAGGATCGATGCAAATAAATTTAATAGATAAAACAGAAGCTCTCAAACAATATTTTTTTTCTCATTGTGCCAATCATATTTTAAAAGAATCCATCAATGAATCCCTCTAAAAATTTCTTGTTACCATTTTATGTGTCCTTTTCTCCTGATTTTATTCCCTATGAAATTCTCCGCATATTTAAATTAGAATTCAAGGCTTTAGTTTTGTTATAGAAGTGTTTATTTCATTTGTATTAAATTAATACATGTATTATAGGTACAATAAATTAAAATATTGTATATTATTAGAACGTACAACTGTGTACAGTTCACTGCGTTTTGGACTATCATTTAGTGGCATTCTCTGAAGATAGTGATCTTACTTATTGCAAGTACAATGTTCAATATCACTTAGGCAGCCAATGAAAAATCTTTATAACAAAAGTTGAATAATTAAATAAAAAGGACTTCAAAATGTCCCCGTAGCGAAATATGTTTCATTGTTTCATGAATATGTATTACTTTACTACTATATATAAGAGGTTAGAAGCACATAGGTGTTCGTCGATATGTGTGCTTGCCAACCTAGGATTATTTATGAAATTTCAAAATTTTGTTCTTTCTAGATGTGGTACTTATGTGCTTTGGTACCTGTATTGTTTCTCCCAAAAAAACCAAATTAACTTCTTTTTATTCCTTTGTATCCTTTGTGAAGGGGAAAGTCCAGAAGGCGAAACCCCCCACATGTACTAGAGGCCCTTTGGCCAGGTGGGATGTAAATCGAGGAATATGCGCGAGTGACAGCCCTGCAAGGGAAAGGACCAACGGGACACGAACCCAGCAACATCCCTTGCAATATTTCAGCAGAGACTTCCACCACACGGATTCGAACCCACGACGTCGGAGTGGTTATACCCCAATCACCTTGCCACTTATCAACTCGCATGTGCCCCTGGGGGCAAACTATGGTAGGGTAAACTTTTTAAAGTGACTGGTCCCACCGCATTACGGCCCCATACCCCAGAAAACCCCACCTCCGGCCTGGCCCTACGGATTAGTATACACCACTTGGCCCTACGCGTATAGAGAGATTTTTTTGGGGGAACACAGTTCCACTCTCACTGATCAAAGGACTCGAACACGGAACCTCAGACAGCAATACCCTAATGTATTGGCCACTGGTTGAACTAACTTATTTTCGTGGGGAAAGGTGGACCCCACTTAAAAAAGAAAGTCACACGCTCAATTAGGTGCCAAGTTGACAGATTACCATTTCTCTTCACAAAATATGGGTTCAACTTGAATATTTTATACCACGCGCAACTTTTGCAATCATTTTGGGACTATCAAATGTTCTGAACAAGGGCCTCACTAGAGTGACAGATGAACCGTTTGGTTTGAAGTTGGACGGGTTAAGCTGAGCTGAATTAATAGATGAGTCAATGTTCAATTCGCCTAAAGCTTATATGAGTTAAGATGGGCGGGTCAAGATGGGTTAAATAATGGGTCATAACCCAATTTGTTCAACTTGATTCATTACTTTTACAAATTTCAAACTTACCTTCTATGATATTATTTTATTTTGTATGATATTTAATTTTTTCATATCTTTATTTTAAAAATAAGAATAATATTTTTAAGAATTTTTTTATTTTTTGTAAAAGAAAAATAAATATATAAAATAATGGGTGGGAGGGCGCGGCTGGGGTGGGGGGGGGAACTGGGTAGTAAGGTAAGAGAATATCATTTTTTATAAAAAAAAATTGGAAAGTAAAAACTTCGGGTGGGGGGAGTGGGGGTGGGGTACGAAAAATTTCTCATTTTTAATAAAATTTTATATATAAGTAAAATAAATATATAAAATAAAAACTTCGGGATGGTGTGGGAGGCCATGGGGGTTGGAGTTAGAAAAAGTTTCATATTTTTAATAATTTTTTTTATAAAAGTAAAAAAATAGGAAAGAGAAAATTGAGGATGGGGGGGGGTGGAGGGTGGGGTGGGGTTAGGGTGGTAGGGGGGGAGATAAGAAATTTTTTTATATTTTTTATAAAAGTAAAAAAATATGAAATAGAAATTTGAGGATGGGGTAGGGCAATGGGGTGGGGGTGGAGGGAGTGCAGTGGGGGTTAGGGCGGTAGGGGAGAGGTAAGAAAAAATTTCATATTTTTTATAAAAGTAAAAAAAATATGAAATAAAAATTTGAGGATGGGGTAGGGCACATGGGGTGGGGATGGAGGGGGTAGGTGTGGGTAGGGCCGGGGGAGGTAAGAGTTTTTTTTATATTTTTTATAAATTGTTTATAAAAGTAAAAAAATATGAAATAGAAATTTGAGAATGGGATAGAGCAAGTGGGGGTGAGGGTAGAGGCGGGGTGTGGGGGTAGATGAGGTAGGTGGGGTAGAGGTGGGTAGGGGTGGTAGGGAGGTAGGGGATGTGGTGGAGTAGGCAAGGTAGGAGGCAGAGATTTGAGGGTGGTTCAGTGCTTGGTGGGGTTTGGTGTAGGGGGTAGGGTGGATGGATAGTGTGGTGGGTGGTTGGAGTGCGTTGGTGTATTTTTATTGTCTGAAATAATAAAGGATTTTTATATAATTATTTATAAACAAAAATCTTAATCTAGAGTGGAGCTCTAATCATTAAGATTGAGCATTTTCGTGGGTTAAGTTTGGACATCATCATGGGTTCATTGGGGCTGCTGATTTATGATGGGTCAACTTAGGCTAGCCCAAACCAACCCATCATCAAAATTACTCTTGTCCAAACCCATGAAACCTTGGGCGGATCATTTGAGTTTGGGCTAATTTGCCACATACAGACCTCACTAAGCTTTTCTTCTCACCTTTATTTATTTTTAACTTATAAACTCATCAGCATAGACATGGATATGTATATATCCACATCATAAAATTGGATCGATTATAAATATTGTTGTTGCTCGTAATAATATTTTTACCATGTTAATATTGTTAATCAGCTGTCAACATTTAATTATAAATATTACTCTAGTCATCCAAATTTATGTGATGATATTTGATTGAACACAACGTTTAAAGATAAAATAAAAATTGTTGTAATTGTTATGTAAATTAAGCTATAAAAATTTACGTTGCTATAAATTATTTTATCAAATATAAATTAAAAGTTTAAAGTTGATTTGAGTATTAAATACAGAAAGATGTCATTCTTTTTTAAGCTGGTTAAAAAAGAGTGTCACTTATATAAATTGAGATCGAGAAAGTAATAAGAAAAAAAGAAATTTATTTATGAGTGTTTTGGGAGGTAAATTGAAGGTTATTATTAGAAAATAAATTGTAAGAGAAGACTCATCCCAAGTATAATTTATAGGTAATTCTATGGAGTATCATATGACTTATGAGGAAAGAAAACAACTCTCTCCCTTGATTCCCTATTTCTTAATTTATTTAGCAGTATCAAACTTCTAACTTTTTATTTTTTTATAACGCTACTTTTATTTGTAGATGAATTCATTAATTTCATATACCAACCACAATTATATACATAAGATTTAAGAGAGTATACAATAATAACAAATATAATTTATTTGGCTGGGCCGTGCACAACACGAGCTAAGAACTTCTAGTTGAATATAGAAGTGTGTAAATGTCAAATACAATACAAAATATTCTCACAATATTATTAAAGTTTTTCATATTAGTTGAGGGAATTCTCAACGTAGTCGAGGAAATGAATTATTGTTTCTTTTATATAATTCTCGTTTCATGAGTTATCTTAACTATTTGAGTTGAATTAAGCTTTATTAATGTCATCATTTTTTAGATGATATCAGAGTTAAAATCATTCGTATTATTATTTTCTTATATGGTATCAGAGTTAAAATCATCCGTATCATTATTAGATGGCATAATAGTTAAAATCAACTGTACTCTTAATTTATGTAATAACATACCATTATGTATATTTGTCCACACTAAAATTGACTCTTCCTTGCTGTGGTCAGGTATTAGATTAGTTGAGATAAAAACGTGAGCCTATTTCGTTATATAATATTTGACAATTCTTACCCATGAACTATCTAGAAATTTAATCAAACCTAAAATCTATTATATGTAAATAATCTTAGAGTCAAACTCATCCTTATTATTAGTTTGCCAATATGTGTCCCATTCTATAGTGTCCATAATCCAAATATTTATGTCTAGGCGTGCCTAGGATGTTAAATATCATGTAGGTTGAGTAAATTGATTATTGTGTTATTACCTGATCTTGAATAATTTTCTATCTTATGAGCTAATTTCTAAATTGAATTATAACCTGTTTGGCTAAGTTTTAAAATATTATGGAAATGTACTTTTTGTTAGAAATATTTTTCTAAAAGAGTAGCATTTTGAATTTAGCTTATCAAGAAATACATTTTTATCAATATTAGAGCAACAATTTATGTTTGATCAAAATTCCAAAAGTATTTATGTGCTAAAAAAAATCATATTCTAATACTTAAAAACACTTATTTTATTCCTAAAAGCTTTGACCAAACACATCTAACTATCTAAAATAAGCACTTTTAAATAAACAAATTAGGCTATTACTCCAAAATCCTTTTCTTTTCCAATAACACCAAAGCAAATGAAGGATTAGTATCTGTTGGTCTAGTTGAATTTTTTTTCCCTTTAATAATTTCCTAAAGATCTTCCCCTTTTTATGCAGAAAAATCTCAAAAAGGTTTTTGTAGTTAATTGCAAGGTCATACTATGATGTATAGTTCCAAAACCATTTGCAGTTACCAAACAACCTTTTCTGAAATCCTGTTGACGGAGCTTCAGAAGCTTAGTACGGTTAACTCATTATGTGTTGTCATTGAGAACATCCCTATGAAAGATACAAACAATGCAATGTATGCTGCTGCCTTACCTTATTTATTCCATGGAAATTCCTACTCTCTTCTCCACACCCTCTGAAGTCACCAGGGTACGTAATTATTTTTTTCATGCAATCGAAATCCCCTGTTTCAATATTATTAAGTAACGTTTGTATTTCAAGAAAGATTTAAGTTACATACACTGACAACGTAGAGATTTTTTAAACTATTTGGTGTAGTTTAAATGTGATATAAGTATGATCAATTTTATCAGGTTACCAATTAATATTTATCATAGAAATTTAGCTGTAATTATCACGTAACAACGTCAATGCATATAAGTTAAAACTCTTTCAAGAATGTGCAAGGAGTTTGGTACCACATGATACTATTTTAAGTTCTCATGTCTTTTAATCCATTGTGAGTTCTTATATTGGTAAAAATATGGAGTCTTGGCACTATTTGTTATGAATGCATTTTCATCAAAATGTGCTAGAATTTGATGCATTTAGAATTTTGAGCTACAGAAATTGTGTGTTACTTTAAGGTATTCCCTCAAGATCAAAACGATGATTTTACGAAAAATTATCATTTGTAAATAGTCATTTAGCTAAACTCAGGTAAATAAACCTTTGAAATAAAATTTCGTTGAAGAATGAGGGACTCCTCCTTACGCTAATCTTCTTTTGAGTTCTCCTAATAAAATAAGATGCTATTTCCATTGTGAAAAAGTTTTACATTGTCAGGTCATTTAAAAGCAATTACAGATAACTTCTTATATCAAGCATAGATTGATAATCTGCAAACCATGGTAAATGAACTGTTACAATATGTACTATTACAACGATAGTGTGAGGTGGTGTTGTCTGTTTACCGTTCATATTCCTCAACCTTCTACAAGTTTCTGTGAAAAGTGATTCAATGGAGCATTTTTCAAATGTAGATCATTTACCAATTGTTGGCTGGAGGCCAAGCAAGTGAGCTACCATGGGCATAGAAAAGACAACCACTACTCTGGAGGCTATCAACAATGAGACTGTTGATCTGGTAAAAAATAGTTTTAAGCATTACTAAGCAATGAATTGTACTAAATCTTGTGATATGTGGAGTGCGACGCAAGTAGATCATCGAAAAAATTAGGCAGACTAATAGTCTATGTCTAACTCCCATTACAAGTATTAGTCCTGATGAACATTCTGTTTCTGATCATATGAAATACGAATGATAATGTTCTGATCTTAAACTACTATTCACTTGACAGGAAAATATTCCTATTAAGGAGGTTTTCGAGAACCTGAAATGTACGGAAGAGGGACTCAACTCTGCTGAGGTTGAGAAACGTCTAAATGTGTTTGGTCATAACAAACTCGAAGAGAAAAAGGTCTCTCATTTACCGCCTTCAAGAAAATCTTCCTTGCATGGCATATAGTTATCATCTTCTAATTTGTATATCTAAATATATATCTTTTCCACCCCATTTGACAGGAGAGCAAAATACTGAAGTTCTTGGGATTTATGTGGAATCCTCTTTCATGGGTAATGGAAGCCGCAGCAATCATGGCTCTTTTTCTTCCGCATGGAAAGGTAGATTACTTTGTATTAGCTACAAATTTGCATACAAGAATTTGGAAACTGATGTCTGTTGTATAAATTTTTGTTACAGCACAAGAGAATTGATTACCAAGACTTTGTTGGCATTGTTGCATTACTTATCATAAACTCAACGATTAGTTTTATAGAAGAGAATAACGCTGGAAATGCAGCTGCAGCTCTTATGGCTCGGTTAGCTCCAAAAGCCAAGGTCAGATAACAAGCTCGAAACACCATGATCTCTTCTTGTAATTATTAAGGTCGGAATAGATTAATAATCCATGAAAATATTAATCATATGTATCAGGTTTTACGGGATGGGAAATGGAGTGAAGAGGATGCAGCCGTGTTGGTTCCTGGCGACATCATTAGCATAAAGCTCGGGGATATAATTCCAGCTGATGCACGTTTACTTAACGGTGA
This sequence comes from Anisodus acutangulus, assembly GCA_029783415.1. Lineage (NCBI taxonomy): Eukaryota > Viridiplantae > Streptophyta > Magnoliopsida > Solanales > Solanaceae > Anisodus > Anisodus acutangulus. The sequence continues at coordinate 29,409,632 of CM056496.1, forward strand.
TCCTTTGAAAATTGATCAGGTATTAGTTGAACCGTTGGTCTATGTCACAAGCAACTTGGCAAGAATGCCTAATCAGAAGAGAGACTAAATTTTTTTTGGTACACTTCTACGAAAAAAGTAACTAAACCTGTTTCTCTTTGGGGCTATAGGAAGTTAGAGCAAACTCAATACTCTTGTTTTTAATTAAGCATATTTCCCTGCAGTCTTCTCTTACAGGAGAGTCACTTCCGGTTACCAAAAATCCCGGTGATGGTGTATACTCTGGGTCAACATGCAAACAAGGTGAAATAGAAGCTGTTGTTATTGCTACCGGAGTTCACACTTTCTTTGGAAAGGCTGCTCATCTCGTGGAAAATACTACACATGTTGGACATTTTCAGAAGGTGGAAAGCACATAAATTATTACTCATAATTCCTTCTATGCTTATACTAGGACCTAAAGGTCATAACATCCGGGATTTCAATTTGTTCAGGTATTAACTTCAATTGGTAACTTCTGCATCTGCTCAATTGCAACTGGTATGATCATTGAGCTCATTGTAATATTTGGGGGGCAACATCGACCTCCTCGTGAAGCCGTTGACAGCCTTCTTGTTCTGCTCATTGGCGGAATTCCCATTGCCATGCCAACAGTTCTCTCTGTAACTATGGCCATTGGTTCTCATCGACTATCTCAGCAGGTGTGTGAGTCCACAATTCAATATATCAATTTAGTAGATATGTAGAAAGTTAAAGTTCTTTCTAAAGTATCTGATAATTATAATGACTGGAAAGTAACTGATAACACTCATAACTGCAGGGAGCTATCACAAAAAGAATGACAGCTATAGAGGAGATGGCTGGGATGGATGTCTTGTGCAGTGATAAAACTGGCACTCTAACTTTAAACAAATTATCAGTGGACAAAAATCTAGTTGAGGTGGTCCTTAATTCCTCTCTTAAGAGTTTTTTATCAGATGTGATATATCACCAAACTAAACTGATACTGTGATGGTCCTTATCGAGTTAGAGCATAAATATTGTCTCATAACGGTAATCATTAGATCGGAATGTATCTTGACTTTTGCAAATTCGATTCTGGAACACATATCCGAAATCCTATAGTACTGACATAGTCCAAAAATGTTGCTCCTATAATCAGTTACTTATTTGGTGCTTTTTTTAAATTGTTGCATTGAGCAATCAAAATGTCTAAAGTAGTTGCATAGCAATATCAATTACAACCTTCAACTCATGGCATAGGACAGTTCTTACATTTGTACGGTCAATAAGTGGCTCAAACAAGCACTTCATGATTCAGAACTAATTATGCAGACTAATGATAGATGAAAGTTTAAGGGGGCGAGTAAATTGTCTCTCTGTTACATTTGTCCTGAGCAACCAGCAGTTTTTTGTCAAACTATATTCAGGAGTGCATTTTGTGAACTAAAAGTTGTTGATTTCAATCAATTTTTATAGGTTTTTGCCAAAGATGTTGAAAGGGACATGGTGGTCTTGATGGCTGCAAGAGCTTCAAGGTTGGAGAACCAAGATGCTATTGATACTGCAATAGTATCCATGCTTGCTGACCCTAAGGAGGTACATGCTGCCACTAAAATTCCATATAACTGTTTTATCATTTTGTTATTGTGAAATGGACTAATATTGTTCGATTTAATTGATTTGATGTAAGGCACGAGCTGGTATCACAGAGGTTCATTTCCTTCCATTCAATCCAACTGATAAGAGGACAGCTCTTACCTACCTAGACAGTGCTGGTAAAATGCACAGAGTCAGCAAAGGTGCTCCAGAGCAGGTAGACACTCTATGCTTTCAATAGATAGGACTATGAGAAGTAACTAAAATTAACTCTTCTGCTATGTTTTTTGCACTTTCAGATTTTGAACCTGGCATGGAACAAATCAGACATTCAAAATAGAGTGCATTCAGTAATAGATAAGTTTGCTGAGCGTGGGCTTCGATCCCTTGCAGTCGCTCGCCAGGTAAATAATTAGGCCCTTGACTTGGTCTATTTCAGTGAAGTTGTAGCACTCAAAATGATGACTGTCATGAATTTGTTTTTCATATAGGAAGTACCAGAAGGTAGAAAGGACAGTCCTGGTGGCCTTTGGGAATTTGTTGGTCTTCTCCCTCTCTTTGATCCACCACGTCATGACAGTGCTGAAACAATCAGAAGAGCTCTTGAACTTGGAGTTAGCGTTAAGATGATTACAGGTTTGCTCAACATATAGTCCTTCCACCTTGTTACCTTTTCTCGCTATTAGCACTTTGACCAAATCCTATAATTGTCGTATTTTTACCAGGTGACCAGTTAGCTATAGGTAAAGAAACTGGGAGACGTCTTGGAATGGGTACAAACATGTATCCTTCGTCGTTTTTACTTGGAGAACAAAAGGATGCCTCAGCTGCAACCCTTCCAATTGAAGAACTCATTGAGAGTGCTGATGGATTTGCCGGTGTCTTTCCTGGTAAGAAAATTAGATGCAACATAGAGGCTTTAATATCTTCCTTTTGCATGATAATCTAAATATGTTAATTACTTGCAGAGCACAAGTACGAAATTGTGAGAATCTTACAAAGCAGGGGACACATTTGTGGTATGACTGGTGATGGAGTCAACGATGCACCTGCACTGAAGAAAGCGGACATAGGAATTGCTGTGGCAGATGCGACAGATGCAGCTCGAGGCGCTTCAGATATAGTTCTGACGGAGCCAGGACTTAGTGTTATTATCCATGCTGTTTTGACAAGCCGTGCCATTTTCCAGAGAATGAAAAATTACACAGTAAATAAATTTCCCTTCATAAACTAATACTTTTAAGTATATCTAAACATAGTATTAATGGTTAAGCTTTCTATTGTCCAGATATATGCAGTGTCAATCACAATCCGTATTGTGGTAAGTTACCCTTAGTCATTATATTTTGGACCCTGAACTATATTCTCGATAAAAAAAGGAGAACATTTTCCCCTCTCTTTTTGGAAACAACCTCTCTAACTCCACGAGGTAGGGGTAAGGTCTGTGTACACTCTACCCTCCCCAGATCCCACCGATGGGATTACACTGGGTATGTTGTTGTTGTTGTTCTTTTGCAAAGTGTAACTCATGTTTGTGATGACCAAACAGTTGGGATTCATGTTGCTGACTGCATTTTGGAAATTCAATTTTCCGCCCTTTATGGTCCTTGTCATTGCCATTCTTAATGATGGTAAGGGCTCACTAGTCTCTTCCATTTCATAACTTTGCAAGATTGATCGTATGATGTTCTTCCTCTATATTCGTTTATTTACTAAACCATCGTAAGTTATTCACAGGCACAATCATGACAATATCTAAGGACAGGGTGAAACCATCCCCACTTCCTGACAGTTGGAAGCTCAGTGAAATCTTTGCAACAGGAATTGTGATAGGCAGTTACCTCGCCTTGATGACCGCTTTATTCTTCTATTTAATGTTTGAGACCAGCTTCTTTGCGGTACTTGCCCCTCTAATTATTTCTTGTTACATTAATGCATCGTGAAAATACGTTCAACATTGAATTAAGCTGAGCGATTTGTTATCTACATAGTCACTAATCATGTTCCTTTTCCCGCAGAATGCCTTTCACGTGGAAGATTTCAACAAACATATTCCAGCAAATAAGGTCATCACTGATTCTCTAAATGCAAAACTAGCTTCAGCTGTATATCTCCAAGTTAGCACCATCAGCCAAGCATTGATCTTTGTTACTCGGTCGAGAGGGTGGTCATTCATGGAAAGACCTGGACTTCTCCTTGTTGCTGCCTTTATTGTTGCTCAGATGGTATATTTACCTTCTTTTTTTCTCCTTCCCCTTTCAGGAAATTGCATATATAGGAGTCTCATTTTCTTTCCTTGTTTCTCTTGCATACAGGTTGCAACTTTTATGTCTGCTATGGTTACATCGGTTAAATTTGCTGGGATTGAGAAGATTGGATGGAGATGGACCGGTGTGATTTGGTTGTTTAATATTATTACCTATTTTCCGCTTGATCCCATCAAATTTGCTGTTCGATATGCTCTCAGTGGGAGAGCCTGGGGCTTACTACTGAACCAAAAGGTGAACAAAAACTAAAAAAGTGCATATACTTCTTCGCAAGGCCATATATTTCTTTGGTTCTTGCCATATAATATTAACACATTTGCATTTACCAGACGGCTTTCACCAACAGAAAAGACTTCGGTAAGGAAGCCCGCGAAGCAGCATGGGCTGCTGAACAGAGGACAATTCATGGCCTTCAAGCCGCAGAAACTAGAACGTTGCCAGAGAATTACACTTTCAGAGAAATCAGTGTGATGGCTGAAGAGGCAAAAAGGCGTGCGGATATTGCAAGGTGAACATCTTTTCGAACTTTTCCAAAGGATTTCCCTTAAAGTCTTTATCTTGTTACAAAATCTACATATAAGTTATACACAGCACAATCATAGGTAGAGATATTTAGGGATTTTTTCTAATTTTGTTTCCTTATAAAGATTTACTTGTACACCTACAAATAGCTCTTTTTCTTGGAATAATACCATAAGAAAATTGTTCCATTGTCTTTGTATTTTACATGGCATTAGAGCCAGGTCCTTTGCTGTTTGGGCCTCCATGTTAAATTGTCCACCCTCTCAGTTGGGCTTAGGAGTGAAGGCGGTGTTAGAATGGGTTAGAGTCTCACATTGGTTGGCGGATGGACAAGTGGTCTTGGTAAATGGACTTGGCAAATCCTCCGTTCATGAAATAATTTTTGGGGTTGAGTTAGGTTCAAGGACCATATCTTTACAAATCCCAAACTAGAAGCTTTACTTGCCTACATTTTATCCTTCGTTAATAGTATCTTTTAATTGTATTATTCTACTTAACAGGTTGAGGGAACTTCACACACTTAAAGGGAGGGTAGAATCATTTGCAAAGCTCAGAGGATTAGATGTTGATCATGTCAATCCACATTACACCGTCTAATGACAGGAGAGTCCTCCACGAAGTTGCAGATACCATTCCCCTTTTCTCGTTTATGGAGTTCTTCACTTAATGTAGTTTGCATTTTTAGTTTCAAGATTGTCAATAAAACCAAGCTTTTCCAACTCCATTGTGTCTGCTGCAGCAAATTGCAAGTATGAGTTAGTCCCTTAATTAATGTCCACAGCAGCTGTGACAAGAAGAAAGAAGAATAAGAAGCACCAAAAAGAGACTCAGTTAGGGAACTTGTCTGCTATGCTATGCTATGTTGTAGACCTAACGACTGTAAAAGGAATTTTGTGTGCATGAATATTGGTTCTTGGTTTGATGTAATGAATATTTATGGAATATATTATTGAATTATACCAGATTGTAGAGTAAAGTTAAATACTTGTTTAATTGGTATAAATGTGCATTTTATTCTTTACCTCCTCTTTATATAATCTTAGTTTCTACGTTGAACTTCAAGTAATAAGCTGCATGCTAATACGCTGAATTTTGTGCAAGTAATGTAGGTCTGTTGTCACGAATAGGCTTTTAAGGGATTGGGGTTTGGGATTGTGGTGGTTTTAAAGCTTTACTTACAGGCCCTTGTACTTCTCCGGGCTTTTCATGCTGGTGTTCATACTTACGAGTTTGTCAACCAAACCCCTCTACCTTTAAAAAGTGAGTATTTTAAATCCTTTTTAGACCCATTCATCCTATGTGGCATGTAGAGGGGTTTGGTTGGCAAACTCATAAGTACATGTGCTTATGACTTTACTTTCATCATATATATGCATACTTTTTTGAAAAAAATGTATATTATCTACACAACCTTTATTTTATTATTACACGTTGTATCATCAAGCAGAGAGATCATCCAGCGCCTAAAGCCACTGGTTGCATAGAACAACAACTAATCCGACCCAATGAACTTGTTATTTTAAAAAAAATCTTGCTTCTATAATATCAGTGAAAGAAAATCCATTTGTCCACTTAATTAGTTCGTCCGTAAACCATTGATTCTCTCCTCAAGTAAAAATACTGAGTCTTGTTTTAGTTATACTTCAATTCATGTTATAATAATGTAGCCTGAAGGAACTGTTCTCGCATATTTCTTTGTTTCAAACTAGTTTTGATTTAGGATTAAAAGGAGAAAATGACAAAAATGGTCCTTATATTTGGTATATGTTTAAAACAGTTGCTTAATTATATTTTTGATCACTTTTACTCCTTTAAATTTGTCAAAAGTGAGTATATTTGCTCTCCATAATATGTAACAAATTTTGGACGGTAAATTTAACTAGAACCGTGGAATAATAAAGATTTAATTAACCAGAATTATTTAGAAAAGTCTCGTGAAATCCTAGAAATGACTGTTAGTGTTAAGTTTTAATAATGACATAATATTTGTGCAGAACAACTCACAAGAGAAAGGCGGCCCCGCTGACTAGTGAAGCCCAAAGCAGTAAGTCCAGGTGCAATAAATAAGTAACATCTTATTTATGGAGACAACTAAATTAAGGATGGAAAAGATCAAATCAAGTACCTACGAGATCATGGCGCATCAATCAAGCAGATCAAGTTTGCTTCATCAAGGAAACAAGTACCAAGCTATTAAGGATATAACTACGGACAAGATTCTTGAAGAATCAATCACAAGTTCCACAAGGAAAGAAGATCAGTCCGTTGAAATGCTCTTGCTTATTCTTGGAAATTAGGATCCTCAATATCCCTATTTTCCAAGGATCAAATCTCTTGGGTTGCTTTCTCTGCAAATAGAGCGGACTACAAATCTGTGACTATATATGAAGGCTCAATGAGACAAACCAATTCATACTTTCGTCTTAACTTCTCAAGCTCTCTACTTTACTTTTAACAATCATTGTAACTCTGTGTGATTTATAGTTTATACAAAAAAGTGAGAAGAGATATAGTATAGTTGGTGAGGCATTGTATCAAAAGATTATGAGTGTTTGAGTGTAGACGTAGGAGCTTCAGTCCAATCATCTTTGTACCAAACCAAATTTCAAAAAGAGCAGCCGAGAACACTCTTGCAACCCAAGGGGACTGGATTAGAATTCACATTGAGTCTGAATCAGTATAAAAACATTTGGTGTCATTTACATTCAAGCTTTTACTTTTAGTACTATTTCTACTAACAGTCGACTAACATCTTGAGGTAGTCGACTAAGGAACGAAAAATTACAATTCACCCCCCTCTTGCACTTTCAATTGGTATCAAAACAAGGTCTCACATTGTATTTGCTTAATATCTAGTGAGAAAAAGATCATGTCAAATCACGTTACGACTGGAGCTTTATTTCAAGAAGACACTTGCCAAACTAGACCACCTTACTTCAATGTGAAGAATTTATCTCATTGGAAGGTTAGAATGGAAACTTACATCAAGTCATATGATGTTAAGATCTGGAGGGTTATTAAATTGGGAGACATTTCTATGCCCAAAGCAAAGTCCGATAATAATAAGAAGAAAAACGCTACATCAACTGATGAGTTGGCCTCTCTAGCCGACTACACTGATGCACACATGAAAGTGATACAAATAAACTCAAAGGAAAGGAATCTACTATACAATGCTATCAGTGGTGAAGCACATGAAAAGATCTCCACATGTGAGACCGCTAAAGAAATATGGGATAAACTTGAAGTGACCTATGAAGGTACATATAAAGCAAAGGAAACTATTGTTAGTCTCCTTGTCTATAAATATGAAACATTTAATATGAAAGATGGAGAAAAAGTGGAGGACATGTTTGCAAGGTTTAACAAGATTCTAGGGGAACTCAAGGCCTCAGGAAAAGTCTTCACATCTGTAGATAACATAAGGAAGATTCTTAGATGTCTTCCTCCAAAGTGGAATGCCAAAGTTGTTGCTCTTGAGAGCATAAATCTCAAGACACATACATATGATGAAGTACGAGGAAACTTAATCGTTTTTTAAAAGACCTATCTTAACAAGCCTGGACAAGATGAAAGTAAGAAGAAAGTTGTAGCGTTCAAATCTCAAGTTGAGGAATTTGATGATGACATTAGAGAAGAGAAAATTGCTATGATATCTAGATATGTGGTGGAAGTCATGAGAAGATTTAGAAACAACAGGAGGAACTCTTCTAACTTTAGAAAAGGAAAATCTCAATGTGCGCAACCAAGTAATGATGGAAAGTGCCATGAATGTGAAAAGTATGGTCACATAGCCTCTGAGTGTCCAGAGTAAAAAAGGAAGTCATCTCACAAAAACATAAAGCATTCAGTAGTTGGAGTGAAGGTGAAATTTTAAAAGATGAGAATGAAGAAACCGACAATATATGCTTCATGGAAGTTGGTGAAACCAGTGAGGTAAGACCCTATTCTTGTTCTAAGTGTCACGAAACCCAAGAGTTGCTTGATCAAACTCTTGAGGATCTAAATAAATTTTTTGACGAATATAAAAAATTAGTAAGGGAAAAGAAAGACTGGAAAATTAACCTAGAAGTTTATGAAATTGAAAGGGATCTTCTTCAAGAAGAAATTCATGATTTGCGACTAAAACTAAATAGTTTGCGCAAATCTACCAGTCATAGTTCTATTAGGTCATACCAGTCGACTTATCACAACAAGTCAACTGGGAAGAAACCTATGAGTGACAAGTCTTGTTCTACCTACTCAACTGATAAGTCTATTGCTTATTCTAAGACAGACCAGTCGATTCACAGAACTAAGTCAATTGGTAGGAAGTCTATTAATCAAAATTATCATGGCAAGTCGACTAATCAGCATGTTGCCTAAGAACACTATTCTCAATCCTATTTTTATTGTGGTAAAATTGGACATAAATTTTACAACTGCAGGTTTCGTTATGAAACTACTCCTGGCTGGACTTGGAAACCAAAATATAAAAATAAGTATGTTAGAACTAACCCTCAAGGACCCAAGAAAACTTGGGTACCTAAAAGAAAGTAATAATTTTGTTTTGCAAGAACATCAAAAGGAGAAATCAAGAGCTAAATGATATTTAGATAGTGAGTTTTCAAGTCACATGACAGGTAATAAAAGCCTTTTCAAAACAATTAAGAATTTTGATGGAGGACTGGTAACATTTGGAGGCAACTCCAATGGAACTATAATTAGAATAAGAACTATTACTTTTAATGATTTCTGTGATATCACTAATTTTTATTGGTGAAAGGTCTCAAATATAACCTACTTAGCATAAGTCAACTATGTAATTCCGATCTAGAAGTTAGATTTAGAAAATCATGATGTATAATTGAGGTCCTCTCTTGTAAATTTGTGCTACCTAGGAGCAGAAACAAGAATGTATATGTACTTGATTCAGCAAGATATTCTGAAGAACACATTTGCTTAGTATCAATGGAAGAAGACCCATGGACTTGGCACAAGAAGCTTGGACATGCAAGCATGCGCCTGATAGAAAAACTTGCAAAGCATGAACTTGTTATAGGACTCCTTAAGATGAACAACTCCAAGGATCACGTATGTGATGCCTGCTAAAAAGGTAAGCAAACAAGAAACTCTTGTAATTCCAAAAATGTTGTGTCTACTTCTAAACCCTTGCAGCCACTCCACATAGACCTAGTTGGTCTTACTAGAACTGCTAGTATCAAAGGAAAAAGGTACTCTTTTGTTATAATAGATGACTACTCTCATTTTACATGAGTTATATTTCTTGCTCATAAAAATGATACTTTAAAGAATTTTAAGTTTTTCTGTGAGAAAGTACAACGTGAAAAAGGATATTACATCTCTTCGATTAGAAATGATCATGGAGGAGAATTTGAGAACAATGCCTTTGAAGAGTTCTTTAATGAACATATATATAATCATAACTTCTATTCACCATGCTCTCCTCAACAAAATTATGTTGTTGAACAGAAAAATAGGACATTACAAGATATAGCTAGAATAATGATGGTAGAAAACAATCTGCCATATCACATTTGGGCTAAAGCTGTAAGCATGACATGTCATGTCTGTCACGCTCTGAACCATGGCCTGGGCGAAACACGACACTCAGTGCCTGGCTACATGTGACCGAGCAAACCACATGGCTGCTGAATCAACATGGGTATCAAAACATACTATAGTAATGATTTAAAAAAACATGTAATACAAACTGCTAAATTTATAATCTGAAAGTATATTGTAGAAATAGTTTGAAAATAGTGATACTGACATGCTGAACTAGTCTAGTCTATGAAACCTCTGACATGAGTCTGACTGAAAACTGTCTACCAGGACAAGACTTTGGCATACCTCTATCATAAAACACAATAATGGAATAATAGACTAACACCCCGAATAAGATGGGGATCACCAAATAGCTGATACTAAAACAGTCCTATTGAGTAGATCTGTTATCCTGAAACTCAGCACTACACCATGAAGTACATGCCTCATGCAAAAGGGATATTAGTACATTTGAATTGTACTGTAAGTAAAGCAACTGAAAGAATAAATAGTTGTAGGGTGCTCGAGAAAAGGGCAACCCAAATCAATAAACAGATATTGTACTGAATCTGAAACTAAAACTAAAACTGATAACTGAACAAGGAAGCAAATGATAAGAATACTTCCTGTACTGAAATGAAGAGTCACTTGTTTAACTGAAATAATAAATTATGGCCTCAAACCCACAATAATTGTAGCCTTGGGCCCATAATACATAACTGTAGCCTTGGGCCCATAATATATAATTGTGTCCTTGGGCCCATAATATATAATTGTGGCCTTGGGCCCATAATATATGTATAAATGTGGCCTTGGGAACATAATATATAACTTTGGCCTTGGGCCCAAAAATATAGGTGCTCAACATGATTCTAAAATACTGAAAATATACTGATATGAAAACTGAACATGAGATCATACTAAAGTTCTGATATCATACTAACATTATGAGCAATGGTTCACTAATACATGTATTTATGAGCTGATTATGAGTAATGAAGCTTTAATTAGGTTACAACATGTTGAATATTCTAGACTAAGACTCGTAGATATCAAACACAAGTCTATATTGATTACGTACTGAGTTCACAACAATCAAAATAATAATTATGAACATCTATGAATTTATAATCTTAAGGATAGACGTTCTAGTCTTTTCATGACGACCATCTCCAGTGGTAATTTTAACTCATATGCCATTGGACCGACCCCTTGTAGGGTCATGTATGGTCTAATTATATGTGGGACTAAGCTTCCCTTTATTCTCAAATCACTTTACGCCTTCCAAAGGAAAAACTTCCAAGAAACTCCCAATCATTAACATGAAACTTTGAATCTTTATGTTGCACATCTGAATAGGACTTCTTGCAACTCTTAACCGCTTTCAAACACTCCTGAATAAATTTAACTTTTTCCATAGCCTGATGGACCAAGTTTGGTTCTAACAATTCTACTTCACCAACTTCAAACCATCCAATTGGCGATCTACCCCTGCGCCTCTACAAAGCTCAGAACGGTGCTATCTTGATGTTAGAGTGATAAATGTTATTATAGGAAAATTCTATGAGAGGTAAGTGATCATCCCAATTACCTTAAAAATCAATTACACATTCCCTTAACATATCCTCGAGGGTCTAAATGGCGCACTCTGCTTGGCCATCTTCCTAAGGATGAAAAGTTGTACTAAAGTTCACCCTTGTGCCTAATCCCTTCTGAAAGGATTTTTAAGACTTTGCCGTGAACTGAGCACCACGACCTGACATGATGGACACTGAAGTCCCATACAACCTGACGATTTTCCTGAATACACAACTTGGTGTAATAATATGCTAAGTTGGTGGTCCTTACTAGCAAAAGTGTGCTAACTTAGTAAGTTGATCTATGATCACCCAAATAGAATCATGCTTTCGAAATGAGCGAGATAACTCTGTTATAAAGTCCATATTTATCATCTCCAGTCAAAACTTTCAAGAAACTCTCAATCATTAACATGAAACTCTGAATCTTTATGTTGCACGTCTGAATATGACTTCTTACAACTCTTAACAGCTTTCAAAAGCTCCTAAATAAATTTAACTTTTTCCATAGCCTGATGGAACAAGTCTGGTTCTAACAATTCTGCTTCACCAACTTCAAACCATCCAATTGGCGATCTACCCCTGCACCCGTATAAAGATCTGAACGGTGCCATCTTGATGTTACAGTGATAACTGTTATTATAGGTAAACTCTATGAGAGGTAAGTGATCATCCCAATTATCTTTAAAATCAATTACACATGCCCTCAACATATCCTCGAGGGTTTGAATGGTGCACTCTGCCTAGCTATCTGTCTGAGAATGAAAAGTTGTACTAAAGTTCACCCTTATGCTAATCCCTTCTGAAAGAATTTCCAAGACTTTGATGTGAACTGAGCACCATGACCTGACATGTTGGACACTGGAGTCCTATGCAACCTGACGATTTTCCTGAATACACAACTTGGTGTAATATTATGCTAAATTGGCGGTCCTTACTAGAAAAAGTGTGCTAATTTAGTAAGTCACTATATGATCACCCAAATAGAATCATGCTTTCGAAATGAGTGAGATAACTATGTTATAAAGTCCATATTTATCATCTCCACTCAAGAATATTTGTGCTAAACCACTGGGCTTCTGATGCTCGACTTTCACTTGCTGACACTTTGTACACTTAGTCACATAATCTGCTACATTATTTTTTATGTCATTCCACCAATAAATCTCCCCAAGGTCATTCCACCTCTGCCATAATCCTCTCTTTGTGTCTATCTACATCTAGGACGCATATATTTTCCTTGGTACCTTAGAGTACTTTTATCTCCCCTTGTTCGAAAGCCATAGATTTATGCATGTAAATCCCATCCTTTAACTGCAATTGATAGGGATCATGCAACTATTTACCTCTTTTTCTCCGCTACTAAGGAGAATTTGGCTCTGTTCTGTACAACAACTTTACCATCTTTGGGATCTAAAAATTGAACTCCTAGGTTTGCTAAATGATGAACTTCTCTAGCCATGATTATGTTATCTATCTCAACATGAGCTAAACTCCCCATACTTGATTTCTTTCTGAGACGATTTCTGAAATACTCATAGCATTGCTTGGCGCTAAGTCTTTGACATGCACCCTGAAGATTAGAGTCTCGTGCAATAACACCATCCACGTAACACATGTCTTGACATGATCTCATGGCTTTTTAGTGATCTCATATAGAAATAACTGAGTTTTAAACAAGTCGATCGATGATCATTCTACTCACTTTGCGTTTCTTTTCTTCTTATGGCGGCTATATTATTTTGCTCACGTTTGCTGAACTGGGTTTCTTCATATCTCCTGCTAACTCTTCGTGTTTCAAATGTCCAATAGGACTTACTACCGATTTATGGATCTTTCCCTTTGACTAAAGGTTAAGGTCTTATACATGTAGATCCTTCTTTCTCATTAGGATCTAACTAACTTTCCTACTCTTCTGCAATTTTCGTACTTTACATCACCGACGACTTATATTTTGACTCACTTATGAGAAATCTTCCTTATTGGAGAAAATCTAAATTACTTACATGACCGATGTGCTAACATATTCATAACTAGCATATTCTGTCTTAACGACTTAACTTTGCTCATACTGTCAGTCTTAGGGAAACCTTTTTCTGATAACTCTTAAAGGTTATTCTACTGTAGTTTGCTCTCTTATTGCGTATATGACTTTCTTCTTCCAATGCCATTGTACTTTAGGTTTAACTTAAACTTCATTGGGTTCTATCACACATTCTGTGTATTCAAACTGTTACCCACTCGCTAGTGTTCATCTGAATAAGGAAATCAAGTCGTACCTCTACTATTTGTGCTGAAATTGCTAATTTACTGTATTTGCTCAATACTTACTATTTTTCTACTATCCACTCGCTAGCATCATATTCTCTTATTTTTCTCTGAATAACTAAAGTGAAGCAGAAGGTTATTTCTAACTTTCCTCATCATTCAACCCTATTCTATGGTCGCATACTATATCTTCTTAATTAAATACATGGATCACACTTAAGGAAATTACGTCTCTTTTATATAAAATATTAAAATACTTAATCCCGAACTTTCTATATACTTCAACATCATATTAGGCTATACACATCCGAGATAAACACTTAATTACATAACTTAAGAGGGAATTGTCAGACCTTTTTATCTCTTAATAATATTTCCTCCTCATAGTAACTTACTACCATCATACTCTCTGGTTCTGATCTGATTAAACTTAAACAAACTAAAACTATTTCCAGAAATTTAACATCATTTGCTCATGGTTATTATGTCGTACACTATATCCTCTTATTCACGTGCATGAGTCGAGTGAAAAATAAATATTTCCTCTAAGAATCATACCACTTTAGAATCACAAGTACTTTGTCCTTAGGTTTTTTTTGCTCAAAACATAGTGATGTATTTCTATGCCCGCTGCAGCTAAACTCTTAACCCTTTTACCCTATGGGGTCTGATATTAGAGCTATCATCATATACTTGTGGAGATATCTAGGGATTCCTCTTAGTCCTGACGACCTGTTGAAGCATATAAGCGATTCTGACGGCGGCCTGTATTACCAGACTTAGCTTCATTACATCTGCTTTGGGTTTTAAAATTTATGAGGGGCATTCTGAATTTATGGACGGAGCCACATTACCTCTGGTACCCTGTTCCTTTAGATAGTGAACCTGCTTGTCACACCCAAACACACATATCCATGCCTGAACGATACACCCCTTGATGCCTCTTATCACACTTATTGCACATAAGATTCTGCAAATCTTTGTAGCCCATACTAGCTTGTGACTGAGAGTCTGGTGCTCTGAACTGACCTTTTTGGTCATATTTGGACCTCGGGACTAGTGCACTAGCTGCAGATTGAGTGGGTCCTGATGACCTCCTATAGTTTTAACTGTCTGCCTCCACCTCTCTGAGATCCTCCGTGATTTACGTTTCCTGTAGACTTAGTTCCTTTGCTAATTTCTCTGTCATTCTCTTCCTGCAATCTCTCATTCTCCTTTCTTAAGTACATTGTTAATATTCAATTTCCAAATTTATTATACAATACCCCTTCTCGGGTGACGTGCACTTTATTCCACTTTCAATATCACCTCAAGTCTCATTCGTTACTAGTAAGTACTTCACTATTGTACCCCCACGGGTAGTCATCCTCAGTTGGACCTTGTGTTTCATGTTCGTCGCTTGCACATTCGAAACGTACGCAATTCGGTAGGAAAAGAAAGTTAGTTATTACTCTAAGCTTCATGGCACGAGTTAGAAAAATTTCTGAAGGCATAACTCTAATTGCACGATCTAGAGTATGAAAGAAGTGAGACAATCCTAAATGTCTTGGTAGTTAACCATTTATATGTGTGGACACACACACATATAAAGAAAACTCTACTAGACACGGTTTCATAGACTCATGATCTCACCAAATTACACCTTTAATGATATAACGCGATCATTGTCAAATATAGTAACCCAACATAGGTTGGGGTCGAATCCCACAAGGAATACGATAAAAACTAGTCTCTTTGTGCATGTATTATGACTTTGCTAATTAATTTTCTTCTATGGTAACCAAGTTGTTTATTTTATCTACTTCAAATTATCAACTTAAATAAGGTTTAAATTATCAAGTAATTGGAATGTTAGAGTGGTGACTCAATCCATGGAAGTGGTGTTTGGGTTTAGGCTTAAGTAGGTGTATTAGTGTGGTATGGATGATGGAGACTTGTGTCTAGGTGGGGATTTCTCAATTGACCCACCTAATTTCACTTTAGGCTTTCTCAAGCTCTAAAGTGTGACATTTATGAACACCCATTATGTACCCTTAGTTGATTCCCTTCTAACTAAAGTTGGAAATCATTAAATGAGGTTTAAAGCCCCAAGTCCTAATCAACATACTCATTTCCTAGACTCTAGTCTCCTTTCTCAGGTTTGAATAGAGACAATAGGCAAGAAAGCGATGTTTGCAATCAATCCTTTAACATTAAATATGAGGGGTAGTTGAATCCCACATGAATACACCTTTTTCATTATTTATCAAATACCCCAACTACCACATTCCATTATATTATCACAACCCCAACCTAAATCTAGCCAGTCATTGCAAGTAATAAATACACAACACAATAATAAATGTAATAAGACATAATGAATATAAAATGATGCTTACAATGATTAATGATGAACAATACTTGTCTTTACACAATGGATTAAGAATCTTTTCTTGGAATGATTAGCTAAAAGATGAATAGTAAAAAACGGGACAAGAAATATTCAAAAGTGGCTATGATATGTTGGAATCTAGGTATCAAATCATCTATCCCATCACAAAATCCTAGGTACTATATGTAGGGACCTAATTTTCGAACTACACAATATTACAAAAATACCACCGCCTAACCACTCTGCAACCGCAGAACAGGTCCGCATTCCATAGAATGGACTTAGGGTTCGCAGAGTGGTTCCTTGCTTGGACTGTCTTGAGCTGCGATTGGAAGTGCGGTCCGCAGAACTGAACTGTGGCCCGCAGAAGCATCTTGAGTCTTCGCAATCTGAGTTAAACTCGAGTTGAAGTAGTAGTTCACAGACTAGATTGCGGTCCATAGAACGAAAGTGCGGACCACATTTTGTATCGCACTTCGGGGCTCTGAAATTCTTCTTTCACTTTTTTATTCTGTGGCATATCTACTATTCTACGGTCCGCAATCTGGTTCTACGGTCCGCAGAAGTGGCCTTCTCAGCACTTCTTCCATTTTTCAGCATTTTTGACCATGTTTCAGCACATTTCCTCATTCTTGGTGTCTCAATATAAAAATCCTATAAAAACAAAATAACATAAGAAAAGACTACTACAAATGCAATAAGGACAACAATAATCTGAAAATGATATTAAATATGTCATAATTTCTAGGCACATCAACACCCCCAACTTACACTATTGCTTGTCCTCAAGCAAACATCACTAAGGTACGACTAATGACAAAATAAAGATGACTATGGTTGGTTCTACCTACAAGTCTACAAGCATGTGTTTCACAAAATTGACAACCCCTTATGTTTTCCAAAACAAAGGTACAAGAGTGCATATTTACTATCAATGAGCCCATGAACATCAAGCCTCAAGAGATGTCTAGACATTACTAGTGACTACATGCGCCGAGATATTCAATTAGAGGAGCTTTCATTTCACAAGGTTCATGCAATTTAATGTGCTCTCACAATAAAGAAGTCCCAAACTCACTCAAAGATTTTCTTTTCAAAACAAGGGACAAACAAGATCACTCACACTCACAAAGAATGTCAAGTGTCATAAGTATCATGACATAGGCTTGCTTTTATTTTAAGTCAATACTACTCAAAGAGTAATCAGTTTTGAATCTCTAAGGACTTTATCAAGCTTGTAATATAGGCTTAGGGATAGGTATGATATTCATATAGGTGCAAGTGACTTTTCTCTTCTTTGCACTACATGTTTCTTATTTCATAGCTCAACTCATTTTATTTTCCAGCTTCCTTCTTCACCCCCTTTATTCAAGCATTTCCCCACTTTATTTCATTCTTTCTGTGGTTCAATTTCTCTTTCCTTTTTTATTGTTTTTGCATTTCATTTTCTTCTTTTTTAAAAAAAATTCTCTTTTTTTTTTAGAACTACTCACATCACAATCTTCTTCCCTTCTTTGCTTTGCACATCCCACCCCCAACTTAGGCTTTTTGCCTCATTCATCACTTTTCATGCATTCAAGGAGAGATTTGGTTCAAAAAATAGTTTATTTCAAAAAGGGTTTTGGTTTGTAATGTGGTAGCCAAAGAAAAATAAAAAATATCAAAGGGTAAAACTAATTCTCTCAACTCACGGGTAGGTGAAAGAAATTATTAATCAAGAAGGTTCACTCTCATGTGAAAGCCTAAGGTCATTTCCTTAACCAAACAACTCAAGTTTTGCGGTGACAAACCAACGAGGCAAGTTCTAGATGACACAAGCAAATACAAGATAGCAATCAAGTCCTCACCACTCCATGCATATGAACTACAAGAACAGGTACATTTTATACTCTTTATCGAACACAAGGCTATCATCTCATAAGATTCAAACACAAGCAGACATAGAGTCATAAAGTGAGGCATGCTTTCATAGAATAATCATTTGAAGGATCATGCTACTGTTGTTTTCAAAATTCAAATCTCTGAGGGGTGTCATTAAAACAAAAGGAGCTACACATGTTAGAAACTATATATAAGTACCAACCAATTCAAAACTATTATATCACTAGGCCATGGTTACTGAACATACACCCTTGGAAAAGAATCAGGTGAAGAAAAACCAAGGAGAACAAAACATAAAGCACTATACAAAAAATAACAAAATACAAAATGTAACAGAATACAAAACATAACAAAATACGATTGTAGATATTTGTCATTTTTCCTAAAAACATACAAAGTACCCTACCCCCAACTTTTAAAAAAATACGTTGTCCTTAATGCATAAAAGAAAATAAAGAGCAAGGACAAAAAGTTAGGGTCTCCCTGAGGTGCACTAAGCACCCTCTTGAGTTTGGCTCACGGACGTGGCCTTTGTTGGGGCATCAGTGTCTTGTGACTGTGGTGGTGGTGATATGGTCTCAGTGGCTGGTGGAGTGATGCCCACAACTGGTGGAGAAGTATGACCTCTAGTATCAATATCTGTCTGTGGCTCCTAGGCCACTCCACTCGAACCGATCATCAAGGTCTCCTCACGAGATCGTACCACTACTGCATAAAAAACTACCTACTTTTTCAATAGTAGGTCTTCATCAACAACAACTCTCACAACTATGCGGGGCTTCTCAATCCCCTCCTCATCTGTCTCATCATCATCATCCTCACCATGTGCCTGCCTCTCTAAGTAGTCGGGCATCTTACTAGCACCCTCTCTCCAGCTATTCACTAGTATGGCTCAACCCTCAACGGCTGGAGTGGGATACCTAAGAGGTCATCAATCTCGATAGTCTTCAAACTCTCCACTTCCTTCTTCAAGCTGTCTATGTCTGCCTAAAGTGAAGAGATGCCATATCGCTACCGGCCATAAGTCTGTGTACCCAGCCTTACAAGAGTATAAGTGGATCCCCGTGCTCTCTTTGCCTCTACCGCACTACACTGAAGGCATCTCTAATCGGGGCTAAGAAAGTCTAGATCATCTCAGGAATACTCGACTCAAGTCGGGATGATCGAGCATCAGCAATGGCTATAATCTGGCCTATCTTCACTATACTAGCCCTTGATAAGATGGGCTCTGATCTAGTAGCAGCTGAAGGTGCGGGATGAATAGGGGTTGTTGAAACTAGAGTGCTTGCCGGAGTAGATGTGTCAGCTATAGAAGGAATAGACAAAGTATGGTCGGCCGATGTGGTGGATTGTGTCTCTGTCCGCTCAGATGCGGATCTATCCAAGTCAACCAAATGAACCGGTGTAGTGTCTACCGAGGCACTAGTGGTATTTCTCTTCTTTCTACATTATCTCTCATCAGCTTAAACCCTCAAAATATCTCACGTCAATAAAGCATCAATTGCATTATCCACACGAGGCAATTCAGGAACCTTGGCCCTACGGAACAACTCTGTAATCAGGCATAGGAAAGGAAATAAGGTTTTGTCTTATTGAGCTCTCTTGTCGAACTCCTTATCAATCACAATGCTGACATTCACATGAATTCAGCTCATGATGCACGCAATCAATGAAATCTTTTCTAGCCAAATGGCTGTCTCATTGTATGACGGCTGCAATCGTCTACTCACAAAGCTCAGCCAAAACTTGACTTATGTACTCAAGGTGTTCTTGTAGATCTTTGTACCCGTGGAAATCCACTCCAGGGTCGCATTAGTCACAATTACGGCCGTCCATGCACGCTCATTATCTATCCGATCTGAAATCTTTATAGCATACTCACTGTGGTCACATGACAGGTTGGGATCAAGTGCTTTACTAATTACTATGCTTCCACATTGCACTTTGACTCCCCGAACCTCTACCTCATCTAGTAATACTTTTGGTTGCCCTTTGGTTTTCTTGGGCACAAATGCGGCATAAGAAGTGTAAAATTCGCGGACCAATTCTTCGTTGTATTGGGGAAATGGTTTGAGGAAGCATTGCCACCCATGAAACATAAGTAGATCCCACACTCTTGAGAACTGATCATGCATCCCATTCATGGAAATCCATTTCTCTTCGATGAAGGTCCGGTCTTTGCTTTTCTGATAGTGCTCTTTGGAACCTTTAACACCGAACCTCTTGACCTCTTAGGACCTATTTTGTCTTAACTCAGCCACTCATGCCTCTTCCACTGCAATATCCTGCTCTTCGGATTGAGAGGATGAATATGATGTGGCGTTGGAGGTTTGTGACTCTTCATCACTAGATACAACTGTGTTGGGGTGCTTTCTTTTAATACCCAGCCCGGTGGTTGCTTTGTGTGTATGGACTGTGAGCTTTCCCTGGACTTGGTGTATCAACCGATCCTGAGTATGCTTCAAAGATCTAGTCGGGGATGCTAGCTCATTTATGGTGATACCCTACTGTGCTTGCATCTTTTTTAGAGTCATTTCTGCAAATAAGAGACATGATAAGTCTTGGACTATGGTACGAAAACAAAGTAATGTATTTTTCCGAAAGTAATTGCAAGAATAAAACACGCAAAACAAACAAGAAGTTATACTATAAAGTGAAAAAGAAAGAATGAAAACACAAGACTGGAAACAACTTTAGTGATCGCAGACCTGGTCTGCGGGGCGTAGACTAGGTTTGCGATGTCGCAAACCCAAAATGTGGTCCGCATACCGAGATTACACTTTTTCCTAGAAATCTCAAATTTATTGGGCAAAACTGCGACCTACTTTTGTAGTCCACAGAACCATTATGCGGCCTGCAAAAGGCATCGTAGTTTTTCCTTTAAACTAACCAAACTTACTGGGTGATTTTACGGACTGGGGTGCCCTTCTACGGTCCGCAGAACCATTCTGCGGCTCATAAAAGGGTGCCAGTCAACTCATTTTAGGTATTCTTCAAGGATTGTGCCTCGATTTTCAAAATATCGGTGTTACCACACCCGTATTAGCACCACATATATTACCAGCCTAAAACATGCTTGCAATTCACGCTCGTAGGTACTCAGACTTCACTACGATTTCAACTAAAACTAATTCATCAAACATAGGCATGTTTAGGCAATATTTCACAATTTTGCTCAATTGACAACTTTTCCACACAAATTAAGTACCCAAATTCAAGATTCATGCAATTGAACCCGAGCATAGCCCCATATGCAAACAATCTCACAAAATTTCAATAATTACAAATTCACAATATTTGCGATTTTGAAACAATAGGGGCAAACGAGGCAATGAAGAATAATCACACACTTTCATGGATACATGGGGTACGCATACACATCACACAATAATTATTCAACCTCACAAGTCAATTTCATGATCACAACTACCTTTTTTTTAGTTATTTTTAGCGAGAAAATGAAAAAAAAAAAGAAACATACCTTGTGATCGACGAGTAGACGGGGAAGATGAAGTGATCGATCGAAGTGAAGTTCATGCACGATGTGTGCGTGTGAGGGGAGTAATGGTTGAGGGAAAATAGGGAGCTTTTGATTTCAAAGTGAGCGTGAAAGAGATAAATGAATAAATTAGGGGTTTTCAACCCTTTTATACCTGAGACGTTCTACGGTCGGGATCGCGTCGCAGTTCCAGTCTGCGGTCTAAAAAACTGAACTGTAGCCCACTTACCATGTTTTGAATTGGATGTCATGGCACCCATTATGCAATCACAAAACCTAACTGCGATCCGCAAAGTGTTTGTTTCTCCACAATTTTGTCTCAAAACTCTCAAGTACACTATGAAATTTTGCGAACCAAGGTGTAGTCCGCAAACCCAGACTGCGGTCTGCACAATGGTCTCTCTTTCTCTTTTGACTTGTTTTTCTCATCTTTCCATATTTCCTCCCCATTTTTCCTATGTTTCCAGATCCTACACACTTAACAAACTATCAAACACACAAGTGAACAAAGAAACATAAAGAAAACAAAGTAAAACATTGGGTTGCCTCCCATTAGCGCTTGATTTAACATCGCGACACAATGAAAGTTACCACAAATTCTTCAAGGTTCGTAGAGGGTGATGATTTCATTAATCCTACGATCATCAAAACTTCCCAAGTAATGCTTGACTCTTTGGCCATTCACCTTGAAAGGGTGACCGACTTTTCTCTCCAATTCAATGGTACCATATGGGAAGACCTTCATCACTTTGAAAGGGCCAGACCGTCTCGACTTCAACTTCCTGGGAAATAACTTGAGTCTAGAATTGTAGAGCAAGACCAAGTCCCTGAGTAAAAATTTCCGCTTCAAAATCCTCTTGTCATGGAGGAACTTCATCCTCTTCTTGTAGAAAATGGAATTTTCATATGCTTGGAGACGGAACTCATCCATCTCGTTGATTTGATCCCTCCTTAACTTCGATGCATTCTCCCAATCAATGTTTAGCTTCTTCAATGCCCAAAGTGCCTTGTATTGCACCTCTACCGGAAGATGACATGCCTTACAAAATACCAACTTGTATGGTGACATCCTAATAGGAGACTTGTATGCCGTCCTATATGCCCACAAGGCGTCATCAATCTTTCTCGACCAATCTGTCCTTATGAGATTAACTGTTTTCATCAAAATGATTTTTATCTCCCAGTTGAACACTTCCATTTGACCACTTATTTGAGGGCGTTAAGGAGTTGCCACCTTATGCTTTACTCCATACTTTTCAAGAAGGGAGGGAAACACTTTATTGCAAAAGTGAGAGCATACATCACTTATGATGGCTCTAGGGGTCCCAAAATTAGTGCAAAGGTTCTTCTTGAGGAATACGGTGACACTCTTCCCTTCGTTGTTCGGAAAGGATATGGCTTCAACCTACTTGGACACATAATCAACCGTCACAAGTATATATTTGTTGCCAAACGAACTTACGAATGACCCCATGAAATCTATTCCCTACACATCAAATAATTCCACTTCAATAATAGGAGATATAGGCAACTCATGCCTTCTAGAGACATTACCTTCCCTTTGACATTGGTCACAATGCTTCACAAATTCATGAGAATCCTTGTATATTATTGGCCAATAAAATCCACTTTGAAGAATTTTGAAGGCAATGCATTGACTAGAATGGTGACCCCTAACGGGTGAAGTATGATATGCTTCTATAATAGGCAAAGTCTCAACCTCGGGCACACATCTCTGAATTATGTTGTCGACACAAATCCAGAAGAGATAAGGCTCATCTCAATAATAATGTCGGGATTCTCTCAAGAATTCCTTCTTTTGATAAGAGTTTAGATGATCCGGCATGATTCCACTCACTAAGTAATTTGCAAAATCGGCATACCAAGGGATAAGATCTTGAGATGAAGCAAAGACTTGCTCATCCAGAAAAGCATCATTGATCTCCAATTCATTCTTTGGCCTTCCAGCCTCTTTTATCTTGGACAAATGGTCCGCTACTTAGTTCTCACAACCTTTCCGATCTTTAATCTCAAAATCAAACTCTGATAGAAAGAGTACCCACCTAATCAATCATGGCTTCATATCCTTCTTTGCCATTAAGTATCAGAGGGCTGCATGATCAAAATACACCACCACTTTAGAACCCCATAGGTATGATCAAAAAATTTCAAAAGCAAAGACAATGACAAACAACTCTTGCTCCGTCACCGTGTAATTATTTTGAGCCTCATTAAGTGATATACTTGCATAGTAGATTGGGTGAAAGATTTTGGCATGTCCTTGACCCAACATATCCCCAATAGCAACCCCACTTGCATCACACATCAATTCAAAGGGGAGATCCCAATTTGTAGTCACATTTATAGGAGTCGGAACCAATTTCTCTTTTAAATACTTAAAAGCCTTGAGGCATGCTTCATTGAACTCAAATTTTGCATCTTTTTCCAATAGCTTGCACATTGAGCTTGTGATCTTTGATGAATCTTCTATAAAACCCGTCATGCCCTAATAAACTTCGGATACCCTTAACAGTTGTTGGAGGAGGCAACTTAGCGATCACTTCAATGTTGGCCTTGTCTACTTCAATACCATCCTTGGAGATCTTATGACCAAGGACTCTGCCTTCCATGACCATAAAGTGACACTTCTCCCAATTTAAGACCAAATTGGTCTCTTCACATCTTTTCAATACAAGGGAGACATTTTCTAAGCAAGCTTCAAATGACTACCCAAATACGGAGAAGTCATCCATGAAGACCTCCTTAACATCTTCCACTAAATCATCAAAAATTGTCATTATGCAATGTTGGAAGGTGTCGGGAGCATTGCAAAGACCGAAAGGCATCCTTCGAGAGGTGAATGTACCATATAGACAAGTGAATGTGGTCTTTTCTTGATCCTCCGGGGCTATTTGGATTTGATTATAGCCCGAGTACCCATCCAAAAAATAATAGTAAGACTTTCCCGCCAACCTATCAAGTATTTGGTCAATAAAAGATGGGGGAAATGATCCTTCCTTGTAGCACTATTCAACTCTCGATAGTCCATGCAAACTCGTCATCCGATTATCATCCACATTGGTATCAACTTATTTTTATTATTTGGAACCACCGTGATCCCTCCTTTCTTTGGCACACATTGCACAAGTCTTACCTATGCACTATCGGAAATGGGGTACACTACCCCGTCATCTAACCACTTTGTAATTTCTTTCTTGACAACCTCTTGCATTGAGGGGTTTAACCTCCACTGATGCTCAATACTTGGGAAACTATTTTCTTTAAGATGGATTCGATGAGTACATACACCCAGACTTATCCCTCAGATGTCCGCTATAGTCCACCCAATTGCTCTTCTATAGGTTCTCAAGATTGTCAATAAAACTTCCACTTGGCTTTCATTAAGCTTGGATGAGATAATAACCGACAATGAATCATTCAGCCAAGGAACTTGTACTCCAAATGGTTGGAAGTGGCTTGAGCTCAAGGGTTGGCAGTTCATCAATGGAAGGTCGAATGGGAGGGACTCCATGATTTTCCAAGTCCAAGGCCAAACGCCTAGGAGCATATGAATAAGACTCTTAGCCCTCAAGAGCAATCATAGTCTCCGTCATCCCCTCAACTACCTCATCATCATGGTTTATCAATACCGCCATCAATGCCCCTTCGATAATATCAACCTCGGTATTCAATTCTACCTCATCATCAATAACATCAATAACCAAAATTACATCTATATCCGTAGATTATTTCATGGATTTACAAACATAGAAGGTATCCTCTTCGTCATTTATTTGGAACTTCAACTCTCTACTCTTCACATCACATACCGATCTCCCCATCACTAAGAATGCATGTCCCAAGATTATGAAAACATCATAGTCGACCGCACAATCCAATGTTACGAAATCGACGAGGAAGATAAATTTATCAACCTTCATAAGACATCATATATGATCCCCATTGTTCGCTTCGCCGTCCTATCCTCCATGAGCATTCTCATACTTATATATTGGGGATTGCCTAAACTTAGCTTCTTGAAAATAGCAAATGACATCAAATTGATGCTTGCTCCAAGATCACAAAGGGCATTTGTGAATTGGTACACCCCAATGGTGCACGGAATGGTGAAAGCATCGGGGTCCTCTTACTTCTTCACAATAGATCTAGAAATGATGTCACTATATTGGTGAGTAATGTCCACCATCTTAAAACTCACTCTTCGCTTCTTTGTAATCAAGTCCTTCATAAACTTGTCATACCCCGACATTTGCTCCAAGGCTTCAACAAGTGGAATATTGACCGACAATCGCTTTAACATCTCCAAGAACTTGTTGAACTTACCATCTTCAATTCTCTTGGCAAATCTTTGTGGAAATGGAGGAGGATGAGGCCTTGGAGTAGGCTTTAAGGCTTTTGGAGCCTTCTCTTCTTTGTCGTTCCCTCTTTTATTTTCAAGGACTTCCTCTCATCAACCTTCTTTTTCTAATCACTCTTCTTTTCAATCAAGACAAGTCATTTACCATCTTATCATCACTCTTCTTTGGCTTCTCAACTACAACACACCCTTCATCTACCACATCTATCGACATCTTCGGCTCCTCCAACACTCTCCCACTTCTAGTTAGAAATGGCCAAACAATATGACACCCCTCCCCTTTTGTTTCTTGGATTGGCTAATTTATCACTAGGGAGGGTCGCCCCAGACTTGTCTTGGTTTTTTAACACCCTAGATATCATCTCTTCAAGTTTCGAATTAGCGGGATCGCTAGTCGACTCACGATTGGGGTAAGGAGGAGGTTGGGTAGGTTGTTAGTAAGCTTGCCCTCTTGGTGGAATGTAAAGGTTGAAGCTACAATTTTGGTACTTGTTTTAATTGCTTTCTCTCTATCCCCCTTCATTTCTCTCTCTTCAATTAGAGCCGCCTTGATAATTTCTCCAACCTTGATTCCTGTCTTGATTACTAAATCCCCACGGTTGGCCCGATCCTTAGTAATTAGGGCGGAACCCCCCTCCCTTGCATATTGTTCACGAAGTTTACATTTTCTTCACTCTCATTGTACCTCTCTTGATCATAGGGTACTATCTCGGTAGCACTTTGATTAGGACCCATGCTAGTAACCGCATTCACTTTCTTGATCCCTTTCTCCATCACATGTTTTGTAAGGACCGCCATTTGGGTCATTAATTGCGCCATGGTCTCGTCTCTCTCTTTCTCATTATTCAAGGTTTCTCTACATAACACCATATAGGGACCACCCTCAACTACTTCTGACGATCTCGTATATCAAGCATGGTTTGTCTTTGTTAGCTTATCAAGAAGCTCACTTACTATCGTAACTGAATTATCCATCAATACACATTCCGCTATGTTGTTGGCTACTGACTTGTTGACCAAATCTAGCGCCCGTTAGAATGTTTGGAGTAATACATCGTCACTCAACCCATGATTGTAGCATTGTTTGAGCTTCTTCTTGAATCTTAACCATGCCTCATGTAAGGCTTTACCCGACATTTGACGGAATGCCAAGATTTCATCTCGGAGTTGAATCATGCGAGCCGGCAGGAAGAACCTCTCTAGGAATGCCTCTACCAACTCAGTCCATGTAGTGATAGACTTAGAAGGAAAGTCATACAACCATGTAGTAGCCTCCCCTGTTAGAGAGAAGGGGAAGAGACTTAGCTTCACGACTTCTTCAAACACGTTGGGATGACGAAATGCAAGGC
This sequence comes from Anisodus acutangulus, assembly GCA_029783415.1. NCBI lineage: Eukaryota > Viridiplantae > Streptophyta > Magnoliopsida > Solanales > Solanaceae > Anisodus > Anisodus acutangulus. The sequence continues at coordinate 29,436,869 of CM056496.1, forward strand.
ACACCTTATTGAAATTCCTCAAGTGCCTAATTGGGTCATCGGATGTCGATCCTCTAAATAAGCCCTTGTTGTTGAGCATGTGGAGCATGGTGGACATGATGTGGAAACTCTCATTCCCCAGAATTTACGGTGGCCAGATGGAATTAGCAAAGGTGGCCATCTCTACATTTTCCTCATCATCGGATAAATCCACCATAGCACCTACAACACAAAATAACAAGCAAAAGTAAATTGAGAAGTAAAGTTCTTAGCAAAGTAATAATACAATAAATAGAAAATGTCAAGGCCGTATTCCCCGGGAATGGCGCCAAAATTTGATATCGCCTAAATGACACCTTTAATGGTACAATGCGACAATTGTCAAATATACTAACCCAACATAGGTTGATATCGAATCCCACAAGGAACGATAAAAAACTAGTCTATTCGTGCACGTATTATGACATTACTAATTACTTTACTTCTATGATAACAAATTTGTTTGTTTGTTTGTTTATTTTATCTACTTCAAATTATCAAGTAATTGGAATGTTAGAGTTGTGACTCAATCCAAGGAAGTGGTGTTGAGTTTAGGCTTAAGTAGGTGTATTAGTGTGATATGGGTAATGGGGACTTGTGTCTAGATGGGTATTTCTCAATTGACCCACCTAATTTCACTTTAGGCTTTCTCAAGCTTTAAAGTGTGACATTTATGAACACCCATTATGTACCCTTAGTTGATTCCCTTCTAACTAAAGTTGGAAATCATTAAATGAGGTTTAAAGCCCCAAGTCCTAATCAACATACTCATTTCCTAGACTCTAGTCTCCTTTCTCAGGTTTGACTAGAGATAATAGGCAAAAAAGAGACGTTTGCAATCAATCCTTTAACATTAAATATGAGGGGTAGTTGAATCCCACATGAATACACCTTTTTCATTATTTATCAAATACCCCAACTACCACATTCCATTATATTATCACAACCCCAACCTAAATCTAGCCAGTCATTGCAAGTAATAAATACATAACACAATAATAAATGTAACAAGACATAATGAATATAAAAGGATGCTTACAATAATTAATGATGAACAATACTTGTCTTTACACAATGGATTAAGAATCTTTTCTTGGAATGATTAGCTAAAAGATGAATAGTAAAAAATGGGACAAGAAATATTCAAAAGTGGCTATGATATGTTGGAATCTAGGTATCAAATCATCTATCCCATCACAAAACCCTAGGTACTATATGTAGGGACCTAATTTTTGAACTACACAATATTACAAAAATACCACCGCCTGACCACTCTGCAACCGCAGAACAAGTCCGCATTCCGCAGAACGGACCTAGGGTTCGCAGAGTGGTTCCTTGCTTGGACTGTCTTGAGTTGCGATTGGAAGTGCGGTCCACAAAACTGAACTGCGGCTCGTAGAAGCATCTTGAGTCTTTGCAATCTGAGTTGAACTCGAGTTGAAGTAGTGGTTCGCATACCGGATTGTGGTCCATAGAATGAAAGTGCGGACCGCAGTTTGTATCGCACTTTAGGGCTCTGAAATTCTTCTTTCACTTTTTATTCTGTGGCATATCTACTATTCGGCGGTCCGCAATCTAGTTCTGTGATGCAGAAGTGGCCTTTCATTTTTTAGCATTTTTGACCATGTTTCAGCACATTTCCTCATTTTTATGTCCCAATGTAAAAATCCTACAAAAACCAAAATAACATAAGAAAATACTACTACAAATGTAATAAGGACAACAATAATCCATGAAAATTGTATCAAGTGTGCTGTAATTTCTAGGCACATTAACTCCCTAAGACACTTGAACCTAGACTCTGATACCAAGCTTTGTCACGCCCCGAACCATGACTTAGGCGAAACACGACACTCGGTGCCTGATTACATGTGACCGAGCGAACCATATGACTGTTGAATCAACATGGGCATCAAAATATACTATGGTAATGATTTAAAAAAATATGTAATACAAACTGCTAAATTTATAATCTGAAAGTGTATTGCAGAAATAGTCTGAAAATGTCATAAGTATGAAAATAGTAATACTGACATATTTGACATGCTGAATTAGTCTAGTTTATGAAACCTCTAACATGAATCTAACTGAAAATTGTCTACAAGGACAAGACCCTGGCATACCTCTATCATAAAATATAATAATGGAATAATAGACAGACACCACGAATGAGATGGGGCTCACCAAACAGCTGATACTGAAGCATTCCTACTGAGCAGATCCGTGATCCTGAAACTCGACACTGCACCGTGAAGTACATGCCCCATGCAAAAGGGACGTTAGTACATTTGAATTGTACTGTATGTAAAGTAACTGAAAGAATAAATAGTTGTGGGGTTCTCGAAAAAAGGGCAACCCAAATTAATAAACAAATATTGTACTAAATCTGAAACTGAAACTGATAGATGATAGATTAACAAGGAAGCAAATTATAAGAATACTTCATGTACTGAAATAGAGAGTCACATGTTTAACTAAAATAATAAATTGTGGTATCAGGACCAATATATATGTATATATATAACTGTGGCCTTGGGCCCATAAAATATGTATAACTGTGGCCTTGGGCCTAAAAATACAGGTGCTCAACATGATACTGAAATACTAGAAATATACTGATATGCAAACTAAACATGAGATCATACTGAAGTTCTGATATCATACTGACATTCTGAGCAATGGTTCACTGAGACATGTAGTCATGAGCTTATTGTGAGTACTGAATCTTTAACTAGGTTACAACATGCTAAATATTCTAGGCTAAGACTCATGGATATCAAACACAAGTCTATATTGATTACGTACTAAGTTCACAATAATCAAAGTGATAATTATGAACAACTATGAATTAATAATCTTAAGGATAGACGTTCTAGTCTTTTCATAAACTAGGGCATAATCTTAAATTATGAAGTAATTTGCAATAATCTCGATGAACGAGACATGGGGATGATTAATGACGTTCTCAAATGTAGATAGAATCTCTACATACCTTAGTCACTCAAAACTTGAAGAAAATTTCTGAACGTTTGAAGAAGAAACTCAAAGCTTTGAACTTGAAACCTTGAGAAGAGTTTTCACCGATTTTTATAGCTATTGTTCATAGTTCAAACTACACTTCTCTGGACTTTCTAATCCGATCTCCACCGTTCACATTTAATATCTATATATTGTGACCACTCTGTTAAAATTTGGGATCGATCCAACGGTAATCTATCGGGAAACGCCAAAGGTAGCTGGCTGGTCGTAGGAAACATTTACAGCAAAATTACTAGAGTTTTGCGTTTGATGGAGTGCATCTAAATCAATACTATTTAATGATTATACCAACCATTAAATGTCTAAAACAAAATAATAACTCCATATAATGCATTAATAATTGAGGGTCTTACCTTTTTGAAGAAATTCCAAAGCTTCATTTCAAATTCGACCTTGAATGGATTTTTCCAAAATCTAGCGATTTCAAATAATGATTCGGTGTTAATATAGTGTTAACTTAATATAATTTACATAGGAATTTGAATAAGAACTCACCTTAGGTATTTAGTAGTAGCTCTAGTCGAAAATCCTTACATAAAACGTTTTAGAATTGTATTTATAGGTTATCGTAAAAGCTTGGGTTTTAAAACATAATCCTACAAGAATCGGAATTTCTATTTTACACATCCTCAGTAAATCAGCCATAACTATTTGTACATAACTCCGTTTGATGTGGGACTTATATGGATGGAAAGGTATTTCAACGGTATACAACTTTTTTATGAAGGAAGTAGTCTCAAATTACATATATATATATATATATATCCGTAAACCCAGTTTAAGTGAGGTCTGCTGCAAACTCACTTTAAAACATGCTCCGTAGATTAGCTTCCGAATCTAATTTTTCCTAAGACTCTTCTTATGCCTTGATTAATTTTCAAAACACTTCCTACACTCCTAATCTTGATTCCATCATTTTTCCATCACACGGTTCAAAGCATAGCCCAAAGTTATGAGGTGTTACAATTTCTTAAATAGATGCCTGATCAGATCAATCTTGAAGAAAACTTCATATGAACTATGGACAGGGAAGATGCCTAATATAAGCTACTTTCATCCATTTGGGTGTAAGTTCTTTGTTCCTAACAATGGAAAAGATAATCTTGGTAAGTTTGATCCATGCAATGATGAAGATATTTTTCTTGGCTATTCAATTAATTGTAGATCATTCAGAATATTTTATAAATGTACTTTAATAGTTGAAGAATCTATTCATGTGATCTTTGATGATACTAATGGGTTGGCCGAGAAAGAAAAAATACATATGATGAAGATGGTCAACTCCTAACTACAGTAATCATCTCCACAGTTGAACAAAGCTATAATAATGAGTCGACTTCTGAACCTGACAAGTCGACTAACCTAACTGTTGAAACTGTTCCAAATGAATGGAGAAGCGAGCCCGACTATCCAAAGAAGTTTGTTATAGGGGATTTAAATTAAAAAATGAAGACTATATTCTCTGTAGAAGCAATGCAAACTTGGTTCTTATCTCACAATTAGAGCCAAAGAAAGTTGATGAAGCACTAAAGGATGATCACTGGATTAAAGTCATGAAGGAAGAACTAGACCAATTTGAGAAAAATAAAGTATGGAGTCTAGTTCTCAGACCTGAGAATGCCTCAATCGTTGGAACCAAATGGGTGTTTAGAAATAAGCTCAATGAAGCTGGAGAAGTAATAAGAAATAAAGCTCAACTTATTGCCTAAGGATACTCACAACAAGAAGGAGTCGACTATGATGAAATATTTACTCCAGTTGCCCAGTTAGAATAAATTCGAATGTTATTTGCTTATGCTGCATTTAAAGGCTTTAAACCTTTTCAAATGGATGTTAAAAGTAATTTTCTAAATGGTTTCATTGATGAAGAAGTTTACGTTAAACAACCACCTGGTTTTGAAAATTCTAAATTTTCCTATCATGTTATCAAACTATTAAACCTCTATATGACCTCAAACAAACCCTAAAATCTTGATATGATAGGCTAAGTGCTTTCCTAGTTGAACATGGTTTTTCTAGAGGAACAATTGATTCTACATTATTTATTAAAAGGACTTTCTCTGGAAATCTCATTATTCAAATTTATGTTGATGATATTATATTTGGAAGTTCTAATCCCTTTTTGTGTAAGGAATTTTCCAATCTTATATAAAGTGATTTTGAGAGGAGCATGATGGAGAATTGGCATTCTTCTCGGGGCTGCAAATTCGTCAATCTGAGAAGAAAATATTCATTTGTCAAAGTAAATACACTAAAGAGCTTCTTAAAAAAATTGACATGAGTGAATCAAAGGTAATGTGAACTCCTATGAGTCCCACTTGTTTTCTACACAAGGATGATGAAGGCAAATCAGTTGATGAAACTAAGTATAGCGGAATGATATGTTCATTACTCTACCTTACTGCTAGTCGATCAGACATTATATTCAGCGTTTGCAAATGTGTCAGGTACCAGTTAGCTCCTAAGGAATATCACCTTAGTGTTGTCAAAAGAATTATTAGATATCTAATTGGAACAATCTCTCACGGTTTATGGTACCCAAATACTAACTCTTTCAAGTTAGAAGGTTTTTCTGATGCTGATTTTGTAGGTGATAAAGATGATCGTAAAAGTACAAGTGGTACTTGTCAACTACTTGGACAATCACTAATATCTTGGAATAGAAAAAAGCAAGGGAGTGTGTCACTCTCTACTACTGAAGCAGAATACATTGTCATTGCGAAATATTGTGCTCAACTCTTATGAATGACCCATCAATTGAGTGATTATGATTTACTATTTAAATCTGTCAAAATTTATTGTGATAATTCTAGTGCTATTTGCTTGACTAAAAACCCTATTCATCACTCTAGGGCAAAGCATACAGATATTAAACATTATTTTATTAGAGATCATGTTCTTAGTAGAGCTATTGAATTACAATTTGTGTGCACTGAAAAACAACTTGCTTATATTTTACAAAACCCCTTTTGAAAGAAAGATTCTGCATGCTCAGAGAATCAATAAGAATTATTGCAAATCCTCTATGATGATTTACTTCCTTATTTAATCTGTGCTAAATTGCCTATATTAATTATCCTTATAGACTTTTTCCCGTAAATTTCATAAACCGATTCATAATTGCCTTTTTGTCTCTTTATTAAGTATAATCATTACTCATGTCAGTTCCTAGTCCCATCAGTGAACCTGTATGCCGGCGTCTCCATTCCCCAAAAACCCTTTCATCTTCTTGACTCCTCAATTCCCTCTTTCCCCCTTTAACTACTCCACTCACTTCCACATCTCTCTTCATCTCACTTTATTTTCTCATACGCCTCATCTTCCATGGCTAAAACTCAGAAAACTTCAAACCCATCCACCAAAAGTAGTTCCCACTTCAAAAATAAGGACCTATAGAGCATGACACTTGCTCCGATTCTGCCAAGAAAAGCAAGCCTGATAGTGAAAATCTTCTTGATCTCAAACAAAAATTATGAGACATTCCTAACAGAGATTTATTTCACTCTCAAGGATAAGTCCATTATCACTGATCGCATTATTGATTTGGATCTCATGCAGTCGCAATTCTGCAAGGTAAAGCACATTTTATCTTTTCAAGATTAGGAAGGTTTTTTTCAAAACCCTACCCGTGTCTATAAAACCCCCATACATATGTTTCATGTTAATCTATGTTCCCCCGAGCCTAATGAACTTGAAATCCTTATTCTTGGTACTCGTATTATGTTGAATGGTGATGTTCTAGACTCTATTCTTGATTGTTCTTGCTCTGGCTTTTATGACCTTCATAAGACCACTTGGCCTAAGTCTCTTAATGTCTCTTTTTATCAAGCCAAGAAAGTCTTGCCTAACTCTCCCAATGTTCCTGCTTCATTAGGCCCATTTGATGTCACTTTTGAAGCTCGTGTTCTTTGTCACATGGTATCCACCAACATTATCCCTCGTGTTGGGTCTTTCTCCAACATAATCCAAATAGATTCCCTTGTTGCCTATTGTCTGCTTTCAAAGAAGAAGCCCAAACTGTCTACTAATATCATAAACTACATGCTTGAATGTGCTACTAATCCAACTAGTCTTCCCTATGGCATGCCCATTACCCGCATTCTTAAGGCTCATCGAGTAAACTTTGATGACTACCCAGTACTCTCATCAAACAATGTTACAATTCTAGAGTGTTTGAGAGTATGAGTTATGTTCTATTTGGGGACACTTGGCTTGCTAAGGATGTCCCTCAGGAACCACACTCTGAGTCCCCTTCCAAGTCTAAAACCTCTGCCTCATTCCTTGTTACGCCTGAAATTTATGTGGATGTCCTCTCTAAACTTGATGACATTGATGCCAAGGTTGAGTCTCTCAAAGACTTGAAGGCATCTTTCCTCTTTCATATTGAAAAAATTCAAGACTCCACCAAAGAAACAGGGAATGATGTTGCTCGCCTTAGGATAAAATGGGAAATCATGATGAAGGAGGCTACCAAACTGTCTGCAAGTCTGCAGACAAGTATGACTGTTCTGTATGAGAAATTTTCTGATACTCTAGGGAAAATCAAGGATGTCATTGTCAATATTTTAGCTTATTTCATTCGACCTTTAGCCGAGCAGTATCATCAGCAGCAACAGGAGTAGCAGGAAGACGGAGAGGAACATGTGGATAGAGAGCAGCAACAGGATGATATGGAGGAACTTTGACCTGTTTGCCTATATATTTTTGGATTGTTTTATGTGGCATGTCAAGGATATTTGTGGATTTGTTTTTGCTTGCTATGTTTTTTGGCACGTATATGGGACATAAGTCCATCTGATTAGTTGTTTCTCCTAACTATTATTAAGTGTTTCTCTCTATAATATCTTGTTTGTTTTTTATTGATGTCAAAGGGGGAGAAAACAAAGGATCCATCTAGTCAAATACTTAGGGGGAGCACTATAAGTCAACTACTCAGGGGGAGCAACAATCTACTTATAAATAAGGAAGTTGACTACATATTCATTATATTAATTATCATCATCAAAAAAGAGAAGATTTAGTGTTAAGTTTTAATGAGGACATAATATTTCTGCAAGACAACTCACAAGAGAAAGGCGGGCTCAGTTAACTCACAAGGCCCAAAGGAATACCTCAGGCCAGCTGACCAGTGAAGTTCGACGGGCTCAGTTGACTCAGAAGGCCTAAATAAATACCTCAGCCCAGCTGACCAGTGAAGCCCAAAGTAGTAAGTTCAGGTGAAATAAATAAGTAACATCTTATTTGTAGAGACAAATAAATCAAGGATGGAAAAGATCAAATCAAGTACCTACGAGATCCTGGTGCATCAATCAAGAAGATCAAGTTCGCTTCATCAAGGAAACAAGTACCACACTATTAAGGATATAACTACAGACAAGATTCTTGAAGAATCAATCACAAATTCCACAAGAAAAGAAGATCAGTCCGTTGAAATGCTCTTGCCTTATTCTTGGAAATTAGGATCCTCAATATTCCTATTTTTCAAGGATAAAATTTATTGGGTTGCTTTCTTTGCAAATAGAACCGACTACAAATCCGTGGACTATATATGAAGGCTCAATGAGACGAACCAATTCATACTTTCGTGTCAACTTCTTAAGCTCTCTACTTTACTTTTAACAAACATTGTAATTTTGTGTGATTTGTAGTGTATACAAAAAAGTGAGAAGAGATATAGTATACTTGGTGAGGCATTGTATCAAAAGATTATGACTGTCTGAGTGTAGACGTAGGAGCTCCATTCAAACCATCTTTGTACCAAACCAAATTTCAAAAAGAGCAGCAGAGAACACTCTTGCAATCCAAAGGGACTGGATTATGATTCACATTGAGGCTGAACCAGTATAAAAATATTTGGTGTCATTTACGTTCAAGCTTTTACTTTTTGTACTATTTCTACTAACAATTGACTAACATCTTGAGGTATTCGACTAAGGAACGAAAAATTATAATTCACCCCCCCCCCCCGTTGCACTTTCAATTGGTATTAGAGCAAGGTCTCACATTGTATTTGCTTAACATCTAGTGAGAAAGGGATCATGTCAAACCACGTTATGGCTGGATCTTTATTTCAAGAAGGCACTTCCCAAACTAGACAACCTTACTTCAATGGGAAGCATTTCTCTCATTAGAAGGTCAAAATGAAAACTTACATCAAGTCATATGATGTTAAGATTTGGAGGGTTATCAAATTAGTAGACATTTCTATGCCTAAAGCAAAGTCTGATGATAACAAGAAGGAAGAAACTACATCAATGATGAGTTGTCCTCTCTAGCCGACTACATTGATCACTTTTGCTCCTTTAAATTTGTTAAAAGTGAATATATTTGCTCTCCATAATATGTAACAAATTTTGGCCTGTAAATTTAACTAAAATCGTAGAACAATAAAAATTTAATTAACCAGAATCATTTAGAAAAGTATCGTGAAATCCTATAAACAACACCACCATAAACTGCATCAAACACCAAAAATTGATTTTAAAAATAGTAGAAATTGGATCTCAAATATTTGCATCATATACAAGAAAATAGACCAAAATAGGAACAATATCAAAATTTGCCCCTCCAAATACAAGTGTTCTATAAATCTTTTTTCTCCACAGTTTCCTTTAAATCAAAACAACCCGAATTTATTAAATTAAACATTTGGCGGATATCAAACATGAATCAAACTCAAAGGATCAAATTCTCAAAATAAAATTAGTTAAAGAACTATACATTTACTACAAACATAAGGGATCATTTTTATTATTTTCTCCGACTTAAAAGTTTTATAATCATCCAGAATATCGTTCCTATGCATGGAACGGCCGTCCAACTCCCCCAAATACAAGGGAGCGGGCTACATTGCTACTTGCTAGTGATATTGACATGTTAGGCAAATGAGATAAATGCATCTAGCCATCAATGACTTGGACAAATAGTTTGGCAAAGAATTAGGGGCAACACGTGTTTTTGGGTAACATAACTACTTTAATTTTCACATGTTGGGAAAGCAACTGCTAATTTATTTGTTCCTTTTACTTTTAATTAATTGGTTTTGTTATGTGTCCTCCTTGAGTAGGACTTCTTATAAGAAAGGAAAATTCGCTTTAGAGCAAAGGAACATCACATTTGATTTTGTAACACTGTGTAAGCTTTTTAGTTACCAATTTTGTGTATAACAAATATTATTGACGATGCCTCAAGTGAGGACTTAGATGGTCCAATAATATTTGTTATACATAATATGCCACATACTGGTAGAAAAAGGTCCTTCCTTGTTCTTTCTCTTTTTCAATGGACGTTCCATTTTCCTGCCTAACTAACTTATATATTATTCCTTCCATTTTAATTTACCTAATGTATTTTGGGTGAGTACGAAACTTAAAGAAAGAAAAATTAGTACTCCCTATGTTTTAAAAAAATTATCCTATTTTTTTTATTAGTTTATCCCAAAAAGATTGACACATTTCTATATCTAGAAGTAATTTAATTTTATGAGATGACTAAAGCTTATTTTGAATCACACATTTCAAAAGTCTTAATTTATTTCTTAAACTTTATGTCAAGTCAAAATATGACTATCTTTTTTAAACATGAGGAGTATATAATTTATGATCAGACATGGAAGACCCTTCAACCTACACCACATATGATATATTTATTAGTATTATTTTGTTATTACTATTTGTGGGTGAATATACCACAAATTAGTACAGTTGAAAATTACAATGAAATGAACAAAAAAATATTCAGACTGAGGCGCGGATATCTCGCTCTCTTTAAGGAGATTTAAGTTCACTGCAGTATAATCTTCATCGGTCAGCAGTATATCTCTTGACTTGTCCCCTCTAGGATACAACAGCCCGAACAACGTTGTGTGACTCAAACAACTTCGGACTAGTTGAAGAGTCCAAAGCTCCATCAATAAGAACACATTTCTTTCAACATAAAATTACTCTCTTTTGTAGTAACTAAGTTGGAGACTTAGAATATTTTCTCTCTCTCGACTCTCTTTTCTCACTTCTCCAACTTCACTATACACCACAATATTTTTCACACCTCTCATACATAATATAATATTTTTTCTATGTCAACTCATGGAAGAAACACGTCTATATATAGGTGTAGAAATCATTCATATAGTCAATATAAAGAGTAGTGAGTAATTAAGTGAGGAAGAACATGAAAATATGGTTAATGAGAATAATAACCACATTCTACATCATGGAGTAGTGGAAGAGTGGGAGTTATGATCATCTTCTAGCTTTTATGACCACTAACAAATATGAGAGATGAATAATTTATTTTAATAATAAAATATACTCCAACACTATTTTATGTATATGAATAAAATATAGTGCTGCATGTTTCATGGTTTTGATGATGTTTTACCCATGCATGATTCATGTGATAAAAGAAAGCCAAAGGAAAATGTTTAAGATTTTTAAAAAATCTTAGAAAATACTAATAATACAATCTTTTCCTTTTATTAGTGAATATCATATATTTTATAATTAATAGTAGTATATAATTATGGTAAATATATGATCCTTATTTTTATTAGTGAATATTACTATATATTCACCATATATTTTATAACTAATAGTATTGTATAATTTATGGTAAATATATGATCCTAATTATGATAAATATAGGATCCTTATTTCATTAGGATTCAACATTGTACACACTATATATATTTATATTAATGAGAAAGACTTCAAAAGAAAAATTAATACAATACTACACGATATCAAAAACAAAACCTTACCCCTAGTTCTCTAGCATCTAATTTCTTCCAATTGATTGTCCGGAACCCCTTATGATCACAATTCAGATGCAATCAATATCATCTTCCCATTGTTCAACGACGATAGAAGCAAGTGCAAGTCTATATGCTGTGGACCTTAAATTTCTAACCAGGACATAGATATCCTTCCTGCTTTTCCTAACACCTACAGCCTTCCACTGTTCCTTTCTCATGCGAGCAAGACAGACAGCCTCACAAAGAGCCACCGCAACAGGCTTCTTACTTCCTCGAACAAATCTCGTTGAAAAGCGTATCACTCGCTTTTAGGGTTCTTCAACAACCTCGTCTTTCTATCTAACCTACCATCCACGAACATGACATGATATTCCTAATAGCATTCCAGCATTCTGGGCCCACGGTACAAGGGCCACCAGCACTAGGCCCACTACACAGCAGCCCAGCAGCAGCTGCCCGACCTCAATCCAACGGATTTGGGCCATGCTTTCGGTTCTTTAAAAATTCAACAGCTCGATGATGCGTGGTATATGGATACGGGCGCCACATCTCACCTCACGAACAATTCTGGTAATCTTCCTCACATGCGCAATTTAAATACTCCTTAATCTATTATGGTAGGAAATGGTCATCACATTCCAATACAAGGGTTTGGCCACACACTAACCCCACCACCGTATTCCCACGTCTCCCTTAATAACGTCCTATATGCCCCTAACATTATCAAGAACCTAATCTCTTTCAGAAAATTTGCCACCGATAATTCTGTATTCATTAATTTTAACCCATTTGATTTTTTTATAACGGACCTACGTACGGGGAAACTTCGAGGGGGATCTCTATCCACGTCCACTGCCAGTGTTAATCCCCCCACATCTCTAGATGTCATCTCCTCCTCAACATGGCATAGTAGACTTGGACATCCCGGAGCCCATGTTTTTTATTTTCTTAGAAACCACAAGTTAATCCAATGCAATAAAGGGACCCTTGCCCATAGTTGCTCCTCTTGTCATCGAGGGAAACATGTTAGACTTCCATTTACGTCTTCTTCGAGGATTACTTTCTCTCCCTTTGATATTATTCATGCGGATTTATGGACATCTCCTATAACCAGCAACCTAGGTCATAAATATTATTTGATATTTTTGGATGACTTCTCTCACTTCCTTTGAGTCTATCCGCTTAAACTTAAGTCTCAAGTCTACTCCAAATTTCTTGAATTTCGAACATTTGTTAAAACACAATTTGAAAAAGACATCAAAACGTTTCAATATGACAATGGTCGTGAGTTCAATAACTCCACTTTCATAATTTTTAATGGCATGGTTTTCCGTTTTTCCTGCCCCCATACTTCCCCTACGATTCGAAATTCCACCGAAATTCTTTTCCGTCGGATCTCTTCCTATGATCAGCTTCAAATTTTCGGTTGTCTTTGTTACCCAAATCAGACCTCCAGGGTCCCTAAAAAATCAGCACCTCACTCTACTCCGTGCGTCTTCCTCAATTTCTCGTCAAACCATAGGGGTACTTGTGCTATGAGATATCCACAGACAAAATCTTAATCTCACGCCATGTCACGTTTGTTGAGTACGTCTTCCCGTTCGACAACATCCAAAAAATTTGAGTCACTAATTACGGTTTCCTTGATGACTCTGACACCTCCCCTCTACTCCAAAATACACTACAAAATCTACAACATTCTGTCATCCAAACACCGATCTCGCCACGGCCCACCACCGCCACTATACCACCCGCCACCGTCTGCCTCCCCCGCCACTGCTCGCCTCCCCACCACTGCTCGCCCTCAGGTATACCCAACCACCCCGTAATATACCGCCACCCTGCCCCTGACCCGCATACCCCCAAAACATTCACCACTCACTGCCTAGCCCCACACTACACTGCCAAATCCCTCCGAACTCTTCCCCACTCACTGCCCCTGCCCCATGACCCGAGACCCACTGTCCCGCCTCTGTACCCATACACCAAATAGAAACTCGTGCCAAACACAGGATTTTCAAACCCAAAGTCCAATTTAACCTATCCACACAATCCATATCACCAATACCTAAAAACATAAAACTATCCAAAACTCTACCCGAATTGGAATGCGACTAGGCGTGAGAAGTTTGATGCGCTCACCACTCAGCGCACGTGGGATCTGGTTCCGAGGCCAGGGGTGAATGTGATTCGTTGTATATGGCTCTTTCGTCATAAGTTCAGAGATAGTGGTAATCTTGAACGCCACAATGCCAGACTTGTGCAAAATGACACAAGGCAGCATGAGGGTATTGATTGTGGTGAGACTTTCAGTCTAGTGGTCAAACCGGCTACTATTCGCACTATTCTGAGCATAGTTATGGGTAAGAACTGGCTGATTCATCAGCTTGATGTGAAAAATGCATTCTTACATGGAGATTTGAAATAAACAATTTACATGCACCAACCACCAGGCTTTGTACATCCAGAGGCTCCTCATTACGTATGTCATCTCCGTAAGTCCATGTATGGTTTGAAACTGGCCCCCGGGCTTGGTATGAGCGTTTCGCTACTTACATTATGCATATTGGGTTCGTATGCAGTATAAAGTCCTTAGAATTAATTAAAAAAAATACATACACACACGTCCCTAAAACCCCTCTCCCTCAACTTTTCCTTCCACTCCCTCACGTTCCAAAATTTGTGCAACATGCACAAATTATATAACTATACACACACATACATCAAAATGGAAAAATGAGAAACGAAAAGAAAAAACAAAACACACTTTGAGAGGAAAAAAATACACAGAGAGAAAAATACCTAGAACAATTTAGGAGTTTCGAGAAGGCTTTGTTCCGAGTTCGGAGGTTTATGTTCGCGGTTTCAAATTCGTGGACTTGAAAGTTAGCTATTGTTAACTTGGAAATCAGTAGATCGTAGCCGTTTTCTTATTGTGAATTAATCTTCGTAAAAGCTCTTGAGGAGGTCGGAAAAGATTGCGAAGAAATAAAGGTGAGTTCTCTCACTCATAATTTATTAGTATAATTCTTTGTTTTAAGTTACAATATATGTTAGAACATAATATGGATGCTGAAAAAATGATCATGAAAAGAAAAAGAACAAGGAGGTAGTATAACTTGAGATGAATTATTGATATAATATTATCTTGTAACTAGTTTGGGTCATGTGATTACGGACTGTTTTGCTGAGTTATCCTTTCTAAAATTGGACAAAATTTTACAGGGTTGTACATCTCTCCTTCACGGTCAGATTGAGTCCAAACGAGACTAAAACCGATATACGGTTTGAGAGTTATTTCCGTTTAAATTTTCTGTCTCGGATCAATTGAAATCCGGAAGGGAAGAACGTATAACGAAAAACTATACAAATTGGTAAAGAATATGAAAGTTTTTGCTGAATAAAAGTTGTCGTTTTCTCCGTTCTTGATAGTTTGAGACTTTGCGGAGATTGATCCGACTTATGGATAAAATGTTATGACTGTTTTAAGATTGGGTCCTATTTTTACAAAAATCTGACGAGACAGTTTTCTTAAAGATATTTCTTTCCTGAATTTGTACTAGTTATACTAAGTATTTACATAAGAAACTTGATATAGTAATAGGTCCCCATGTTAACTTCGATTTGGCATTAAAAACAACTTATTTAGGGTTACGGGTTCAGCGTTATAACCCTTACAAGTGAGAAAGGCGAAAAGTTGAAAGAAAGAAATATTACTTGAATTTTTCTGAAAATATGACCAAGTATGGAAGTCTATTATTGTCACAGTATCATTAAGGCAATATATATATATATATATATATATATATAATATTGGATCGGGTTGCACGCACCGCAATAAATATATAATATAATATATTAGATCTGGTTGCACGCACCGCAACAAATATAGAATATAATATATTGGATCGGGTTGTACGTACCGCAACAAATATATAATATATTGGATCGGGTTGCATACACCGTAATAAATATATAATATATGATATTGGATCGGGTTGCACGCACCACAATAAATATATAATATATGATATTAGATCGGGTTGCACGCACCACAATAAATATATAATATATGATATTAGATCGGGTTGCACGCACCACAACAATTATATAGTATAATATATGGGATCGGGTTGCGCGTTCCGCGATTTCTTTCATGGATGTGTACTGGTTAAACTAAGCATTACCTAGAATAAGTTGGGAGGTGATTTCTTTTTGTGTGTGAACAATTATTATTGGTTTGTACATTGAAAGTGTTGTAATACGTTTCATAGTGTGCTTATTATGTTTATAATATAATTGCACTTAGAGCATCGTGAGGTTACTTTGAATTGTAAGGTGAGGTCCTCACTCAACCCCGGATGGTAAGACTGACTCTTTAATCTAACATGTTTCAGGTAAGCGCGATAAAGGTAAAACTCTGCAACAGGGCTAGTGATCGCCCCGCAGCCTCATCGTTCCACCAATCCATTGCTCCGAAATTGGTGACGGTCTTTCTTGAATAAGTAGGTTGAAGAATTCAATTTCGTTATTTTGGGGACTGCCCAAATGAGACTGTTTTCTTTTAAGATTCAAATATTTTTATTTTGTATTTGAACTTCCATCGAGTCTAGAAAAAATTGTGGATGCACGAGCATGAGCTCGTGCTTTCATTAAAGAAGTACATGTTTCTATTATTTCTGCACCTAGATACATGTTTAATTTAGGAAGAAAAGAAGTTGATGGTTCTCATGTGAAGGGATAGTTGCTCAGGTGCCATCACGCCCTAAGGGAAGACTTGGGTAAAGTCGGGGCGTGACAAGTTGGTATCAGAGCTAAACTAGGTTAGGAGATTCTAGAGATTTCTTTGAGTTGGGTGTTTGAACAGTTACTTATTGCGATGGTGTGCGCGTCACCTTAGTAATAAGTGAATGGAATAACATCCTAAACAGTTTCACTTCCTTCATACTCTTCTCATGCCTATCTTGAGTCTTTTCAAAGACTTGGTTCTCGTACTACTTCATTCAAAGGATTATGGAAGGAGATTGTGTAACGATAAACTAACTAGCAATTGTTTTTGTAGATATGATTACAATACGAGTTCCAACCAAAAGGGAAGTGCTCATAGAAATGAAAAGGATAATGCGAGCTCAAGAGGAGTTCATGGACCGTAGGATGAACCCATGAGACGGTTTAGGCATGTATATGTATGACATAATCGCACATTGTACGGATCTGCTTAGGGCTAGATGGAAGAGTCATTTATTTGACCCGACCTTTTTCGATTATCCGATTGGAGTCATACTACATATAATAGTCAACTCTATCCTGAGAGATTTCCACTCTTTGTTTAGAAGAGCAAAGATGCTATGTGGAGATAGTAAAGAAGGCTCTTTTCTCAAATTTCTATATAAAGTGAAGAAAGTCTGGAAGATGAAGGAAAGAATGGACGATAGGAAAAGGGAGGCAAGGAACAAGGTTCACAAGGAGCTGAATGACAACCTGCGAAATAGGCGAGTCACGCGGTTAAGCCCTTTAACATGTGTTGTAGTAAATGCAAGTTTGAGTTGGAGATCTACAATGGGTGATGGAGAATTATCTGATAAGATTTAGTATAATGGTATGCCATTTGAGAATATGATGGAATGAAGTATTGTGAATGCAAGAAAGAAATAATATCGTTATATTATTTTTTTTATTGTTATTTTTCTTGTGGTGTTGCATGCTTATGAAGTATAAGAAAATTTTGGGGAGTTAAAATAGATGTCATGTCTTCTAAAATATGGACGCGCTTGTCTTTACAAAATATGGTAGATTCATAAGTATCGGTGTTACGGAGGTCGATCAAAACTATTCGGGGAAGAGCGATGGGACAACGTCAACCCCCAAGAGTTCCAGTACAGGAACCAAGGTCACAAGAAGGGGTCCACCATGAAGCTCCTATACCTCCGATTGAAAGAGCGGTAACTCAAGATAGAGTGGAAAATGTTGAAGAAAATGAGAGTCAAGCGGCCCAGGAAATAGTGGGACAAAAGTTAGATAAACTCATAGAGTTGATGACAGTTGTAGCCCCACACATGGTTCAGCCTACACCTAGTGTCTCTGTTATGGTCCCGACCCAGAACCCGCCAGCCTAGGAACCAGTTGCGACTGCACCACTGGCCAAAAATATAGGAGCTCAGTCGGTACCAAATATACTATGGTCTAATTTTATAAGGAGAAGGGAACCTATCTTCATAGGGAAGGACTCCAAGTTCGACCCAATAGTGTTTATCGATGAGGTAGAAAACCTACTGTTTACCCTAGGATGTGTAGAGACGTATGGCGTCAATTTGGTGGGCGCACGTTTAGTGGACGATGTGGGGGTGCGGTAGAGAAATGTTAGAAGAAATCAACGTGGGGGGGGGGGGGGGGAGTTCAGAGTCGCGTTCATTGAAAAGTGCATGCCTAACACCTAAAAAGATGCGCTCATATGTGAGTTTGAATAGTTGAAATAAAGAGACCACAATGTGCAAGAATATGACACCCAGCTCATGCGATTGTCGGCATACAACGCACATATTATTCCTACGAAAATGGAGAAGGTCAAAATATTTGTTGAAGGTTTAAACCCAAACTTAGCAGAGAAGGTAGTGGCATTAGCCCATGATCAGACTTACCTTCAGATTGTCGACATGACAATGAGGGTAGAAGGCTTTGATAAAGCAAAAAGAGAGCATTCGCAGAAGAGGTTTTGATCATCGGGATCCTTTAATCAAAATCAAAACCAGAGGCAAGAAGGTAGTAGGGGTTCTTTAAAACTGAGCCAGTCTCATTATAGGCCCCAAGTGCATAAATGGTTCAATCATCAAGGTAGCAATGCCAAGGCCACCAACCCCAACGCAGGGAGTGACAAACCGGTCTGTAAGGTTTGTCAAAGGAAACATTTTTTAGAATGTAGGTTCTCACAGAAAAATTGTTATAACTGTGGAGAACCAGACCACTATGTCAAAGATTGCAAGAAGAGAACCCAAACTCAGTATTCTCATGGGAGGTCAGAAGCGACCACAGCTGCCCACAAGGGAAATCATGACAACCAGTCCCGACAGAGTCAGGGAGGTCAACAATCCTAACCGGCTTTACGCTTTGCCCTAGAGGAACGAGGCGGAGGCATCTAATGTAGTGGTCACATGTATTTTATTGGTCTTAAGTATTTCTGCACTTGTATTATATGATCCCGGCTCTACATTTTCGTATGTGTCAATGGGTTTTGTTAAGAGTCTACATGTAGCACCTTCATGTTTAAGTGAACCCTTTCAAGTTATGACACCAGTGGGGGCCTCAGTTTGGGCCTCTCGAGTAATTAAAAATTTTCTGTTAGAGATAAATGGTAGAGGAACAATAGCAGACTTAGTATTACTTGATATGGTAGACTTTGACATTATTTTGGGTATGGATTGGCTGTCAGCATGTTATGCCACATTGGATTGTCGAAAAAAGGTTGCAAAATTATCTTTTTCCGGGGAACCAGAAGTTTTTATAAGAGGTAGAATTGGGACACCATCGAGTCGACTTATTTCCTACCTTAGGGCTCAAAAGTTATTAAGAAGTCACGAAGTGGAATACTTTTACCTGGCTAGTATAATGGATACCCAAAAAAGAGTCCCCAAAGGTACATACTGTCCCTATTGTTCGTAATTTTCTGGAGGTTTTCCCTGAAGATCTTTCAAGCATTCCTCCGGACAGGGAAGTGGAGTTCGCTATAGAATTAATTCTGGGTACAAAACCCATTTCCATTCCTCCATATCGAATGGTCCCAACTGAGTTGAGAGAGTTAAAAGAACAATTGAACGATCTTCTGGTTAAGGGCTTTATAAGGCCTAGTGTTTCTCCCTGGGGTGCACCAGTTCTTTTTGTGAAGAAGAAAGACGGTTCACTCCGAATATGCATCGATTATCGACAACTCAATAAGGTCACGATCAAGAACCGATACCCATTACCAAGAATCGATGATCTTTTTTACCAACTTCAGGGAGCCAGTTATTTTTCCAAGATTGACCTTCGTTTGGGATATCAGCGGCTGAAAATAAATCCTGATGATATACCCAAAACAGCCTTTAGAACCCGATATAGCCATTATGAGTTCTTGGTCATGTCTTTCGGGTTAACCAATGCCCCAATAACTTTTATGGAACTCATGAACAGAATCTTCAAACCATTCTTAGATTTGTTCGTGATTGTGTTCATCGATGATATTCTAATCTATAGCAAGAGTGCTGAAGAACATGAAGAATATCTAAGGGTAGTGCTTCAAATCTTAAGACAGGAGAAACTTTATGCTAAATTTTCAAAGTGTGAATTTTGGTTGCAAAATGTGGCTTTCTTAGGGCATGTTGTGTCAAGGGATAGGGTTATGGTAGACCCCTAAAAGATAGAAGCAGTGAAGAGCTGGCCAAGGCCTACCACTCCGACAGAAATAAGGAGTTTCTTGGATTTGGTTGGGTATTATAGAAGATTTGTAGAAGGTTTCTCTAGTCTCATTAGTCCCTTGACCCTATTGACTCAGAAATCAGTTAAGTACCAGTGGTCAGAGTCAAGTTTTCAGAAACTGAAGGAGTTATTGACTACTGCGCCAGTCCTAACCTTACCATCAGGACATGAATGATTCACAGTCTATTGTGATGCCTCTAAGGTTGGGTTGGGATGTGTCTTGGTTGCAGTTTGGAAAAGTTATTGCGGATGCATCTCGACAATTGAAGATACATGAGAAGAATTATCCAACTCATGACGGCCACTGTAGTGTTCGCCTTATGAATATGGAGACACTATTTGTATGGGGTGCATGTAGATATATTTACAAATCACAAGAGTTTACAGTACATACCCACGCAAAAGGATTTGAATCTTTGACAAAGAAGATGGTTAGAGTTGCTTAAGGATTATGACCTTAGCATTCTTTACTATCCTGGAAAAGCTAACATGGTGGCTGACACACTCAGTAAGATATTGATGGGAAGCTTGGCCCACTTGGCAATACAAAAGAGAGGTATTGTTCGTGAGGTACAAAAATTGTGAAACCTCGGGGTTAGTTTAACTGAGGTCGGCGAAGACAGTGTGGTGGTGCATGATACCTCTCAGTCTGCCTTAGCTTTGAAAATAAAAGAAAGTCAGTTTGAGAATATGGAATTTGTTGGGTTTTGGAAGAAGATTCAATGAGTAAAACCTTCACAGTTTACATTAGGGAACAATGACAATACTCTTCAGTATAAGGATATGTTATGTGTTCCTAAGGTGAGGGAACTAAGAAAGAAAATCTTGAATGAGGGTCACAACACCAGGTATTCTATTCATCCAGGGTCAACAAAAATGTATCAGGATCTCAAGGCAAATTACTGGAGGGACGGAGTGCAGAGAGATGTTGCAGAGTTTGTCAGAAGGTGTCTTTCGTGTCAACAGGTAAAAGCCAAACATCAAAAACTCAGCAGACTACTTCAGGACATTGGTATCCCCATATGGAAATGAGAGGCGATTCATATGGATTTTGTGACTGGTTTGCCGGAAACTCAAGAAGGTTATGATTCTATCTGGGTGATTGTAGATCGGATTACAAAGTCATCCCATTTTCTACAGGTCAAGACTACGTATCCGGCGCCGCAGTATGCATAGATTTATTTGAAAGAGATAATGAGGTTACACGGGATTCTATTACAAATTATTTCGGATAGGGGTTCCCAGTTCACCTTACACTTTTGACAAAGTTTTCAGCAGGGCTTTGGGACAAAGGTTAAATTGAGCACAGCCTTCCATCCGCAAACAGATGGACATGATGAACGAATATTTCAAACATTGGAGGACATGTTGCGGTCTTGAGTGTTGGACTTTCGGGGAAACTGGTTGGACCATCTATGTCTAATTGAGTTCGCATACAACAACAGTTTCCATTCAAGTATACAGATGGCTCTGTTTGAAGCAATGTATGGGCGAAAATATAGATCTCCGTTTAGGTGGTTCAAGGTGGGCGAAACACTACTGTTCGGAACCGAAGTCATTCAAGAAACAAATGACAAAGTGAAGATAATTTGGGAGCGGATCAAGACAGCTCATAGCCGCCGTAAATCTTATGCGGATCATCACAAAAGAGATCTCGAATTTCAGGAAGGGGAGAAAGTATTTTTAAAAGTCTCTCTAATGAAGGGGGTGATACTATTTGGCAAGAAAGGAAAGTTGAGCCCAAGGTTTATTGGACCATATGTGATCTTACGACGAGTAGGGAATGTGGCTTACGAACTAGCACTTCCACAAGAATTAGAAGCGGTGCATATGGTATTCCATGTGTCAATGTTACGGAAATACGTGCACGATCCAAGCCACATCATCCAACCCTAAGAGATAGTTCTGAATGAAGAGCTTCAATATGAAGAAATTCTGATACAAATACTGGATAGACAAATCAAGCGCCTTAGGAATAAAAATATTGCTTCCGTGAAAGTCTTATGGAGAAATCACTCCACAAAATAAGCAACCTGCGAAGCCGAAGACGCGATGAAAGTTAAATATCCATTCATGTTTGAGTAAGGTAATAAAATGTGTTAATTTGTGTTTCATGTGTGTGCAGTTTGTGTGTCTATGTGTTTGTGTTATGACCTTATTCACATTCGATGACGAATGTTGTTTAAGGAGGGGAGAATGTTAAGTTCTGAGAATTAAAAAAAACACATACATACATGTCCCTAAAACCCCTCTCCCTCAACGTTTCCTTCCACTCCCTCACGTCCCAAAATTTGTGCAACATGCACAAATTATATAACTATACACACACAAACATCAAAAGGGAAAATGGAGATACGAAAAGCAAAAACAAAACACACTTTCAGAGGAAAAAAACACAGAGAGAAAAATACCTAGAACAATTTAGGAGTTTCGAGAAGGCTTTGTTCAGAGTTCGGATGTTTATGTTCATGGTTTCGAATTCGTGGACTTGAAAGTTAGCTATTGTTAACTTGGAAATCAATAGGTCGTAGCCGTTTTCTTATTGTGAATTAATCTTCGCAAAAGATCTTGAGGAGGTCGGAAAAGATTGCGAAGAAATAAAGGTGAATTCTCTCACTCATAATTTATTAGTATTATCCTTTGTTTTGAGTTACAATATATGTTAGAACATAATATGGATACTGAAAGAATGATAATAAAAAGAAAAAGAACAAGGAGGTAGTATAACTTGAGATAAATTATTGATATAATATTATCTTATAACTAGTTTGGGTCATGTGATTACGGATTGTTTTGTTGAGTTATCCTTGATAGAATTGGATGAAATTGTACATCTCTCCTTCACGGTCAAATTGAGTCCAAACAGGGCTAAAACCGATATACGGTTAGAGAGTTATTGCAGTTTAAAGTTTCTACCTCGGATCGATTGAAATCCAAAAGGGCAGAACATATAACGAAAAATTGTACAAATTGGTAAAAAATCTAGAAGCTTGTGAGGAATAAAAGTTGTAGTTTTCTTTGTTATTGACAGTTTGAGAATTTACGAAGATCGATCCAACTTACGGATAAAAAGTTATGACTGTTTTAATATTGTGTCCTGTTTTTACAAAAATCTGGCGAGACAATTTTCTTAAAGATATTTATTTCGTGAATTTGTACTAGTTATACTAAGCATTTACAAAGGAAACTTTATATAGTGATAGGTCCCCGTGTTAACTTCGATTCGGCATAAAAAACAACTTATTTAGTGTTACGGATTTAGAGTTATAACCCTTACAAGTGAGAAGGGCGAAAAGTTCAAAGAAAGAAATATTACTTGAATTTTTCTGAAAATATGATCAAGTATGGAAGTCAATTATTGTCACAGTATCATTCAGACAATGTGTGTATATATATATATATATATATATATATATAATATTGGATTGAGTTGCACGCACTGTAATAAATATAGAATATAATATATTAGGTCGGGTTGCACATACCGCAACAAATATTGAATATAATATATTGGATCGGGTTGCACGCACCGCAACAAATATATAATATAATATATTAGATCGGGTTGCACGTACCGCAACAAATATATAATATATTGGATCGGGTCGCACGCACCACAATAAATATATAATATATGATATTAGATCGGGTTGCACACACCGCAACAAATATATAATATGTTGGATCGGGTTGCTTGCACCACAATAAATATTTAATAAATGATATTGGATCGGGTTGCATGTACCGCAATAAATATATAATATATTGGATCGGGTTGCACGCACCGTAATAAATATATAATATATGATATTGGATCGGGTTGCACGCACCTCAACAAACACATAATATAAAATATTAGATCGGGTTGCACGCACCACAACAATTATATAGTATAATATATGGGATCGGGTTGCGCATTCCGCGATTTTTTTCGTGAATATGTACTGGTTAAACTAAGCATTCCCTAGAATAAGTTGGGAGGGGATTCATTTTTGTGTGTGAACAATTATTATTGGTTTGTACATTAAAAGTGCTGTAGTATGTTTCATAGTGTGCTTATTATGTTTATAATATAATTGCACTTAGAGCATTGTGAGGTTACTTTGAATTGTAAGGCGAGGTCCTCACTCAACCCCGGATGGTAGGACTGACTCTTCAATCTATCATGTTTTAGGTAAACGTGATAAAGGGAAATCTTCGCAACAGGGCTAGTGATCGTCCCGCAGCCTCACTGTTCCACCAATCCATTGCTCCAAATTTGGTGATGGTCTTTCTTGAATAAGTAGGTTGAAGAATTCAATTTCGTAATCTTGGGGAACACCACTTGAAACTGTTTTCTTTTAAGATTCAGATATTTTTATTCTGTATTTGAACTTCCATCGAGTCTAGAAAAAATAGTGGATGTACAAGTATGGACTCGTGCTTTCATTAAAGAAGTACATGTTTCTATTATTTCTGCACCTAGATACATGTTTAATTTATGATGAAAAGAAGTTAATGGTTCGCCTGTGAAAGGATAGTTGTCCATGTGCCATCACGCCCTAAGGGAAGACTTGGGTAAAGTCGAGGCGTGACAGAAGCAAATGTGACCATTCATTATTCATTTTTCATCGAGGTTGTAACATTGCATATTTGTTACTATATGTGGATGATATTTTTCTGACTGCCTCTTCTGATGTGTTGAAATATGAGATCATTCGGCTGCTCAAATCCGAATTCGCTATGACTGACTTAGGGAAGTTGAGTTACTTCTTGGGGATTTCTATGACTAGATCTGTAGATAATATGTTCCTATGCCAGCGTAAGTATGCAGAAGAAATTGTGTACAAGGCTAAAATGGCGAATTGCAAAATCATTCCTACTCTAGTCAACTCGAAGTCGAAACTCAGTGCTGCTGACGGAGATCCGGTATCCAATCCCACTCTCTATAGGAGTTTTGTGGGTGCACTTCAGTATCTTATATTCACCAGGCCTGACATTGCATATGTTATTCCGCATGTTTGTTTATTCATGCATGCCCCCAGAGAGCCTCACTTTACAGCTCTTAAACGTATCATTCGATACGTTAAGGGCAATCTTGATTATGGATTACATCTCTACCGCTCTGCACCGACCAAGCTGATATCATACACGGACACCGATTGGGCAGGCTGTCCAGACACATAACGTTCCATGTCCGGCTACTGTGTGTTCTTAGGTGACAATCTTATCTCATGGTCTGCCAAGAGACAAGTCACACTCTCCCGATCGAGTGCAGAAGCAGAGTATAGAGGCGTTGCAAACGTTGTAGCTGAGATCTGCTGTCTTCGAAACCTCCTCTTAGAGCTTCATTGTCTCATACGTAAGGCGTCTATGGTTTATTGTGATAACATATCTGCGGTCTACTTATCTCATAACCCAGTTCAGCATCAGAGAACCAAACACATTGAGATGATATACATTTTGTTCGTGAGAAGGTTGCTATAGGTCATGTTAAGGTGTTACATGTGCCTTCTTCGTATCAATATGCAGATATTTTCACAAAGGGCCTTCCTCGGTAGCTGTTCATCGACTTCAGATCCAGTTTCAGCGTCCGGCCTCCTTCCGCTCCGACTGAGGGAGTGTATTAGTGAATATTATCATATATTTTGTAATTAATAGTAGTGTATAATTATGGTAAATATAGAATCCTAATTATGGTAAATATATGATCCTTATTTCATTAGAATTCAACATTATACATACTATATATATTTGTATTAATGAGAAAGATTTTTCAAGTGAGATTAATACAATTCTATACTTTGACTACAGAGGTTTTAATTTCTTCCACTCTGTTGCTTTTTCAATTAGTGAAGTCCCCCTTAATTTATTTTACCAAAATAGATATATTATTTATTTACTTCTCTTTTGCAACTTGAGATTCACTGTTACTGCTTTTTCATTGTGATTCATAGTTTCTCAAGCTTTTATTTGAACTTAATATTTCTTAGGACTTGACTTTCCCTCCTCTGTTAGGCTTTTTATTTCTAGCATTATTTATTATTATTATTATTAGCGACATTTTCTTATAGGAATTAATGCGACATGTTTAATATCACGGATTTTAAGAGTACTTTTTATATGTTATACATATTTAATACATGTTAAAAAGTCTTTTTTTTTTCTCTTATTTAACTTTGTATCTTATCGAATACTATCATATGAAATGAAATGGAAGGAACAACATCGATCTATTTTATGTAACGTTAGAGCAAATTTTTAATCATGTCACTTTTTAGATATTAATATTTGAATACAAAGAGAAGCTTGTACTTTTACGGATTAATAATATTTCATATGTTTTGGAAACCAAAACAAAGTAAGAAATTAGAACTAAATAAACATAGAAAATCTGTTTTTTCCCTAGAAAGATGTTCTGATTTTGTTGTCCCAATTAGAAAAATTAAATATTTTGATGGTAGATGTTACAACAGTTCAAAATAGGAAACAATAGTAGTACTACCTTTTTTTGTTTGGCACAGTATTTTTCTTATTCAAATAGACTGCCACATTTTTGTATATAAACTAAACTAAACTTTGCATTGTCATTCTATTCATTATATGATACTGTTAGTTTCATAGTACGAAACAACAAATTATTTGGTATAATTATACTTTTGGTATTTTTTGAAAAGTTTGAAATCTAACCACTGAAAGATTATAATGGGCAGTAAGTATCCTTCATTCTTAATTAATGATTTCTAGTTTGAATTTTAAAAATGAATTTTTTGATAACAAACGTTTTAACCCCTAAAATAGAACTTCTCGATATGGATTCGAATTAGTTGGACGTAAAAAAAGTTTTTTCCTAATTTCTTAAATATCTGCTATAAGTAAAATCAGGCCCAAAATAATTTAAATTGTAAGCAGCTTTAGTCCTTGGTTTCCCCCTGTTTCCTCTCTAAGTCTCTACAGTGACTTCATACTTCTATTTCCTGTCAATTTCAGTTTACTTCCCTCCTTTTCTACAATTATTACTTCATAAATATCTTTCCCACCTTATTTGTCATTTAATAAAAACTTTCTCATTCATGGTTCATTTTCCACCACAACCTTTTGCCACCTAAGATAGTTTTTCTTGGTCGTCTTGTACCTTAATTACAATACCCCTCGACCCTTGTCTTTTCACTTGTTTCTTCAAGACTTTTTTAGTATTCTCCGACTAGTGGAATATGCCCAAGAAATTCTTGTTTCTTTGTTGACGAGGGAATTTTTTTTTGTCAAAAAGGTTCAAGATTTTGAGACCATTAATGATGTTATAATTTTGTGGGCATTTATTAGAGTAAAATTAGTTGGTTACAGTTGACTGGGGCTCTCTGGAATTAGTTTAAACGACAAGAAAAAGGCTTTGGTTTTGTAGTGTGTGAAGAATGGAGTTGAGGTTGGTTGGTTCCAAGTCATTATTTTTGTCTAATTTAGAGGTGATGAAATCTTGCTCATTTCTTGATACGAAGCTAATATTTGGTCTCAGTGGGACTCAGAAGTTGTGTTCTTGCAGAGGTAATTTTCTAATGTGGGAAAACATGATTTTTGTTATTTTCATTTAATTATCTTTTTGTACCGTTGATTTGTTGGAAATTTGCCTTTGGTGGGAGTTGCGTCCACCCATCTTTAATGACTTAAACACTAAGGTTCCGCATGTTGGAGACTTTGATTCTTCACACGTGCATAATCTACTAAGTGAATAGATGACCGTAGGGCAAGGATCGTCAAATTTCGTTGAGAAATGAAAGAGATATTGGTCCACGAAGTAATGTGTTTGAAACATGAAAACGTGGTATAGACCAATTCTCCCTCATCGGTGGGGGAAGTAAGATTTGTTTAGTTTATAAGTCTCAAAATTAGCTAAGGGTTTGGGACCCCAAAAGGTAACCCATGTGTTTGAAGGAGGGAGGACCTAGATGTGCTTTGGTTCGAGGCTAAGCCCGCGCGCCGCCGCCGCCGCCGCCCGTCCGGTTCGGGTCGTGGGTTTTGCTTTTGCTGTTGGTTTTGAAACGTTAACCTCCATTAATTCAGTCATTACTTGGCTGAATAACTCCTCACTAAAGCTTCAATACGTTGCACATTAATGCAGTCATTTATTTGGCTGAATTACTCCTCACTAATTGCCATTACATGGCCATTAATAGCAATTAGTTGGGCAGTTGACAACTCCCCTCCCTGCACTATATATTGAAGCATTTGGCTCAATTGTTGAGACGACACACAAACGAAAAAACAGATATATACGGGGCAATCTTGTCTTAAAGACAGAGTGTCATCACTCGACCCAGCAAATCAAAGTGCTTGTAACCCCAGTTTCTTGTTTTCAGTTTATTGAAATTTCAGTTGTTGTAATTTCATTTTGTTGTAATACTTAGCAGTTACTTATTTTCTGTTTCCTGCAACCATTGTAATTAACAATTTTAAGACAAGATCAGCTTGCTGTAACTGCTTAGAAACATGACTGGAAATACTTATGATTCTGCTGCTGCTGCCACTCAAGGCAACCGTTCTTCCTTCCCTCCTGCTGCTGCTACTGTTCAAGGCAACTGCTCTGCCTTCCCTACTGCTGCCCAAGGCACGTCCAATGCCTTTACTGCTTCTCAAGGGAACGTGACAGTTCCTCCACTCTCTGCATTCCACCATAAATGCCCAGAAATATTCATGGGCTCCAACTTTAAGGAGATGGCAGCAGAAGATGTTGTTCTACTTGACGGTTATGGGAATGGCTCGGTTCCTAACAGAAAATCCTCCGCAATCTGGAGATGAAATATATCCTTCGCCTACTGAAACGGCTGAAGGGGGCCAAGATATCCATGTCATTAATGGCATGAAGATGGTTCTTGATGCATAGAATCATAGTGATTTCATGTGTAAGAACTATATTTTGAACTGCTTGTCAGACCCTCTCTACACGGTGTATTGCACCGTAGGCACTGCCAAAGAGTTGTGGGAGAAACTGCAGAAGAAGTACAACGCACAAGATGCAGGTACTAAGAAATTTATCGTTTTGAAATTTCTGAAATTTCAAATGGTGGATAGTAAAACAGTGATGTCCCAAGTCCAAGAATTTCAAATGATTCTACATCACTTGGATTTGGAAGGTATGAAACCAAATGAGCAGTTTTTTGTTGCACCGCTGATTGAAAAGTTACCTCCTTCGTGGAATGAGTTTATGAGTTACTTAAAACTCAAGACAAAGGAGATGACCTTTGAAGAACTTAATTATCAAACTCCAAATTCAGGAAGATAATAAGATGGCCTTGCCTAGGGGTAAACAACCCGTTGAGGCAAAGGCAAATTTGGCTGAGGCCAAAGGGAACCCAAGCAAGAAGCGCAAGTTTCAGAAAGACGGCAAGACCCAAGCAGCGGAGAAGTTCAAAGGAAGCTGTCACCACTGTGGGAAACCTGGTCACATGATCAAGGACTGCCGCAAGCTCAAGACTGAGCAACAAGAGAAAGCCAAGGCACATGCTAACGTCGTGAAAGACACGCTTCTGGACGACATGATTGAGGAGTTCTCGGCGGTGGTGCTTGAAGCAAACCTGGTTGAGAATCTCATGCAGTGGTGGATGGACACAGGTGCTACCAGACACATATGTTCCAATAGAGATGCCTTCTCCATGTATACGCCGATCACCGACAAGAAGTTGTTCATGGATAACAACGCTTCCTTTGACGTGCTTGGGGTAGGAAAGGTGGTTCTGAAGATGACTTCTGGAAAGGAACTCACTCTGAAGGAAGTGATGCATGTCCCTGAGATTAGGAGGAATTTAATTTCAGGTCCTTTATTGGTTAATGCTGGTTTTAGGCTAGTATTTGAGTCCAATAAATTTGTAAGCACTAAGAATAACACTTTTGTGGGGAGAGGCTTCGTCTGTGAAGGCCTCTTCAAAGTTAACGCCATGTCTGTAATGCGTCCAAGTAATAAAGTTGAAGCTTCTTCTTATTTGCTTGAGTCTTCTAATTTATGGCATCATAGATTAGGACATGTTAACTACAAGTCCATCCAAAGGTTGGTAAAGTTGGAGTGTCTATCGACGTAAACCCTCAACATAAGTGTGAGGTGTGCGTCACAAAGCTTCTTTTTCGATCCGTCGAAAGGAATACCGCTCCTCTAGAACTTATTCACACAAATATATGTGATTTGAAGTTTGCACAAACTAGAGGGGGGAACAAGTATTTTGTGACATTCATTGATGATAGCACAAGGTATTGTTACCTTTACTTGTTGAAAAGTTAAGATGAAGCCTTTGAAGCGTTCCGACGTTACAAAGCAGAAGTTGAGAATCAACTAAGCATGCGGATTAAATCCATTTGTAGCGATAGAGGGGGAGAATACGTAGCGCCATTTGAGGAATATTGTGCCCAATCAGGCATTGTTCATCAAACGATGGCTCCATACTCACCTCAGTCGAATGGTGTGGCGGAACGTAAGAACCGCACATTGAAGGAAATGATGAATGCCTTGCTCATCAATTTCGGTCTTCCCCAAAACATGTGGGGAGAAGCCGTCTTTACCGCTAATGCGATTCTTAATAGAGTCCCACATAAGGGTAAGGACAAAACTCCATATGAATCATGGAACGGAAAGAAGCCCACCTATAAATATTTAAAGGTGTGGGTTGTTTGGCAAAGGTCGAAGTGTGTAAGCCAAAGCAGGTCAAGATTGGGCCTAAGACTGTAGATTGCATTTTCATCGGATATGCAAATAATAGTAGTGCTTATCGCTTCTTAGTGCATAAGTTAGATATTTCAGATATCCACGGGGGTACAATCATGAAATCAAGGAATGCTCAATTCTTTGAGGATACTTTTCCTAGAAAGGAAAAAGACATAACATCTCGCAAACGAAGTTATGAACAGAGCTCTCAGGAACCAGGAGTCGTTGACTGCCCGGATCTAGATGGTTCAGATCTAGTGGACTTCGAAGTGGCTGAATATCCAGAATCTAGTGTTCTAGATCCTCAGAACTTGGAGACTCCAGAGATAGAACCAAGACGAAGTAAAAGGGCTAGGAAGGATAAAACCTTCGGTCCTGACTTTGTAGCTTATATGGTTGATGACGAACCAAGGACAATTGCTGAAGCATTGTCAACTCCAGCGGCACCGCTCTGGAAAGAAGCTATTGAGAGTGAAATAGACTCCATCCTGCATAACCATACTTGGGAGTTGGTTGATCTTCCTCCGGAAAATAAACCGTTGGGTTGTAAATGGATACTCAAACGGAAGTATAAAGCAGATGGGTCTATAGATAAGTACAAAGTCAGGTTGGTAGTTAAGGGCTATCGACAGAAAGAAGGCATTGACTATTTTGACACGTACTCCCCGGTGTCTAGAATGACGTCCATACGAGTATTCATTGCGATTGCAGCGTTGCATGACCTTATGATACATCAAATGGATGTTAAGACAGCCTTCCTAAATGGTGATTTGGAAGAAGAAATCTATATGAAACAACCCGAGGGGTATGTGGTTCCAGGGCAAGAGAAGAAAGTTTGTCGACTTGTCAAATCTCTGTACGGGCTGAAACAAGGCTCGAAGCAATGGCACGAAAAGTTTGATAGTACTCTACTATCAAAGGGTTTCTCCATTAACGAGTGTGACAAATGTGTCTACACGAAAGGTAACTCTGACTCGTTCGTTATGATATGCCTATACGTAGATGACATGTTGATCACAGAAAGCAGTCCTAGGGTAATCCTAGAGACTAAGAACATGTTGAAACAATGCTTCGACATGAAGGATATGGGTATCGCACATGTCATCTTAGGGATAAAAATCTCTAAGACGTCTGACGGACTGGTCTTATCTCAATCTCACTACATCGAGGATGTTTTGAGAAATTTTGAGGTGTTTGACAGTTCGCCTATGAAGTCACCACTGGATAGAAATCAAAAACTTGATAAAAATCGTGGTGCACCCGTATGCCAAGAGCAATATGCACAGGTGATTTGGAGTTTGATGTACGTAACAAACTGCACCCGTCCTGATATTGCTTATGCAGTCAACAAGTTGGCTAGGTTTACCCGTAATCCAAGTAATGATCATTGGAAAGCGTTGAATCGGGTGCTACGTTACCTGAAGTACACGCTAAATTACGGGTTACATTATTCGAGATATCCAGCTGTACTAGAGGGGTACAGTGATGCAAACTGGATATCTGATATAGAGAACACCAAGTCCACCAGTGGGTATATATTTACAATTGGTAGTGGGGCTGTATCTTGGAAATCCTCTAAGCAAACTTGCATCGCCCGATCCACGATGGAATCGGAGTTTATCGCTTTAGACAAAGCAGGAGAAGAAGCTGAGTGGTTTCACGACTTCTTAGAGGACGTCCCTTGTTGGGACAAACCCGTACCTTCAGTGATGATTCACTGCGACAGCCAGTCGGCTTTAGAAAAGGCACGGAGTTCTATGTACAATGGCAAATCTCGTCATATTCGACGAAGACATAAGACCGTTAGGCAGCTGATCACCATGGGTATAATATCCATTGATTACATAAAATCAAAGGATAACATAGCAGACCCACTGACAAATGGCATACCCAGAGATCAGATATTCTGCTTGTCTAGGGGAATGGGCTTAAAACCCAAGCTTTAAGGACCAATACGGTGGTAACCCAACCTTACTGACTGGAGATCCCAGGAATTTGGTTCAATGGGAAAACTAAGCTGTAAATGTTCAGTTGAGCGCTTCGGTGGAAGCAAGAGCACTTCGGGTTATGATTCCTGTAAGGAACATAAACCCAAAGCCGTTCCCGCGATAGACGTTAAGTGCTATCTGCTGTGTTGGTAAATGTTAAGTTTTCAAAACCTTTAATGATCCTCAATGGTTGAGGTTAGGTTTAGGGAAACTTTTAATGGTTCCTAACACTTGTAAAGTGGGGTATAGCAGGATACCTTGTAGGAGACTACCTATTTAAGTGTGAGGACATGCTGCCTCAAATGAACGCACTTAAGAATCCAAGAAGTGTCCACGGCCACAACGGACAAAACATTACAAAGAAAAGAGTAAGAGAATTTGTTGTGTTGGTACTATTGACTTGACTTGCACTAAACACTGACGGTTCAAGACATCACGTTCACCGCGCAATAAGTCCGATGGTATTTAACTATGGAAGGTTCAAAGCTGAAGCTACATCTCCTTATGCAACATCGGTCCGCTGAAATATTGCTGGAAATAGACACCTTGTGAGTGCGCCAAAATCTCTTTCAAGAGGGGATTGTTGGAAATTTGCCTTTGGTGGGAGTTGCGTCCACCCATCTTTAATGACTTAAACACTAGGGTTCCGCATGTTGGAGACTTTGATTCTTCACACTGCATAATCTACTAAGTGAGTAGATGACCGTAGGGCCAAGGATCGTCAAATTTCGTTGAGAAATGAAAGAGATATTGGTCTACGAAGTGAGGTGTTTGAAGCATGAAAATGTGGTATAGACCAATTCTCCCTCATCGGTGGGGGAAGGAAGATTTGTTTAGTTTATAAGTCTCAAAATTGGCTAAGGGTTTGGGACTCCAAGGGGTAACCCATGTGTTTGAAGGAGGGAAGACCTAGATGTGTTTTGGTTCGAGGCTAAGCCCATGCGCACCGCCGCCCGTCCGGTCCGGGCTCGGGTCTCGGGTCACGGGTCGTGGGCCTTGGGCTTCTTCTGATATTATCTTTTTGGACCCAAATTGCTTCATATTTACAGTTTGGTCCCTGAAGTTTTAAGTAAGATAAAATTGGACAGAGAACTTGTGCTTTTGCTGTTGGTTTTGGAACGTTAACCTCCATTAATCTACACATCAATTCAGTCATTACTTGGCTGAATAACTCCTCACTAAAGCTCCAATACGTTGCACATTAATTCAGTCATTTATTTGGCTGAATTACTCCTCCCTAATTGCTATTACATGGCCATTAACAATAATTAGTTGGGCAGTTGACAAGTCCCCTCCATGCACTATATAGTGAAGCCTTTGGCTCAATTGTTGAGACGACACACAAACGAAAAAACAGAAATCTTCCTACTACTTTCCAGCATCATTTCATTACACTAAGTTTTTCAAAGTAACACTTGAGTTTCCTTTGCTCATTTGTTGAGTTGTTGTTTTATCTTAGGAGACTATTGTTCACAACGTAGAAAGGATATATACGGGGCAATCTTATCTTAAAGACAGAGTGTCATCACTCGACCCAGCAAATCAAAGTGCTTGTAACCTCAGTCTCTTGTTTTCAGTTTATTGAAATTTCAGTTGTTGTAATTTCATTTTGTTGTAATACTTAGCAGTTACTTATTTCCCGTTTCCTGCAACCATTGTAATCAACATGATTATAGTAAGTTCTCTTTAGATTTTGGATTTTGCTTAGTTCAATCCGAAGATCATAAGGCCAGTTCAACTTTCTGCCCCCCCCCCCCCCCTCCTTTTAGTTCAAAAGTCTTATGAGTTTATTTGCACTAGATAATGGTTAAACAAATGCAGACATTTTTTCTTGTTGCCTTGCATTTGTTTAAGTTGTGGACTGTTTTAATGTCATCTTTGCCCTTTGAGGTTTTACTACTTTCTTTTGGAGCAGCAAAAAATGTAGAATCAGTGGTCTACAGAGACAATTGACTATCTGCTTACGACCATCTCAGATTAGGTTGGAACTACTTAAACATGATAAGGCTTATTCAAAAAGTATGCATTTCTTGCTCTAAGTCCGTTGGGTTGGATCGACTAGTTAGTTTGGCAGGAAGATAATGGCATTAATGAACCATCTCACTTTTGGAATGTAGGTTCCTCCGTCTTGCATTCGGTTAACTGGAGCTTAGATAAAGCGATAGGCAAAAGGGAGAGAATTAGCCTGTGAACTTCTAGAGCTAGAGAACTATTTTCTTAATTATTATTTTTTGTTTTATATAATATTGGTCTTAGACTGGTTTAAATGGAGTGACATGGACAATGAGGATTCATATAGCTAACTCAACTTGTTTGTGATTGAGGCGTAGTTGTTGTTGTCATCTTGAGGAAGTAGAACAATGTACCATGAGGTAGTACAAAGTGCATCTTTAGCTTAGAAAATTACACACTTGCTGTTACATTAGGCAAGACATGTTAGCGCTCGCTACAGAATGTAGTGCCTAGATCTGAGATGATAACAGCAAAAATAGATGATATCAGTTGATACGTGTTTGGGATTGAGGTGTACATAGTTTGGGATTGAGGTGTACATAGTTTGGGATTGATACATCTTCAAACACTGATATTGGCTTTTTCTGTTTTACATCGAGGTGTTGTACTCAAGGCTTCTCGTTCAAGTGCTTCTTACGATGCTGCAAGCTCCGTTAGCAAAGAGAATTTTATACTCGACGAATTTTCTTGTCAGATAAATGGAAAAAGTTGTTCAGGACTGTATCTTAGAGACATAAGAGTTCTTGATGCTTCTGATGATGAATATGGAGGAGTGGTCATTAATCCACAAACACTACCATCCAATCCCAATATATTTGCATCTGTACTTTGTTCATCTCTCTCTCACTGGAAAATGAAGGTACTTCCAAAGCAACAATAAATATTTTAATCTCTCTTAAAATTCCACAATTACATTTATTTTTATATAATTTGTTTACTGATTATGTAGAAGAAGCATTGCATTTTCATTTATGTAGACGAACTTGGCACCACCAGTCTTGGTGTTTCTTCAGATGTAGATATATTAGTAAAGTTTATGGAACACCTAGTTTCTAATTGACGTTGCACGCTGCAGGGGAAGAAGGGAGTTTGGCTTAAACTACCAGTTGAGAAATGTGATCTAGTTCCTATTGCAGTAAAGGTATTGACTATTAATATCCAAACTCATATAGCTTTTTCGCGTGTACAATCTGAAAACAAAGTTGTTACATGTTCGTTTAGCTTCTGATGCTAACTCTTCCGTCAAGCCAAACTCTAAAGTAAAACTAATTTCATAGGAAGGATTTCTATATCATCACGCGGAAAGAGGATATCTCATGATGACATATTGGCTTCCTGATGATCCCTGCATGCTTCCTTCTAATGCATCTCATCAAGTTGGAGTGGGGGGTTTTGTGATCAATGACAAAAATGAGGTACATATAGCTTTTGAAAGACACTTCTAATGACTATATATAGCATGCCATAACAGAGACGGAGCCAGTATTTGAAGGGTTCGGGATTCGAGTCCGTTTAAGTTACTGGTTCTAAATTAATAATTGGTACATATTCAATGGATTTCCTAACACAAATATAGGGTTTAGACCAAAACTACTGGTTAGCCGAACCCGCGGATCTTTTCATCATCTAATAACCCCTAGAGGTCAGAACATAGATGGTAATCTTGTTTGTTAATCGTTTTTCAGAGTTAATCAGATAATAATCATCTAATAAAGCGGTAGGTAATCTTGATTTCAATTTCATTTTTAATAAAGAAGTCTATAATCATTCATCAATATCCAAACATCATAATAACAGAGTAATATACTTATCAAAATCATAATTAGAAACATATTAGTAAGAACACAACACCTTTCAGACGATTATCAGAGGATATCCGTGAGGACTCCCAAGCACCTAGGCCATTATCCCGTGAAGTCATAATATTGTATATCTCTTCTATAGTCCCTTGACCTCAAGAAATGACTGTTTCAGGTGCTTGTTGTACAAGAGAAATATTTTGCTCCGGCTCTTTCAGGCCTATGGAAAATACCAACCGGTTTCATAAATGAGGTATGTTCTGGTTACACTTCTTTGTTAACAGAGTAAATAGGGAAACATGAAATCTTCGCCTCAATCCCTAAAGTCATTCTACCTTTTCATGTCAATATCAGTCGGAGGAGATCTTTACAGGAGTTGTAAGAGAAGTGAAAGAGGAGACGGGGGTAAGATAATCATAGGAACATATTTCCCCTATAAATATGCAATCTAAAACGAAGATTTGCTATCTTAACTATGTTTTTTCTGGTTATCTTTCCAGATTGATACTGAATTTGTGGAGGTTATGGCTTTCAGGTGAGAAAAGTTTGTCCTCTTCAAACGGTCATGATTCTATCTTTGATGAGAAGCGGATACTTTATGGCTTTCTAACTGATAGGAGAAAAGAACTAGCACGAATAAAAACACGAATACCTACATACTCCCTCTGTTCCAATTTATATGACACACTTTCCTTTTTAGTCAGTCCCAAAAGGAATAATATATTTCCTTATTTGGCAATAATTTAACTTTAAACTTTACCTTTTACGCTTAACGAGATGATCTATAACCACACAAATATCTTTGATTTGTTTTAGACCACAAGATTCAAAAGTCTTCCTTTATTTCTTTAACACCATGCCCTGTCAAACTATATCATATAAATTGGGACCGAGGGAGTATTAAATTTTCCAAACGAAAGATTTGGTCAAAGACATAGTATTTTCCAAACTTCATTCACCATGTATTTCACTTCTTGCTTCTGGTTAGACTTTTGTAGAAAGGATGTGAACCTGATACATAAATTTTGTTCGTTCTACGAAATGAAAAACTATTGGACTGTCCTTGAATATTATTTTCGCTTTTAGCTCTGTGGAATGTTATTTTAAGTGCAAACACATAAAATAGAATGTGAAAATGGAAATTGCATTATGTAACACTATTTGTTGATTTACAATCTCGCCAGAAAAGACAATTATTCCATTTAACGTCTGTTCTTCTTCAGGCATGCTCACAATGTAGCTTTTGAAAAGTCGGATTTATTCTTCATCTGTCTTTTAAGACCCCTGTCGACAAGAATCATGGTTGATGATCTGGAAATTCAGGCAGCCAAGGTAAAGCATATTAACAAAATTTGTCATTTATGACATTTTAAGGTTCCCATCTTCCCATCTCAATGATCGCCATATCCCTATTATATACTTGTAACTCTCCGTTATCTGTACCCCTGGAGTAAAGAAACGAAATACCTCAAGAACACTGAGAAACAATATGTGAGCATATAGCGAAATACTTCAGGAATGCAGTCGCAGCTTGCCATAAGAACATATCATCACTTTGCACTATCTGGGATTTATATAGGGCAGGTTACAATTTCAGGAAATCGGTTGCATATTCATTCATGTCTAAGCTGCTTGTCTTTACAATGCAGTGGATGCCTCTAGTCAAATTCGTCGAGCAGCCACTAATCCAAGAAGATAGCATGTTCAGAAAAGTCATAGACATTTGCATTGCTCGGCTGGGAAAGCATTACTGTGGCTTATCTGTCCATCAACTAGTCTCTACATTTGATGGTAAATTATCCTCCTTGTACTTCAACACAGTTGAAGATTCAGACTCCAACTGTCAAGCCAACTAGTGCCACAATCAGAATTTGAATTGCATTTTTAGCTCTCGACTTCCTTTTCGATTGGATATGGACAGAGTTAAATACAATGTACATCAATTGATCATCTTCCACTATAAATTAATGACTTGTAATAGAAAGTTATCTTGACTTTCTGATGTACCCAAAAGGAAAAAAAATAAGAATAAGAAAAAAGTTTGGGAGTTAATATAGTGTATATATCTTCTGTTGAGGACATGGACTCTCTAAATAACAAGTGTTTTTCTGCCCAGGGGTGGATTTTGTGGGGGCGCAGGGTCTTCACCCGAACACCCTCGGCGAAAAATTACAGTGTATATATAGGATAGATTTTTTTGTTTATGTACATATACTAAATTTTGAACACCTTAAACAAATGCAGAAGGTTAGCTCAAGTGGTCTGCGTGGTCAAAATTGTCTCTAGCATTCTAGATTCGATTCTCAAGGACAACATTATTTTTTATATTTAGCTTTTGTTATTTTTTTCGAACCCCTGGAGAAATTTTTGGATCCGCCACTGTTTCTGCCACTACACTAATAGTATCATTTCATGCCTTTTTATCCCCATAATAACCTTGGTAGTTGTTGTATGAACTTATTGTTAGTCCCGTTAGTATTTGATGGGAGTATTTGAGAAAAGGTAATTTGTCTCATTGATAAAACCGAAAAAGGTAGAAGTGTTTTTTATAATTTAAACACTTATTGTCTAGGAAATTAGATTCAATGACCTTGAAAATAGTTACTCTTGAATTTTTTACCCTAGTTGCCCCATGGACAAATTTTTCGAGTCAAAAGTCAAAATTTGTTAGACTTAAAGTTTTATCGTCGGACAAGTGAGGTCAAAAGTCCAATACCGCATTTCTAAGACCATTCTTGCAATACACCCCTTCTTGTCTTACTTGGACTTTGGAGCCTGTTTGACCAAGCTTCTGGGAGGCTAAAAACACTTTTTTTTTTCAAAAGCATTTTTTTTCTTAGATTTGAGGTTTTTGGTCAACAAAAAGAAAAATGTTTTTGAGAAGCGGCAAAAACAGTTTTTCTGTTTTTTGGAAGAAGCTATAAAATTTTGCTTTTTCATAGAAGCTGAAAATCATTTTTTCAAGAAAAAAATATCCTTAGCATAAATTCATGATTACCAAAGTATTTGAAAGAAATAATCCCCTTGATTATTTTCATTACTTGAAAGGCTATATATACAAGTTACAAAATATGAGAATCCTATTCATATTCTATTCTAAAAACCTTATTCTATACATTTATGGTAATACACTACTAATTATATTACAATATTACCTAAACTAGGATACTAAATATTTACCATAAATTACTTTACATAAACAACCCAAAATCGAGAGCTATTATTGGGACCAAATCCGAGATTTAATATACACAATATACACATGTATATTGTGTGTATATTGTGTATATTTAACACACCCCCGCAGTCATAGCGGGCGGTCTTCGAACGCTGAGACTGTCCCTAAAATATTCAAAAAGGACCGAGGGAAGACCCTTTGTAAAGATGTCTGCAATTTGATATCTTGACGGGACATGGAAGACGCGAACGTGACCCCGAGCAACCTTTTCACGGACAAAGTGAATGTCCATTTTGATATGTTTAGAGCGTTGGTGCTGAACCAGATTACCTGAAAGGTATTTGGCACTAATATTATCGCAATAAACCAAGGTCGCCTTTTTAATCGGACAATGAAGCTCTAAAAGCAAATTACGTAACCAACATGATTCTGAGATCATATTGGCTACCCCTCGATATTAAGCTTCGGCACTTGAGCGGGATAGAGTCGCCTGACGCTTCGCAGACCAGGAGACCAAGTTGCTGCCAAGGAACATACAGTAGCCAGACGTAGACCGTCTGGTGTCTGGACAACCACCCCAATCTGCATCAGTGTATGAGACAAGTGTGGATGTCGATGAAGGATACAAATGCAAACCATAGTCCAGTGTACCCTGAATATACCGGATGATGCGTTTGATTGCATTCATGTGCTCAACTCTGGGATCATGCATGAATAAACACATCTGCTGAATAACATATGTAATATCTGGTCTGGTAAAGGTAAGATACTGAAGAGCCCTGCAAGACTGCGATAGCGGGTCAGATCCTCGTAAGGGTTGTCGGCAGTGGCACCAAGTTTGGGCTTAGTATCAACTGGAGTGGAAGTAGACTTACAGGATGACATCCCAGCCCTCTCGATGATCTCAGCCGCATACTTTCTTTGAGACAAAAACAAACCATCTGAATGACGCTTGACGGCAATCCCCAAAAAATAACTCAAGGGCCCTAAGTCCTTCATAGCAAACTCAGAGCTGAGCATGGCCATGATAGACTGGCGTAATGCATCGGAAGAGGCAGTCAAAATGATATCATCCACATATAACAGAATGTAGGCCAAGGATAAACCAAGACTGTAGATGAACAAGGAATTATCTGACCTACTGTGAGCGAACCCAATAGTCGAAAGATAGTCAGCAAACCTTGTATACCAGGCCCGTGGAGACTGCTTAAGCCCATATAAGGACTTCTTCAACAAACAGACATGATGAGGACGATTAGGATCTCTGAACCCCAACGGCTGATGCATATATATTGTTTCCTTAAGATCATCATGTAGAAAAGCATTCTTGACATCCAACTGATGAATAGGCCATGTCTTTGAAAGAGCCAAGCTAAAAACAGTGCGAATAGTAGCCGGCTTGACCACCGGGCTAAGCGTCTCCCCACAATTTATCCCAACCTGCTGAGTCTTACCATTACCCACTAGCCACTCCTTATGTCGAGCAAATGACCCATCCGAATTCTCCTTATGAGCAAAAATCCACATAGACCTGATAACATTAATACTCTATGGATGGGGCACCAACTCCCACATCTTATTATCAATAAGAGCATTATATTCATCAGTCATAACAATTTTTCAATTAGGATCATTTAAGGCGGACACATGATTACGGGGCAAGGGTGATTTAGAGACATCAGAATGTAAATTAAAATGTCTTTTAGGCGTAAAAATACCCCGCTGACTATGAGTGACCGGTCTATGACTCGAGGAAGAATTGAGTGGATTTTGGGAATTTGCTGGGCTCGGGACGGGTGGCCAGTGACGGTGGGCTCTTGGCCCAAATCGATGTCTGGGCGACCATCGACCAATTCGATTGGGTTGGACTGGCCCAATTGCTGGGACTGATCCAATAACTGGAACGTGGGATGGTACATTGGGCCCGCTGGAGAGTTTTGGGTGCGGGAGATGTCCGAAAAATGCCGAATAATAAACGGAGATATTTGGTCATCCAAAAAATTATACGACCTAGGCTCGGGAGTATGAACTTTCGTAAAAGGAAATTGGGTTTCATCAAAAATGACATGGCGATTAATTATGATTTTCTTGGAGGATAAATCAAAGCATTTATAATCACGATGATTAGACGGATAACCCAAAAACACACACGGAGTAGACCGAGCCTGAAGTTTGTTAATTGTGGTGGATGGGAATAACGGATAACACAAGCACCCAAAAACTAGAGAATAAGAATAAGAAGGATTCTTATTATATAGGATTTGGAGGGGGGAAGAATATGTCAGACCTTTGGACGGAATTATGTTAAGGAGACATGTTGCCATTTGCAGAGCATGATGCCAAAAATATGGCGGTACAGAAGCATGAAGTAAGAGAGTGCGGACAATGTTATTTATGAAACGAATTTTGCGTTCGGCTTTTCCATTTTGAGAATATGTATGAGGGCACGAAAAATGAAAATTGATCTCATTATTATCACAGAACTCCCGAAACACCCTATTGTCATACTCTTTCCCATTATCACACTGAATATTTTTTATTTATCTTTCGAATTGTTCTAACGAATGCTCTAAATTTTATGAAGACAGAAAACACTTGAGATTTATTGGCAATTGGAAACGTCCACAAAAATTTAGAATAATCATCCAAAAAAGAACATAATATTGATGACCTAACGAACTTAGAACAGGAGACGTCCATAGGTCGCTATGAATAATATCAAATGACTTTGAAGTATGAGAATTTGAGTCCACAAATGGCAACTTAACAATT
This sequence comes from Anisodus acutangulus, assembly GCA_029783415.1. Lineage (NCBI taxonomy): Eukaryota > Viridiplantae > Streptophyta > Magnoliopsida > Solanales > Solanaceae > Anisodus > Anisodus acutangulus. The sequence goes on from CM056496.1 coordinate 29,479,542, forward strand.
TTTCCTAACGAACAAGATTGACAAATTTGAGTACGGCTCGTACCCTTACAAGAAATAAAGTTATTTTTATCTAAAACTGATAAAATAGAAGATCCCGGATGACCAAGGCGAGCATGTCACACGGAAGGAGAAATGGCTGCAAAAATTGATGACAATGCTTGACTCGATGGACTGAAACCAGGCATGATAGGATAAAGATCCCCCCTACTATCACACCTCATGAGATGACTCCCCATCTTGAAATCCTTCACAGAGAAACCAAAAGGATCAAATTCAACAGAAACGGAATTGTCAGTAGTGAACTTTCGGACATACACTAAGTTTTTAATCAATTTGGGTGCATGTAAAGTATTTTTCAAGATAAGGGGTGGATTGGGGGGAGATAACGTTTTCTGACCATAACCCTGAATTAGAATAGAGTTGCCATTACCAACAATTATACCCCGAGGGTTGCTCAAATTGGAATAAGATGAGAGAGTACCTGAATCGGAAGTCATGTGAGTAGTGGCACCGGTGTCCATATACCAATTTGGGTCCGGTTGAGTCAAACCCAATATGTGCATCGCGGCCTCGATATCTGTATGAGTGGGGCCTGCTGCGTGGTGAGCTTGCGGAGTTCGGGGCCCAAGTATTCCAGGACTGGGCTGCACTGTACCGTAGCTACTGGTTGTTGCGTTACTGGGCCAGTGGCCAGTGGGCCACCACTGCTGATTATTGGGCCTGAAGGTCGTTTCAGCCCACCGCCGCTGAACCGCTGAACGTAGGGCTGCCGCCCATCGCCCATCGCCCAGCCCATCGCCATGGGCCCCACTGCTGGGACCAGTAGGGTGGTGGGCCACTGTTCACTGGACGGGGCCCACTACCTGTTTGCTGACCACCAGAACCACCACCGGAACCGCCGCGTTTGCCCCCGCGGTTTTTGTTATTATTCTTATGATTATTTTTGCTGCCACAATGAGTACGGTTTTGGCCCGAATTATCAACAAAACCTGAAGAACTTGGGGAGGACGCCATCATGACGACAGGGCTTGCTCCGGTAGCCGCCTTTTTAGCCAAACCGACTTCTTCCAAAGTAAGCACGGAGCAGGCTTGATAGAAGGCGGGAAGAGGGTTGCTTTGACGAAGGAGAGTTCCAATGCCATTATAGGCCTCCAAAAGGCCGGCAACCAATTGTAGAACCAAACGATTATTTGTTACAGGTGCGCCAACATTACGGAGTTGATCCGCCAACTCCTTGAGTTTCTTGCAATATGCCGATACGTTTGGAAAGTCTTCCATGCGAACTAGAGAGAATTCTTGTTCGAGTGTGACGGCACGTGAATGTTGGTTATCTTGGAATATGTCACGCAATATATTCCAGGTAGCCATTGTCGTGGTATCCGGCTCAATAATCGTCTGTAAAAGGCCAACCGAAATAGTGGAATAGATCCACTGGAGAACGGTAGCATCAAGCGTAATCCATAACTGAGGATCCTCCGCGGGAAGAGGTATAGCGGGAGGAATTATGTGATGGATAACTTGATGGGAGATAGCGTGAATTTTAAATAATTTTGCACACATCGCATATTGGACGTTTTCCATTTGAAGTACAATAGGGATATTGTTCTTGACGTTAGAAACCATGAGGGCAGGATGATAATTGTTCTTAGACATATTGAAAGAACAAAGAAGGAGGGGAAATTTAAGAGAGATTTTTTAGAGCGGAAGACGAAATTTGGGAGAGAAACCCGAGGGGGGGAGGGGTCTCGGCCGAGAGAGGGTACAAAAGTTGGGAGAGAAACTTTTGTTTAGACTTAGTCTCTTGATACCATGATAGAAATAATCCCCTTGATTATTTTCATTACTTGAAAGACTATATATACAAGTTACAAAATAGGAGAATCCTATTCCTATTCTATTCTAAAAACCTTATTCTATACATTTATGGTAATACACTAATTATGGTAATACACTACTAATTATATTACAATATTACCTAAACTAGGATACTAAATATTTACCATAAATTACTTTACATAAACAACCCAAAATCGAGAGCTATTATTGGGACCAAATCCGAGATTTAATTGTGTATATTTAACAATATCAACCATTAGTGGGTGCGGCAAGAATTTAGCAATATGTAAGTATTACTCATCTATCCTTCTCTTCTCTTCAGTATATCTTCTATCCATTTCCTATATGTACAGTTTGGCTTCCTATATATATATATATATATTCCATGATCATGTTCTTGCTATCCTCCATGACCTGTTTCCTTACCACTTGGGGTCGTAGTACTTTGTAGTTCCATAGTGCTCCATTCTTGGCCTCCCATACATGATATATCAGGGATGCTAAAATTGCCCACAAGAAAGCTCTGCTTACTCTTCCTTTTGCCTTCCTTGCGTTACCTTGAATGCTCTGATTCTGCATCTTTATTTGTAGCCAGTGTAGCACCTCCGTTAGGCAGGCCTTGGAGAATATTGATGTGACTAGAAATTACGGCACATTTGATACCAATTTTATGAATTATTGTTGTTCTTTATGCATTTGTAATAGTTTTTTTTAATGTTATTTTGGTTTTTGTAGGATTTTTACATTGGGATACCAAAGATGAGGAAATGCGCTGAAACATGGACAAAAATGTTGAAAATGGATGAAGGGTTGAGAAGGCCACTTCTGCGGACCGCATAATGGTAGCTACATCGCAAAAGTAAACAGTGAAAGAAGAATTCTGGAGCCCCGAAGTGCGACCCAAACTATAGTCCGCACTTTCGTTCTGCGGACCGCAATCCGGTCTATGAACCACTGCTTCAACTCAAGTTCAACTCAGACTGCGAAGATCCAAGGCACTTCTGCGGACCGCACTTCCCGTCGCAGTTTCAGACAATCCAAATCAAGTCCTACTCTGCGAACCCTAGGTCCATTTTGCGAACCAGACCTGTTCTACGGTCCTATTCTGCGGTTGCAGAGTGGTGTGCAGTAGCATTTTTATAAATAAGTGTAGTCCGAAAATTGGGTCTCTATATATACCCACCTAGGATTTTGTGATTTGACACATTATTCTATACTTAGATTCCTAACATTTGTAGCCACCTCTGAATATTCTCAATGTCCTTTTCACTATTCATCTCTAGTTAATCAATCCAAGAAGAATCTTGGTCCATTTTGTAAAGAAAAATCTTGTGTTCACATTAAATCATTGTAAGCATTCTTTTATCTTCATTATGACTTGTTACATTTATTATTTTGTTATGCATTTATTACTTGCAATGAGTGACTAGATTTAGGTTGAAGTTGTGATGAAATAATGGAATGTGGTAGTTGGGGTAGTTTATAAATCATGAAAAAGGTGTATTAATGTGGGATTCAACTACCCCCCATACTTAATGTTAAATGGTTGGTTGCAAACATTTCTTTCTTGCCTATTGTCTCTAGTCAAACTTGAGTGAAAGAAATAATCTCCTTGATTATTTTCATTAATGAAAGAGTATATATACAATTTACAATTTTCCATAACAGGAAATCATATTCGTATTCTACTCCAAAAATCATATTCTAGTAGTACAAGAATCCTATAATTATGGAAAGTGTATAATGCTAATTAATACAATTATTTACACTATAATTAAGCCATAAAACCATGATATACACTAATTATGGGAAGTGTATATCACAGGTCTAATATTAGACAAAACCGTGATATACACTACCCATCGTAAGTGTATATCACGTGTATATTTAACACACACCTGCAGTCATAGCGGGCGGTCTTCGTACGCTGAGACTGTCCCTAAAATCTCCAAAAAGGATCGAAGAAAGACCCTTTGTAAAGATGTCTGCAATTTGATACCTGAAAGGGACATGGTAGATGCGTACTTGTCCACGAGCTACCTTTTCGCGAACAAAGTGAATGTCCATCTCGATGTGTTTAGTGCGCTGATGTTGAACTGGATTACCAGAAAGCTAAATGGCACTAACATTATCACAATAAACCAAGGTAACTTTCTAAATAGGACAATGAAGCTCTAAAAGAAGATTACGTAACCAACATGATTCAGAAACCACATTGGCCACCCCTCGATACTCGGCCTCTGCACTAGAGCATGACAATGTAGACTGACGCTTCGCAGATCATGAGACCAAGTTATTACCAAGAAACATGCAATAGATGGACGTGGAATGTTTAGTATCCGGACAACCACCCCAATCAGCATATGTATACGAGACAAGTGTAGATGTCGAAGACGGATATAAATGTAAGCCATAGTCAAGTGTTCCATGGATGTATCAAATAATGCGTTTGAACGCATTCATGTATTCAACCCTGGGATCATGCATAAACAACACACCTATTGTACGACATACATAATATCTGGTCTCGTGAAAATAAGTTACTGAAGGGCCCTTGCAAGACCACGATAGCAGGTCGGATCCTCGTAAGGTGAGCCAGCCGCAATACCCAACTTGGGTTTAGTATCAACTAGAGTGGAAGTATACTTACATGAGGACATACCAGCTATCTCAATGATCTCAGCTGCATACTTTCGTTGGGATAAGAACAACCCACCTGCATGACGAGAGACAGCAATCCCCAAAAAATAACTCAAGGGCCCCAAGTTTTTCATGGCAAACTCAGAATTGAGCATGGTCATGATAGACTTGCGCAAAGCATCAGTGGAGGCAGTCAAGATAATACCATCCACATATAATAAAATATAAGTCAGGGAAGTACCACGATGATAAATGAACAACGAATTATCAGACCTGCTGTGTGAAACCCCAATAGACGAAATATAGTCTGCAAATCTCTTATACCAAGCCCGTGGGGCCTGCTTAAGTCCATACAAGGACTTCTTCAACAAACAAACATGATGTGGATACTTGGGGTCTCGAAAATCCAATGGCTGATGCATATAAACCGTCTCCTTAAGATCACCATGTAAGAAAGCATTATTCACATCTAACTGATGATTGGGCCAATATTTGGAAAGAGCCAGACTGAGAACATTGCGAATGGTAGCCAGTTTGACTACCAGACTAAATGTCTCACCACAATCCACGCCAACCTGCTGAGTCTTACCATCACCTACAAGACGAGCCTTATGTCTTGCAAATGAACCGTTAGAATTATCCTTATGAGTAAAAATTCACAAAGATCGAATAATATTAACACCAGAAGGATGGGGTAACAACTCCCACATCTTATTTGAAATAAGAGCATCATATTCGTCAGTCATAACCAATTTCCAATTCGGGTCATTTAATGCGGACACTGGATTACGGGGTAGATGTGATTTAAGAACATTAGAATTTAAATTAAAATATCTTTTCGATTTAAAAATACCCCATTGACTATGAGTGACCGATCTGTGACTCGGGGGAGAATTGGGTGAATTTGGGGTCAAAGGTATAAGGGCGACAGACGGGCCAACAGGCCCTGCAGTAGTGGTGCAAAACTGGGCTGAATATTTGGCCCAGTCTTTGAAACAGTAGAGGCAGAATGGGCTGAATATTTGGCCTAGTTGTTGGACCCAAGACAGTAACTGAAGGACTAGCGGGCAGTGGGCCCGCTGGCATAATTTGGGTATGGGGAAGGTCTGATAAATAGTGGATAATATATGGGGAGACATCGTCATCTAAAAAATTATACGAACTAGGCACGGGACTACTTACCTTAGCAAACGGAAATTGAGATTCATAAAAAATTATATGGCGACTAATGATAGATAATAAATCAAAAAATTTATAACCACGATGATTAAACGGATAACCCAAAAACACACAAGGGGTAGAATGGGCCTGAAATTTGTTAATTGTGGTGGACGAAAATAGTGGATAACTGTTAGGTAGATTTTAGTACTGTTTTAGAGTGTTTTAAGGAGTCTTTTGTTTGTCATTTAGTTATTTCGTGCAGTATTATGCGTGTGTTGTGTGTTTTCAGGTTTTAAGCATTTCAGAAAGGAATAAGGCTAATCCAAAGGAAATAGGCGTTTATTAAGGACAAAAATGTATAGTTGGTCACAAGAAATGAGTCAAAGAAGCCCTGGGAAGCTCGAAAAGCAATTTAATCGAATTTTGGATGAAGAAGGCTGAAGAGCCGCGACGCAACAAGCTGAAGAGCCGCGGCGCCCAACATTAGAGCCACGACGCCCCACTGGCACAGAGAAAATGACTTTCAGAGGCGAATTAGCATCGCAGCGCTCTAATAGTGGAGCCGCGGCGCCGACGACGTCAGGGCAGCGAAAAACCTAAATTTAACAACGGAAAAGAGGTCCATTTTGGGGGGGTTTCGTGATATATATTGAGGGAAACGTTTTTCTGAAAGATATAACACTTTGGAGGCAAGAAACGAAAGAACAATAAGTTATTAGAGACATCTATTGTTCAAGATCTTTTCCCTTTTTCTTTACTTTATTCAGTTTATGTTGAATATTAAGTTAATTAGTTTTCTTAGCATGTCTAGGAGCTAATTACTTTATTAGGGTTTTCCGTCGAATCACTTGAAACTCTATTATGATTTAATGCATTATTAATGTTCTTCTTCATCTATTAAAATCTATTCAACTTGCGTTTATTGAATGAGAATTAATTGGCCTTTAGTTTTCATTATCTATATGATTTCAAATCGAGATCTGAAAAAGGAGATTTGAATATGCTATAGTTGATTAGACGTAGGTTTAATCTTGAACGAAAGTATCACAATTGCCTGTGTAGCGTTTTAGGTTATTGATCTTAATCCTCCTATGTGGTCGAACTTATCATAGAAATATAGAAAGTTCTCACTTAGGTTGAGTTTTTATATGTCCTAACCGGAATATAGAACATCTCAGTTAACCTGCTATCTTAATAAGAAGAAGAATCGTTAGTCTTGCATTAATGAATGATAGAGTGGAAAGTTGAAGAGATTGGAAACACTAATTCCTTCATTACTGAATTAAACCTCATGTGTTTTCATTGCTATTTTATTATAGAAACTCATGTTAGTTTGTTAATTCTTTAGTTAGAAATAAAGGTGGCCAGTGGGCCGGGCTCGAGTTTGGCGGGGTCGGGGTCGGGGCGGGACGGGCGAAGGGGTCGGGGTCGGGTCTGGCGGGACTTGCTCCAGTCCCGTCCCGTCCCGATCCCGATCCCGTCGGAATCGGGTCGGAGCGGGGTCCGACGGGTTTTTTTTTTAAATAACATATGTATATAAAAAAAACTCAATAAACAAGACAAAATAGTGTAATAAAAACATCCCAAGGCTGTTTTTGTGCCTCTTATATTATTTAATAGACATGATTTTTTTGTAATACAAATACAATTGTCTAAAATCTAAATTGCAACTTTGTGGTGTTGTCCAAAAGTTACAAATTACATAATAAAATTGCAATTAAAAACATTACATTCTCAAAAAAACTTGTTCTAATTGCTTGATGATTTCTTGTGGTTCTTCGGTTGGAATTGGTATTTGTTGGTCAAATAGATCTACGTCGCTTCCACCACCTTCGGATAAGATTTCGTTGTAGTTTTCGTCTTCTTCTTCGTTGATCTCCGGTTGACCGCACCTTCTCCGCTCCACTCGTATCCAATCTCTGAATAATACTGCAATTTCCAAGCTGTCTTCGGCTAATGAGTGTTTTTGGTCTCCTATTTGATATCTGCCGGCAGAAAAAGCGCTTTCAGACGCAGTTGATGACGCTTGAATGTTCAAAACATCTCGGGCCATCAATGAAAGTGTCAGAAAGGTCTTCTCATTCCCCCTCCAGTATTTCAGCAAGTCTTCATGTCCATCTTCATTGATAACTTCTTGGTACGGTACAGAACCCTGCAAAACAAAAATATCCAACTCGCTAATTTGGTTAGTAGTAGAGGTACGGCCGCACATTCTATTTCTGAGGCTTTCAATACTAGCCGCAGAAACAACATGTCTTTTGTGAGGTTGTGTTGAAGATGAAGAAGATGGTATGGAAGCCGGTAAGTTACTAGCATTTTCTTGTTGATAAAATCTATATATTTTTTTGCATTGGTATTCTACGCTAGACAACACTTCTTCTTTAGTTTGTTCAATAGGTGGTGGGTGATTTAGATTTTTGGGACTTGGAGATAGTAGTACTTCTATACAATCGTAAATAGTTTCAATTAGTGATTTAGTACCGTCTATTTTAATAGTACGATTTAATACAGAACCAATAATATAAATATTGGGATTAGGAATACAATATTTTTTTATTTTTACAATCATTTTTTTAATAGCTGCCTTATAAGCTGATTTTTCCATATATTCACTAAGTAATAAAAATATTAGAGTTATATAAAATAACATAGTTGAAATAGTAGGATAATATATATCGGAAAATTCTTTTGTTGCTTGAAAAAATTTCTCTAAAAATACAATAAGTTCGGAAATTTTTACCCAATCACTATCTAAAATCGTATCAGCTGAATTTTTATTATGAGAGTTAAAAAATAAAGTTATAGATTTTCTATAGTCATAAGCAACAAGTAGTTGCTCGTATAAAGAATTCCACCTAGTGGATACTTCTTGTGGAATTTTTCTATAAGATAGTCCACAATCGTGACAAGTTTTTTTATATTCTTTTCTACGTTGTACTTTATTACTTTTAAAAATAAAGTTTATAGAAAATTATATTTTACTAAGAATGTCTTCAAAAAGTGATAGACCATCCTTTACAATTAAGTTATATATATGACACGAGCATTTTATATGAAAATGATCTGAAAAAGATGGAGTTAAACTATTTTTTTAAATTGTAATTGCGTAATTGTTAGAAGAAGCGTTATCTAATGTAATAGTCATAATTTTATAGGTTATTCTGTAATAATGGCACACATGATAAATATTATCTGCAATAAAAGTACCAGTGTACCTATCATCTATATATCTATACGCTAAGATACGTTTTTGCATAGACCATTTATAATCTATCCAATGACAAGTTATAGTTAAATAATCATGATTGTTAGTACTATGACCTATATCAGACGTGATAGATACTTTGCCATTAAAATGATATAATGAATATCGTAAATATTGTTGATATTCATGCGCGAATTTAAATACATCTCTCTTAACAGTTGATCTAGGAAAACCGTTAAAAGCAGGATTATATATATATCTCTAATGTAATGAATAAAATCGGGAGATGAAGGAAATGAAAAAGGCAAACCCTCCACAGCAACTAATTTTGATATTGCTTCCTATCTCTATGTTTATTGTATTTAGGGCCTACAATTCCCCCCGTCATAGGGTTAATTTGACCTTGTACTTTGTCCGGGACAGTATCAGTATGTGAACCTTGTCCCGATGGAGCGGGCGTTTGCGCACCCGATTTTGAAGCCTGGTATTGGGCATACCTAGCTGGATGATCACTTACTACGTGTCTAATTAAACCCCCCGTCCCACCGTGACCTTTTCCAATTTTAAATTTTAAAACATTTTTACAAATTTTACATATAGCTACTTGATTCTCTACGTCCCTATCAAAAAATGTCCATGCATCTGATTTTAATGGTCGTTTTGCTGGACCTCATCTCATACTAGGAGGAATATGAGGTATTTCAGTTGAAGGTGCACTAGTGGGTGTGTTGTCATCAACATTAGTGGGTGTATCATCTAGATCATCGTCTAAATTAAAGTCTTCTTGAGTTCCAGAAAATAACTCCTCGTCTAAATCTAATGGTATTGTAGGAAAATGTTGAGTATCAATAATATCATCCTGTGTAGGAATAAGATGACTAGAAGAAGTACCCTTGCCCTAGTTGCTCCTACTAGAAGAAGCACCATTACCCTTAAACATACCTCTTAATTCTTTCATTTTAATTATGATAATAATTAATTAAAGATAATAAAATAAGTGCGCTAAATAAAATAAACAGACAATAATAATTTAATGAAGGAACGAATGTACCAAACGTAACGTCGATGTGTAATCGAGAGGTTGAAAATTGAAACTTTGCTCGATGGAAGATCCTCAAGCTAGTTGCCAACTTCACTCCCAATTTTCAAATGAATAAATAAAAATGAATATTTAGTAAACAATGTAGACTTGTAGAGAGATATATTGAGAGATTAGAGAGATTGTAGGAAGATTTGTGAGAAAGATGAAGAGAAAATGAGTTATTTATAGTTGGAAAATTGGGTTAAAATGTAAATATAATAACTTATGGGTTAAAAATAAATATTAAGGGGTAGGGGGGGAGGCCTAAAATGGTCGTTGCCCAACGACCAAAATCTAAAATGGTCGTTGGTGCAACAGTTATATTTGCAAAGGGGGAGAACTCAAAGTGGCCTGACTCGGGCGGGCCTGACAACTCGGCGGGTCGGTCGGGAGGGCTCCTCTGGGACGAGACATTGTCCCGTTCCGAGTTCGAGTCCTGCCACCATTTTTTACGCTGCGGTCGGGTGGGACAGCATGGCGGGTTTCGGAGTCGGGCCGTCCCCACCATCGCCAGCCCTAGTTAGAAATCATCACTTATATTCGTTAGACAAATAGAAACTAAAGATTAGTTAATTGGTACTTGATAAATCAGTTTCTGTGGACGATATTTGGTCTTATCGAAATTTATTACAAATTGTGATACGTACACTTACGTAGCATCTAGAAATACCGCAACAAGTTTTTGGCGTCGTTGCTAGGGACTGAACTATTATCAATATCATAATAATTAATCTTATTTCTAATTTGGTTGTTCCTAGAACACATTTTATTATCAATTAATTTTTTTTATCTACGTGCTATGTTTGTGATCATTTTCAGGTAACTTTGGTATATGTGAAGCAGAAGAGGAGTAGGCAGCCTTGTTCCTTTGAATCCTGAGATTGAAAAAATGTGCAGGCAGAACCGAAAGAACAAAAGAATTGTTGATTCAACCGCTATGGTTAATCAACATAATAATGATGGGTTGAATAGAGGGTGCCAAAAATGGTGCAGGAGCAAGCTCAGAATCCCGCTGTGAGAAGCTTGCGGGATTATATACTTCCAACCATAATAGGCGTGCAGACTTGTATAAGAACACCTGTTGTGGAAGCAGATAATTTCGAGATTAAGCCAACAATCCTGCAGATGGCTAGAACGCAGTCCAGTTTGGGGGTCTGTCCTCTGAAGATCCACATATGCACTTGGCCAATGTCTTGGAGTTATGTGCAACATTTAAATACAATGGTGTGACTGATGACGCCATTAGATTGAGACTCTTCCCATTCTCACTAAGGGACCGAGCCAAAAGCTGGTTGAACTCTCTGCAAGCTAACTCCATCACTACATGGCAGGATCTAGCTCAGAAGCTTCTTGCAAAATTCTTCCCTCCATCAAAGGCTGCTAAGCTAAGGGGAGAACTAAACAACTTCTATCAGCTGGACGGAGAATCATTATATGATGCTTGGAAAAGATTCAAAGAGTTGCAAAGGAAATGTCCTCATCATGGGCTTGAGCAGTGGATGTTAGTCCATAATTTTTACAATGAGTTGTGTGGTACGACCGGAACCATAATTGATGTTGCTACTGGAGTGGCATTCATGAGCAAGAGTGCTAATGAGGCGTATGAGATGTTGGAAGATATGGAAACAAATAACCGTCAATGGTCCGATGAAAGACCGACCAACAAAAGAAAGGTGGCTGGAGTTCATGAGTAAAATGCCATTGCCGCGTTAACTGCTCAAGGTGCTTCTTTGACAAAGTAATTACAACAAAATACTATGTCCGCAAATGTTGTTCAGATGCAAGTGGTTTGTGAAATTTGTGGAGGACCACATCCTTTTGATCATTGCACAACAGTGGATCCAACAATGTACCTATAGACCAAGCTTAGGTTCAAGCAGTTGGGAATTTTCAGAGGCCCTACAACAATCCATTCTCCAACACTTACAATCCTGGGTGGAGGAATCACCATAATTTTTCATGGAGAAATAGCCAGAACCAGCAGCCATAATTTCAAGGGTAGTATCAGAACCAACAACCACAATTCCAAGGGCAGTATCAACAAAATAATCAACAACAACCCATGAGTTAAGCTTTGTCATTTCATCAGCCCAAACCACAAGTTCAACAAGCTGAACCCAATGAATTGCAAGCAGCTTTGTTGACTCTCACCAATTCCCAGACTCAGTTCATGACTGAAACGAGATCTTCTATCCAAAACATGGAAACACAAGTGGGTCAGCTAGCAAATATGTTAAACAACAGATCGCAAAGGAATCTCCCTAGCAATACTATTGTAAATCCGAAGGAGCAATGTCAGGCTATAAATTTGAGAAGCGGTAAGCAAGTTGCACCTCTACCATCAGCGGAGAAGATAGACAAATTGAGTGAGATATCTAATTCAGAGAAGGAGGGGGTTACTGAAGACCACTTCACGGTAGAAAAGGCACCACCAACAGTGAGTAATGAGCCTCAAATCAGAATTTCGTACCCACAGAGGCTTATAAAGAATTATTTGGATAAATAATTTTCCAAGTTTTTGGAAATATTCAAGAAGCTGCACATAAATATTCCCTTTGCTAAACCCTTAGAGCAGATGCCCAGTTATGTCAAATTCATGAAAGAAATTCTCTCTAGAAAGAGAAAAATGGGAGATTATGAGACTGTGGCATTAACTGAAGAGTGCAACGCTATTTTGCAAAAGAAGTTTCCCCAGAAATTGAGAGATCCAGGGAGCTTCACTATTGGGAATTTTGAATGTCAGCATGCGCTGTGCTATTTGGGGGCAAGTATCAACATGATGCCCTTATCTATGTTTCGTAGACTTGGGTTGGGTGAAGCTAGGCCTACAACAGTTACCTTGCAGTTAGAAGATCTCTCAATCAAGCATCCACAGGAAATTATTGAGGATGTGTTAGTTAAAGTGGACAAATTCATTTTTCCTGCTGATTTTATTGTCCTTAACATGGAGGAGGATGCTGATGTGCCCATAATTCTTGGGAGACCATTTTTAGTCACGGGGCAAGAACTTATAGATGTTCAGAAGGGTGAGTTCAGACTCCGAGTGCGGGGCGAAGAGGTGGTCTTCAATGTATTCAAGTCGATATCGTATCCCAGAGCAAGTGACGACTGTTTTTCCATTGATGTAATTGACAAAGCAGTTGCTGAGGAAAGCTTCAAGAGTATTGATGCTCTTGAAGTAGCATTAACACAATGCGAGGACGATGAGAGTAGGCCTTCAATTGAGGCGCAAATGAGGTTGAACTCAACTATGAAGGAGGTGATGAGAAAAGAGATCTTGAAATGAAAAGGAAATCTGTGTCCGGCTAAATGACGTTAAACGACAACGCTATTGGGAGGCAACCCAACATTTTAATTCTGTTATTTTATTCTATTTTGTTTATCTTATTTTGAACAATCTCATTGTCTTGATGTTTCTTGCCATGTGTGTTTATGTTAAGTGAATTGTGAGCCAGCGTTGGGATGAAAATGTGATGCGGAGTGTTAAAATCAGCACCAAAAGTTAGAACCCCGCATGTTGATTTAGCGCCGCGGCGCTCTGAAGGCAGTGAGCAAAGGTTTTTTTCTACTGATTTAGCGTCGCGGCGCCCCACATTAGGACTGCGGCACCTGGAAGGCAGTGAGAAATGGATTTTTATGTTGAATTAGCGTCGCGGTGCTCTAATAGAAAAGTTGAGGCGCCTACGGCATACGTGATCTCACCGCGGCGCCCATGCGAATTCCAGGATAAAAACCGAGAAAAAGAACCCTTTTCTCATTATCCCCAAACACAATTCACACAACCCTTCTCCATTCTTCCCTTCTCCAACACCAAAAATCCAGGGGGGGGGGAACCCCATTATATCTCAAATTACAATCTTTTTGCACCACAAAAACTCTTCTCTTTCCTCAATTCTTCCATTAAATCTAAATCCACACTTCCCCCAAATCCCCTTTCCAAACCCTAAAATCCCAATCCTTCAAGAAATTATTCCATAAGTTCTTCAAATCTTCAATGCTTGTGGCAGTGAAGCATCACCTGAATTCCAGACTGCGTCATACGAAGATGAGGTATATGAACCCATCAGGGCCATGATTGCTGATAGAGGTTGGGGTGCATTTGTAAATCCTTATTTGGCAAAGCCAAATACTCAACTAGTCTACGAATTCTATACCAACTACCCAGAGAAACAAGACAACATTTGTTTCGTACGAGGGAGAAGAGTACCAATTGGGGCTGAAGCGTTTAATGCCATCTGTGGAGTCACAAATTTTTTGGAGGAAGAGGAGGAGGATGACTTCACTCTTTGGAAGAATTCAAAAATTGACTGGGTGGAGGTGGCTGAGACAGTAGGATATCCAGGGGCCCGTTTCACATATACATATGACGCCCCCAAAGGCATGCTCCGCTACCAATTCAACAAAGTTGCCAAATCTTGGCTCTACTTTGTGAGTGCCCGTCTGATTCCCTCCACACACTTTTCTGATATACCAGTGGATTGTGTCAAACTGGTGTATCTATCATGAAGAGATTTTCAGTAGATGTGAGTCGAGCTGTCAAAAATAGCCTCAATTGGATATGCAGACTGAACACGACTGCAGGGTTGGGGCATGGATCATTGATCACTGCACTATGTGTCGCACATGGAGTGCCTGAGAGTAGCAATGATGTAAAAGGCAGAGTGCAGAATCCCCTAACCTGGATAATTCTCAATGCATACTCAGACCCTACACCAAAACCTACACCTGGATAGGGAAATCACAACCTGCCAAAGCGCCAGCAAATGGAGCAAGATGAAGAAGCCGAAGAGCCTGGACAGAGCAGTCAGCCACCTCCTTTGGCGATTTAGAATGGCCACACCCAGAGGTTGGATCAACTTTTCCAACAGAACCGGTACATTATCCAGCAGAACCAGTATCTCATCCAACACCAGCAATATATGGACACTTACATGCAACAAAGACATGAGTATGAGGTCACGAGTGTCGACCAAATAAACGCATTCATGCATAACTGGTTCTTGGATGATGACAACACTGAGTCCTCTCTAGGATATCCTCCAATGTACCAGCCGCCTTATCATCCACTGTCGCCGCCACCACCATTCTGAATCGCTTAGCTGCAGTTTCGGTGAGTCTTCTTACTCTTGCTTTACTTATCACATTGGGGATAATGTGTTGAATATGTTTGGGGGGGGAGTCTTACTATTTTGTGTTAATTGTTTGTGTTCAGTTGTTTGTTTATTGTTAGTGTCTTAGTTTTTGTATCAGTGTTTGAGTGTCTTGTGTCAATGAATCAAGTCGATAATACTAGCCCATGAGATTGAGTGTACACATATGATAGAGTTGGATGAAATTGATAGCCATGAAATGCATAAATCTGTGTGCTTAAGTTTGATAGGTCTTGAGTTTCTTTAATTATTAATAAGTATGAAAACTTGATCATGATTGGTGATTTTCTTGTACTTGAATATTGGTTTATGCATGATTGAATTTTGGGTTGAGGAAAGATGGTGGAAAGTCTTAGAACTTGCTTGCTTGCTATTTGAGACGAAATCATAGATGATGCATGCTTAGGAAGATGATTTAGGCCATTTTTAGAACGATTGAGCCTTTCAAACCACCCTTGATTACATTAATCCCTAGTTACATTGACACCTATTCTGAGCCTACTTGAAACCCTTTACAAATATTTTCCCTCCCTTGAATTCTATGAGAATATAAGTATATGAGTGGGGGATTGGCACTTTGTAATTGGTATTTTAGATTGGGTGCTATCAATAGAAGAACAAAGGAAAAAAATTACACTCTCTTGTACATTCATTGAAAAGCAAGTTTGGGGGTGTAGTTCGAAAAGAAAAGAAAAATTGGGTAAATAAGAGAAACTGGGGATTGTTGTGGGTTTGTAATATGGATATCAAGTTTGGTTGGTTGGTTGGTTTATATGCTTATGGTAATGTTGAGCCTAAATGACATTTTATCTACTCGTGCCTAAGCCTATCGTCATAACCTATAAAAGTCCTACTGATTCTTGAGCATGTGTTGTCTAAATTAGTGGACAATAGCAAGTTAGCAAGCCTATAGAATTTTGGCCTAATGGAATATTGGTGAGAATTCATTGTGCATAAGCTAATATTGAATACTTGGTTATTTCAATAATCATGGTTGAGTAGTCATATGCATGAATAACATTAAGCAAATTTGAAGATTATCCGACTTGAAATTCTAGATAGCAAATTAGTGGCTAGAATGTTCCGGAAGATTTTATTGCATGTTGTTCATGATCTTCGAGGAATAATCTATTGTGGTTGACTTGATTCATTTTTTGAGTTTGTGTGTTTTTCTTTTTAGGGTGTCTAGAATTCTTTACTCGAGGACGAGTTAAGTTTAAGTTTGGGGGTGTTTGTTAGGTAGATTTTAGTATTGTTTTAGTGTGTGTTTTAGGGAGTCTTTTGTTTGTCTTTTAGTTGTTTTGTGCAGTATTATGCATGTGTTGTGTGTTTTCAGGTTTTAAGCGATTTAGAAAGGAATAAGGCGAATCCAAAGGAAGTAGGTGATTATTAAGGAAAAAAATGCATAGATGGTCACAAGAAATGAGTCAAAGAAGCCCTGGAAAGCTCGAAAAGCAATTTAATCGAATTCCGGACGAAGAAGGCTGAAGAGCCGCGGCGCCCAACATTAGCACCGCGTCACCCCACTGGCAGAGAGCAAATGACTTTCAGAGGCGAATTAGCGTCGCGACGCTCTAATAGCGGAGCCGTGGCGTCGACGACGTCAGGGCAGCGAAAAACCTAAATTTAACAAGGGCAAAGAGGTCCATTTTGGGGGGTTTTCGTGATATATATTGAGGGAAACGTTTTTCTGAAAGATATAACACTTTGGAGGCAAGAAACAAGAGAACAAGAAGTCATTAGAGACATCTATTATTCAAGTTCTTTTCCCTTTTTTTTTTAACTTTATTCAGTTTATATTAGATATTAAGTTAATTAGTTTTCTTAGCATGTCTAGGAGCTAATTACTTTATTAGGGTTTTCCGTCGAATCCCTTGAAACTCTATTATGATTTAATGCATTATTAATGTTCTTCTTCATCTATTAAAATCTATTCAACTTGCGTTTATTGAATGAGAATTAATTTGCCTTTAGTTTTCATTATTTATATGATTTCAAATCGAGATCTGAAAATGGAGATTTGAATATGCTATAGTTGATTAGACATAGGTTTAATCTTGAACGAAAGTATCATAATTGCATGTGTAGCGTTTTAGGTTATTGATCTTAATCCTTCTATGTGGTCGAACTTATCATAGAAATATAGAAAATTCTCACTTAGGTTGAGTTTTTATATGTCCTAACCGGAATATAGATCATCTCAGTTAACCTACTATCTTAATAAGAAGAAGAATCGTTAGTCTTGCATTAATGAATGATAGAGTGGAAAGTTGAGGAGATTGGAAACCCTAATTCCTTCATTACTGAATTAAACCTCATGTGTTTTCATTGCTATTTTATTCTAGAAATTCATGTTAGTTTGTTAATTCTTTAGTTAGAAATCATCACTTATATTCGTTAGCCAAATAGAAACTAAAGATTAGTTAATTGGTACTTGATAAATCAGTCTATGTGGACGATACTCGGTCTTACTGAAATTTATTACAAATTGCGATACGTACACTTGCGTAGCATCTAGAAATACCGCAACAATAACATAAGCACCCAAAGACCCTAAGATGTGAATACGAATGAGTCTTATTTATAATATTTGAAGGGGGGAAGAATATGTCAAACCTTTGGTAGGAAGAATGTTGAGGAGATAAGTAGCCATTTGTAGAGCATGATGCCAAAAGGAAGGAGGTGCGGATGAATGGACCATTAAAGTTCGTACAACATTATTAATGGTACAAATTTTGCGTTCGGCTTTTCCATTTTGTGAGGACGTATGAGGACAAGAGAAACGAAAATTGATGCCATTATTACCACAAAAATTCCGAAACAACCCATTATCATATTCTTTTTCATTATCACATTGAATATTCTTAATTTCCCATTCGAATTAGGTACGGATGAAAGATCTAAATTTTAAAAAGGTGAAAAAATGTGAGATTTTTTCGCCAACGGAAAAGTCCATAAAAAGTTAGAATAATCATCCAAAAAGAAAACATAATAACGATGGCCCAAAGAACTGAGAACAGGCGATGTCCATAAATTGCTATGAATAATATCAAATTGCATTAAAGTATGAGAATTAGAGTTTACAAATGGCAATCTAACAATTTTTCCTAAGGAACAAGATTGACAAATCGGAGTACTACGCGTACCCTTATAAGAAATAAAATTGTTTTTATCTAAGGAAGACAAAATTGACGACCCCGGATGACCTAGACGTGCATGCCACATGGAAGGAGAAAGAGCTGCAAAAATAGATGGCAAGGCTTGACTCGAGAGACCGGATATGGGTATGATAGGATAAAGATCTCCCCTACTATCACATCTCATGAGAGGAATTCCCGTTTGGAAACCCTTCACAGAAAATCCAAAAGGATCAAAAACAACAGAAACTAAATTATCAGTGGTGAATTTACGGACAGACACCAAATTTTTAATTAATTTAGGAGCATGAAGAGTATTTTTCAATGCAAGAGATGGATGGGGGGGAGACAAAGTTTTATGACCGTAACCACGAATTAGAATTGAATTACCATTACCAACAATTATGCCACGATTGTTGCTCAAATTGGAATAAGACGAGAGAGTATCTTGGTCAAACGTCATGTGAGTAGTGGCTCCGGTGTCTATGTACCAATTCGGGTCCGAGGGATTTAATCCAAGTGTGTGCATCGCAGCTTCAATGTCGATAGGGGTGAGGCCCACGGCATGGTGGGCCTGGTTAGGCCGAGGCCCAAGCACACCGGTTGGCTGCCCCGGCCCAGCAGTAGCTCTCGGGTTCCAGTGGCTGGGAGAAAAATTGGACCTGCTTGTCGGATTAAATTGGGCCCAGTTTGGAGGGTTTGTATACGGCTGAAAATATGGGTTGTTGGGCCCAGTTCCACTGCCATGGGCCCCAGGGCTGTGGCTAGTTGGTTTGCGGCCCACTGCCCCGAGGCCCATTGCCACCCCCGTTATTGCCACCTCGGTTTCCGCCAAGGTTTTTACCATTATTTTTGTGATTTTGACACTTTTTGCCACCACCGTTGTTGCGGTTTTGGCCGGAAGTGTTGGAATCGGAGGGAGAAAAATTGGACTCGGTCATCATGACGACATGTGGGGCCCCAGTGGCCACTTTCTTAACCAATCCGACTTCTTCGAGCGTGAGCATAGAACGGGCCTGATAAAATTGCGGAAGAGGACTACTCTGGTGAAGAAGCGTACCGACGCCATTATAGGCCTTAGATAGGCCTGCAACCATTTGAAGGACAAGACGGTCGTTGGTAACGGGTGCATCAACGTTGCGGAGTTGGTCCACCAATTCCTTCAACCTTTTGCAGTATGCTGAAACGTTGGGGAAATCTTTCATATTGACGTGGGAGAATTCCTGCTCAAGGGTAACAACACGAGAATTTTGATTATCTTGGAATATATCACGTACTCTATTCTAAGCTTACATCGCTGTAGCGTCGGGTTCGATAATCGTTTGCAACAGGTCAGTAGAGATAGTGGAGTAAATCCACTGAAGAACGGTAGCATCAAGAGTCATCCATAATTGAGGATCATCCTCGGGTTTAGGAATTCTCGTAGACATGGGTGCCGGTGGAATAATATGATGGAGGACTTGATGCGAGTGTGCATGAACTTTAAACAGTTCGGCCCACGTCGCGTATTGAACGTTTTCTATTTCAAGAATGATAGGGATGTGATTCTTGATGATAGATACAGTAAGGGCATGGTGAAACGTGTTCTTAGCCATAATAGCAACGCAAAGATGTGATGTAGGGATTTTGGAAGAAAACTTAGGAAGAGGGACGACACCGCCGGGCACGGAAACCGAGAGAAGGGGGCTCGAAAAATTGGACGAAACTTTTGGGAGAAAAAATATTAACCTAGACTTCTGATACCATAAAAGAAATAATCTCCTTAATTATTTTCATTAATGAAAGAGTATATATACAATTTACAATTTTTCCATAATAGAAAAATCATATTCTTATTCTACTCTCAAAACCCTATTCTAGTAGTACAAGAATCCTATAATTATGGTAAGTGTACAATGTCAATTAATAAAATTATTTACACTATAATTAAGCCATAAAACTGTGATATACACTAATTATGGGAAGTGTATATCACGGGTCCAATATTACACAAAACCGTGATATACACTACCTATGGTAAGTGTATATCACGTGTATATTTAACATTGAGAAAGGAGACTAGAGTCTAGGAAAAGAGTATGTTGATTAGGATTTGGGGCTTTAAACCTCATTTAATGATTCCCAACTTTAATTAGAAGGGAATCAACTAAGGGTAATGAGTGTTCATAAGTGTAACACTTTAGAGCTTGAGAAAGCCTAAAGTGAAATTAGGTGAACCAATTGAGAAATCACCACCTAGACACTAGTCCCCATTACCCATACCACACTAAATACACTCACTTAAGCATAAACCCAACACCAATTTCATGAATTAATTCACAACCCTAACACTTCCAATTACTTGATAACTTAACCATTATTTGAATTGATAACTTGAAGTACTTAAAACAAACAAACAAACAACTTGGTTACCGTAGGAGTAAAATAATTAGTGAAGTCATAATACACACACGAATAGATCAATTCCTCATCGCATTCCTTATAAGATTCGATCCCAACCTAGTTGGGTTACTGTATTTGACAATGGCCGCATTATTCCATTAAAGGTGTAATTTGGGCGACATCAAATATACACTCAAAGTAGATGTCCTCAATGGACTCAGTCGCATTGCCACATAGTAGATATTCATCATCTTGGCATATGCCCATTTTCCTTAATCTATCCCTTGCATATCCCTTGTCTGCAGCCCGTTGTGCATTGTCAACCAGTTGATAAAGCAATGTTTTGGGGCACTAGCTCTGTTTCATACACCCTCCAGTTTGGCCACTCTGTTCCACTCCCTTTTCTCCATTGATATCCACTTTTGATGTTGTATTTCCCTAAGCTAGTAATCCATCCATTCATTACATATCTATTCTTAAACTTATCCCTTAGCCCACATAGCTTCTTCCAATACCAACAACTGTCTTGTGGTACATTATACTGTCACCAGTCTTGCCCCTTTAAATATATATATATATGCTTATGCTAAGGGGTACCAACAAAGTCAAATATATTCTCTGCAAATATGGAAAACCAAGTAATAAATGATATATGTAAGCTGACTGGATACACAAAAGGAAAGTTGTCATTCAAGTATCTTGGAGTACCAATATCATCAAAGAAAATTTCTACAGTAGAATGTGAGATGCTGGTGGACAAGATGGCCTGTCGAGTTAAAACTTGCGGTTCAAAACTTCTCTCCTATGCAGGGAGAGTTCAGTTGGTTAATTCTGTGCTGATCCATATACACACTTACTAGGCTTTCATATTTTTTCCTGCCGAGGAAAGTGATGAAACAAATAGTAGCCTTGTGCAGAAATTTCTTATGGAGTGGACAGGTTACTACTAACAAGTCGCCTCTGATAGCTTGGGAATTAGTTTGTAGATCAAAGAAGGAAGGGGGGGGGGGGGGGGCTTGGTATTACAGATTGTATAGTGTTGAATGAAGCTGCAGTGGCAAAGTATGTATGGAACATTTCTTTTGTTTTCTCCCTCTTTTCTTTTTTCTATCTCTCTTTTCCTTTACCTCTTTCTAATAGTACGTCAATTATAGATACGAGTTACTTCTTCCTTTTTCCTACCGTCTTTTTCTTCTATTTCTTTTCTCCCTCTCACGATTAACAAAGTATTGACAGAAAAAAGAACCACTTAATATTTTTTCACATTACTTCAAACTTCAAAGGCTTTCATAATAATATTTAAAATAATTTTTTGTTTAAAAAATTCTAATAGTAAAACATATCATGATATTTATTCTTTGTTATAATTTGACACTCAAAAGCACTTTATAAAAAGATTGGACAAACACAATCTGCTTATTAGTTACTGAAAAAAGCACTTTTTGAACTAACTGACAAAACACAAATTATTTTTCTCCAAAACTGTTCTTGAAAAGAAGTTTTAACAAAAGTGTTTCTCAAAATCATCAGTTTTTTGTAGCTTGGCCAAACAGAGAGCCTATATATGTTAGAATTTTGAATTAAACTCACATCTTCATATTAGTAAATAAAAATTTATACAATAATATAAAATTGATAGTATTACAAATACATGATAACATTTTATTAGCTTGAATTGATCCTTACTAATATAAATAATAACAATAATATTACCATATAAAGTTAACAAAATTATGCCTTTTAAGATACTACACTATATGAAGAAAAAAGACATAAGTCTTTTATTATAAATTACTTTAGGCCACTAATTTTATGGAGTCATCCTTGCTAATAGGGTGCTCAGTTTTAATATATCTTAATCAAAAAAGTATTGTATCTAGTGAATGGTTTTGTCTTTTTTTTTAATGTAAGAAAAGTACTAATTCCAATTAAATCCATATTGTTGGGAGTTTTATTATCTATAATAGTGATCGACACATTTTAAATTGAATAAATTGGATCACACGTATCCCACGGTGTGGGATTTCACTGGGTATGTTGTTGTTGTTGGATCCCACATACCCTCCAATCTCAGGGATGGTGTCGCCGGAAGTTGGCTTGACGACACCCGCATGTTTCCATTTCCCGATTCAGTTTCACAGATTTTTCTTCGAGTTGTCATATGGCCATGTTATGCACTCCAGATGTTTATCTGGACGTACTGATTGGAGATTACTCGTGGCGGAATAGCAACCCTCCAACGCCTAATATTATCTTCTGTCCAGAGTGTAATCTAGATGTAACGAGGTATGAAAACAAATGTTATCAAGAAAGCTAGGTGGAAACACATAATTTTGTCCAATGCCAGTCCCATTGGATACTAACTATTGTAATCTTTATTTTATTCTTCTTTGCATTAGGTGTCTTGTTTTTTCATAATTTGCCTTTATGTTTTAGGTCAATTTGTTAAGCTGAGAATGAAAAGGTTGAGTATAGGCTCTGAATAATGAAGGTCTTGCCAGTTGCCAATTCTGAACTAACATGATATATAGTAGTATCAAACTGCAAAAGTCAAAGCATTTCTAATATCACACAAAACGTGAAAAATTAGAAGGAAAAATAGAGATATACAGAAGAACTAATACAAGGATAATCCAGATGAAGCCTTGACACGACTAAAGGAAAGAAGAACGGAACATAAAGAGTTTTTAGGAAGGATTTTTTTATCAAGAGGACTACTATATTACCTTTTAAAAAGCAAGTAAACAACTATCAGATTTATAGTGAGGGATATATGCAGTTTTGAACATATAACTGGAAGTTTATAGCAGTACTTATCTCAACATGTATTCATACAAGAAAACTAGCTTTACAACAATGTGTTCGTCAATATATACTTATACAAACAGTCTACTGAAAATACACTAGTTAACCTTATTAAACATTACCAATAGGCTCATAAACCTAAGATATTAACTATACAAAATGTTAACAACTACCTCTTTTGTCACCCTCAAATTAAAGTAGTCTTGTAGTTCGAACTAGGTCAAGAACCCTTTTCACAAGATACATGGTTAAAATGATTTTCAGTACCCTTGTAGTTTCAAATCCTTTGACTGTGAAGGTGGAAGATGAAGTTTTTATAAAGAAAAAGAAGATAAGTTGTATGTGATGAGCTTCTAGAGGTATAAATTCAAGGTCAAATACTTCTCTTCACATGTCCCAAGCATTGAATTCTATCAACCTTGCCGAGTTGACGACAATCTCCCCATAACTTAGTGCTACGATCCAAATTCACCCTTATCTAGAGCGTAATATTGTTTTGTTTTTCAAATTTCTAGAGTAGAGGTGGAAACTCTGTACATGGTCCAGAAACTAGCTGCTCTCTACCAAACTGTCGAAGGACACCATGTGCCACTCAACAAAGTCCCCATAAATGATTGGCAACTGCGAGTCCCAAACTGCTCTGCCACGCCGGCACAACTCGAGCAATTTATTAATGGCATCCTTCATATAAGGCTCCCAGACAAACTAATGGAGATAATTATTTTAAAAAAAAATTTATCTTGAACAAACAGACATTAAAACTTAGACATGCAAAAAAGGATTTTTAAGTAAGGTCTAATGAATAGTACTCCTAACATTTATGCATTTTTATATTATTAACATGTACTTCTTGAAATTTAATTCGAAAGGATGAAAATAATAAGCAGAAGTTTGACCAAAATACCTGGCCATCATATAAGTTGTCCAAGACGTCCCTACAGATGGCTAGCACATGGCGCGCCTCCTCTTCATGACCTCTGAGCCTCATCCATTTCCGTGCAAGTGTTATCGATGGCTCAGGTGGAGGCGGAGGGGCTCCTGGGATAGGCACTAGAGGAAGCATCGGTGTTGGCTGCATCGAGATTAGTCTCTCCCAACCTCAAACCTAAAATCATAAAATAAAAAAACATAGAAGTTAAACTAACAAATAAGGCAAATATAATTCATGAGAAATGCACATAATTTTGAAAATCGCGTACCACCAACAACGAGCTAAATCCACACAAATCGCGAGCCCTCTCAATCGAAGCGCAACATAAAGATTTGTACATACAAATCTTTTCACACCTGCTCAACCGTCACCAACGAAAACTAGCAAGATTGAAAACACATATCATTGAGAAAAGGTTAATTTGATAACAATTAGAGAATCCATCTATGTTAAGACCAAGGAAAGGACAAGAAGAATGAACATACATGTCACGACCCAAACCGAAAGGTCATGACGGACACACGGATCTTACTTGTCGGGTATCACTAATTATATATTTAGCATATAACCGGAATATACATACCAGGGCTGACAAGGACATACATGACTGTTATACACGGGACATTTGTCTATAAGCCTCTAAAGAGTACGTGACATCATAAGGTCGGGACAGGGCCCCGCCATACCCAACGCATAACCAAAATATCGTACCACGACTAGACTGCAACTCTGCAACAAATAGAGTGCTCCAATATCAGCTGGACCAACATCCTACTAGTGCGGACTGTCGCCTTGTCTATCTGAGCTTGCGGGCATGAAATGCAGCGTCCCCCGACAAAAGGGATGTTAGTACGACTGATGTACCGAGTATGTCAGGCATGAAAAATAGCATAATAGAAACCTGAAAGTAACATGAGACAAGAAACAACCAACATGTACTGAATGCCTCTGAGGGCCATAATATGCATAAGTATCATGTTTGTGTAGAATGCCTCTGAAGGCCATAATATTCATAAGTATCATGTATGTGTAGAATGCCTCTGGGGGCCATAATATGCCTAAATGTCATGCACAATGCAAATGCGGTCATTCATATACATATGCGCATACAACACCATCAAGCCTCTGTGGGCATCCCATCATATCATATCGGCCTCTGTGGGCATCCCATCATATCATATCGGCCTATGTGGGCATCCCATCATATCATATCGGCCTATGTGGGCATAATCATTATCGTGTATATTTGTACCAGCTGCAGGTGGTGTGCGTACATAAAGTCTTTCCTTTTCCCATTCTCCATACATATATATAATGCATACATATAGAGAGTAAATAACTCTTTTGAGGTCAAGGTATGTACATAAATATAATGTATGAATGATATGATAATAAGACACTATAAGTGTGTCGGAGTGCTGTAATATCGCTTCACCTGCGATTTACATTATGAATACTAACATTTTTCCCATATAACCCAATAGAGATTTAGGAACGTATTTAGACATGTTTTGACAATAGGAATGAATAACATGAACATTCCTAACTACTAGGAGTAGAGTCATTTATGGGACAATATTACGTTTATGTTTCGTTACACGGAACATGCCAAAAGAAAAAAAGATTTTCCTTAACATACCTTTAATGTCGAACAACACTTCAATCTTACATGCCAAAAATTACTCTTATTCCATCTTACTTCACTTTAAAGAAAGCCCGAATTCAATAACACGATAAACGGAACAACGGAATCGAAGTGGTGTGCAAATTAAAACTTGTATATTGCTCTTGATAAAAATTATATTTTGATCCTGTGAAATAGGATCAAGTTGTTGTATAGAGGAAGCTGATACGTTGCTGCTCCAAAGATGAAAATTACATTGCTGGCAACTTCTGTTGGTTTTACAAAGGATTGCAAGAAACGAAAATTACAAGTAACTGCTTATGTAAGAATTGAAATTACAATTCAACTAGAAACTGAAAATTACAATATAACAATAAACTGAAATTACAATATTTGTTGAATCAAGAAGACCGGAAACTGCTTTGATTTTTGCTGAGTCGAGTGTGGCACTCTGTCCTTA
The DNA here is from genome assembly GCA_029783415.1 of Anisodus acutangulus. Lineage (NCBI taxonomy): Eukaryota > Viridiplantae > Streptophyta > Magnoliopsida > Solanales > Solanaceae > Anisodus > Anisodus acutangulus. Next base: position 29,505,954 of record CM056496.1, read on the forward strand.
AGACAATATTGCCCCGTATGTATCCTTTATACGTTCCGGACAATTCGTCTCCCAAGATAAAACAGCAATGGAACAATTGAGCAAAGGAAACTCAAAAGCTACCGTGAAGAATATTGAATAACGAAATGATGCTTGGAAGATTAGGAAGAAAGTGCTTTGCTTTGCTTTCTGCTTTGTGTATATTCGTGTATATGAAGTGTCCCTCAACAATGGTGTAAGGGGTGTTTATATAGGAGGAAGAGGGACTGTTTGACTGCCTCCATAACAACCATTATTGGCCAAATAATGACCATTATGGAGGTAGTAAAGCCACCAAATAAATGGAGAAAATTGCCAACGGATTGGCCATTATTGGAGGTGTAATTCACCAAAATAAATGGTCAATTGAGTCGGACGTTTCGCTCGACCGTCGAAATTCTGACTTTCTGAAAACTTCAGGGACCAAACTGTATATCTTGAAACTTAAACTTCTGGGATCAAACTGTACTTCTGGCCCAAAAAGATAATATCAGAAGGCCCAGAGCCGTGGAGCCGTGGACCCGGAACCCGACCGGACGGGCGGCGGCGGCGGCGCGCGTGTGGTCTTTCCTCGAACCGAAGCACATCTAGGTCCTCCCTCCTTTAAACACATGGGATCCCCCTTGGGGTCCCAAACCCCAAACACATTTCGAGTCTTATATACACAACAATTCTTTCTTCCTCTACCGATGAGGGAGAATTGAACACAACACCACACTTTCCATGCTTCAAACACCTCACTTCGTGAACCAATATCTCTTTCATTTCTCAATGAAATTTGACGATTCTTGGCCCTACGGTTATCTACGTACTTAGTACATCATGCATGTGTGAAGAACCGGATTCTCCAACATACGTAACACTAGTGTTTAAGCCGTTAAAGTTGATCGGTCGCAACTCCAGCCAAAGGCTAATTTCCAACAACTTCTTCCTAATGAAATTGCTCTAATAAAGATGAAAGAAATATATCATCTCTAAATTGTTAGAACGTTGATTCTCTATTAATTAATGTTGTTTATACCTTTTTGTTGAGGGATAAATTTTTACTAAAACGAGCAGTTCTCTTATCTTGCTACCAAAGTTTTCACATGGAAAAGGGTCTAATTAATGTGAGAATTTAATAGCTTCTTATCCTTTATTGAGTTGGGGCCCACCCACTTCTTGAATGAATTATACTTATCCCAAATGCTTACCTACAGATCATTACATAGAACCTTAGTCATAAATTGCTTTCTTTACATGGACTCACGTGGCCATGTAAAGCATAATACTTATCTCCTTTAATTGTTAACAAAATCACTTTGTTTTCCACTACATTTTGTAATTAATTTCTTGCTCCCAAATTAACCTAAATATCAATCACTTTTAACCCACTTCATATACTCGTAATCATGATCATATGATATGACATTACTCCATAGTCTCCTTGGTACACAAAAAAAATATTACTTTCAATCCCCGTCGTCACACCTTTAAATCATAAATCATTTTTGAACTTCATCATTTTATACATCGAGCTCTTGATACGCAAACTTGAATATGACAAAAATTCTTCAAGGCTCGGGTCTACTTACATACACCAAGTTGTTCAAACCATCGCCCGAAAGTACGGGATGTTACAATACAGACTCTTAGAGCCACATGCTTGAGAATCTCATCATTTTGTGAATTCGTCATTACGTGATAGAATGCAGAGAGTGAAGGTAACCAAACTCTTCATATGATTTGGATCAAAAGTTGGAAAAATTATTGAAGGGAAAGGCAAAAAGGATTTCTAAGTTTCCCTGTTTCATAAGATGCAGAGTTTAGGAGTGACAACATTGACTATACAGTCAATGACTTTCACTTTCAGAGACAAAAGAAAAAAGAAAAAAAATATGAAAAAGAGTTTAAAAATGAGCAGACATGAAAAAAAATACCCATAATCAAAGATTTACAAGGGTGAAGTTTGAAGGTGACGATTCTTTTCTAGAAAGTTGAGATGAAAAAGTAACAGCATGACTTTTAATGTTAGGAGCGATGACTTGCAACCTTCAGATTTCATTTTGATGATGTGGCACGACCTAAAATAAGTCCTGATGAAACTGAAGCTAGTTTAACTGAAGGAGATCTGCACCCATATCAAATATACCTAGATATTTTTATATACAACGCTAGTGTGATAATGGGGCAATGTTTTCAAATAAATTTCTTAATAGTAATGCTACCTACTCAGTGAAAGGTTTTCATAATAATGAGTTGATCCTTGTCTTTGAATCCCAATTATGAAATGAAAATTAGCACATGACAACGTTTTCTTTCTAATATTCGAGCAAATTTATAATAAAACTAAAGATCTTTTAATGTAAAATATTCTGAGCGTAAGTTGAGGTCAGAAAAAGAGAGGGAATAGATAATAATCACACAGACAACTTGTATACATGAGAAGTTAAGCATGAGATCCATCTAGATGACAAGTAGAAAAACTAACTCTACAAAGCTTTAAATATCAGAGCGAAGCAATAAATCCATTGATTTGATCATAGACCCAAAAAGAGAGGCTTTTGAGGATATGAAGATGAATTTAACAATTCTGAGATAAGAATGATACAATATATGTAAGATACAGGAACACTTATTAAGATTCAAATTAATTTTGAGATTTAGTTCCTTTTATACGGATATAAAGGGTGGTGGAGCAAGCATTGAGGATAATTATGACCCGTCTAAGTGAGGAGGGGAAAATAAAGAACAACGGTTCTACCATATCTTATTCACTCCTAGCGAAAATGTAGACTTTACACTAACACGGAAAGTTGCCTAAGGTATCTCCAAGTAGGTACCATGAACAGTAGAAGGCACTTCATACACGTAAAGATATCCTATAAGCAATAGGTCATGAACAACAAGCCTCAAAAGAACTCTTTGTAACACCCTTGTCAATTTTGAAAGTTATGTGCCCTCTATTCACTCCAGTGGTGATTTCTCTATTTATAGAATCAAGTTATGATGTTATACAGAAGCAAGACTTTTATTAGAAGATGTCAAATTGGCTCCATCTCCACTAAAGATTGCTACATTGGGTGGAGAGTCTAGATGACAAGCAGAAAAGCTAACTCTACAAAGCTTCATGTATCAGAGCGGAATAACAACGTACACATATACTCTTTTCATTGGTTCATATCCAATAAGAGAGGCTTTTGAGGCTACGAGATGAATGCAATCAGTTACATTGCACTTAGGAGCTATTTATGAGATACAAGCAAGACGATATATGCAATATACAGTGTAAGAATATTCACGCAATCGTCTAAAAATGCTAACATAGGTATAACAATATCATGGCATAGCAAGCATCACCAACATGTAGCAACCCAATCATTATAAAGAAACATCCTAACTTGTAAATATGTATCAGGAGACAAAACAGTGCAATGATGGCATCAAACAGTCATCAACCGACACATAGGACCATCCAAAGAACGAAAAAAAAACAAGAAAACGTTTTATCTTTTGATGAAAAAAGAAATAAACAATGAACAACAACAAATATATACATTTTATCAAGAAAAGCAAAATGAGGGCATACTGATGAACTAAAATTTGTTAATTTAAGAAATGTAATATAAATAAAAAAAGTACTCCATTCCATCCTATTTATAAGAAATTCTTGATACATCTCAAAATGGTTGACACCATTCCATTTATATACAACTTTCACAACCTTTAATTTCAATGGTGATACTTTATCTTCCAAACTAACTTTTTGACCATTATAGTGATATTCTCTTCAAATATGTTAATATAATATATAAGCTTTAACATCTTAAAGGCTGTTTCCCTTTATATGAAATGGAACAGAGTATCTTAGTCTTCAGATACACAAAATGAAGGGTTAACTACACTAAACACTCTTGTTTTATGAGTCTATGACTCAGTTACGGATATACTCTGCATTTTAAAATCAAACACTTGCCCCTTATATTATGAGATGTTATCTCTTTTCTAAACAAATTTAAACCTTTCATATGATGGAAATCCTACACAAATAAAACTTCATCTAACTAAGTATATTTAAGATAATTTGAAAGCGAAAAACAAATATATAACTAAAATAAAAAAAGAGTAATTTCTATATAATAAATATTATACGTAATTGAATTAAATTACAAATAACTTACAAGAAAGTTATTATTAATAGTTGGTATATCTTAATATATAATTTGTGTTCATTTCCTATTTATGAGTTTCGAACAATAAATGTTTTAAGAAATATTTATTATTTTTTTAACCAAAGGCATGAGTTTTTATCTTCGTTTTAAAATTTCATAAAAGTAACTCCGAAAAAACATCTTATTTATGATTTTAGCTTGTCTTGTAATAATTATATTTTAATGTATTTAATTACGAATATACATCACAGGTATGTAAGTGTAGGACTTTCATATTAATACAGGTGCATAAATGATTGATTTTAAAATACATGGGATCTATCCGTAACTGAGTCACAATATGGGGGAGTTTAGATTAGTTAACCCTAAAATGAATTGAATTGTTTATATTGTTTTAACCTGAATGAAATACTCTTGTTTGCTAAGAACTTGTAATGTTGTTGCAGAGTTGAGAGAACGGACGGCAAGCTGGCGATGGTTAAGTGATGGCGGAGGAAAGAAAGTCGCGCGGCGGAGCTTGGTCGCTGACTTACCTTTTGAGCCTTTCCTGTTTCGGTGGTGAAGGGCCACCTTTTGAACCTTTTAAGTTCATGTCCTTTTTAAGTAGTTAATTCAAAATACATGCATTACAATGGTAAATACTTAATTATATAGAATATTTTACATTAAATTAAATTAATTATTATGATTAAAATAATTTAATAAAGTAAGAATATGAATAAGTTAACCTTAATTGACATTGTTGACACCCAATTTTGTCCCGTCTTTTCCAATTTATTTTGCAGTTTTAATTATTTTTAGCACCTCAAAACAATTTTAATCTATATACATACATGCGTATATATATATATATATATATATATATATATATATGTATATATCTCATTATTATTATTATTCACATTTATTATATCATTTGCATATTTTATAATAATCATAAGTTATCCGAAATTCTATGTTATTTTATTCTCGCAAAATTGCATCGCATTTCCCTTTTATTAAGCATTAAACATTTCGCAATATTATATTTTATTATTATCACGTCGTTATGTTATTTTTAAATAATTCACATCTTTTACAAAAAAAAAAATATATATATATATATATATATAATATATTTTAATATTAAACACCTCTTTTATATTTTTAAATCCATAACCCATTTTTATTTCCTAACCCAAAATAATTTCTACCCAAAACATTCTATCAACCCCAAACTTTTGGCCCAAAACCGAAGCCCAATCGGCCACCCCATCTTCCAAGCCCAACCCTCCACAACCTTTTATCCCATTTAAAAACCAAACCCACAAAATAAAATCCCAACACCCTTAAACCAAAGCCCACTCCCCCAGCCCAATCCCACCACTGGCCCTGGCCCAACACCCAAACCCGACCCATCCCTCTCCTCTTTAACCCATCCCCTAACCCCCATTTCACAAAAAAAAAATCGCCCCCAAACAAAAATCATCAAAACCCTACGCCCAACCCTCAAATCGCAGCACCCCTATGCCCCTACCCCACATCGTCGCACCCTACCCCCCGCCACTTCGCCACCGCCACCACCCTACGACACCGCTAACGCATGCCCCAAGAACACGCCCCAAAATCAGATTTTGTTCCCCTTTATTTTGAAAATTTGAATTCGTTTTAAAGGGGGTATGAGGATTGGGCGTTGGGGTGAGTACCTATAAATACCCCATGTTGTTCTTCATTTTAGAGGGATTTTTCTGAGGATTAAAACAGATTTTTGGAAGATTTTTCTAAGACTATTCCATATATACATAAAATATTTGTTGTGTTCTAGATTTTACATCATTCGTTGTCTTTGATTGTTCAAGATACAAGTCCAAATAGGCCCAAGATTCAAAGAAAGGAGGTGAGTTTCGTTTTTGAACTTGGGTTTTAAAATGGCTCTATTCGATTTCTGAAAAAACCGAATCCGAAAATCTGTTTTGCATTTTCTTGTTGTTCTTCATCGCTTTTCGAATTGACTCGACCGGTCTAATTCGACCGGTTTGGGTATTATTTTCGAATTCTGCATTTCATTTTCTTGTTATTGGTTATCCGAATTTGGTGGAATTATTTGATGTCGGGTTGAATCTCCAATTCGGTTTCAGATTCTTGACGGTCAGATCGACCCGGTTTGAATTTCTAAATTTCTTGCATTATTGCTGTTGTTGTTATTGGCTATCTGAATTTGGTGTTGAAATCTGATTCGAGTTTGGATCACTGATCCGGGTCGGGTCGACCCGGTTTGGCTAACATTTTCAGAATTCTTGCATTTCATATTTTCTGTATTATTGGTTATCTGAAATTGATGAAATCGATTGATTCCGGTTGAACACATGATTCTGGTCATTCTTTGACCGGTCGGGTCGACAGTTTGAATCCCCAAATTTCTTGCATTTTCATGTCTTGTATATTGGTTATCTGAAAAAATAAAAAAATCTCATTCGAGTTTGGATCAACGATCCGGTCGGATCATCGACCGGTCGGGTCGACCGATTTGGATATTTCCGCAATTCTTGCATTTTCATATTCTTGTTGTTGGTTATCCAAACCTGCATCAATCGATTTTGGATTTGAATCATCGATTCGGGTTCATCGACCGATTTGGATATTTCCGCACTTCGTAACTCAGGTCGGGTATTTTAAATTGCTCAACGCTCGTTTCTTTGGCCTTTGTTTCTTGTTTTATTAATATCGCATTAAGGCCGATGAAATTAAATTCGAGGCCGCTCTTTTTTTTTCGCTTCTCTGTATTCTGTTTACTGTTTTAAACATCCGGGCAACAGATATTTACTGTTTTACTGTCTTACTGTTTTAAACTAAAATATCGTGTCTTTTCGGGAATTGCTTCTCGATTTCAGTTTTACTGTTTTGGTTTAGGTTACCGTTTTTGAATTAAATACTGCATTTAGGCCGGTGAAATTGAATTCGAGGCCGCGCTTTTTTTCGTTTCTTCGCTTTGGCATTTAAACATCCGTACCCGGATTGTCTTCTTGATTTATATAAATATTGCATTTAGGCCGATGAAATTGAATTCGAGGCCGCGCTTTTTCATTTCGTTCGCTTTTCGCTTTATCGCTTAAGTATCCGGTAACGGATATCTTCTTGTTTCTCTGCTTTATTGCCTTATTTATGTCGATTTAGGCCGATGAAATTGAATTCGAGGTCAGCGCTTTTTCGTTTCATTTCACTGCCAAAGATCTGTTTTTAACGTCCGGCGGCAGATATTTATCGCTTTTTTATTTACTAAACATCCCGCCTTCTCGGAATTGCCTCTGTTTTTACGCTTCTTGTTTCTTGCCTCTTCTTTGTGTGCGGTTCGATTTTAATTTTGCTGATTTGAACACGATACTACACTGGCCGATGAAAAATATCCGTCGATTTTGAGGCCTCCACAGTTGCAAAGACGGAAATATAACTTCTGGGCAATGATGAGCCTTAAACCTTTTTCCAAGATCAACATGTTTAGTAGGCGAGGTGACTAAAATAACCAACAAGTTATATATTCGCAGCCACGACGTGATTATAGTGATCTTTTCTATTTCACCCGAGAGACCGACACGTTTAGTAGGCGATGTAATAAAAAAAAAACCACATTAATCATATGTTTGCAGCCACGACGTGATTGGAATGCTCTTTTCAAAATTTAAGTCTGAGCCCTCCGTGATCAAAACATTCACTGTTTTGAATGGGGATATGGAGTTATTTGTATTTAATTATTTCTAACCGTTTGTTTTTGACAGCTTGCAGGGATTAAAGTAAATAACGACGAATTATTCTTCGGAGTTTATTTATTTTATTTCTTTCTTTAATTCAGCTTTTATCCCGCTTTGTATTGTAATATTATTTATCGCACGTATGTAACTATTGAAATGCTTAGAATAGGCAAACTTAGGATTAATTCATAAGGTAGTTTAAGATTTGAAACCCGTCGCTAGCTTATTTATTTGTTGGCTCGGTTGAATTCAAACTTAGAAATCCTTCGCTAGTTTATTTATTTTAGGCTCGTCACGCGTATTCAAAATTTTCAAAAAACAACTTTTGTCATCTTTATTTTCTTTATTAATCATTCCGGATAAATTTATCTTTTGTCAATTTACAATTCAATGATTCCCAAAATTTTACTTCTTTGATAGTATAAATAATTTATTGTCACAAAAACATATTTTTCAAAACTTTACTTGTATCTTTCTTTTTATGTCATCTGAATACGTACTTGTATAAAATGCATCATTTACTAATTATTTGCAAACATCTTTTAATCTATTATACTTGTAAAACATGCATTTTTCTAGCCATAATTAACCTGAGTTTGATCGGATAACCGCAAGTTAGCGGATCTTAAAGGATGCCTAACCCCTTCCCTTTAGGATAATAAAGAACCCTTACCTAGAATTTCGCTAGTTTCGCAGACCTTAAAATTGGAGTTTACATTGCAGCACTTAGTTTAATATTTAGGTGTCCTAATTCACCGTAAAAATAATTATGTGGCGACTCCTCAACCCTTTTTACCCAGGAATCACCCCGAACACGTCCGTGCTCCGCTTTGACCCGAGTAGGTCAAAATAGGGCGCGACAGCATGGCGACTCCGCTGGGGAGCATCAGGTTCTTAAACCATAGCAAGTTCGGATTAATTATTGCTTTACTTTTTGTTCTTTCTTGATGTGTTTCATTTATGAGATTTTTGCATAAACTGCTTTAATTGCTATATTGTCTTACTGCTTTCCTTAAATTGGCATTCCGCTCATATTTCTTCCACTCTGGAAAATTGACACTATCACACACTACACGCGAGGTGTGTTTCGCGCACCCGCAAATTTCTTTCAATCTACCAAATTTTAGGAGAGTTGGCGTATGCGCGGAGTGACCGGACCATCCGGTGGCCGCGTAGCCTTCTCACTCGAGTAGTCCGCTCGGGAACCTTGTGTCTAGTCAGCCAAATCTTAGAAAATTTAAGATAGAGCTATACCACCCTTTATTTTAAGTCATGCATGCATACATCTTAGGTGGGTTGATCTTTGGCATCAACTTCACAATTAAGAAAACCACCAAATTGTCGACGGGCCTCACAACCCAACGACCAATCAGCATATTATGTGTAGCAGGATATTGATGGACGGATCCAAGCCTAAACAGTATGCCAAAATCGGAAAATGTATATTCATTTTTATTTATTTTATTTATTTTGTTATAGATGGAGTCTGTGCCGCAAGTCAGGATGGTGAGTGGGATTCCGAGCAAACTGAAAATATGGTGGACAAACTTTGACCTTGGCAGCCAAATGGCAATTAGGAGAAGATTAGGTTGCCTCGTTTCGTTGTTCGACATCTTCCCCGATCAACATTTGGTCAGAGCACTAATCCATTTTTGGGATCCGGATCGGGTTGTCTTCAGATTCGGAGATTTTGAGATGACTCCTACTTTGAAAGAAATCAACTATTTCACCAATTTGATCTACCAGGGTAGAGCACAAATTATCCCGCACTGTCAATCCGGAAAGAAATTTCTCCGCTACTTAGGGCTAAAGAACACTAAGAAACTCCTATGCTTTGAAAACAACTGGGTCTCAATGGATTATCTTTATGAGAGGTACGGTTGTCGAGACGGTTACAAGACATTCAAAAATGAATTTTCTTGCACCCCCGATCATTGGCGGACCAAACGACCCATTGCATTTGTTCCGTAGCACGGGCACTTTTTCGTAGCACGGGCACTTTTCGAAGGAGCAAACGGAGCACAACTCACTTTGGCCCCTATGATCTTAGCAGAAATGTTTCGGGCTTTAGGGAAATGTAAAAGAGGTGAAACAGGTTTCTTCAAGGTCGCAACCTTATTTTGCGATGTGGGCAATGGAACACTTCTATCGGCGCCGAATATGGTCGACATATGCTTCAGCGAGTCGAACAAAATCGTCAGCTTTTACGACAGAGACGGCAAGCGAGACGCTCGCTGTCGGCATGAATGATTGATATGGGTTTTTACGCCCCGCACTGCGTGAACAGATCCAATGGAAATACCCTCTGCTCCCGAATGCCAAAAAGCCTACATAAGATGCAAAGGCTTTATTATATTGAGCTTATCGGGTTGAAAGGCCTCCAACCTTACGCTCCACTCCGCGTACTCAAGCGGTTGGGACAAGAGCGTATAATCCCTCCGAGCAAATATGAGGATTTCTGAAATTCCATTCGGGCCGAATTTCATTATCCCCAGAGCTAGGCAAGTATTCGATGAATGGAACGATATTGACACAATAGACATTGGAGGTAGTCAGGCAGGAGGTACCCCCGAATATCAAGCGTGGCTACGAGAGGATTGCAGTAGTACATACCATAGTCCTGATGGCGAGCAAGGTTTTGAAGATATCGGCACGACAATTTGGGTAAGGAATTTCCGGCTCAGAGACACAGTCGTTACCCCCGAAATGTGGCAGCAAATGCAAAATATAGTGCAATATCTAGAGGACGCAGGAGTCGGACCCAGCAATGTTAGGGTTCCATCTTCATCTCGGTGATCAAAAGCAAGATTTAGAACTCGAGCATAAAATATCTTATATTATCAGCTTTATTATTGTACGCATTATTATTTCAGTAAAAGTCAACCTTTATTTCCGACAAAAGGCATCACAATCTTTGGCTTGGATCAATTTATCAGTATCTTGCATATTTTTGCGTTTAAGCCCACCTCCGGCATAAAGGAGGCCACATGCACATTAGGACGCGCATTTAATTTCCATATAATCATGTCTGCTACTTGTTTCTTTATTTTCCACTCTATACATGTTATTCAAAGCAATAATTATTCGTCTCATACTAACTTGGTTTGTTTCATTTTTTAGAGAAGGTTTATTTTGCTCGCTTTATTTTCCAAAAGTTGATTCGCGTTGATTGAAATCGGCGGAACACCATTACTTCACGAGATCCAAGGCACAATCATCCGACAAAATGACTGATTCAGGCGGCAAATGAACAAACCGGTTTGGGACTTGTCGCTCTTCCGGAGGTGAACCAGAGACATCGGAAAGGAGAAATACTTCCGTCCGGATGAATACCTCGCCCAACTATCGCAGCAAATGGCAACTATGCAAACCGAGATCGAACGGCTCCTAATCTTACCAATCTTTCCATCAGATCAACACTCCATCGCTCGAACAAGAGACGAGTGCAATCAGCACCACACACCTTTCCATCTCACGAACCATCATTCCCGTAACCTTCCCCAAATCCCTTACCAAGCGTAACCAATCCTCAACTCGCCACCCCACAACGTACCAATCGCATCCTATCAACCCGCAGCCACCCACAACAAAGCCCGCTACAAAATGACCCAGTATCCTTCACAGCTCCATATATACATCAAGCTCCACTTACCCAAACTACCCCACTTGTCCAAAATATCCCTCACACACTAAATTACCAGGCAACCCAATAAATACCAATGGCACACATCACTAACAAGCAGTATGTGCCACCGGTATATGCAACGGAAGCCCAACCTTCCACTTCTACCATACCAAACATACATCATCAGGAGATAGACCAATATGAAGAGATGGAAAGGCAAGCAAGGATTAGAAATGATGAAAGTATGGCAAGGGAAATTCATAGCCTAAAAGAAGCATTTAAAAACATTCAAACCAGCAAGGGGCATGAAGGACTCGAGTATGAAGATCTCTGCATGCATCCCGACGTTCAGTTGCCTATCGGGTATAAGGTGCCAAAATTTGACCTATTCGATGGAAAGGGAAATCCTCGCGCTCATTTGAGATCGTATTGTGACAAGCTGGTTGGAGTGGGTAAGGACCAGGACATAATAATGAAGTTGTTCATAAGAAGTTTGACAGGAGAAGCGCTCGACTGGTACACAAGCCACGACCGAAAATGGCATAATCGGGGCACATTGGCACAGCATTTTGTGGACAGGTTCAGGTTTAACACCGACACAGTCTTGGATAGATTTTATCTAATGAAATTGGAAAAAAAATCTACAGAAACTTTCAGGGAATATGCCATGAGGTGGAGGGCGGAAGCAGCAAAGGTTCAACCTCCGATGGCAGAAAGTGAAATGACCACACTCTTTGTGCAATCTATGAAGGATGCAACTTATTACGAAAAAATGATAAGCGTCATTGGACAGAATTTCTCTGAAGTGGTTAGGATGGGAGATTTCATAGAAGAAGGTATCAAAACGGGGAGAATCACAAACTTGGCGGCGTTGCAGGCAACAAGTAAGGCCATTCAGTCAGACTCATTTGGAGGAGCAATTAAGAAGAGGAGGGACGGAGCATCTCCTGTCATGGCGGTCCAGGAACATAGGTCCAACCAAATGCCAACCTACCAAAGCCCGTCATCCCAGCCTCCCTACTATAATCAAAACACCCAAAATCATCAGCCCTCCTACTATAGCCAAAGCACACAAAGCCCTCAGCCTTATTATCAACACTCGCCTACTCCCTACCCTGTCTATCATACCCAACCAATATATAGCCCACCACGAGCACCTACCTATAGAAATTCCCCACAGTATCAACCCACACATCCGCCTCACCAAGAACCCATCCACCAAATACTCCCAGACCCCGGGCAAATTACGAAAGAAGGCCAGTCAAAACATATACACCTTTAGCCGAACCTCTAGCCCAACTATACGAAAGATTGAGGACCGCAGGAATACTCCAACCCATCCCAGGGCATATCCCCAATCCTATTCCCAGATCGTATGATGAAACTAAGCATTGTGCGTACCACTCGGGGATCACCGGACATGACACTGGAGTTTGCTTTGCCCTCAAAGACAAGATCGAGGCTTTGATCAAAGAGGGAATTATCCAACTGAAAGGACCTCCCCCTAATGTAAATAATAACCCTTTGCCGAATCATGACAATGCCAATATAAACATGATTACCGTTGATGAAGAAAACAGTTTGGAAGGGACCATTGTGCCGGTCCGAACAGAGGAAAGGGTTGAATCATCGGCTTTGATCACCCCTATAATTACAGTTCAAGTGAGGGCACCGTTTGAAGTGGAAGTACTTCCTCCGAAATCGCGGATGGTGACGCCGTCTGCTGATACCAAAACCGCCCCTTGGAGCTATTCGATTGGGGAAAGGAGCAAGGGAAAGGAGAAACAAATTGTAGAAGTTGTCGTCGCTGGTATGACAAGATCCGGACGATGTTATGCCCCTGCAGACAATCCAAAAAAGGTTGTAACAGAGACTGAAGTGGAAGAGTTCTGGAGGAAAATGCCAACCAAGGAGTATTCCGTTGTAGAGCAATTGAAGAAAACACCGGCTCAGATTTCTTTGCTATCATTGTTGATGAATTCTCCGGACCACGGACGCGCTTTATTGGAAGTACTCAAATAAGCTTATGTTCCGAGAGAGACCACGGGCGAGAAACTCTCGGCCTTGGTCGGACAGATTTTAGAGGCCCATAAAGTCTCTTTTCATGACAAAGAATTGCTACCTGAGGGTTTGGGCCACAACAAAGCTTTGAACATAACAAGAAGTGCATGAACAAGTTCATTTCTAAGGTATTGATTGATGGAGGCTCGGTAGTCAATATTTGTCCCGCACGACTCTCCGAGCCTCGGGAATTAGCATTGGAAAGATTCGCGAAAGTCATGTGAGAGTTAATGGTTTTGATGGAGCCCAAAGGAGCGTTATGGGAGAAATGGATTTAACATTACAAGTGGGGCCCGTAGAGTTCGTCGTGGAATTCCAAGTGCTAGACATATCTACCGGCTATAACCTACTAATGGGAAGACCTTGGATCCATGTGGTCGGGCGCAGCCTTTCTACCCTACATCGAGTTTGAAGTTTGTTTGGGATCATCACGAGGTCGTGGTACACCTGAGAAGGAGCAATTCAATATGTCCCGGCGCGGATCCCCTTGAAAGCGTAGATACACCGGATGGGTCTGTCTTTCATGTCGAGAAATTACATGTGCCTCCAAAGTGAAATATTGAAGTTACCCGGGTTCTCACAATGGTGGCCCAGAAATGTTGAAGAATGGCTTTAAGCCCTGGCCGAGGCCTCGGATTAAATTTAGAAGGTATGGTGGAGCCTGCTCACTTGCTCAAGAAGAAGGATACTTTCGGTCTCGGATACAAACCCACTTCTAAAGAAGTCTTATCACCAACCTCCGAAAGAAAAGGACACTCCTTGCCAAAGCCTGTTCCACCCTTGAATCAGTCATTCGTCAAAGCATATGCCGCTCAGGAGTCGAATGAAGATGATGCAGACGACCTCGCGGAAGGACTCAAAAGCCTTTTCATTGCAGAAGAAGAAATGGAATGCAATGTAATTCTGGATGATTTTGATGAAGGCCCAACTATTTGGGATGCAGAACGTGGAGATATTTTGAAAAATTGGACCTGTGCCCCGGCCCTGTTTCTCCGGGAAGCTTGGTAGAAATTACCTTAGTACTTTTTGAAACAATGCGATTCTAATTGAGGCTTGAATCGCATCTATGCATTTTAATGTGTTTTGCCTCCATCTTTTGAAAGCTTAAATGACAAATCCACTTTGCTTTTGCTATTTCAAAATTTGTTTTGTTTACTAATTTTCTTTTCTCTTTCAGCATGCAAACTAATAAATCTGTCGATAATGTGAATGTGATATGTAATGAAACAAACAAACAAAATCCAAACAATGAACAGGACTTCGAAGAGTATGAGGAAGACTCGCAGCCAGAAGAATTGACAGAGGAATTAGAACATTTTGAGAATAAACCAAAGCCAAATTTAGAAGAAACTGAGGCAATAAATTTGGGGGATGCAGAAAATGTGAAAGAAACAAGAATCAGCGTCCATCTGAACGCCCCGCAAAGGAAAGAACTGACGGATCTTTTGAGACAATATATCGACGTATTTGCTTGGTCTTATGACGAGATGCCAGGGTTGAGCACGGATATTGTTTCGCATAGATTGCCTATCGATCCATCCTACCCTCCGGTGAAACAAAAACCAAGGAAAATCAAGCCTGATTTGAGTTTAAGGGTCAAGGAAGAGGTGTCCAAGCAATTCGATGCAAAGGTCATTCGAGTCACAAGATACCCCACTTGGTTGGCCAACATTGTACCGGTGCCAAAGAAAGATGGAAAGATACGAGTGTGCGTGGATTATCGGGATCTCAACAAGGCCAGTTCGAAGGATGACTTCCATCTTCCAAATATTCACATACTCATTAACAACTGTGCAAAGCATGAATTACAATCATTTGTTGATTGCTTTGCTGGTTACCACCAAATCTTGATGGATGAGGAAGATGCAGAGAAGACAACATTCACTACACCTTGGGGAGTATACTGTTATCGGGTAATGCCGTTCGGACTCAAGAATGCAGGTGCCACCTACATGAGGGCCATGACTACCATTTTTCATGATATGATCCACAAAGAAATAGAGGTCTACGTGGATGACGTTATTATTAAGTCGCGAAAGACTTCGGATCACTTGACAGATTTAGAGAAGTTCTTTGATCGGCTGAGGCGGTATAACCTAAAGTTAAATCCTGCAAAGTGTGCGTTTGGTGTCCCTGCTGGGAAGCTGCTAGGTTTCATCGTGAGTAGAAGAGGTATTGAATTAGACCCCTCGAAGGTAAAAGCTATTCAAGACTTGCCTCCTCCAAAGAGTCGAAAGGACGTGATGAGTTTCCTTGGTCGCCTCAATTACATCAGCAGATTCATAGCACAATCAACAGTGATATGTGAGCCGATATTCAAGTTACTGAAGAAAGACGCTGCTACCAAATGGACGACGGATTGCCAACAAGCTTTTGATAGAATCAAAGAATATCTGTCTAACCCACCTGTTTTGGTACCTCCAGAGCCGGGAAAGCCTTTGTTATTATATCTGTCTGTGTTAGAGAACGCGTTTGGATGCGTGCTGGGACAACACGATGAAACAGGAAAGAAGGAGCAAGCCATATACTACTTAAGCAAGAAGTTCACGCCGTATGAAGCTCGGTATACTTTGCTGGAACGCACTTGTTGCGCCTTGACATGGATTGCGCAAAAGTTTAGGCATTATCTGTCTGCATATACCACTTATCTCATCTCAAGGATGGACCCGCTCAAATATATTTTTCAGAAGCCCATGCCCACCGGGAAGCTAGCGAAGTGGCAAATCTTGTTAAGTGAATTCGACATCATATATGTCACCCAAAAGGCTATCAAAGGACAGGCACTAGCCGACCATCTTGCGAAAAACCTCGTGGATGAAGAATACATGCCTCTCCGGACTTATTTTCCGGACGATGAGGTACTGTTTGTTGGAGAAGACATCTCAGAAGAGTACCCGGGTTGGAGAATGTTCTTCGACGGAGCTGCAAACTTCAAAGGGGTTGGTATTGGAGCAGTTTTGATTTCAGAATCAGGTCAACACTACCCAATTTCGGCAAAACTCCGATTTTCATGCACCAACAATATGGCGGAATATGAAGCTTGTATACTCGGACTTAGAATGGCCGTTGATATGAACATTCAAGAATTATTGGTTATAGGTGATTCGGACTTATTGATTCATCAGGTGCAAGGCGAATGGGCGACCAAGAACGGAAGATACTTCCTTACCGCATTGCGTGAAAGAATTATGCAAAAATTCAAAGAAGATAGAATTCAAGCATATCTCACGAACTCAAAACGAGTTCGCTGACGCTCTGGCAACACTGTCCTCCATGATTCAACATCCGTATAAGAACTACATTGATCCCATCAAGGTGAGCTTATCGGATCAGCCGGCATATTATTTCAATATAGATGGAGAGTTGGATGGAAAGCCTTGGTACCACGACATTAAGAGATATCTCAAGATAGGTGAATATCCAGAAGGCATAACCAGTATACAAAAGAGGACACTTAGGAGGTTAGCAAACCATTTCTTCCTAAACGGAGAAATCCTTTATCGAAGGACTCCAGATCTCGGTTTGTTAAGATGTGTTGATGCTCGAGAGGCAAGCAGTTTAGTTGAAGAGATACACGGAGGCACGTGCGGGCCTCATATGAATGGCTTCACTTTGGCAAAGAAGATTCTGAGAGCAGGATACTTTTGGATGACCATGGAAACAGATTGCATCCACTTCGTGCAAAGATGCCATCGATGTCAGATTCATGGCGATCTAATCAAGGTGCCTCTTAACGAACTCAATGTGACGAGCTCTCATTGGCCATTCGCAGCTTGGGGCATGGATGTCATTGGCCCTATTGAACCTGCCGCGTCAAATGGACACAGATTTATTCTAGTGGCAATTGACTATTTCACAAAGTGGGTAGAAACATCGTCCCACAAGTCAGTAACAAAGAAAGTGGTAGTTGATTTTGTCCGCAATAACATCATTTGTCGATTTGGAATCCCTGAGTCGATTATAACAGACAATGGAGCTAATCTCAACAGTAATCTGATGAATGAGATATGCGAAAAGTTTAAGATCACTCACCGCAATTCCACTCCATACCGACCTCAGATGAACGGAGCAATGGGCGACCAACAAAAACATCAAAAGAATACTACGAAAGATGATTGATAATTACAAGCACCGGCATGAGCATTTGTCCTTGGCACTTTTGGGATATCGCACTACAATCGACTTCTACCGGGCAACGCCGTATCTATTGGTCCATGGAACAAGTCGTGTTACCAGCAGTAAGTGGAAATACCATCTTTGAGAGTTATCCAAGAAGCCGAGCTGAACGGCGAAATGGATACAAAGAATCGGTACGAACAATTGATCTTTGATTGATGAAAAGCGATTGAACGCATGCGCCACGGACAACTTTATCAAAACAGAATGGCCAAAGCTTTCAACAGGAAAGTAAAACCAAGGACTTTCGAACCGGGGCAATTGGTGCTAAACGCATATTCCCGCACCAAAATGAAGCTAAAGGAAAATTCGCACCTAATCGGCAAGTGGCCTTATATGGTTCACCGGTGTTGACCAGGAGGGCATTAATTCTAGCTGAAATGGACGGTGAAGTATGGCCAAAAGCTATCAACGCGGATGCGGTGAAAAGTTACTACATTTAGGATTTTTCTATGTAATGCATTTCTTATGTTGTAAAGTTGCGCTCCTGGCGGGATACGCAAAGAACCCATGTCGGGTTCCGCTTTCCTAGATTGCAAATTTCCCGAAACACATTGCTTGTAACATGAACTACGTTATGACCTGATTCCCTCGACGGGATACGAGGGCGCCACATCGGCCGGTCCCATTTTAGAAAATCCTTACAATCCCCTTTGCTTGTAATGAACTACGCCACGACCTGATTCCCTCACGGGATACGTAGGCGGCCTAAATCGGCTTCGGTCCCACCATTAGGAAATATTTTCTCCTCTATCTCACAAATGACAAAATGCACCCATCTGATCACCCTGATAGGGCAGACAAGCAATCTACACAAGACTCGTTTGTCCGTTCAAAAGATCGTCATTCTCACATATCAGAAACTGGGGCATTTTTTAAGGGATCACTGCCAGAGGACGCCGATAAACATGGAAAAGCATCGGCAAACTAAGTCTTCAGCCAGAAGAATTTTGGATAGGACGTTTGCTTTGTTTCACCGCATGTCACTGCTCGACAGACATTTATATATATATATATATATATATATATATATATATATATATGCAGTATTTCTTATAAGCAAATTATTTTTCAACAAACATTTTCATCAAAATTCGATAGAATTTTTATGTTTCTATTTTTTAAGATGCATTTCTACAAATTGTTTTCGAATGTTTTCATTAACAGCTGGCCAAGACTGGGAAGCAGAGAGGGGCTACGGGTCCGAGTTAGCGGGACATGCAAATACCAAGGCCGGTTACAAAGTCAACGCGAATCAACTCCCCTCCCAAAACTCATAAATTTATTTGAGTACGCTTTCTTCAGTCGAAAAACAAGCAGGAAGTCGCAACATTTATGAGCAGATTCGCAAGGGCCTCCGCATCGCAACTCACTACAAGAATCACTTTCATGTTTGGAGATTGTACAAAGACGTCATGCTAAACTACATGTTCCCAACCGTGTTGTGTCCACGCGAAGAACGGTATTTCGACTTACAGGGTCGCATTCTCATCTACTTAACTTTTGCATCGCTTATGTCCACACATTAACTATCATGGCATGGCAATAGGGCCCCACTTTACATTACGTCAACACGACGACATAAATCAGGCGCCCACCTTCTAATGCAGGTATGTTTTAAATCAGGCGCCCACCTTCTAATGCGGGTATGTTTTAAATCAGGCGCCCACCTTCTAATGCGGATATGTTTTAAATCAGGCGCCCATCTTCTAATGCGGGTATGTTTTAAATCAGGCGCCCACCTTCTAATGCGGGTATGTTTTAAATCAGGCGCCCACCTTCTAATGCGGGTATGTTTTAAATCAGGCGCCCACCTTCTAATGCGGGTATGTTTTAAATCAGGCGCCCACCTTCTAATGCTGGTATGTTTTAAATCAGCGCCCACCTTCTAATGCGGGTATGTTTTTAAATCAGCGCCCACCTTCTAATCGCGGTATGTTTTAAATCAGCGCCCACCTTCAAATCTGGTATGTTTTAAATCAGCGCCCACCTTCAAATGCGGGTATATTTTAAATCAGCGCCCACCTTCTAATCTGGGTATGTTTTAAATCAGCGCCCACCTTCTAATCGCGGTATGTTTAAATCAGCGCCCACCTTCTAATGCGGGTATGTTTTAAATCAGCGCCCACCTTCTAATGCGGGTATGTTTTAAATCAGTACCACCTTCTAATCTTGGGTATGTTTTAAATCAGCGCCCACCTCCTAATCTGGGTATTTAAATTTCAACAGCGCCTACCTCCTAATGCGGGTATTTAAATTTCAGTCAGGCGCCCACCTTCTAATGCGGGTATTTCAATTTAAGTCAGGCGCCCACCTTCTAATGCGGGTACTTTATTTTAAAGTATAAACAGGCGCCCGCCAACGACATCATCTGCACAACATTAAGCAACGACATCATTTCAACTTACAAAGTCATATTCTCACATACATATCTTATGCAACTGTTATACACTAACTTTTATCTTAGCTCTGGTCCACAGGAATTCGAATCGGCGGGAGCTTTCAGCATAACGTGGAACTATATCTCACGACGAACCAAGGCAATTTGGTCAACGACCTACTTCGAACTTCGATACGCTCTTTCCCAATAGTTTTCTTACATCTGCGACCAGTGTCATCATAACTCGACACTGGGGCAACATTTCTTGAATCTACACCAACTTTTCCATAATTTCTCTCCCCCTGGGATCTTATTTCTACCCATGATCTTCCTTCAAGTCCCGTTGATCAGGACAAAATTGGCTACTCAGTCAACTTTCTTTGGCCGAAAACTCTTTCATCGTCTCCGTCCAAAGAGGGGCATCTGTTGACACCCAATTTTGTCCCGTCTTTTCCAATTTATTTTGCAGTTTTAATTATTTTTAGCACCTCAAAACAATTTTAATCTATATACATACATGCGTATATATATATATATATATATATATATATATATATATATATATATATATATATATATATATATATGTGTGTGTGTGTGTGTGTATATCTCATTATTATTATTATTCACATTTATTATATCATTTGCATATTTTATAATAATCATAAGTTATCCGAAATTCTATGTTATTTTATTCTCGCAAAATTGCATCGCATTTCCCTTTTATTAAGCATTAAACATTTCGCAAATATTATATTTTATTATTATCACGTCGTTATGTTATTTTTAAATAATTCACATCTTTTACAAAAAATATATATATATATATAATATATTTTAATATTAAACCCCTCTTTTATATTTTTAAATCCATAACCCATTTTTATTTCCTAACCCAAAATAATTTCTACCCAAAACATTCTATCAACCCCAAACTTTTGGCCCAAAACCGAAGCCCAATCGGCCACCCCATCTTCCAAGCCCAACCCTCCACAACCTTTTATCCCATTTAAAAACCAAACCCACAAAATAAAATCCCAAAACCCAACACCCTTAAACCAAAGCCCACTCCCCCAGGCCCAACCGGCCACCAGTCGGGCCTGGCCCAACACCCAAACCCGACCCATCCCTCTCCTCTTTAACCCATCCCCTTACCCCCATTTCACAAAAAAAAAAAAAAGAAAAATCGCCCCCCCAAACAAAAAAAATCAAAACCCTACGCCCCCAACCCCTCAAATCGCGGCACCCCTATGCCCCTACCCCACATCGCCGCACCCCTACCCCCGTCACTTCGCCACTGCCACCACCCTACCCTGACACCGCCGAACGCATGCCCCAAGAACACGCCCCAAAAATCAGATTTTGTTCCCCCTTTATTTTGAAATTTGAATTCGTTTTAAAGGGGGGTATGAGGGGTTGGAGCGTTGGGGTGAGTACCTATAAATACCCCATGTTGTTCTTCATTTTAGGGGGGATTTTTCGGAGGATTAAAACAGATTTTTGGAAGATTTTTCGGAAGACTATTCCATATATACATAAAATATTTGTTGTGTTCTAGATTTTACATCATTCGTTGTCTTTGATTGTTCAAGATACAAGTCCGAAATAGGCCCAAGATTCGAAAGAAAGGAGGTGAGTTTCGTTTTTGAACTTGGGTTTTAAAATGGCTCTATTCGGTTTCTGAAAAAACCGAATCCGAAAATCTGTTTTGCATTTTCTTGTTGTTCTTCACTGTTTTCGGGTCGGGTCGACCCGACCCGGGTCGACCCGGTTTGGGTATTATTTTCAGAATTCCTGCATTTCATTTTCTTGTTATTGGTTATCTGAATTTGGTGGAATTATTTGATGTCGGGTTGAATCTCCAATTCGGGTCGGATTCTTGACCGGTCAGTCGACCGGTTTGAATTTCTAAATTTCTTGCATTATTCTTTGTTGTTGTTATTGGCTATCCGAATTTGGTGTTGAAATCGATTCGAGTTTGGATCAACGATCCGGTCAGATCATCGACCGGTCGGGTCGACCCGGTTTGGCTAACATTTTCAGAATTCTTGCATTTCATATTTTCTGTATTATTGGTTATCTGAAATTGATGAAATCAGTTGATTCCGGGTTGAACACATGATTCGGGTCGGGTTGCTGACCCGGGTCGGGTCGACCCGGTTTGAATCCCCAAATTTCTTGCATTTTCATGTCTTGTATATTGGTTATCTGAAAAAATAAAAAAATCTGATTCGAGTTTGGATCACTGATCCGGGTCGGGTCACTGACCCGGGTCGGGTCGACCCGATTTGGATATTTCCAGAATTCTTGCATTTTCATATTCTTGTTGTTGGTTATCTGAAACTGCATCAAATCGATTTGGATTTGAATCATCGATTCGGTCAGTCGACCCGATTTGGATATTTCCAGAATTTCAGAACTCAGGTCGGGTATTTTAAATTGCTCACTGCTCGTTTCTTTGGCACTGTTTTACTGTTTTATTAATATCGCATTAAGGCCGATGAAATTAAATTCGAGGCCGCTCTTTTTTTTCGCTTCTCTGTATTCTGTTTACTGTTTTAAACATCCGTGCAACGGATATTTACTGTTTTACTGTCTTACTGTTTTAAACTAAAATATCGTGTCTTTTCGGGAATTGCTTCTCGATTTCAGTTTTACTGTTTTGGTTTAGGTTACTGTTTTTGAATTAAATACTGCATTTAGGCCGGTGAAATTGAATTCGAGGCCGCGCTTTTTTCGTTTCTGTTTCAGTTTACTGTTTTGGCATTTAAACATCCGTGCACGGATTGTCTTACTGATTTATATAAATATTGCATTTAGGCCGATGAAATTGAATTCGAGGCCGCGCTTTTTTTCATTTCGTTCCTCTGTTTTTCAGTTTACTGTTTAAGTATCCGGGTAACGGATATCTTACTGTTCTACTGTTTTATTGCCTTATTTATGTCGCATTTAGGCCGATGAAATTGAATTCGAGGCCGCGGTTTTTTTTCGTTTCATTTCACTGCTTTTCAGCACTGTTTTTAACGTCCGGGCAGCAGATATTTACTATTTTTTTTTATTTACTAAACATCCCGTCTTCTCGGGAATTGCCTCTGTTTTTCTGCTTACTGTTTACTGCCTACTGCTGTGTGCAGTTCCGATTTTAATTTTGCTGATTTGAACACGATACTACACTGGCCGATGAAAAATATCCGTCGATTTTGAGGCCTCCACAGTTGCAAAGACGGAAATATAACTTCTGGGCAATGATGAGCCTTAAACCTTTTTCCAAGATCAACATGTTTAGTAGGCGAGGTGACTAAAATAACCAACAAGTTATATATTCGCAGCCACGACGTGATTATAGTGATCTTTTCTATTTCACCCGAGAGACCGACACGTTTAGTAGGCGAGGTAATAAAAAAAACAAAACCACATTAATCATATGTTTGCAGCCACGACGTGATTGGAATGCTCTTTTTAAAATTTAAGTCTGAGCCCTCCGTGATCAAAACATTCACTGTTTTGAATGCGGATATGGAGTTATTTGTATTTAACTGTTTCTAACCGTTTGTTTTTGACAGCTTGCAGGGATTAAAGTAAATAACGATGAATTATTCTTCGGAGTTTATTTATTTTATTTCTTTCTTTAATTCAGCTTTTATCCCGCTTTGTATTGTAATATTATTTATCGCACGTATGTAACTATTGAAATGCTTAGAATAGGCAAACTTAGGATTAATTCATAAGGTAGTTTAAGATTTGAAACCCGTCGCTAGCTTATTTATTTGTAGGCTCGGTTGAATTCAAACTTAGAAATCCCTCGCTAGTTTATTTATTTTAGGCTCGTCACGCGTATTCAAAATTTTCAAAAAACAACTTTTGTCATCTTTATTTGCTTTATTAATCATTCCGGATAAGTTTATCTTTTGTCAATTTACAATTCAATGATTCCCAAAATTTTACTTCTTTGATAGTATAAATAATTTATTGTCACAAAAACATATTTTTCAAAACTTTACTTGTATCTTTCTTTTTATGTCATCTGAATACGTACTTGTATAAAATGCATCATTTACTAATTATTTGCAAACATCTTTTAATCTATTATACTTGTAAAACATGCATTTTTCTAGCCATAATTAACCTGAGTTTGATCGGATAACCGCAAGTTAGCGGATCTTAAAGGATGCCTAACCCCTTCCCTTTAGGATAATAAAGAACCCTTACCTAGAATTTCGCTAGTTTCGCAGACCTTAAAATTGGAGTTTACATTGCAGCACTTAGTTTAATATTTAGGTGTCCTAATTCACCGTAAAAATAATTAGGTGGCGACTCCTCAACCCTTTTTACCCAGGAATCACCCCGAACACGTCCGTGCTCCGCTTTGACCCGAGTAGGTCAAAATAGGGCGCGACAGACATAAGTATACAAATACACAATCTATCTCTATTGATTTGGAATGAACACCGATATAGATATAATTGTGTGACATGGGACTTGAGTGAGGACTGAATCAAAACCTAAAAATCTGTTTTGTTTAAATTTAAATTTTAAAGTTATGTAAGTTTGAACAAACGGATGTATCTTTGTGAAATATTTCTTTTTGCCTGATAAAAGTCTAATGGTTGCCCCATAAATACAAGAATCTACAATGAAGTAGCTATGTAAAAATTTGCAAGTATAAGTGTTGGCTTGTTTTATCCTGAAGAAAATGTTGAAAATTTACTAATGTGGAATTAATCTTATTTTATATTTTATGACTCGAATAATTGGGGCCCCGCACGTCGGAAACGTCGTTTCCACACACGTGCACTCATAGTGCCAGGTATCTTAAATTTCGTTAGTGAAAGAGATATTGGTACGTAAGTAAATGTTTGAGACATAGAATAATGGACGGTTATTGGCTAAATAACAAGTGTTTCACGTCGGTAAACGAAGGAAGGATTGTGCAAAGTGTAAGATGGTGCGGCAGCGGAAAGAGCCGCGGCACCACCTGGACGAAATTCCAAAAGTTTGGCTGATTACGGAGAGGTTTTAGAGCATTAAAATTACAATTTTTCCTCCATTAATCAGCCATTATTTGGTTGCATTAATTGGTGAATTAAAGGGTCATTACATGACATTTAAATGCTCATTACTTGTGCCATTACTTGGTTGGCCATCATGTGGATTCAATGGCCATTACTTGGCATTTGAAGGGTCATTACATTGGCATATGAAGAGCCATTTTGCACACCTATAGATTGAGGCCTTTGACTCAATTCTATAGACTTACACACAAGTTAACAGCACCACAAAGAGATCAGATTTTCCTCATAACAATCCTTCTCTTAGTAATCTTCTTTATTCGTGTTCTTTGCTGGGGTCATTTGTGTAGGCTTTGCACATTTGATAGTTTGTTGTTTTATCTTGGGAGACTATTGCCCACACTTCCGTAAAGCCTATATATGGGGGCAATCTTGTCTTAAAGACAGAAAGTCATCTCTCGACTCAGCCGGTGGTATTGTGATTATCTAATTGGTTGCTAACTGTTTCATGTGTGAACTTGAAACTCAAAGGAATCTAACCGTTCAGATTCTCAGCGGTTCTACAAGCCACAGGTGTAGCAGTTCATGTTCTTGTATTTCTGAATACAATATCCATATTTGAAGTTCTAGTTCAAGATTAAAAGATTAACAATTTGTTGTTGTAATATTTGTTGTTTATCCTTTCGAAGCACTTGTAATAGTTATTTACTATTTTCGTACGACTTTATCTCCAACAATTTTAAGACAAGATTGTATTAGTGTTTGAAATATGTTTTCCAGCAGATATGGTCCCAAATCTGGCTGTGGTTTTCTTCGTGAAAACAGTTCTGTTAACAGTTCAAACACTATCTCTGTCAACAACCGTGCTTTCAAATCTGGTCTTAGTTTTGACTCTCTCTTTAGTTACAAATCTGTTTTCGTCAAAGGTGGGATCTCTTTCTCTGATGTTGAGCTTCAAGATACTACTGATAGTCATGCTTAGTACGGCTAAATATCAAGGACGAGTTGTTGTCACCACTCCCAAGAGTGGTGGAAATAAGCGCCCACGAGTGGCTGAGGATGTCAACTGTGACAAGAGAAGAAGGCTGAAAATGATGTTCTATCATGTAGCAGAGGGCCTATGTCTGTCCTAGACGAAAGATACGAATTATGGTAAGGAGGAAATGGACATTCAGTCCGACGAAGTGACTGCAGTGGGCCAAAATCCGAAATTGGAATAAGTATTTTTTCTTCCTTGTCAAAAATAAGATTAAATTATATCTGATTAAAAAGGGCTTAAAGTAATGAGGAATATGAAAATGTTTTCCAGAAAAATTATATTCCTTACGCTTTAAAATCAGAAGTTTAATCTCACCTTCCTTCCCGTTTAAAAATTAGACTATTGTAAACAACGACTTAAAAGATCCGTTCTTTTGGGTGTAATTATTAAAAGTGTGTAAAGTATGTTCGCACATACGAAGGAGAGAGATCCACTGACTTGCGAAAACTGTTACCACTCTTAAGCAAGCGCTAGGAATTATCTGGGCACCAATCTTAAGGGAAGAAGACTAAAAGATAATGGCTATCTGACATAAGATCTTTCATTTAATAGGATGGTATTGGACACTCAGTCTTACAAAGCCTACGGCCAACTGGAGTGGGTCAGAGTTTCCAGGTCTTAAATGATCTAAAGGCCAAAAGAAAGGCAGAAAAGAAATTGGACACTCAGCCTGCCAAAGCAACTGGAGTAGGGCCAGAGTATCTAGATCACATATGATTCGGTTACGCCCTAACCACCGACAAAAGGTTGTTCATGTGAATGAACGTCACCTCTAAAGTAGAAGGGGTTGGAGAGGTTGTCCTCAAAAGGACTTCAGGGAATGAGATCACTCTAAAAGGAGGTGATACATGTCCCAAACTTATTTTCAGGGACGCTGTTGGTCAAGCTGGCTTGAGACTAGTCCAACATGTCTGTAATAACTAAGAATGGTGCAGTATGTCTGTAGCCAAATAAATGATATATTTGTAATCTGTGCATCTATGCCATCATATATTAAGACACGTTAAATAGAAAGTCATTCAAAAGCTAACTAAGTTGAGATTGTTGCCTTCTGTCGACATAAACCCTTTGAATGAATGTGAGGTGGACGAAGAGGCAAAATCACTTTTCCGTTCCGTTAAAGGAATAGCGAAAGAAGCACCGCTCCTCTAGAACTTAATCATACCTACATGGGTGAATTGAAGTTTGTACAAAATAGAGGGGGGAGACGAGTACTTTGTGACCTTCATTGATAATGGTACAACGTATTGCATCATTTTTTTGTTGAAAAGCAAAGATGAAGCTGTTGAAGCAGATAAGAACTACAAAGCAGAAGTTGAAAATCAACTAAGCCTATGGATTGAGGAATTCGTAGTGACAGAGGGGGAGAATGTGAAGTATCATTTATCAAATGACTGCTCCTTACTCACCTCAGTCTAACGGTGTTAGCCAAGCGCAAAGCCGTACACCCAAAATATGTGTGGCAATGCGATCCTTACCGCTAATGCGATTCTCAACAGAACTCCGCATAAGGATAAGGATAACCCTCCATGTGAAACATGGAAAGGATCCCACCTACAAATGTTGTGATGTGGGGTTGCTTGGTAGAGGTTGGAATACCGAAACAGATCAAGTTGGACTTAAGACTGTAGATTGCATATCCATTGAATCTGCAAATAACAGTAGTATTTATCGCCTCTTGGTGTCAAAGAATGCTGAACTCTTTGAAGATAATTTTCCTTGAGAAAGAAAAAGAAGTAATTGCTTAAGGTTAACAAGAACCCGCGAGTTCCTGATTTTTCAAAACTAGACATTCCAAATCTACAGGACTCGGAAGTTGCTGAATATCCGGAACTTAATATTTCTGATCTACAGAACTCAGAGATTCTAGATGTTGAACCGAGATGGAGCAAAGATGGGACAAAGACTTATTCCAGGCCTTCTAATAGATTCCATCAGATAGAACCATACTTTTGTAATGGTTGACCTTCCTCCGGGAAAAGAACCTTTGGGTTGTAAAAGTGGATACTCACATTGAGTACAAAGTAGATGGATCTACTGACGAGTATAAGGCCTCGGCTACTTGGACCTGTGCTTCCCCTGTGAATAACTTAACATCCAAGGCCATTGCAGTCTTGCGTGATATGGATATTGTGATAGCCTTCCAAACTGGAGAGTTGGAAGGGGAGGATCGTAGTTGGTTTATTCGACTGTTGGGCTTCTTCCTTAACTTTCTTTTTGGTCCTTGAAATGTTTATATTTTGGTCTTGGAAGGTTCAGATGAAATAAAAACAATGAATCTGACAACAGAAACATTGACTCTGAAGTTAGAAAGCCAACAGTTGGAAAACCAACAGTCTGAAAGTAGAAGTCATATTGAAATTTGTTTCAATATGAAAGATATGGGCATCACAGATGACATCTTAGGAATTGGAATTTCTAAGACATCTAACGAACCGGTCTAATTCCAAACTTATTTGTGAGGTGTTTGATAGTCTCGTTGAAGTCATCAATGGATACGAATCATAGAATTGATTGGAATCATGGTGTACCCGTATACCAGGAGCGATATGCGCAGGTCACATGTAGTTCAATGTATTTTACACACTACAACCAACCTGGTATCAGCTTACAAAGTAGATCAGTTGAACTAAGGTTCACTCGTGATTCTGGAAATAATCGATAGAAGTTGTTAAATCGGGTATGTCAATATCTGAAATATTTGCTTATCTATGGATTATGGTGTTCTGGAGGTCCAGCGGTTCTGGAAGAACACAGTGATGCAAACTGGACATCGGACTTGAAGAACACCAAAGCCACAAGTGGGTGTGTATGGTGTGTCTTTGAAAATCCTCTAAGCAAACTTGCATCGGCTAATTCATGATGGAATCATAGTTTACCGCTTTGGACAAAGCATGAAAAGAAGTTGAGTAACTTCATGACCTCTTAGAGGATGTCCCTTATTAGGAGAAACTCGTGCCTTCGTCAGTTATACACTATGACTAGCCAGTCGGCTACAAGGAGGGCACGGATGACAATGTTTGGACATATTAGTCAGAGACATAAGACCGTTGGACAATTGATCATTACGAGTGTCACTTCCTTGATTACTAATCAAAGGATATAGCGGACCATTTAACTAAGGGACTACCCGAAGATCAAAAGTTCTGCCTGTCTAGAGAAATGGGCTTAAAACTCAAACAATACGAACATTTGCGGTGGTAACCCAACCATATTGACTGGAGATCCCAAGAATTTGGTTAATTGGGAAAATTAAGCTGTAAAAGGTTCAGTTGAACGCTTCGGTAGAAGCAAGAGCACTTCGGATTATGATGTCGGTAAAGAAACGTAAATCCAAAGTTGTTCCCATGATAGACGTTAAGTTCTACCCGCATGGTGGGTAAAGGTTAAGTTTCAAAGCCTTTGATGATCCTCAACAGTTGAGGTTAAGGTTTGTGAAACTTTTAATGATTCCTAACGCTTGTGAAGTGGGGTATAACAGGATATCTTGTAGGAGATCACCTATTTAAGTGCGAGGACAGACCGCCTCAAATGAACACACTTAAGAAATCAAGTGTGTCCACGACCACAACGGACAGTACAATAAGAAGAAACGAATAACGGGGAGGTATTGTGTTGGTACCATTGTCTTGGCTTACATTAAACACTGACGGTTCAAGACATCAGGTTTACCGTGCAGTAAGTAAGTCCGATGGTATTCAACTAGGGAAGGTTCAAAGCGGAAGCTACCTCTCCTGATGCAATATGTTTTAGCTGAAAGTAGGCACCTTGTGTGTGCGCCAAAATCCCTTTCAAGAGGGGATTGTTGGAAATTTACTGATGTGGAATTAAGCTTATCCCGTTATTTATGACTCGAACAATTGGGGCTCCGCACATCGGAAACGTCATTTCCACACATGTGCACTCGTAGTGCCAAGTATCGTAAATTTTGTTAGTGAAAGAGATATTGGTACGTAAGTAAATGTTTAAGACATAGAATAATGGACGGTTATCGGCTAAATAACAAGTGTTCCAAGTCGGTAAATGAAGGAAGGATTATGCAAAGTGTAAGATAGTGCGGCACCGGAAAGGGCCGCGACACTACCCGGACGGAATTCCAAAAGTTTGGCTGATTATGGAGAGGTTTTAGAGCATTAAAATGACAGGTTTTCCTCCATAAATCAGCCATTATTTGACTACATTAATTGGTGAATTAAAGGATCATTACATGACATTTAAATGTCCATTACTTGTGCTATTACTTGACTGGTCATCATGGAGATTTAATGGTCATTACTTGGCATTGAAGGGCCATTATATGGGCATATGAATAGCCATCTTGCACACCTATAAATTGAGGCCTTTGACTCAATTTTATAGACTTACACACAAGTTAACAATACCACAAAGAGATCAGATTTTCCTGATAGCAATCATTCTCTTAGCAATCTTCTTTATTCGTGTTCTTCGCTGGGGTCATTTGTGTAGGCTTTGCACATTTGATAGTTTGTTGTTTTATTTTGGGAGATTATTGCCCATACTTCCGTAAAGCCTATATACGGGGGCAATCTTGTCTTAAAGACAAAGAGTCATCTCTCGACTCAGTCGGTGGTGTTATGATTATCTAATTGGTGCTAAGTGTTTCAGGTGTGAACTTGAAACTCAAAGGACTCTAACCGTTCAGATTCTCAGCGGTTCTACAAGCCACAAGTGTAGCAGTTCATGTTCTTGCTGTCGCGTCCCATTTTTGACCCGCAGTCAAAGCGGTTTACAATATATTGGTGATTCCTGGGTATGATTAAGGAGTCGTCACCTAATTATTTTACGGTGAATTAGGACACCTAAATATTAACTAATGCTGCAAAATAACTCCGATTTTATGATCTGCGAATTTATGAGATTCTAGGTAAGAGTTCTTTATTATCCTAAAGGGAAGGGGTTAGACATCCTTTAAGATCCGCTAACTTGCGGTTATCTGGTCAAACTCAGGTTATTTATTGTGCTAAAAATGCATGTTTAAAAGGTATGAAGTTTAAGGAAATGATATTGCAAATAATTGATTTAAAAGATGCATTTTTTGCCAAATTGCATGGTTATGTTTATAAAAATAAATATAAAATGAGTTTGTTAGCAAAAGTATGTATTGCATGACATGACTTATAAAGTGTACGTAAGATTGAAAAAAGAGTGCATTTGTGAGACATGACTTATAATATGCATGTAGAATAAAAGTGCATACACGTCGTTTACAAGATGCATGTGAATTGATTTTGATGAAAAGCATGCATTTGCATTTAAAATTGATTTTGATGAAAAGTATACATTATACCCAAAGTATGCATTTTGTATATATGTGAAGTTGATTTTGGAGAAGGCATGCATTTATTTTTAGAATACATGAAAGCATACATTTGTAAAGCATTATTTATAAAATACATGTAGAATTGAGGAAAATATGCATTTTAATAGACATTATTCATAACAAATAGATATAAAGTTTATTCGTTTACAAAAACACTCATTTGGCAATTTAATAATAAAAGAAGCAAATTTTATGAAAATGTTTCAATGTTGCAAATCGGATAAAATGCAAACCTTATTTTTAGGATTAAAGAAAGTGAATAATAGATAGTGAATTGTTTTTTTAAAGAGATTAAAGCATGCACGACGAGCCTAAAAAATAGAATAAAATAACTAGCGGCTAAATTCTGAACATACAAGACGGTCCTAAACAAATAAAGCTAGCGATGGATTTCCAATTCAAACGAGCCTAAGAAATAAACTAACAGCGATTAGACTATCCTATTCATTCATCTATTTGCGACCTAATTATTCTAAGCATTCTAATGACAGTACATAATTAAATAATTATTACAATCCGAATAATAATGAAAGACGGATTAGACAATAAATAAAAGCAGCGACTAGGGCCGATGACGATATCATCGCACCCTATTTGTTTTGAAGTTCCGAGACCAGAGAATGCAATGAACGCGGATGTGGTTCTTCATTTTGGACAAAGTCATGATGAGTCTCATAACGAGACTCTTCGTTACTCCCGATGCATTTCATGTAAATAAAAGAAAAGAAAAGGATTAGTAGACAGAACGAAAATATAAACACATGAATATTCCTAATATATATACACAAATATACAATATTAAATGTACATAGGAATGAATACTCATGGCCGTATATTTACATATCCTTAAGACATCATTTTTTTTAGATTTGGCACGTTAAAGTAGCCGAAGAAAGAGCATATGCTAACACACCCGGCTCTAAATTTAAATTGGAATAAAATAGGCAAGGAAGACCAATGTATAAATTATGTAAACATACATGATAAATTCAGTTGAACCCATCTTAATCTCAAAGAAACATGACATTCATAAACTTAAACCAAACGCACATACTATTATATAAACATGGATAATAGACCCTTTTCAAATTTGCACATATTAATCTAGAATATAAAATCAATTAAAGAATGCTATCATTGTTTGATTTAATAGGCAGCAACCAAGCTAAGAATCTACACGACATACAATAATTTTAATATCAATAATTCGCTAAGTGTCCTAAGAGTATTTAATCAAGCCATAGTTTCTTCCAAACACGTATTAATCTTACATTATCCGTATCGCACTTAATAATGAACTCAAGATACCTTACTAGAACTAATGACAATAATTAGTTAACCAAAATATCGAAGCAATAGCATCTATCGCATATCAACTCCAAATCAGAACTGTCCCAACAACATATATACAATTATGCAAGCAAAACATCTCATTATCAAATTAATTAATCAAGACTAACTACTTAGCAAAATATTATATTAAAAATCAAGCATAAAACACACAATCAAATAAGCTTAAAGAAATTGTGAAGAATTGAAATGAGTCTAACCTTTTTCGGTAGCGAACCGAGGCGTTGTTTTGAATTGTCGAATTCGCCCGAAAAAACATGTATTTGACAATTTAATAATAAAAGAAGCAAATTTTCTGAAATTTTTTGACCCGACTAGGAACTGACCCGACCCGGCAGTGACCGATCCGGAATCAAATCGAACCCAAATTGAGAGAAAAATATGAAGAATGAAATGGAATTTTCAGATTGCAAAATTAAAGGCTAAAAGTGGTGTTTCGGATTCGGAAATCTAAGAATTAAAGGGGTATTTTTTGGATTTTGGAACTAAGAAACAAGAGGGATGATTCATTACCAAAATTAAGAACAAACAAACTTGAATTTATAATCTTTAAACCTAAACTGAAAATCTGAATTTTTTTGACCCGGGTTCGACCTCCAAAAAAATTCTCCTTCAAAATGAAGAACAAATGGAGGTATTTATAGATGGTTCGTACCTCCAAACGTCCACCCCCATACCCCTTTTAAATCGAGTTTGAATTTTAAAAATAAATGAGCAAAAAATCGCGGATTTGAAGGGGATAGGGGTATGGGTCGAAGGGTTGGTGGTGTCGGCGTAACAGAGGGGAGTTAGTGGTGTCAGGGGTCGGTGATGGCACGGGTGAGGTGACCGGCGACGTATGGGGTGTGGGGTCGGGGGTTGCGGCTGATGGAGGTTGAAGAGAAAGGGAGTGTGTGGTTTGGTGTTAGGGCTTTTTAAGGTTTGTTGGTTTAGGGGTAAGGGAAATAAAATGGGGAATGGGGAGTTGGGCTGTTGGGTCTGGGCCGAGATTTTGGGTGGTTTGGGCTGGTTATTGGGTGGCCGATTTGGGCTGCGAATTTGGGTCCCTTTTGATGGGTTGGTAGAATGTTTAGGTTAAGGAAAAAAATGGGTTGTGGTTTAAAATATAAAAAAAGTTTATTATAAAAAGATGTTTTGCAAAAAATGTAAATTATAAAGATAAAAATAACGATGTGATAATAATAAAAATAATATTTGCGATATGCTTAATGCTTATTAAAAAGTGGTGTCATTTTGCGGAAAATAAAAATACATAAATATTACGGTAAAAATTATGATTATGATATTAAATGGAAGTGATAGTAAAAATGTGAATAATAATAATAATAAATAATGATATTGAAAATAGACGACGATATTAAAAGGCTTATATATATATATATATAAAATTATTTTTTGGGGTGTCAAAGTATTTAAAATTGCAAATAAATATCAAAAAAGCGTGGACAAAATTGGGTGTCAACACTTATTTTTCTGAATACAAGATCCAGATTTGAAGTTCTAGTTCAAGATTAAAAGATTGACAATTTGTTGTTGTAATCTTTGTTGTTTATCCTTTCGAAACACTTGTAATAGTTATTTACTATTCTCGTACGACTTTATCTCCAACAGAAAAGTCATCTGTATTGTTTCTCAATCAGCATATGAGCAATATTTACTTTAAAAAAAAGTTAATTTCACACCTTAAGCCTTTATCGATTTCGTTTTAATTTATTAACTAAGATCACAAAAAGTACTATACACCCTTAACTTGTCGAAGTGCTATGATTTGTTTATATTATTCAATAAGGCAATTATTTGAATTTGCAACTCCAATTTCAATCAAACCACCCAAGATAAATGGGGAAGACTATCTATTATTCAAATTAAAGGAGATATTTCATTTTTAAAGCAAAGTTTTAAGTGAAAAATGATTTTCAACTCATTAATAACTACTGTGTCTAAAAGTGTAAGGCTTTAATTATCTTTAAAGCTTCAGTGTCTTTTTTTTCCATACGTTACCTTTTTCTACCCAAAAAAAGGAAAAGGGCCGGGCAATAACAAAAACCAAACGCTATATAAATGAGTTTAAAGTAACCTAGTCCGAAAACTCAATAGGAACCTTTATACATTCTGCTGCGCTTGATAGTTTGCACATTAAATATTATCTTCAGCAACAACTAAGTGACAAATACATGGAGGAGACAAGGTTGTTGCTATGAAATAAAAAAAAATAGAAAAAAGGTTGTTGCTATGAAATAAAAAAAAATAGAAAAAAGGTTGTTGCTATTGGTAATTCTTCACATATTCCCGAAGACATTGTGTTTGATATTCTTACAAGGGTTCCATCAGTCAAGTTTCTATTGCGATTTAGGTGCATCTCTAAATCCTTTTTCTCTCTTATATCATAACCTGTTGGAAATTAGCCTTTGGCGGGGAGATGCGTCCACCCATCTTTGATGAATTAAATACTAGTGTTCCGTATGTTGGAGACCTCGTCTCTTTACACATGCATGATCTACGAAGTGAGTAGATGACCGTAGGGCCAAGAATCGTCTAATTTCGTTGAGAAATGAAAGAGATATTGGTCCACGAAGTAAGGTGTTTGAGACATGGAAATGTGATGTGGGACAAATCTACCACATCGGTGGGAATAAGAAGAATTGCTCTCTATATAAGTCTCTAATTGGTAAAGGGTTTGGGACCCCAAGGGGTATCCCATGTGTTTAAAGGAGGGAAGGCCTAGATGTGCTTGGGTTCAAGGCTAAGCCCACACGCGCGCTGCCGCCCGCCCGTCCGGTTCCGGGTTCACGGGTCCACGGGTCCACGGGTCCACGGGTCCACGGGTCGTGGGCTTGGGGCTAATATTATCTTTTTGGACCAGAGAACTCTGCCAGATGTACAGTTTGATCCCTGAAGTTTCATATGTACAGTTTGGACCTTCTTTTATATGTACATTTTGGTCCTTGAAGTTTCAATATTTACAGTTTGGTCCAATTTCTGGAGACTTTTTCTGCCTACCGTTGAGACTGTTTTGAGGCATTAATCAGCCATTACTTGGCTGATTAACTCCTCCATTAACAGCCCATTACTTGGGCGACCTTTTCAATGGCCGTTAACGGCCATTACTTGGTCGCTTTAATGCCCTCCTAATGGCCATTAACAGCCATGTTTTGGCGGTTGGACAGCCTCTTCTCCTTGCTATATATTGAGTTTCATTTGGCTCAAAATGAAGCAAGAAGCAGGCATAAACATAGACGAAAATACAAGGCAAACAAAGCGAAAATAGGTCAAATCAATAAATAAGGCAAGAACAGACCTAAAAACAGCAGCGGAAACAAAAGAAAAACAGCCACAAACTAGCACAAACAATGAGTGAAATTCAGCAAAAATCAGTGCAATTTTCGACTGAAAAACAGTGACCAAACCCTCACGTATACACTAGATATACACTACAGAGACACACTATATACACAGAGACAAACGAGAAGAGTAGAGAGAAACTCTTCATTCCTATTCCATATCTTCAGCAAGTCGAGTCATATTTGTTTTCTTCGACAGGCTCAACCTATTGGCTTTGTAGCGTTGAAATTAAAGTGTTGTTTTATCTTGGGAGACTATTGCCCGCTAACATAAAAGCATATATATGGGGCAATCTTGTCTTAAGGATAGAGGGTTATCCTCGACTCAACACACAACGTTGTAACCATCCAGATTTAGTTGTTTCTAGATTTCAGGTTATCAAGATTCAAGACACAACAAACTTGCGGCAGTTCTCAACATTGGCTTTGCAAGGTGATCAAGATTCAAGACACAACACACATGCGGCAGTTTTGAAGATTGACCATTTATTTATCCTTTCGAACATTTGTAATAGTTATTACTTCCCGTACTGCTTTATAAAGTATCATAGAAATACCAACAAGTTAAGACAAGATTGTATTGTAATACTATTAGTGTTCGAAAGATGTCGGTCAAAAGTTGTGTGACCAAATCTGGATATGGCAATGGTTTTCTGGTAGAAGAGAGTGATGATGATGAACCTGTTCATGGTGTCACCGCTACCAAGACTGGTGGGAACAAGCGCTCTCGAGAGCCTCAGGATGTCAACTGGACAAGAGGAGAAGACTGAAGATGTACTTCTATCTTGCAGCAGAAGGCCTATATCTGTCCCAGACAAAAGATCCGAATAATGGTAAGAAGGAAATGGACACTCAGTCTGATGAAGTGACTGAAGTGAGCCAGAATCCGAAATTGGGATAAGTAGTTTTTCTTACTTGTCAAGAATAAAGATTAAATGAGGTCTGATTAAAAATTGATTAAAGTAAGGAGGAATATGAAAATAATTTATATTCCTTACGCTTTAAAAATCAGAAGTTTAATCTCATCTTCTTTTCCGTTTAAAGATTGGATTGTAAACGACTTAAAAAGATCCGTTCTTTTAAGTGTAATTATTAAAAGTGAGTAAAGAATGTTCACACATACGAGGGAGTAAGATCCTTATTGTCTGCAGCTGTTACCACTCTTAAGTAAGCATCAAGAATTATCTGGGCACCAATCATAACGGAAGAAGTCTAAAAGTTAAAGACGTTGAGCCTGTCATACTATTTGGCAGAAGATCCTTCATAGGATGATATTGGACACTCAGTCATATAAAGCCTCCGGGCGACTGGAGTCGGCTAAAATTCCTTTGATATGATAATATTGGACACTCGGTCATATAAAGCCTCCGGGCGACTGGAGTGGGGCCAGAATTCATTTCATAGAAAAAGTAATTGACACCTAGCAAGGTGGGCGAGTGTCAGTCTTAATGATCTGAAGGCTTAAAGAAAGGCGATAAAGAAATTGGACACTCGATCTGCTAAAGCAACTAGAGTGGGCCAGAGTATCGAGATCACATATGATCCGGTTACGCCCTAACCACGGGCAAAAGGTTGTTCATGTGAAGCAACGCCACCTCTAAAATCAAAGGGCTGGAGAGGTTGTCCTCAATAGGACTTCAAGGAATGGATCACTCTAAAAAGAGGTGATACATGTTCCTAACTTGGTTTAAGAGACGTTGTTGGTCAAGCTGGTTTGAGACTAGTCCAACAGGTCTGTAATAACTAAGAATGGTACAAAGACGTCAGAGCCAAATGAATGATATATTTGTAATCCGTGCATCTATGCCACCATAGATTAAGACACGTTAAATAGCAAGTCATTCAAAAGCTAACGATGTTGAGATTGTTGCCTTCTGTCGACATAAAACCTCAAAATGAATGTGAGGTAGACGAAGAGGCAAAATCACCTTTCCAAATTCCGTCAAGGGAATAGCGAAAGAAGCACCGCTCCTCTAGAACTTAGTCACACCTACTTGGGTGATTTGAAGTTTATACAAAATAGAGGGGGGAGAAAAGTACGTTGTGACCTTCATTGATGATGGTACAACGTATAGAATCCTTTGTTTGTTAAAAAGCAAAGATGAAGTTGTTGAAGCGGATAAGCGCTACAAAGCAGAAGTTGAAAATCAACTAAGCCTACGGATTGAGAAATTCGTAGTGATAGAGGGGGAGAAAGTGAAGCATCGTTCATTAAACGACTGTTCATTTCTCACCTCAGTCCAACGGTGTTAGCCAAGCGCAAAGCTCGTACGCCCAAATTATGTGGGGTGGCTTGGTAAAAGTTGGAATACCGAAACAGGTCAAGTTGTACCTAAGACTGTAGATTGCATATCTGTCAGGATCTGCAAACAATAGTAGTGTTGATCGCCTCTTGGCGTCAAAGAATGTTGAATTCTTTGAAGATAGCTTTCCTTGAAAAGGGAAAAAGGAGTAATTGCTCAAGGTTAACAAGAACCCGCGAGGGCCTGACTGTCCGAAACTAGACGTTCCGTATCTGCAGGACTCGAAAGTTGCTAGCTATCCGGAACTTAATATTCCAGATCTGCAGAACTCAGGGATTCTAGATGTTGAACCGAGATGGAGCAAAGAAGGGGACAAAGACTTATTCCAGTCCTTCTAGCTTGTATGGTTAAGAATGAACCATGGACAATTAACAAATAAATGTCATCTCCAAAAGCACTGCTTTGGAAATAAGCTACAAAGAGAGAAATAAACTCTATCATATAGAACCATACTTGCGTAATGGTTTATCTTCCTCCGGAAAAAGAACCTTTGGGTTGTAAGATGTGCTCCCCTGTGAGTAGCTTCACATCCAGGGCCATTGCAGTCTTGCGTGGCATGAATGTTGAATTAGCCTTCCCAACCAGAGAGTTGGAAGAAGAGGATCAGAATTGGTTTGCTGAACTGTTGGGCTTCTTCCTGAACTTTCATTTTGGTCCCTGAAATGTTTACATTTTAGTCCTGAAAGTTTCAAATAAAACAGACACAATGAATCTGACCACAGAAACATTGACTCTGAAGTTAGAAAGCCAACAGTTGGAGAATCAGCGATGAAAGTAAAAGTCATATTGAAACAAAGTCTCGATATGAAAGATATGGGTATCACAGATGACATCTTAGGAATTGGATTTCTAAGACATCTAACGGACTGGTCGATAGTTGACAGTCTCGTTGAAGCCACCAATGGATATGAATCATAGAACTGATTGGAATCATGGTGCACCCATAGACAAGGAGCGATATGCACAGGTCATGTGTAGTTCAATGTATTGTACACACTACAACCGACCTGGTATCGTCTTACGAACAGATCAGTTGAACTAAGGTTCACTGATGATTTTAATACATGATCGGTAGAAGGCGTTAAATCTGATATGACGATATCTGAATTAATGCTTATCTACGGATTATAGTATTCTGGATGTCCAGCGGTTCTGGGAGAACACAGTGATGCAAACTGGACATCAGATCTGAAGAACACCAAAGCCACAAGCAAATGTGTATGGTGGGTCTTGGAAAATCCTCTAAGCAAACTTGCATCGGCCGATTCATGATGGAATCGGAGTTTATCGCTTTATACAAAGCATGAAAGAAGTTGAGTAACTTCACGGCTCCTTAGAGGACGTCCCTTATTGGGAGATACCCGTGTCTTCGCCAGCTATACATCGTGGCTAGCCGGTCGGCCGGGAAGGACACGGATGACGGCGTCTGGACATATCTTTTAGGATCTGTCGGAGACATAAGACCGTATGGCAGTTGATCATCACGGATGTCAGATCCTTATTTACTAACTAAGGGACGACCCGGAGATCAAGTGTTACGCTTTGTCTAGGGAATTGGCTTAAAATCCAAACAATACGAACCTTTGCGGTGGAAACCCAACCATACTGATTGGAGATCCCAAGAATTTGGTTCAATGGGAAAACTAAGCGGCAAAAGGTTCAGTTGAGCGCTTCGGTGGAAGCAAGAATAACTTCGGATGATGATTTTTGTACGGAAACATGAATCCAAAGTTGTTCCCGCGATAGACATTAAAGTGCTGCCTGCATGGTGGGTAAAGGTTAAGCTTCCAAACCTTTTAAAAGATCCTCAAATGGTTGAGGTTAAGGTTGGGGAAACTTTTAATGATTCCTAACACTTGAGAAGTGGGGTATAGCAGGATACCTTGTAGGAGATCACCTATTTAAGTGCGAGGATGGCCGCCTCAAATGAACGCACTTAAGAATCCAAGTGTGTCCATGGCCACAACGGACAGAAACGTAAGAAGGAAAATGAATAAGAAGAGTTATTGTGTTGATATCGTTGTCTTGGCTTACACTAAACACTGACGGTTCAAGACATCACGTTCACCGCGCAGTAAGACCGATGGTATTCAACTAGGGAAGGTTCAAAGCGAAAGCTACCTATCCTGATGCAATAACTTTTCGCTGAAAGATTGCTGAAATGTAGGTACCTTGTGTGTGCGCCACAATCTCTCTTTCATAGAGGGGATTGTTGGAAATTAGCCTTTGGCGGGGAGATGCGTCCACCAATCTTTGATGAATTAAACACTAGTGTTCCGTATGTTGGAGACCTCGTTTCTTTACACATGCATGATCTACGAAGTGAGTAGATGACCGTAGGGCTAAGAATCGTCTAATGTCGTTGAGAAATGAAAGAGATATTGGTCCACGAAGTAAGGTGTTTGAGATATGGAAATGTGGTGTGGGACAAATCTACCACATCGGTGGGAATATGAAGAATTGCTCTCTATATAAGTCTCTAATTGGTAAAGGGTTTGGGACCCCAAGGGGTATCCCATGTGTTTAAAGGAGGGAAGACCTAGATGTGCTTGAGTTCAAGGCTAAGCCCACATGCGCCGCCTTGCTTGCCGTCCCGTCGGGTTCAGGGTTCGGATTAGGGTTCACGGGTACACGGGTGGTGAGAGTAGGGCTGTCTAATATTATCTTTTGGACCAGAGAACTCTGCCGGATGTACAGTTTGATCCTGAAGTTTCATATGTACAGTTTGGAGCGAAATTCTTTTATATGTACTCTTTCGTCCCTGAAGTTTCAATATTTCCAGTTTGATCCGCAGAATTTCTGGAGACTTTTTCTGCGTACCGTTGGGACTATTTTTGAGGCATTAATCAGCCATTACTTGGCTGATTAACTCCTCCATTAACAGCCCATTACTTGGCGATTAGGCTGACCTTTCAATGGCCATTAACAACCATTACTTGCGTTGTTTTAATGCCCTCCTAATGGCCATTAACAGCCATGTTTTGGCAGTTGGACAACCCTTCTCCTTGCTATATATTGAGCTTCATTTGGGTCAAAAGCGAAGCAAGAAGCGTGCAGAAATATAGACGAAAATACGATTACAAACAGGCGGAAAATAGGGTGGCCGGTCAAATAAGGCGATAAACATACCAAAACAGCAGCAAAAACAGCCGGAAAAACAACCACAAAATAGCACAAAACGAGTGAAATTCAGCAAAAATCAGTGCAATTTTCTGAAAACAAAGGACCAAACCCTCACGTATACACTAGATATACACTACAGAGACACACTATATACACAGAGACAAACGAGAAGAGTAGAGAGAAACTCTTCCTTCCTATTCCATATCTTCAGCAAGTCGAGTCATATTTGTTTTCTTCGACAGGCTCAACATATTGGCTTTGTAGTGTTGAGATTAAAGTGTTGTTTTATCTTAGGAGACTATTGCCCGCTAACGTAAAAGCATATATACGGGGCAATCTTGTCTTAAGGATAGAGGGTTATCCTCGACTCAACACACAACGTTGTAACCATCCAGATTTAGTTGTTTCTTGATTTCAGGTTATCAAGATTCAAGACACAACAAACTTGCGGCAGTTCTCAACATTGGCTTTGCAAGGTGATCAAGATTAAAGACACAACACACATGCGGCAGTTTTGAAGATTGACCATTTATTTATCCTTTCGAACATTTGTAATAGTTATTACTTCTCGTACTGCTCTATAAAGTACCATAGAAATACCAACACAACCCTCATTCATTGAAGCACATCATAAATATTCGTTGGATCATCTACTTGTCAGTTTCCTATATGAGTCCCGTAACACCTTTATTACTAGTGATTTAGAACATAAAAAAGGCCCACTAGCTTTTTCCTTATTCATGTACTTGAATAAAGATGACAATGGATCCTGGACTCGGTCCGGATCTGGTGGATCCAGATCCGTTTTATAGGATATGAATCTTCAAAATTTGGATCCGACGGATCCGGATAGGACGGATCCGGATCCGTTTCTGACGGATCGGATCTGGATTTGTATCTTGTATTTGAGATCCGTATCTGGTCCGGATCCGACCTATTGATTCATTTTTTTATTAAATATATTCATAACCTAGAATGTAATTTTATAAGTATTTTTTTATAATTTATGTATTTTACATTTGGATTTGGATTTTATTTTTTAAATGATCCATACGTTTAAGTCCATAATTTTCAAAAGGCCCAATAAAAA
This sequence comes from Anisodus acutangulus, assembly GCA_029783415.1. NCBI lineage: Eukaryota > Viridiplantae > Streptophyta > Magnoliopsida > Solanales > Solanaceae > Anisodus > Anisodus acutangulus. Next base: position 29,548,686 of record CM056496.1, read on the forward strand.
ACTAAGCGGAAACATATCTCTAACAAAAGAAACCCTACAAGCTCTAAGCCTCCAATTCTCAAAATCAGAAACCATCATTGCTTTTTCTTTCAAAATTAGAAACCCTACCAGACTCCAACTTTCACAGTAAAAAATTCTCAAAATCAGAAACCCTCATTGCTTTTTCTTTAAAAATTAGAAACCCTCGTTGCTATATATTTCTTGCATTTGAAAACAGAGGAGTTCAATTTTCGTCCTATCTTGCATCTTTTGTCACTTTAATATGGTTCTTTTACTTCAAGAGAAGTTTAAATGTGCTTTAATGGGTGTACATTGGTTTTGGGATTGGTGATGGTGGGTTATGTTTGTGGTATGTCATATTTGCCAATATACTCATTGTGTTTTTAAATTTTTTTATTATTAACTTGTAGGAAATGGATGGTGAACAATCTAACAATAATGCAAATGCTACTAATAAAAGTCATGTTGCTTCTTCTAGCACCTCCAGTGCCTCTACTTTGTGGAGTGGATGATTTAGAAGGGGATTCGGGAGATTTTATTGAGTTTGGAGTAAAAAAAATCAATCAAGTAAACTAACAAGCAAGAAACTCACTTCCGAGGCATGAGAATCTTTTGATAAGGTCGTAGTGAAAGGTGTTACGAGAGCAAAGTGTAAAAATTGTACATCTTTACTCTCTTATAATGGTGCAAATGGAACCTCACATCTTCTTAAACATTCTAAGAAGACGTGTCCGGAAAAGCATTTGTGGATTGGAGATAGTGGTCAAACACAATTGAAGGTTAAAACGGAAGTCGATGGCTCTACTACTTTAGAACTTAAAGAAAAGGGAAAGGAAAAGAAATTTGATCAAGACTTTTCAATGACATAATTGGTTGGTATGGTGATGATTCATGAGTATCCTTTATCCATTGTAGATCATATAGGTTTTAAAAGGTCGTGAGGAGTCTAAATACTTCTTTCAAGATGATTTCGAGGAACACTTTGAAGACCTTTGTAATTGCAGCGTTTTTCATGATGTTGTTATTTACTTATTTTGCTTCATCGTCTTTATTTTCTTGTGATGTTAAAACTTCGTTCAGTATTTTGAAAGAATGGTGTCATGTTTGTGTAGGTTGATCGAATGAACTCAATCATTTTTTTCAATCAGATTGAGTTTCATTTCATCAAAAAAGTTTCAACAGGTGGGAATATTATTTAAGGCAAAAAATTTTACATGTGGATCCAGATCCGATCTGTGGACCCGGTGGATCCGAATTTGAATATGATTTTTATAGATCCGATGGATCTGGATCCAGGTATGAAAAACGGATCTGAATCTGGATCTAGTAGGATCCAGTCCAGATCCGATCCGTTGTCATCCCTATACTTGAATGACCATGTTTCTTTAAATTTGACCCGCTGGGATCTATCACTAGCCTAGTTTGCCTATGGAGTAATTATGAAGATGTTGCAATTTGCAATCCTTTCACAAAACAACATGTTTTTCTTCCTAGACCAATCGAAAACGTTAACCGTAGATTAACTCGTTGTTCCTTGGGTTTTGATCCCACGACTAAGAAACATAAAGTTCTCAAGGCACAACTGGCTTCTGATTGAACTCGATACTATTGGAATATTTTCACTCTAGGGATGGACACGTCATGGAGAGAGATACAATGTTGTTTTAGATTCTTCCCTATAATGAAAAATCGCGTTTATATCTCTGTGGTCATTTATTCCGTAGAATATTATGATGATCACATAGGTGCATTCAATGTTGGAGAAGAAAATTTTAGAATGATTGCGTTCCCTCATGGGGTATCGACAAGCCTTGCAAAATTGTCACCAACAATAATGGAGATAAATGGAGAAGTTGCAATTCTAGATCACAGCCATTTTAAACGCATGTTTTAAATAATGGATCATGTGAAACTACCGATGAGACAATAATATGGGAGAAGAAGCAAATAATCGAGCTACTGTCAGAGTTCTACGTTATAAAAGAAGCATTATGTCGATTTACCTCCACACGTAAAGGAAAGATTGTATTGATTCCATCCTTCAAAATCAATTCGAATATTATGGAGTTGATGTACCCGTTCTTGTTATTTTATGACATAGGAAAGAAAGGATGGATTAAACTTGAGTTGTGTGGAATCGGTAAACGAAATTTCCGAGAGGTGCGGGATAACTTGTGGCGTAATCTTGTGGAGAGTATTTGGTCCTTACAATAATCATATTTTTAGTCTAATTGTTTTGATTTGATTTTATTTTCCTTTAATATTCTTGTTTAACTTTAGGCTTTTAGTTTGTTGTCAAGGGCTCAAGGCTAATGATACTGTCAGATTTGGTAACATCTTATTTGTGCAAGAGACAGAGTCATGACTACTACAACTAGTTCTTGTTATATTTCTAATAATATAGCTCCCAGTGTCCGTGGTACCAAATAATTGAGAGGTCATTAATTAAATATGTTATTAGAGAAAATCATTGAATTGTGGATTAAGTTAATACATTAATGGATTCCGAAAAAAAATCTTTTATAATGAAGTGTTATTATATAAGGACCAATATTACAACGGTAAAAGAAGCAATTCTAGTCCACCACAACTCCACAAGTATAGACTTGTAATCTACTAATTTGCATTCAATCACAATTCACAAGAGTGAATTTTAAGGCGGAAAACGAATTGAACTCGAAAACTAATAAATGTCTGAAAGTGTAAGGCTTTACTTGTCTTTAAAACTTCAGTTTTTAACCATACGTTACCTCCCCTCCCCCCTCCAAAAAAAAAAAAGGAAAAAGGGGGGAAATAACTAGGAGTGGCCAGTGGGCCGGGCTCGGATCTGGCGGGCCGGGTCTGGCGGGGTCGGGGTCGGGGTGGGACGGGAGAAGGGGCGGGGTAGGGTCTGGCGGGCTCGGGCGGGGTCGGGTCTGGCGGGACTAGAGCAAGTCCCGTCCCGATCCCAATCCCGTCGGTATCGGGTCGGGGCGGGCTCGGGGCGGGGCGGGATACAGCGGGTTTTCATTTTTTTTTTTAAATAACATATGTATAAAAAAACTCAATAAACAAAACAAGATAGTGTAATAAAAACATCACAAGGCTGTTTTTGTGCCTCTTATATTATTTAATAGACATGATTTTTTTGTAATACAAATACAATTGTCTAAAATCTAAATTGCAACTTTGTAATGTTGTCCAAAAGTTGCAAATTACATAATAAAATTACAATTAAAAAAATTACATTCTCAAAAAAACCTGTTCTAATTGCTTGATGATTTCATGTGGTTCTTCGGTTGGAATTGGTATTTGTTGGTCAAATTGATCCACGTCACTTCCACTACCTTCGGTTAAGATTTCGTTGTAGTTTTCATCATCTTCTTCGTTGATCTCCGGTTGACCGCACCTTCTCCGCTCCGCTCGTATCCAATCTCTGAATAATACTGCAATTTCCAAGCTGTCTCCGGCTAATGAGTGTCTGTGGTCTCCTATTTGATATATGCCTGCAGAAAAAGCGCTTTCAGACGCAGTTGATGACACTTGAATGTTCAAAACATCTCGAGCCATCAATGAAAGTGTCGGAAAGGTCTTCTCATTCCCCCTCCAAAGATTTCAAAGAAGTCTTCATGTCCATCTTCATTGATAACTTCTTGATACTGATGCAACCTGCAAAACAAAAATATCCAACTCGCTAATTTGGTTAGTAGTAGAGGTATTTATCGCACATTCTATTTACGAGGCTTTCAATACTAGCCGCGAAACAAAGATGTCTTTTGTGAGGTTGTGTTGAAGATGAAGAAGATGGTATGGAAGCTGGTAAGTTACTAGCATTTTCTTGTTGATAAAATCTATATATATTTTTGCATTGGTGTTCTACGCTAGACAATACTTCTTTAGTTTGTTCAATAGGTGGTGGGTGATTTAGATTTTTGGGACTTGGAGGTGGTAGTACTTCTATACAATCATAAATAGTTTCAATTAGTGATTTAGTACCGTCTATTTTAATAGTAGGATTTAATACAGAACCAATAATATAAATAGAGGGAATAGGAATAAAATATTTTTTTATTTTGAGAAATATTTTTTTAATAGCTGCCTTATAAGCTGGTTTTTCCATATATTCACTAAGTAATAAAAATATTAGAGTTATATAAAATAACATAGTTGAAATAGTAGGATAATATATACCGGAAAATTCTTTTGTTGCTTGAAAAAATTTCTCTAAAAATACAATAAGTTCGGAAATTTTTTCCCAATCACTATCTAAAATCATATCAGCTGGCTTTTTATTATGAGAATTAAAAAATAAAGTTATAGATAATTTATAGTCATAAGCAACAAGTAGTTGCTCGTATAAAGAATTTCACCTAGTGGATACTTCTTGTGGAATTTTTCTAAAAGGTAGTCCACAATCATGACAAATGTTTTTATATTCTTTTCTACTTTGTACTTTATTACTTTTAAAAATAAAGTTTATAGCAAATTGTATTTTACTAAGAATGTCTTCAAAAAGTGATAGACCATCCTTTACAATTAAGTTATATATATGGCACACACATTTTATATGAAAATGGTCTGGAAAAGATGGAGTTAAACTATTTTTTAAAATTGTAACTGCGTAATTGTTATTAGAAGCGTTATCTAATGTAATAGTCATAATTTTATCGGTAATTCCGTAATAATCGCACACTTGATAAATATTTTCTGCAATAAAAGTACCAGTGTGCCTATCATCTATATATCTATACACTAAAATACATTTTTGCATAGACCATTAATAATCTATCCAATGACAAGTTACAGTTAAATAATCATGGTCATTAGTACTACGACCTATATCAGACGTGATAGATACTTTGCCATTAAAATGATATAATGAAAAACGTAAATATTGTTGATATTCATGCGCGAATTTAAATACATCTCTCTTAACAGTTGATCTAGGAAAACCGTTAAAAGCGGGATTATATATATCTCTAATGTAATGAATAAAACCGGGAGATGAAGGAAATGAAAAAGGCAAACCCTCCACAGCAACTAATTTTGATATTGCTTCCCTATATCTATGTTTATTGTATTTAGAGCCTACAATTCCCCCCGTCATAGGGTTAATTTGACCACATTGGTCCGGGACGATGTCGGTATGTGAACCTTGTCCCGATGGAGCGGCGTTTGCACCAGTTTTGAAGCCTGGTATTGGGCATACCTAGCTGAATGAGCACTTACTACGTGTCTAATTAAACCCCCCGTCCCACCGTGACCTTTTCCAGTTTTAAATTTTAAAACATTTTTACAAATTTTACATATGGCTACTTGATTTTCTACGTCCCTATCAAAAAACGTCCATGCATCTGATTTTAATGGTCGTTTTGCTGGACCTCGTCTCATACTAGGGGGAATATGAGGTATTTCAGTTGAAGGTGCACTAGTGGGTTCAAAAAACGTCCATGCATCTGATTTTAATGGTCGTTTTGCTGGACCTCGTCTCATACTAGGGGGAATATGAGGTATTTCAGTTGAAGGTGCACTAGTGGGTGTGTTGTCATCAACATTAGTGGGTATATCATCTAGATCATCGTCTAAATTAAAGTCTTCTTGAGTTCCAGAAAATAGCTCCTGGTCTAAATCTAATGGTATTGTAGGAAAATGTTGAGTATCAACAAAATCATCATGTGTAGGAATAAGATGACTAGAAGAAGTACCCTTGCCCTGGTTGCCCCTACTAGAAGAAGCACACTTACCCTTACCCTTAACACATACATTTTAATCCTTCCATTTTAATTATGATAATAAATAAATAAATAAATAATTAAAGACAATAAAATTAAGTGATCTAAATAAAATAAACATACAATAATAATTTAATGAAGGAATGAATGTACCAAACGCCGACGTAACGTCGACGTGTAATCGAGAGGTTGAAAATTGAAACTTTGCTCGATGGAAGATCCTCAAGCTAGTTGCCAACTTCACTACCAATTCCCAAATGAATAAATAAAATTGAATATTTAGCAAACAATGTAAACTTGTAGAGAGATATATTGAGAAATTAGAGAGATTGTAGGAAGATTTGTGAGAAAGATGAAGAGAAAATGAGTTATTTATAGTTGGAAAATTGGGTTAAAGTGTAAATAAAATAACTTATGGGTTAAAAATAAATATTAAGGGGTAGGGGGTTGGGGGAGGGGGGGCCTAAAATGGCCGTTGGCCAACGGCCATAATCTAAAATGGTCGTTGGTGCAACGGTCATTTTTACAAAGGGGGAAAAAGGGCTGGGTCGGGGTCGGGCTCGGGGCGGGGTCGGGGCGGGGTCGGGTCTCACGGGCCTAGGGCGGGCTCGGGTCTCGCCGGACGAGATATCGTCCCGTCCCGAGTTCGAGTCCCGCCCCCGTTATTTATTTATTTTTTTTGGCGAAGTGCAGGCGGGATCGGGCGGGCTCGGGGCGAGGGTCGGGTCGGGGTCATTGTCCCGGCCGATCTAGAAATAACCAAAATCTAAACACAAATTAATCAACTGCTATTATGTTATTCTTGCCGCAAACCCTAGTCCTGGAAACTCAATAGGGGACGACCTTGATTAGTGCATGAAAGACTACTACGGTATACACAGTATGGTGTCATATTTTGTATATTCCTTATCATAATTACTAGAGTTCTTGTACATGTATAAGTATGATAGTAATTTTGTATTAGGAAAATGTAGTAGTCTTGTATTAGGAATATGTAGATTTAATTTTCATGATTAGAAATTATATATCATGTATATATACCTTCTCATTAATTAAAATAATAAAGGAATTATTCTGTTTCATGATATCAGTAGTCTAGGTCAATAATTCCTTCTCCAAAACCTAGCTTCCGCCACCCTAACTCGCAACCTCTCGGCCACCGCTGGCCGACGACCCCCTCCCCTCCCTTCAAACTTTTTTTTCCCAAATCCCTAATTCTCCTCTTGTTCTTCCATCATGTCTACCACAAAGAACACATTTCATCATGCCCTTGCAGTCTCCAATATAAAAAAATAACATTCTTGTAGTATTTGAGATGGAAAACGTCCAATACGCGACGTGGGTAAAATTGTTTAAAATTCACGCCTGGTCTAATAGAGTCCTTCATCACATCGTCCCGTCGGCAATAGGCAAGGAGAAGGTGCATTCCACGGATGATGAAATTGAGATGTGGGCAACTCTTGATGCTACGGTCCTTCAATGGATCTATTCTACCATCTCTACGGACCTCTTATAGACAATTATCGAACCCGACAATTCATATGGAAGATTTTCCGAATGCCTCAGCCTATTGTCAACGGCTCAAGGATTTGTCGGATCAACTAAAAATTATTGGTGCGCCTGTCTCTAATGATCGTCTTGTTCTTCAGATGGTCGTGGGCTTCTCCGAGACGTATGATGGTGTTGGGACTCTCCTTCGGCCTCACAATCATTCGTTGTTGCCGGCCTAGCAGCGGCAGTCCCGACACTTACGGATATCGAGGCAGCGATGCATACACTTGAATTAAATCTCTCTGATGCAAATTGGTACATGGACATCAGTGCTACTTCTCACATGACGTCTGCACCAGGTAATCTCTCGTCTTATTTCAATTTGAGCAAAAATCGTGGCATAATTGTTGGTAATGGTCATTCAATTCCAATTCATGGTTATGGTCACACAAATTTATCTCCCCCTGAACCCACCCCTCACCTTGCTAAATGTCCTTCATGCTCCTCACTTAATTAAAATTTTTGTGTCTGTTCGAAAATTTACAACTGATAATTGGGTTTTCTGTTGACTTTGACCCTTTTGAATTTTCTGTGAAGGATTTTTCGACGGGAATACCTCTAATGATATGTGATAGTCTGGGTGAGCTTTATTCCATCACCACTTCCACCATCACCACCACTAATCAAGTCACACCGTCAACGTTTGGCGCCTTAGCACCTTCCTTATGGCATGCACGTTTGGGTCATGCGGGGGAATATGTTATTTCCTCTCTTAAAAACAATAATTTTATTGAGTGTAATAGTATGCGTAGTACTAATATTTGTCCGTCTTGACCGCTTAGGAAACATGTTAAATTACCTCAGTGACATCCCTACACCGACCCAGGTCTGGCCCACTTCTCTTCCTAGTCAAGAGCCCGTTACTCGTAGCCAACGGGGTAATTTTAAACAAAAAATGACATTTTAATCTTAATTATAATGTCACTAAATCACCCCTACCACGTAACCCCGTGTCTGCACTTCATGACCCGAATCGGAAAATGGCCATGGATAATGAATATAATGCACTTATTAAAATAAGACGTGGGAGTTGGTGCCCCGTCCGCCTGGTGTCAATGTTATTCGTTCTATATGGATTTTTACTCATAAGAAAAAATATGATGGTTGTTTTGAGAGGCATAAGGGTCTTGCAGGTGATGGCAAAATTCAACAGGTTGGCATGGATTGTGGAGAAATATTTAGTCCGGTGGTATAATCGGCAATCATTCGCACTGTTCTCAGCATAACTCTCTCAAAATCATGGCCCATTCATCAGCTGAATGTGAAAAATGCTTTCTTACACAGTGATCTAAAAAAACAGTATACATGCATCAACCCTTGGGTTTCAGGGACCACGATCATCCTAACCATGTCTGTTTGCTAAAAAAGTCTTTGTATGGGCTAAAACAGGTCCCTCCGGCTCGCATTTCATCCTGTAAGTTCTCTCCTACTCTGGTTGACACCAAACCAAAGCTGAGTGCTAATTCTAGCACACCTTACGAGGATCCCTCCTACTATCGCAGTCTTGTAGGTGCTCTTCAGTACCTTACTTTCACGAGGCTCGATATTACATATGTAGTGTATCATATGTGTTTATTTATGCATGATCCGAGGGACGAGCACATGCATGCTCTCAAACGCATTGTGTGTTACATTCAGGGCACTCTTGATTATGGTTTGCACTTATATCCATCCTCCATATCTACTCTTGTGTCTTATACAAATGATGATTAAGGTCGATGTCCAGATACCATACGTTCGACATCTGGTTATTGTGTGTTTCTTGGTGATAACTTCTCTCTTGGTCGGCTAAACATCAGGCTACTTTATCGCGATCCAGTGCGGAGGCCGAGTATCGAGGGGTAGCCAATGTGGTGTCTGAGTCCCGTTGGCTGCGTAATCTCCTATTAGAGCTTCACTTTCCTATTCAGAAAGCTACCTTGGTCTACAACGATAATGTTAGTGCAGTCTATTTCTCTGGAAATTCGGTCCAACATCAACGCACTAAACATATCGAGATGGATATTCACTTTGTTCGCGAAAAAGTAGTTCATGGACAAGTACGTGTCTTGCATGCCCCTTCACGGTACCAAATTGCTGACATCTTTACTAAGAATCTTCCCTTAGTTCTGTTTGAAGATTTTAGGGACAGTCTCAATGTACGACAACCGCACATTATGACTGCGGGGGTGTGAAGGACTTCCACGGTATACACGGTCAAAACCGTGTATATGGTGTGTATAATTTATATATTCCTTACTATAATTATTAGAGTTCTTGTATATGTATAATTATGGTAGTAGTCTTGTATTAAGAAAAGGTAGTAGTTTTGTATTAGAAAAAGTTAGATTTAATTTCCATGATTAGAAATTGTATATCATGTATATATACCCTCTCATTAATGAAAATAATGAGAGGATTATTCTCTTTGAGTGAACTCTTTATTTATTCTGTTGCACTCGATTGCTTTCTTCAGCTAGTTCTTCTGCCATAACTAAGTGATAAATATATGGAGGAGAACAATGTTGTTTCTATGAGACCAAAAAATAGAAAAAAGGTTGTTGCTATTGGTAATTCTTCACACATTCCCGAAGAGATTGTGTTTGATATTCTCACAAGGGTTCCATCAGCCAAGTCTCTATTGCGATTTAAGTACGTTTCTAAAATTTTTTGCTCACTTATGTCACAAACCTCATTCGTCGAAGCACATCAGAAAAGTTGCTGGATCATCTACTTGTCAGTTTCCCATATGACTCCGCTAGCACCTTTATTACTAGTGATTTAGAACATAAAAAAAGACCAACAAGCCTTTTTCTTAGTCCAGTACTTGAATGAGCCACGTTTCTTTAAATTTGACAAGCTGGAATCTATCAATGTCCTAGTTTGCCTATGGAATAATTATGAAGTTGTTGCAATTTGCAACCCTTTCACAAAACAACATGTTTTTCTTTCTAGACCAATTGAAAAAGTTAGTCGTAGATTAATTACTTGTTGCTTCTTGGGTTTTGATCCCATGACCAAGAAACATAAAGTTCTCAAGACACAACTGACTTTTGCTGGAACTCAACACTATTGAAATATTTTCACTCTCGGGATGGACACGTCATGGAGAGAGATACAATTGTGTTCGTATCAATGGGGTCATTTACTCTGTAAACTATTATGAACCGAATGAGATGATTATCACATAGGTGCATTCAATGTTAGAGAAGAAAATTTTAGAATGATTGCGTTTCCTCCTGGGGTATCGACAAGCCTTGCAAAATTTTCACCAACAATAGTGGAGATAAAGGGAGAAGTTGCAATTCTAGATCACAAGTATTTTAAACCCGATGGCAAGATTCCTATGTATGTTTTAAATAACGGGACAATATGCGAGAAGAAGCAAACAATTGAGCTACCATCAGAGTTCTACATTATAAAGGAGATATTATGTCGATTTACCTCTGCCGGTAAGGGAGTTATTATATGAAAGAATTCATTAAAGTCTTTTATTCATAACATGAATTCTTACAAAGCAATAACAAGATAATAGAATAATACTATTCTTGAGAGCTAAAAGTGCAAGTAAAAGAAAAGCATGTAAAGCCCTTTATATAGGGTTTATTACATGAGATACAAATGTATTTTTCCAATGTAGGACAAAAGCAATGTGAGAAAGGGTTAATGCTAATACCTCCTCTCAAACTCGCTATGGTGTAGACAGAAGCATCGAGAGTTTGACAAGAAAGAACCGGTGACGATTTAAGGTATGTGCCTTTGTGAAGAAATCAGCAAGTTGCATCGAAGATGAGACAAATGGCAAGGATAGAGTGTCTTGCTGAAGATGATATCGAATAATATGACAATCAATTTCAATATGCTTGGTACGTGAAAGACTGTGTTGTGCGCAATCTGAATAGAACTCTTATTATCACAGTACATCGGTGTTGGTGAGGAAAGAGAGACACTCATATCAACCAATAACCGACGTAACCATACAATCTCACACATAGTAGAAGCCATATCACGATACTCTGCCTCAGTTGAAGAGCAATAAACCATATTTTTTTCTTACTTTTCCATGAGATGAGTGAATCTCCTAAAAAAACACAATAACCAGTAGTTGATTTCCGATCAATTAGGTCACCAGCCCAATCTGTATCAGAAAATGCACGAAGCTCCAAGGATGAGGTCGATGGAAACAAAAGACTCCGATAAATCATTCCTCGAAGATAACGAAGAATACGCATAACTGCAGCCCAATGTACATATGTAGGAGAGCAAACAAAAGAGCAAACAAACTGACTGACAATGTGAACAACATATGCTATGTCAGGGCGAGTAATGGTGAGGTACACCAGACTCTGTACAACTGAACGATATAAAGTGGGATCAAGAAGAGGATCCCCGTCAGTAGGTGTATATCGAACATTAACCTCAAGAGGAGAGTCAACTATACGAGTATCTGTGAGACAGACCCGCTCAAGAATATCTGCAGTGTACTTAGACTGAGAGAGAAGATATCCCTTCTCAGAATAAGCTACCTCAATGCTTAAAAAGTAACGTAGATGACCTAAATCTTTCATCTCAAAACGGCGAGACAAAGTATATTTTAGGTTTGCAATACCATCAATATCATCACCTGTAATGACCATGTCATCAATATACAACAAAAGCAAAATACAACCTGCACGGGATGATTTAACAAATAACGCCGAATCATGAAAGCTGGAAATAAACCTAAGAGATGATACTACTGTGGAGAACTTGTCGAACCAAGCTCTTGGATCTTGTTTGAGACCATACAGAGCTTTCTTAAGCATGCACACCTGTCTCGGACTATCTGAAACACCAGGTGGAGGGACCATGCAGGCTTCTTCTTGAAGATCCCCATTCAAAAAAGTATTTTTAACATCCATTTGTGAAATATGCCAATGACAAACAGAGGTCACTTCAATAAGAACGCGGATAGATGTCATCTTTGCAACAGGTGCAAAAGTCTCTTCATAATCCATACCTTATTCTTGAGCAAAACCCTTTGCAACCAAACGAGCTTTATATCGCTCCATAGAACCATCAGACTTGGTCTTAATCTTGTACACCCATCAAGAACCAATAGTTTTCTTACCAGTCGGTAGAGAAACCAAATCCCAAGTACTAATTTTATTCAAAGCAACCAGTTCCTCATTCATAGACTCTTGCCAAAGAGGATCACGACATGTCTCAGAGTATGAGGTAGGCTCACAGAGAGAATGAATAGAAACTAGAAAGGAAGCGAATGATGGAGAATGGCAAGAATAATCAAAATCGAATACCTGAGTAGATCGCAGAGTGCGTTTAGGATAGCGAGGTGGATCTGGATCTGCAACCACAAGAGGTTCTGAAATAGGTGTAGGAGGGGGCTGAGTATCAATATTATGGGATCTGCCAGAAGACTGAGAAGGAACATATGATATAGATGTAGAATCAGATGGGAAATCAACATCAAAAGGATCAATATCAATAAGGTCAGATTTTGTCATACCATGTGAGGTAGGTGGGATGAAAAAGAAAGAAACATGCTCAATAAAGGAAGTATTACGAGACACATACATTTTTTCAGAAACTGGATCATGACAATGATAACATTTCTGCCCAATCCCATATTCAAGAAAAACACAAATGGCGACATGAGAAAATAACTTAGTACGCTCTGCATGTGGACGTAGAACAAAACATGTAGAACCAAAAACTCTCAAATGGAAATATAGTGGGGTGTGACCAAATAGTTTAGCATACGGAGAAATCCTAGAATTATGAGAGGCAGGGATCCTATTAATAAGATAAACAGATGTAAGGACAACTTCTCTCTAAAATTCACTTGGTATACTATCGGACAAAAGCATGAATCTAGCGGTCTCAACAATATGCATATGCTTTCTCTCGGCTACCCCATTTTGTTGTGGTGTATCAGTACAAGAAGACTGATGTATTGTACCATCAGCTTTGAAAATACCAGAGAGATCCCCACTAGTATATTCACCTCCTAAATCAACCCGAAAATATTTAATAATGGCAGAATGTTGAGTTTTCACGTAGGCTTGAAACTCAGCATAAGTATGAACAAAATCATAACGTCTTTTCAACAAATAAACCCAACAATGATGAGTATAATTATCAATAAAGGAAACATAATATCTTGAGCCTCCCTTAGTAGAGATAGGTGCTGGCCCACAAACATCTGAATGAACTAGATCAAATAGTGCAGAAGAAGTAGAAGTACTAAGATTTAAAGGCAAAGCAAAAAAATTTCCAAGTTTACATCCACTACAATCAGAAATATCATCGGATTATAAATCACTAAGAACACTAGTATTACACATAAAACACAGGCGAGAGCCTGATACATGACCAAGTCTAGAGTACCACAAATAAAACTTCGAAGAGTAATGTGTTAAATGAAAAGAAGACAGATTAACAGACATAGTTGCTGCATGAGTAGGAAGATGCAGCTCATCCAAAACATAGAGACTTCTCCCCTTTCTACGCCCTGTCCCAATCACTCTCTTGGATTTTAGATCCTGCACATAACAAGAATTAGGCTAAAGTCCAATAAAACATCCAAAGTCACATATTTGACCAGCAGAAGCAAGATTCATATGTAATTTTAGAATGCAATAAACATCAGGTAATGATATAGGGATGTATGAATGATGCTAATGCCTGTCAATGACATAGGTGTGCCATCAGCAGTCACAACAGAAGTGGAAGGGGGGGGGGTCAGAAGACATAAATACAAAGACAGAAGAATCGGGAGACATATGATTTCCAGCTCCAGAGTCCAAGATCCAAGAAGACGAAATGATACCTGAACCAATATATGGTGATGAGCCGAAAGGAGCAGAAAGAGCATAGGACTGAGAATTCTTTTGAAATTGTTGGAAGGCGAGGAACTTCTGAAATTGGTCAGCTACAGAATCAGTATTGTGACTCACAGAGGCTCCTGAAGTTGGGTGATCAAGAGAGGGCACAAAGGCAGCCTGAGTCGGTGGATACGAGTTTTGAATTGACCCCCCAGAATATGGCTTCTGTTGAGAAAGCTTCTGTCCTTGTCCCGAATGTGGAGGCTTAGAACTTGACATCTTTCGTAGCTCAGGACATTGATTCTTTTAGTGTCCTGGTTTCTTGCAATAATTACAATTACCCATGATGGATGTTCTATACTGGTGTGTAGGGGTTGCAAGGACCGGTGCAGACGAAAGAGCTGCCAATACAGAAGTAGAAGTCTTATGTACCCCTTTTAGAGTCTTCAAACATGTTTCTTCAGCCATAAGTTCATTTACCACATCTTCAACAGATGGTAAGGGTTTGCGGTGCAACAAACCTGAACGACAATTCTCAAATTCTGATCAAAGACCCATCAATAGCTGAACAAGGCGGTCTTCATCTCTGCATTTAATATAAGCATCGCATGCTTGCAATTCAATAGATTCCGTCATAGCTAACTGATCCCACAAAGTGGTCATTGCACAGAAATAATCTTGAATGCCCAAGTCATTCTGTACTAGTGCACAAATTTCAAATTGTAACTGATATTTAACAGAAAAATTATTTTGCACAAATAATCTTGACAGATAATCCTAAATCTCTTTAGCAGTTTTGAACTTAGTCAATTGAACACCAATTCTTTGTTCAACAGAGTTATTAATCCAAGTAATAATCTTTGAATTATTGGTCTCCCAAGTCCTAAATAATTCATCAAATTTTTCATCTCCAACTTTAGGGCATTTGGCTTTTCCAGACATATAATCCCAAAGCCCCTTTCCTTTAAAAAAATATTTACCATGACATAACTACAATAGGAATAATTTTTTCCATCTAACCGAACACAAATAGTTTGCAAAGAATCATCACCTCCAGTCATTATGAATTTTAAACAAAAAAATCCCAAATAACAAGCAATAATCCCAAATAACAAGCAACAAAATAATAAAGGGCATATCTCACCAATCAGATGTGGAAGCCAAGAAGACGAAACCCAGATGTGAAAGCTAAGATCAGAACGAGCACGAGCAGCCAAAACGAGCACGAGCTTCCAAAACAAGCCAAAAAAATTAACTGATACCAGAGGCGTGCTGCATGTGAACCCCAACTAACTCACCGCGAAGTTGGATCCGCGATCGAGCTAAAAATATTAACTTGCACTCTTGGCTTTGATACCATGATAGAATTCATGAAAGTCTTTTATTCATAACATGAATTCTTACAAAGCAATAACAAGATAATAGAATAATATTATTCTTGAGAGCTAAAAGTGCAAGTAAAAGAAAAAACAAGTTAAACCCTTTATATAGGGTCTATTACATGAGATACAAATGTGTTTTTCCAATGTGGAACAAAAGTAAGGTGGGAAAGAGTTAATGATAATATTATATTCATTCCATCCTTCAAAATCAATTCGAGTATTATGATGTGCTCGTTCTTGTTCTTCTATGACAAGAAAGAAAAATGGATTAAATTTGAGTTGTGTGGAATCGGTAAACGAAATTTCCAGGAGGTGCGGGATAGCTTTTGTAATTTTGTGGAGAGTATTTGGTCCTTACAATAATCAATGTTAACTTTAGGATTTTAATTTGTTCCTGTTATATTTTTATAATGTTGCTCTCAATGTCATTCGTATCAAATAAATGGAATGTTTCTTATTATCAGACCCTGCACTTAACCAAGATTTTGAACCAAAAACCTATCAAACATCTTTTGAGAGGTAATACTATGACGTAGGAAATAAAAAATAGATGAAGTTGTTGGAAATTTGCCTTTGGCGGGAGTTGCGTCCGACCAACTTTAACGGCTTAAACACTAGTGTTATGCATATTGGAGAATCCGGTTCTTCACACGTGCATGATCTACTAAGTACATAGATAACCGTAAGGCCAAGAATCGTCAAATTTCGTTGAGAAATGAAAGAGATATTGGTCCACGAAGTGAGGTGTTTGAAGCATGGAAAAGTGTGGTATGGGATCAATTCTCCCTCATCGGTGGAGGAAGAAAGAATTGTTTTGTTTATAAGACTCAAAGTTGGTTTGGGGTTTGGGACCCCAAGGCGTATCCCATGTGTTTAAAGGAGGGAGGACCTAGATGTGCTTTGGTTCGAGGAAAGCCCACACGCGCGCCGCCGCCGCCCGTCCTGTGGGCTATGGGCTGTGCTTCTTCTAATATTATCTTTTTGGACCAGAGAACTTTGCCAGATGTACAGTTTGATCCCTGAAGTTTCATATGTACAGTTTGGACCAGAATTCTTTCATATGTACAGTTTGGTCCCTGAAGTTTCTAGAAAGTCAGAATTGGGCCGAGAGATCAGAAACGTCAACAACACTCAATTCAACCATTTATTTTGGCTGAATTACTCTTCCTAAATGGCCAATCCATTGCACATCTTCACCATTTATTTTGGTGGTATTACTACCTCCATAATGGCCATTTCATGGGCAGTAATGACACTTATGGAGGCAGTTCATCAGCCCCTCCTTCTACTATATAAAGACCCCCTTGTCACCATTGTTGAGGTACACGAAAATACTCAAACAGAAACAGATGTCAGTTCTTCCTACAACTTTCAGCATCATTTCATTACTCAAAATTCTTGACGGTAGCACTTGAGTTTCATTTACTCAATTGTTCCATTGCTATTTTATCTTGGGAGACAATTGTGCAGGACGTATAAATGATACATACGGGGCAATATTGTCTTAAAGACAGAGTGCAACACTAGACTCAGCATACACAAAAATAGTTCCAGTTTCTTGTTCAATATAATTGTAATTTCAGTTTGTTGTTGAATTGTAATTTCAGTTTTCTATTACTTAGCAGTTACTTGTAATTTTCGTTTCCTGCACCTTTGTAACCAACAAGTTTAAGACAATATTTGCTTATTATAACTGCTGCAACATGGCTGGAAATATGAACGATGTTATTGCTACTGCTGCTGCCTCTCAAGGCAACAATGCTGCCTTCCCCGCCACTGCCGCTACTGGCCAAGGCAGTAACTCTGCTGCCTTCACTGCTGCTGCCGCTAATGTTCAAGGCAGCAACTCCGCTGCCTTCCCGACTGCTGGTGCTCCACCTTCTGCCTCACACCACCATGATCGCCCTGAAAAGTTCATGGGATCTGAATTTAAGAGATGGCAGCAAAATATGTTGTTCTACTTAACTGTTATGGGCATGGCCCGGTTCCTAACGGAAGATCCTCCACAAGCTAGAGATGAAATGGACTCTTCGCCTAATGAAACGGGTGAAGGGGGCCTTGGTATCCATTTCATTAATGGCATGAAGATGGTTCTTGATGCGTGGAATCATAGCGATTTCATGTGTAAGAATTACATACTGAACTGCTTGGCAGACCCTCTCTACACGGTCTATTGCACAGTTGACACTGCCAAAGAGCTGTGGGAAAAACTGCAAAAGAAGTATAACGCACAAGATGCGGGTACTAAGAAGTTCATCGTTGGGAAATTTCTAAAATTCCAAATGTTGGATAGTAAGATAGTGATGTCCCAAGTCCAGGAATTCCAAATGATTTTACATCACCTGGATTTGGAAGGAATGAAACCAAACGAGCAGTTTTTGGTTGCATCGCTGATTGAAAAGTTACCTCCTTCGTGGAATGAGTTACTTAAAACTCAAGACAAAGGAGATGACCTTTGAAGAGCTTATTATCAAACTCCAAATCCAGAAAGATAATAAGAAGACCTTGCCAAGGGGTAGACAACCTGCTGAGGCGAAGGCGAATCTAGCTGAGACCAAAGGGAACTCAAGCAAGAAGCGGAAGTTCCAGAAAGACGGCAAGGCCCACGCAGCGGAGATGTTCAGAGGTAACTGTCACCACTGTGGGAAACCTGGTCATAGGATCAAGGAATGTCGCAAGCTCAAGACTGAGCAACAACAGAAAGCCAAGTCTAAAGGCAAGGCGCATGCTAACGTTGTCAAGAACACGCTCCTGGATGACATGATTGAGGAATTCTCTGCAGTGGAGCTAGAATCCAACTTGGTTGAGAATCCGATGCAGTGGTGGATGGACACAGGTGCTACCAGGCACATCTGTTCCAACAAAGATGCCTTCTCCACGTACACACCGGTCACCGACAAGAAGCTGTTCATGGGCAACAACGCTTTCTCTGACGTGCTGGGGGTAGGAAAGGTGGTCCTGAAGATGACTTTCGGTAAGGAGCTCACTCTGAAGGAAGTGATACACGTCCCAGAGATTAGAAGAAATTTAATTTCTGGACCTTTATTGGTTAATGCTGGTTTTAGGCTAGTGTTTGAATCCAATAAGTTTGTACTCACTAAGAATGTCACATTTGTGGGGAGAGGCTTCGTCTGTGAAGGCCTTTTCAAAGTGAATGACATATCTGTAATGCGTCCAAGTAATAAAGTTGAACCTTCTTCTTATTTGCTTGAGTCTTCGAATTTATGGCATCATAGATTAGGACACGTTAACTACAAGTCTATCCAAAGGCTGGTAAAGATGGAGTTGTTGCCATCTATCGACGTAAACCCTCAACATAAGTGTGAGGTGTGCGTAGAGGCAAAACTCACCAAGCTTCCTTTTCGATCCGTCGAAAGGAATACCGCTCCTCTGGAACTTATTCACAGAGATATATGTGATTTGAAGTTCGCACAAACTAGAGGGGGAACAAGTACTTTGTGACATTCATTGATGATAACACAAGGTATTGTTACCTTTACTTGTTGAAAAGTAAGGATGAAGCCTTTGAAGCGTTCTGACGTTATAAAGCAGAAGTTGAAAACCAACTAAGCCTACGGATTAAATCCATTCGTAGCGATAGAGGGGGAGAATATGTAGCGCCATTTGAGGAATATTATGCCGAATCGGGCATTGTTCATGAAACGACGGCTCCATACTCACCTCAGTCGAACGGTGTGGTGGAATGTAAGAACCGCACATTGAAGGAAATGATGAATGCCTTGCTTATCAATTCCGATCTTCCACAAAACATGTGGGGAGAAGCCGTCCTTACCTTTAATACGATTCTTAACAGAGTCCCACATAAGGGTAAGGACAAAACTCCATATGAATCATGGAAGGGAAAGAAATTCACCTACAAATATTTTAAGGTGTGGGGTTGTTTGGCAAAGGTTGAAGTACCCAAGCCAAAGCAGGTCAAGATTGGGCCTAAGACTGTAGATTGTATATTCATCGGATATGCAAATAACAGTAGTGCTTATCACTTCTTAGTGCATAAGTCAGATATTCCAGATATCCACCAGGGTACAATCATGGAATCAAAGAATGCTCTATTCTTTGAAGGCACCTTTCCTAGAAAGGAAAAAGACATAACCTCTCGCAAACGAAGTTATGCACAAAGCTCTCAAGAATCGGGAGTCGTTGACGGCCCGGATCTAGATGATCCAGATCTAGCGGATCTCGAGGTGGCTGAACATCCGGAATCTAGTGTTCCAGATTCTCAGAACTTGGAGACTCTAGAGATGGATCTAAGGCGAAGTAAAAGGGCCAGGAAGGATAAATCCTTCGGTCCTGACTTTGTAGCTTATATGGTTAATGATGAACCAAGGACAATTGCTAAGGCGTTGTCAACTCCAGAAACACCGCTCTGGAAAGAAGCTATTGAGAGTGAAATAGGATCCATTCTGCATAACTATACTTGGGAGTTGGTTGATCTTCCTCCGGAAAATAAATCGTTGGGTTGTAAATGGATACTCAAATGGAAATACAAAGCAGATGGGTCTATAGACAAGTACAAGGCCAGGTTGGTAGTCAAGGGCTATCGGCAGACAGAGGGCTTTGACTACTTTGACAAATACTCCCCGGTATCACGGATGACATCCATACGGGTATTCATTGCGATCGTAGCTTTGCGTGACCTTGAGATACATCAAATGGATGTCAAGACAGCCTTCCTAAAAGGTGATTTGGAAGAAGAAATTTATATGGACCAACCTGAGGGGTATGTGGTTCAAGGGCAAGAGAAGAAAGTCTGTCGGCTTGTCAAATATCTGTACGGGCTGAAACAAGCCCCGAAGCAATGTCACGAAAAATTTGATAGTACTCTACTATCGAAGGGTTTCACCATTAATGAGTGTGATAAATGTGTCTACACGAAAGGTAACTCTGACTCATTTGTTATGATATGCATGTATATAGACGACATGCTGATCACAGGAAGCAGTCCTAGGGTAATCCTAGAGACTAAGAACATGTTGAAACAATGCTTCGACATGAAGGATATGGGTATCACAGATGTCATCTTAGGGATTAAAATCTCTAAGACGTCTAACGGACTGGTCTTATCTCAGTCTCACTACATCAATGATGTTTTGAGAAATTTCGAGATGTTAGACAGTTCACCGATAAAGTCACCAATGGATACAAATCAAAAGCTTGATAAAAACCTTAGTGCACCTGCATTCCAGGAGCGATATGCACAGGTGATCGATAGTTTGATGTATATAACAAACTGCACCCGACTGATATGCAAACGTATGGCTCGGTGGTCATTTTGATTGCCTCGCCTACTAAACGTGTTGGTCTCCCGGATGAAAAAGAAAAGATCATTATAATCACATCGTGGCTGCGAACATATAACTTGTTGGTTATTTTAGTCGTCTCGCCTACTAAACATGTTGATCCCTCGGATGAAATAAAAAGGTTTAAGCCTCATCCTTGCCCAGAAGTTATATTCTCCGTCTTTACAACTGTGGAGGCCACAAAATCGACGGGTATTTTTCATCGGCCAGTGTAGTATCGTATTCAAATCAGCAAAATTAAATTGAAACAGTAAGCAGCAGCAGTAGGCAGTAAACGGTAAAAAGAGAGCCAATTTCCGAAAAGACACGGTGTTTAGTTTAAAATAGTAAAATAGTAAATATCTGTTGCCCGGATGTTTAACCCAGTGAACAGAAAATAGAGAAACGAAAGAAGTAAATAAAGGCAGATGAAACAGTGAGTTAATTCTGAAAACAGACCCGAATGAACAGTGACCCGAATGAAATAGTGAATTAATTCTGAAAGACAGACCCAGAATAGTGACCAGAATCGGAATCAAAAAAATTCAGATTTTTCAGATAACCAACAACAGATAAAAAAATGCCATAATCTGGAAAATACCCGACCCGGGTCAGTGACCCGAATCAGAGATTCAAACCCGAAATCAAATATTTTCACCAATTTCAGATAACTAATCAAATAAGATACGAAATGCGATAATTCTAAAAACATCCAAATCGGATCGACCCGACCCAGGGCAGTGACCCGACTCGAATCAGTGACCCGAAATCAGTGAAGAACAAACAAATCTAATTTTTTCAAGAAAATTCAGATAACCAATATGCAACATGTGAAATGCAAGGATTCTGGAAATATATCCAAATTGGGTCGACCCGACCCGAATCAGTGAAGAACAACAAATCTAATTTTTTTTTCAGCAAATTCAGATAGCCAATATGCAAGATGTGAAATGCAAGGATTCTGGAAATATATCCAAATCGGGTCGACCCAACCCGAATCAGTGACCCGAAATCAGTGAAGAACAACAAATCTAATTTTTTTCAGCAAATTCAGATAGCTAATATGCAAGATGTGAAATGCAAGGATTCTGGAAATATATCCAAATCGGGTCGACCCAACCCGAATCAGATATTCAACCCGAAATAAATATTTTCGCCAATTTCAGATAACCAATATACAAAAATATGAAATGCAAGAATTCTGGAAATATTACCCAAACCGGGTCGACCCGACCCGAATCAAAAACTCAACCCGAAATCAAATCTTTTCGCCAATTTCAGATAACCAACATACAGAAATATGAAATGCAAGAATTCTGAAAATATTACCCAAACCGGGTCGACCCGACCCGGGTCAGTGACCCGACCCAATCAGAAACTCAACCCGAAATCAAATCTTTTCGCCAATTTCAGATAACCAACATACAGAAATATGAAATGCAAGAATTCTGGAAATATTACCCAAACCGGGTCGACCCGACCCGGGTCAGGTCACCAGAAACTCAACCTGAAATCAAATCTTTTCGCCAATTTCAAATAACCACCATACAGAAATATGAAATGCAAGAATTCTGGAAATATTACCCAAACTGGGTCGACCCGACCCAGGTCAGTGACCCGACCCGAATCATACCCGAATCGGAGAATCAAAAACAGTGGAGAACAAACCTTTTCGGACTTAATTCTTGAATAACAAGGAAGGCAAATGTTTGAAATCAAGAACACAACCAAAATATTTTTCCAATCGGACCTCCGAAAAATCCTCCCCTTTTGTAGAACAAAAATGGGGGTATTTATAGATACTCACCCCGACGTTCACCCCCACCCATACCCCTTACAAAGTCTAATTCGAATTTCAAAATAAAGGGGGAACAAAATCTAATTTTTTGGGCGATTTCTTGGGGCGTGTGTTGCGGTGAGAGGTGAAGGGGTTGGAGGTGTCAGGCGGCGATGTCGACAATTGGTGGTGTCAGGCGTAGGGTGCGGCGACGTGGGGGGTAGGGGTGTAGGGTGGGCGGCGATTGGGAGGGTTAGGGGTGTTAGGTTTTTTTGATTTTGGGTTTTTGGGTTTTTTGGTTTTGTTTTGGTTTAAAGGGGAATGGGTTTGGGCTTGTGGGATTGGCCGGTTGGGCTGGGTCTTGGTTGGGTTTCGGCTAATTTGGGCTTTGGTTTAGGGAATGAAAATGTGGTGTTAATTTATTTTGGCTGAGGGGAGATTAAATGGGGTGGGCAAAGGGGTTGTGGGCCGCGGGGGGGTTTGGGGAGAATTAAAGGGAAATGGGTTTAGGGAATAAGGGGTGTTGGGCTTTGGTAAGGAATTTTGGGTAGGTTGATATTTGTTTAGATAGAAATTGTTTTTGGGTTGGGGAATAAATGGGTGATGGATTGGACTTGGACGAAATGAGTTTTAGTTTGGGTAGAAATTGTTTTGGGTTGGGAAAATGAAAATGGGTTATGAATTAAAAAATATAAAAGGGGTTTAATATTAAAAATGTATTGAAGAAAAAATATAAATTATTTAAATAACAACATAACGATGTGATAACAATAAAGATATAATATTTGCGAAATGTTTAATGCTATAAAAATGGAAATGCGATTAAAAATGCGAATAATAATAATAATAGAATAACACACACACACACATACATATATATATATATATATATATATATATATATATATATATACTATAATATAATATGGGGGGGTGTTTCAATAAAGTCTTTCAATGAAGCGGGTGTAAAAATAGGTTGTGTGGTCCTACTCAGTACTCCCTTCCCGTTATAAGTCTCCTTATGTTAGTTCTTTCAATCAAATAGCTATCTCCGAATAAAGTAAAATTCATTTTTTTTAATCTGGACTCTGTCCAGTCACTCGTCCTTAACTACTGTTCATCGTCTCTGTCACTCGTCTTTGGTTATTGTTATGTTCTTGACTACCCTATGCTTGTTTATTTCTCCTTCTGAACCGTTCATCTCTTCTTTAAGACTTTACCCCAATCATGATAGTCGTCTTTAGCTACACCCAATTCACAGGCCAAAACAGTCCTTCAGCGGACAACAACAGGCCAATAATCAACCACCGTTGACATAGGAATTTACAAGCTAATCCATGGAGGTCATGACGGAGTCCAAAGATAACCATATACTAAGTTCAGAAGATAGCCATATTCAATCATTATGCAGTTTAAGATTACAACAGTAATTTCTAGATTTACGACATGATTTATAACAGTAAAGAAAGATTCATGATGAAAATAACAACATCATATTAACATAATAATATTTATATTAACATACTGGCTCCTGTATTTCTACAGGAGTTCATAACAACATAAACAAACATACTATACATGATGGAGATAACTACTGAAAGAAAAACTTACATAATTAGAAGTACGGGGAGGTTTCCCTTTCGGGAGTCCCGGAAACTACTGCACACTAAAAAAAAGCTTGCTCCAACTATCTTACATATGGTGGTTTATACAGTGAGGGGGAGAGAGAGGATTTGCATTTGAGGGGAGTGGAGTATTGTTTCTCTCGAAATTTTTTCACGCTCTACTTTCACTCTACACTTCACTCTACTTCTATCGTCTCAAGAGTCTGATATTTATAGTGTCTTCACGGACTTCAACTCCGAATTTCAAAATGTAAAGGAATCTCTAAAGTTTCGGCCGGGTGCGCTATGGGCCCCATCGTCGCTTTAACTTTTGAAAAACTCTTCTTTCCATTTCGTCGTCTTGCGTTGCTGGCATCTCCTTTTTCTGAAAGTCGCAAAGATGCTGTCCTTACTTTTTATCCTGTCTACTTACTTTCGGCTGCTTTTGACTTTGTTGCCATCAGCCTTCTGCACCGTTCTTTTTTATTTTGTCTTTTACTATTCTGTCTTATCATCTTGTTTCCTTGGCTTTTCAAGTGCTTAGGTTATGCAAAGCCACGGAATCGAAACTCATGCCCGAATCGTCATTGTCATTTGGATCTTGAGCATAGTTTGAGTCTAGGAAATTATTGTCTGAACTAGTTTCTGAAATATGGTCTATGTTATCGTCAAGTCCTGGATTTTGGTCTGTAGTCATGGATGCCACCACCGGATTTTCATGTTTATCTTCCGTTTTGGCTTCCTGTTGTTCTTTAAAAATATTTTCCAGTGTCTCTTTAATTATCTGTTCTATAGTTTTAGTTTTCTCCTTTTTTGTCTTTCTAGTTCTTGTTCTTGACGTGGTTCCTGTAATAGTCTGGGGAAGTCTTCGTCTGTTTTTTGAAGAGGTTGCCTCTTCGTGTTCACTTTTTGGCAAAGTGACAGCCATCAACGGATTTGAGTTGTCTTTACCGGCAACCGTTTGCACCGGACTAGTTGTACCTACATCTGGTACAATAGATTTCTTAGCATTCAGAAGGGAATGCACACCTGTCTCATCCATTTTTGACGGAGATGGAGAACTCTGTGTTTGTTGTCTGATTGTGGTTTGTCTGAGCTTTAATTCAAGCTCTGTAACATTTGCTAATAGGTGTATATTTTGGGTCTGAAGGGTTTCTTTTGTCTGATTTAGTCTCTTGAAGGCTTCGGTCATTGTGCTACAATGATCGCAAAAGATGATTTTGTCTGTGTCCTTTTGTATTTTGTACTGAGGAGTCTGAGTCTGAGTATATCTTAAAGTTGGTGATATGTAGTAATTTGGCCCAAGGGTTCCTCGAGCATAGTCTAGAGCCTCAGTAAAACAATTAAAACCTTTAAACAATGGAGTCCTAAAATCTTTTATAGAGTCTACTACTTCGAGCCAAGTCTGAAAAACATCATTTGTTTTACCATGGACAACAACATAAAATTTAAATTTTTTGTCCAGGTTCTTTTCGTTAAAGTAAAAACAAGTACTATTTAAAGTTGCCACAAAGTGACTAGCGTCTTTTCTGTTGTGGGCTATCCACAAATTATCTATCAAACATTTTTGTTGTCTATCTAAAACATAGTCTGGGAGTATTTTAAAAGTTAGGTTTGAAGACGGAAAAGAAACTAAACTATTCTTACCGAAATAAAGTCTTTCTAATGTTGGTGTCTCATGAGCAGTTATGGGCCTGAAATTCAGGTTCCCCAATACTGTTTGTCTGTAATCGTCTTGGGGTTTGGCTGGGCCTTTCCCCTTGTCTTTAGACTTTGTCTGTGATGAACTCATTCTGCTAAGAGGCAAATAAACTTATTAGCTCGTAGTAATTTTTAATCTACTAAGCTGATCTGCTAAGTTATTATCCTTACCTCTAATGTGTTCAAAAACTAAGTTGTAAATAGATATGGTATCTAAAAAATTAAGCCAACGTCTTCGACTACTATTCTTATCATTTATCTTCTGGTTAAACTTAACTATTGCTTCACAATCTGTTCTAATTAGAGTCTCTGGTTTATTTAAGATGTATAATCTAAAAGCGTTTAAACCGTATACTACTGCTAATATTTCTGCGTCTATACTACTCATATTTCCTTTCTCTTTATACTTACCGCTTTGGTAAGCACAAATCTTTTCTGAGCTTTTGCTACTATATTTATTAGTTCTGGCCTTTAATACTGCACCCCATCCTTCGAAGCTGCCATCTGTCTCGATAATTAAGTAATCTGTTTCTAACGTCATACTTAAATCTGGGATATTCTGTATTCTCTGTTTTAGTAATTTTACTATTTTAATGTCTTCAGCATTGAAGTGTTTTTGGCCTGTAGAACCTGTTTTTGAATATAAAGGTCCTGCTATCTTTCCTAAGTCTTTAATAAAAGATCTTGCATAATTTAATATTCCTAAAAACTTCTGTAAGTCTTTGGTATTGTCTAATTTATCTGGCATATCTAAAGCCTTCTTGGCTATATGTGGTTGTAGCTTTATCTTACCTTCTCCTAAAGTTACTCCTAAGAAATTTATGTATTTCTTACATAATTCCATTTTCTTTTTACTAATTATAATTCCATTACTTACGAATAATCTAAAAACTATCTGTAAATGTCCTAAATGTTCTGTCATGTTACTACTAAAAATTAGTATATCGTCTACGTATACTATGACAAATCTTTTATAATTTATTACCATTCTAGCTTTTCCTCTAATTATTTCTGAATGATTTCTAACGATAAAGGCCGTCGACCTATGTTTTGATGTAGATCTTCTTATTATTTCTAGGTCTAATAATTCTTTAATTTGTAATTTAAAATCTTCTAAGTCTTGATTTGTTGCTTCTATTGATGCAGTCTTTATAATATATTCTGGGTTAATTATTTCTAATTCACAAAGGATCTTATTATTATTCCAATGTTTTAGGGGGTTTTCTCCTATAATTTCTAATTCATCTAAGATTTTTACAATATTATCTAGATCCTTTTTATCTTTTATTACTCCTATTTTATCTAACCCTTTCTTAAAGTTATAGAATTCTGTTTCTATTTCTATTAGAGAATAGTCTTTCTCTATATCTTCTTGTTCTTCTAGAACGTCTTCTAACATCATGTTTCTAATATTGCTGTTACAACAATATTTTTCTCCTTTGCTGCAATCCTGACAACAACTTGTGTCTGAATTATTTTGCAGTTTTACTGGAGAAATTTGTATAATTTTTGTCTCAGTTTTTGAAGTCTGTACTGGGGTATATGTACTATTCTTTTGAAAAATAACACCATCTCTAGTTATGGTGCAACTTCCATTGTTATTTAGCAAAAAATCTAAACCTATGATAAAATCTGTATTTATATTCAAGTCTCTTACTAAGATTTTTTTTACTTTATAGCTGGGACTGTAAAACTTTGAGCAAGTATTAATAAAACTCACTGATGCATCCTGGAGATAATATTTATAAATATTATGTGTTCCATCCATTTGCATTGCCGATGAAGGCTTATCCAGAGTCTTAACTAATTTGCTCGGAATTATTCTTTTATTAAGAATACTATTTGTACATCCCGTATCTACTAATGCCAAAGTAGTAATCTCGTAATCTTTAAGTCTTATCTTAGTTAGCAATTTCAGCGAACTAAATTTTTTATCTTCGTTACATATTAAGGTCTGTTCTTCTGAATTCATGAGCTCTGAAGCTACTTCTGTCATTAGTTCTCTTTCTATCTGCTCCTTTTCAGAGATATGATCTATGTCTGTTTGTTTTCCTTTTTCTAGGTGTGTTAGTCTTACTTCTAAGGCGTTTATTCTAGTTTCTAACGTAATTACTCTTACTGCTAGAGTTGTATCTTCTGTTATTACTTTTAAAGGTTCTCTACATCCTATTGTAATATTTAGTTTTCTCTGAAGGCAGTTTATACAACCTTCCATATAGCACTTTTTGCATTTGGCCCTTTTGCTTCTGCTAGGGAACCATTTGCAAATGCAGCAAGCTGTGCTATCTAGACCTTTATTTCTTTTGAATAAATGGTCGCAATCTATACTAGTATTTACTAAATTGTTTAGATCTTCGGTTAAATCTAACTATTCTATTCCTATTTCATTTATGAATTCGTCTGCTTCTGAGTCTGAGGAGTCTATTTTATTATCTCATGTATCTATACTTACTACTGAGTATATACTTTCTGTGTCTGACATGTATTCGTCTACATTTATCAGGGTCTCTTGAAAGTCTTCAATTAATTGCGAATTCCTAGTATTATTATTTATCCTTTTTGGACAAGTGTTAGCTAAATGTTCTATGCTACCACACGTAAAACATTCTAACCTATTTTTATAAGTTCTATCATTTCTATATTTTCTGATATGTTTATTTTTGTCTAAATATGGTTTTTTAGCTGTTGACTTCCTAAGGTAGTATTTCTTTCTTCTATATTTATCATAGTTCTTATAGCCGTATTTTTTATTTCTTTTATAACTTCTTTTCTTCTGTGGGTCTTTATCATAACTTTGTGTAGTATATATCACACTCTTACAGAAATTTAACTCATTCTGTTTGAGTTGTTTCTGTATCTGTAAGTGCGTACACTTTTCTTGTAGTATCTCCATTACGTGCTGTATTCTATGTCCTATTGACCATCTAGCGTTTGGGTTTTGTAATATCCCATCACGCTTGTTCCAGCGTTCTTCTATTTCTCTACCTAATGCTCCTGGTAATTTATTAAAAAACTTCTTTCCTAATTCTTGATCAAATGAGTTTCCGCTGATCGTGCAATAGTAAAAGAAATCATTCAAGAATTTCTTTATGTATACCCAATTACTAATACTTAATTGTTCTAATTTAATTAAAGCATTTCTCTGTAATACTACTAATCCACTATTTGGATCTTCTCCTGTAATTAAAGTGTGTATCATATTTGTGAAATTATATGGGTTTGGTCCCATAGCTACCAACTGGTGAAATTCTTCTGGGAAATCTGTTTTATAAGCTTCCCATAAAGCCTTGGTAGATTCTCCTAAAAAAGTTTCCAAGTATTTGTACATTGTCTCAGGGTCTGTTTCGACGTAATTCTGTATATAGTCTGCTACCACTATTCCTTTCCACAAATCTATGACTGAGTTCCATCTTTGCGGATCGTGAGCAGCTATATTTAGAATTTTGCCCCTATTTCCTCCTTCTTCGAGAGTTATAGGTTCTTCTAATGGCATTCGTCTTCCTGATGGTTTAATATTTTCTACAGGTTTACCTGCAGTTCTAAATACTTTTCTTCTTGGTATATTACCTGTACTAGTGTCTACTGTAATACGTTCTCCTGCAGTTCTCTGGAAAGGACTAGAGCTAGATGTACTAGCTTCCATTAGTTCTTTCTGGCTAACTTCGGAGTTTGTCTCAAAATCTTCTTCACTATTTAATGAAAAATCTTTCCAAATTGCTTCAAACATTTCTGTTTTTTCTTTGGCAAGTTTTTCTTCTTTATAACCTACATTGTCTGTTCTTACTTCGCAATATTTAAAGTGTTCTATTGTTTCATCTAATTCCATATTGTCTTTTTTACAACCTTTACATCTGAATAACATCTTGGGTTTTTCTCTTTTCAGGTCTTTGGCTTTTTCTATGGCGATGTCTACTTCATATTTTCCGTCTATTATTTCTATATTCATAAGATTAAATTCTTCTTCTTTTATTTCTATGTTCATAAGATTAAGTTCTTCTTCCTCTATTGTACTTTCTTCTTCACAGTTTTTCTGTGGAGTGTAATTATAGTCTGTAAATCTTATAGACGTCTCTCCTTTTATGTTTGTATATTCTAAATGTGCGGATGGCTGTAATACTTTCTTTTTATTATTAAAGTCTTCTAATTTCCATTCTAGACCTGCGTATTCTTCAGGTTGAATCTTTGTAGGTTTTACTAAATTAATGCCTTTATTACTCATTAATTCTACTACATCATCTATCTTTATCTTAAACTTAGTATTACTATCGTTGGCCATTTTTCCAAGAAATTCTAAACATAACAGTAAGTTATTGCCGCTATGCATTTCTTCGTATCCTTTTGTCTGGATTCCTATCTTAATATGTCTACCAAATTCTGCTAGGTTCATTAGGAAATCTGGACTAATGTAGAAAACTCCTCCATTATCTGTCATATCTATTTCTGTCATACCGATAATGGATCTTTTCATATCTGTCCATCTGTCATCATATATAACTATGAGGACTTTACTTCCTAAATTCTTTCTAGTTAATCCTTTAATTCCTATTACTATTAATCCCATATGCATGAGAGTTCTAGTTGTCTTCTTTACGTGCTTAAAGGATTCTGTATTTATTAAACTAATATTTTTTGTTGTATTACCTAATACTGAGAGTTGTTCTTCTCTATAGTGTCTATATAACTGGGCTGTAGACGAGAAACGTCCAGCATTGTATAGAGTCTTAGGATTCAGTAAGTTTAATTGGTTATGTTGAAAAATATTTATGT
Organism: Anisodus acutangulus; assembly: GCA_029783415.1. NCBI lineage: Eukaryota > Viridiplantae > Streptophyta > Magnoliopsida > Solanales > Solanaceae > Anisodus > Anisodus acutangulus. Next base: position 29,579,282 of record CM056496.1, read on the forward strand.
CTTTATCTATGTTTATTACTTCACTAAGTTGTCTATTTTGTTCTTCAGGTGTCTTCCTGTTTAATATTCTAGATATAAAATTATTTCCTATCCTATTTTCAGAGTAACTTATTCTTTGCCCTTCGCCTTCTCTTCCCTGTCTAGTTGTAAAAATGTCCATTTTTGTGGTCTTCTTACTATCTTAGCTTTTTCTTTCTGTGGAGTTAATTCTATTTTATTTAACTGGTCTATTAAGTTATTTATCTGTTGATTTGCTTGATTTTCTTTTTCCTTTTCTCTAATTATATGGTCTCTTTCTTTTGCTATTTGTAACAGGTGCTCACTTAATTTATCTACTCTGGCTGCTACCGTATCTATCTTTCTATGTAGATCTAATAATAGAGTTGCTAAAACTATGTTTTGCTGTATAATTACTTGATCTGCTTTTTGACTAGGGATGTATTCTTTGTAGTCTGCTGGCAGAGGAATCGATTTCTATTAACTTTGTTACTTGTTCTTGCGCACTAGCTAGTCTATTCATGAAAGGATTGCTACTTTGAGTTCTTTAACTGTCTCTTCTGACTTTAAAAGTTTTTCTATCAATTCTTTTTTGATTTTTAAATTTTCTTGGCTAACTTTTAACTCAAGGTCTATCAGGTTGTCTTTAAAGAACTTTTCTAGATCTCGTTTTGTTGAGAATTTCTTAAAGTCACAGTTACTTATTAAATTATTTATATACTCTATGTTTTGTTCTGATTTTTTAAAATTTCTTTCTTGTCTATATAGGATACCTTCTAATTTTTGCAAATTATTTATATAATTAGTATTACTTTCTTTTACTTTTTCACTTAAATTTATAATTAAGTCTATTATTGAATTTAGTTGCTTATCTTCACTATGGAGTGTATGTTCTCCTATACTAAAATTACACTTAACTATACTTTGGTCTGGTAATATTCTATATTTTTTCTCTTGTATTATCCTTAAGTCTAAATAATCTAGGTGCTTTAGATGAGCTATTTTTAACCTAACGGATAATATTCTAATATTTTTTGTCTTCTTAGCTTCTGATGGTCTATCCAACTTTCTGCGTTATCTATATCGCTTTGTAGTGTTTCAATTTCCCAATGTAGATCTAGTATAACACTTTTATCTACTTGTACTAAAATTATATTGTCTTCTAAGTTATCAGATAGTCTGTCGAAGTTTAATGCTAACAGGTGCGGTCTAACCTTAGTATAAAAGTATTCTAATAAGTCTGCTAGTCCTAACGTATGAGCTACGAATTCTTGGTATAATCCTTCTAACGCTCTTTTTGCTACTACGTGTTTATTTTTTCTTTTTATTTCTATATCAATAATATAAGCTATATATTGTAATCTAAATACGAAAGGTAAACTTCTCATTAATAGGGTCTAAATCGTCTAGAGTTGTTTTTAATTTTTAAATGTGTTACTAACTTATATTCTAAAGCGGATATAATATCTATAAGTTCTAAAAGTCTAGAGTGATTCTTTTTAGTTTTACTTAAGTCTATATATTCTGGATAGAGGGTCTTTAAACTCTTTTTTACCTCTAAGTAATATATAGATTAAAATTATTTTTAAATGTTAAAAAATATTTAAAATTGCAAATAAATTGGAAAAGACGGGACAAAATTGGGTGTCAACAGATGCCCCTCTTTGGTCGGAGACGATGAAAGAGTTTTCGGACAAAGAAGTTGACCTAGTAGCCAATTTTGTCCTGACCCTCGGGCTTTGAACGAGGATTATGGGTGCACTGGTAGAAATCGAATCCCGCAGGGGAGAGAAGTTGTAAAAGATGGTGCAGATTTCAGAAATAATGCCCCAGTGTCAAGTTATGATGACACTGGTTGCAGATGTGAAAATTTATTGGGGAAGAGCGAAACGACGTTCGAAGTATGCTGCTGACCAAGATTGTCTCAGTTCGCCGTAAGAGATAGTTCCACGTTGTGATGAAGTTCCTGCAAATTAAAGCTCCTGCAAACTAACGCTCCCTGCAAACTACAACTCAAGATAAAATTAGTGCATAATTGCTGAGACAAAAATAGTAGAGAATGAGTACATAAAAAAATATGACCCTGTGAGTCGAAATGATGCCCTTGAACGAACGTAATACGATGACGTTGTTGTAAGGACGTAATGCTGATGTCGTCGTTGTAATGATGTTCATGACGTCGTTGTATGTACGTGTTATGTTGAAGACATCATTGTGATGTTGTTGTTGCAAGAATGTAATGTTGTTGATGACGTCGTTGTACGGACGTGTTGTGTCAAAGATGTCGTCATATAGTCGTGTTGTGTAGACATAATGCTGATAACGTTGCTGTAAATGCGATCTGCTGTAAGATGTAGCTGTTGTGCTATCATAATATTGATGACGTTGTTGTAATGTTGTTTGCTGATGACATCGTTGTAATGTTGTTGATGTCATTGTAATGCTGTAAAAGATAGTTGTTGTGCTGCAGTAACGTCGATGACGTTGTTGTAATGATGTTTGCTGTAAGAGATAGTTGTTGCGCTAAAGACGTCGTTGTAATATTGTAAAAGATAGTTGATGTGTTGCAGTAACGTCAATGACGTTGTTGTAATGATATTTGTTGTTGCAGTAACGTCGATGATGTTGTTGTAATGATGTTGATGTCATTATAATGTTGTAAAAGATAGTTGTTGTGTTGCAGTAATGTCGATGACGTTGTTGTAATGATATTTGCTGTAAAAGATAGTTGTTGCGCTGAAAACGTCGTTGTAATGTTGTAAAAGATAGTTGATGTGCTGCAGTAACGTCAATGACATTGTTGTAATGATGTTTGTTTTTGCAGTAACGTCGATGACATTGTTGTAATACTGTTGATGTCATTGTAATGCTGTAAAAGATAGTTGCTGTGTTGCCGTAAAAGATAGCTGTTGCGCTGAAGACGTCAATGTAATGTTGTTGACGTCGTTGAGATGCTATAAAAGATAGTTGTTGTGTTGCCGTAAAAGATAGCTGCTGCGTTGAAGACGTCATTGTAATATTGTTGACGTCGTTGAGATGCTGCAAAAGATAGTTGCTGCGCTGAAGACGTCATTGTAATGCTGTTGACGTCATTGGGATGCTGTAAAAGATAGTTGATGTACTGAAGATGTCATTGTAATGTTGTTGACGTCGTTGAGATGCTGTAAAAGATAGTCGTGACGTCCTTGCCATCAATTTGCTGTAATATGGTTCCACGTTGTGCTGAATCTTCTGTTGATTCAAACTCATGTGGACTATGAATTGAAATGTCACCCAGACGAAAATATGATGCGACATCCTTGTCGTCGTTTGATATAAATGACGTTCTTGCCGTCAGTTTGTTGTAATAGATGGTTCCACTTCAGTTTGATATGTTTAAGCTCCATGTGATTTGAAATAACATCATTGTGCAGACATAATGGTTGGGCCTCTGTAGGTCAAGACGATGTCTTTGTATAAATGCAAAATAGGAGCGTGATCCTTGCGGTGAGCCGTCATGCAGAAATTCTTTGTGAAGTTGATCATAAGTGATGTGACTTCCCTGCTTCTTTCAACCTGAAGAACTTGTACTCAAAGAAATATTTGTGAGTTCGGGGGAGGGACGGTTGATTCGCGTTGACTTTGTAGCTTCTGCTCTTGATAGTTGCATGTCCCGCTGATTCGGACCTGTAGCCCCTGTCTGGTTCCCAGTCTCGGCTAACCGTTAATGAAAATAATTTGTTTATAAGAAAGTATGCATATCAGTAAAAATTCTTGTCGAATTCTAATGAAAATATTTGTTGAAAATAATTTGCTTATAAGAAAGTATGCATATATATAAATGTCTGTCGAGTAGTGACATGCGGTGAAACAAAACAAACGTCTTATCCAAAACCATCTTCTGGCTGAAGACTTAGTTTGCCGATGTTTTTCCATGTTTATCGGCGTCCTCTGGCAGTGATCGCAAAAAATATGCCCCAGTTTCTGATATGTGAGGATGATGAACTTTCGAACGGACAACCGAGTCTTGTGTGGGTTGCTTTCCTGTCCTATCAAGGTGATCAGATGGTGCATTTTGTCATATGTGAGATAAAGGAGAAAATATTTCCTAATGGTGGGACCGAAGCCGATTTAGGCCGCCTACGTATCCCCATGAAGGAATCAGGTCATAACGTAGTTCCTTACAATCAAATGGGATTGTAAGGGATTTTCTAAAAGTGGGATCGAAGCTGATGTGGCCGCCTACGTATCCCACCAAGGGAATCAGGTCATAACGTAGTTCATGTCAAGAAAAAAAATGCAATTTTTTGGGAAACTTCTGTCTTAAAGAGATGAAACTCTATGTGGGTTTTATGCGTGTCCCGCCGAGGGAGTGCAACTTTTACAACATAGAAAAAAGTATTACATAGAAAAATAACAAATCTTCGATATGGTATCCGTTCATTGCATCTGCATTGATGGTTTTTTGCCATTCTATTCTGATAAAGTGGCCCCGGACAAACTGCGTCCATCTACTTTTCATCAATCAGTCTCTTCGTACATGATTCTGTATCCACTTGGCTTCGAAAGATATATCGTTGCCCCAGTAAAAAATGCTCGTACCAATGCTTTGTAACTATCAGTCATCTTGATGTTTCATCCAAACCTGGCTTTGGCTTATGCCCCAGTTCTTCCGGTTGTGAGTCTTCCTCATATTCTTTGAAGTCTTGTTCGTTGTTTGGGACTTTATTTGCTTGTTTCATTATATGTCACATATTACCAACAAATTTCTTAGTTCGCATGATGAAAAAGAAAAGAAAATTATTAAACAAAACAGATTTTAAAATAGCAAAAGCAATGCAGATTTATCTTTTTAAGCTTTCAAAAGGTGGAGGCAAAACACATTAAATGCATAGATGTGGTTCAGGCCTCAATCTGAATCACATTGTTTCATTAAACATTAACGAAATTAACTAGTTTCCGGGAGTAACAAGGTCGGGGCACATGTCCAATCTTCCCAAAACATCTACTTGCTCTGCATCCCAAATGGTTGAGTCTTTAGCATAATCATCGAGAATCACACTGCATCCTGCTTCCTCTTCAACAATGAAAAAAAACTTTTGAATCCCCCAACGAGGTTGGCTGCATTGTCCCCCTTTGATTCCTGAGTGGCGCATGCTTTGACGAATGACTGACTCAGAGGCGGAACAGACTTTGGTAAATGAACATCTCTCTTCCTTCGGAGATTGGTTGATAAGACTTTTTCAGGAAAAGATGGTGCCATGATCCGCGGCTTTGGAGGAAGTACTTCTACTCCAAACGGTGCCCTCACTTGGACTGTAATCATAGGGGTGATAAAGGCCGATGATTCAACCCTTTTCTCTCTCTGAACTGGCACAATGGTCCCTTCCAAGTTGCGTTCTTCATCAACAGTAATCATGTTCACATTGGCATCGTCATGATTGGGCGAACGATTATCGTTTTTATTAGAGGAAGGTCCTTTCAGTTGGATAGCTCCTTCTTTGATTAATGCCTCCATTTTGTTTCTGAGGGCGTAGCAATTTTCAATGTCGTGTCCAGGGATTCCCGAGTGGTATGCACAATGCTTAGCCTCATCGTGCCATTTGGGAACATGATTGGGGACATTTCCTTGGATGGGCTGGAGTATTCCTGCGATTTTCAGTCTTTCATATAACTGGGCTCAAGGTTCGGCTAAAGGTGTATAGGTTTTGGCTGGCTTTCTTTCGTATTTTGCGCGGGGTCTGGGTGCATTTGGTGCATGGACTTGTAGATGAGGTAAGTATGCGGGCTGATATTGTGGGGGATTCGGATAGGCGGGCGCTCGAGGCAGGCTATATATTGGATGGGTATGGTAGACATGGTAGGGAGCAGGTGAGTATTGATAATAAGGTTGAGGGCTTTGGGCGTATGGGCTATAATTGGAAAGCTGAGAACTTTGGTTGTTTTGATTGTAGTAGGGAGGCTGGGGTGATGGCATTTTGTAGGCTGACATTTGATTTGGCCTATGTTTCTGAACTGTCATGACAGGGGATACTCTGTCTCTCTTCCTCTTTACTGCTCCCTCAAATGAGTCCGACTGAATTGTCTCACTCGTTGCTTGCAACGCTACAAAGTTTGTAATTCTTCCAGTTCTGATTCCCTCTTCTATGAAATCTCCCATCCTTACAACTTCAGAGAAACTTCATCCTATGACGCTTATCATTCTTTCATAGTATGTTGCTTCTTTCAAAGATTGTACAAAGAAAGCGGTCATCTCACTTTCCGCTATCAGTGGTTGAACTTTTGCTGCTTCCGCCCTCCACTTCATGGCATACTCTCTGAAGGTCTCTGTGGATTTCTTTTCCAACTTCATCAGATAAAATCTGTCCAAGACTATGTCAGTGTTGAACTTAAATCTGTCCACGAAATCTTGTGCCATCGTGCTCCAATTACGCCATTTTTGCGGGTTTTGGCTAGTGTACCAGTCGAGTGTTTCTCCTGTCAAACTCCTTACGAACAACTTCATTATCATAGCCTGGTCTTTACCTACCCCAATCAGTTTGTCACAGTACGATCTTAAATGAGCGTGAGGATTTCCCTTCCCATCAAACAAGTCAAATTTTGGCACCTTGTATCCGACATGCAATTCAATGTCGGGATGCATACACAGATCTTCGTACTCAAGTCCTTCATGCCCCTTGCTGGTTTGGATATTCTTGAATGCTTCTTTTAGGCTATGAATTTCTCTCGCCACACTTTCATCGATTTTGATCCTTACCTGCCTCTCAATCTCTTCATACTGGCCAGTTTCTTGAAGAGCCATGTTTGGTGTTGCGGTAGTAAAAGGTTGGGCTTCCATTACATATACTGGCGGCACATACTGCTTGCCGTGATCAGCGATGTGTGCCATCAGTATGTGCTGGGTTGTCGGGTGATTATGCGTGGAAGGTGTGTTTTGGATGAGTGGGGTAATTTGGGTATATGGAGTTGTGAAGGATGTCAGATCATTTTGTAGTGGGCTTTGTTGTGGACTAGCTTGCGGGTTAGTGTGTTGTGGATTGGTTTTGCTTGATGGCGAATTTTCGGGGAGGTTTTGGGGAAATGGCGATTCAGGAGATGAAAAAGTTCGCGGTGTAGTTGCATTCGTCCCTTGTTCAAAAAGTGGGGTATTGGCGCTAATGGACAAGTTGGTAAGATTTTGGAGCCGCTCTATCTCAATCTGCATGGCTGCCATCTGTTGTAACAGTTGGGCGATATATTTTTCTTGGACGGAAGCATTTCTATTTTCCGAAGCTTCTGGTTCATCTCTCAAAATAGCGATAAGTCCCAGGACGGTCTGTTCGGATGCATCTGAATCAGACATTTTGTTGAATGATCGGGCCTTTGATCTCGTGAAGTAGGGGTGTTCCGCCAATTTTAGTCAACGCAAATCAACCTCGGGAAAAAACAATTTAAGCAAAAATAACCTTCTGAAAAATGAAGAAACCAAGTTAGTATAAGGCGGGCAATTATTGCTTCAAATAACATGCGTAGAGTGTAAGTAAATAGCAAAAAAAATTGTATGAAAATTAAATGTTCGTCCTAATATGCATGGGGCCTCTCATATGCCAGAGGTGGGCCTAAACGCCAAATACGCGAGATTATGATAGATTGATCCAAACTACTAAATTGAAATGCCTTTGTTGAAAAAATGAACGTGCATTTTCCAATTTCGGCATATCCTGACTAGACTTGGATTCGTCTATTATTATCACGCTACATACAATATGCTGATTGGTCGTTGGGTTGTGAGACCCGTCGACAACTTTGGTGGATTTCTTAATTGTGGAGTCGATGCCAAGGATCGACCCACCTAAGGTGTATGCATGCATGACTTAAAATAAAGGGTGGTATAGCTCAATCCTAAATTTTCTAAGATTTGGCTTACTAGACTCAAGGTTCCCGAGCGGACGACTCGAGTGAGAAGGCTACGCGGCCAACCGAATGGTCCGGATGCTCCGCGCATATACCAAACTCGCCTAAAAATTTGGAAATTTGAAAGAAATTTGCGGGTGCGCAAAACACACCTCGCGTGTAACGTGTGATAGTGTCAATTTTCCAGAGTGGAAGAAATATGAGCGAAATGCCAATTTAAGGAAAGCAGTAAGAGAGTATAGCTCTCAAAGCAGTTATGCATACAAAATTTTTAAAAGGAAATAATTAAAAATAATAGATCAAATAAGGAGCAATATAAAGCACAATAATAATTAACCTGAATTTGCTATGGTTAAGAACCTGAAAATCCCCAGCGGAGTCGCCATGCTGTCGCGCCCATTTTTAACCCGACCCCGGCGAGAGGTCGGAAGCGGAGCACAACATGTTCGGTGATTCCTAGGTATTGGATTGAGGAGTCGCCACCTAATTATTTTACAATGAATTAGGACACCTAAATATTAAATAAATGCTGCAATGTAACTCCAATTTTAAGGTCTGCGAAACTAATGAGATTCTAGGTAAGTGTTCTTTATTATCCTAAAGGGAAGGGGTTAGGCATCCTTTAAGATCCGCTAACTTGCGGTTATCCGATCAAACTCAGGTTAATTATTGTATTAAGAAAATGCATGTTTTACAATATAAACTTAAAAATGATGTTGCAATTATTTAGTAAAAGAATGCATTTTGTACAAGTATGCATTTGTATAGTTTTTAAAGAAAAATACATGTAAAGTTGAAAGTATGCATTTTTAACAATTAATAGCAAAGAGAAAAATGAGCTACTTATATGCCAAAGAAGTAAATTTTTTGAAAGTCATTTTGAGTTGTACAATTAATAAAGTGACCAGAAGATGATCAAAGTTTGTTTTGCAAATAAAAAATGCATGGCGAGCCTATAAATAAATAAACTAGCGAATGGTTTATAAGTTTGAATTAACCGAACCTACAAGTAAATATACTAGCGAAGGGATTTCTAAGTTTTAAACTACCCTATGAATTAATTCTAAGTTTGCCTATTCTAAGCATTTCAATAGTTACATAAGTGCGATAAATAATATTACAACACAGAGCGGGATAAAATCTGAATTAAAGAAAGTAAATAAAATAAAATAAATAAACTCTGAGGAGTATCTTCCTTCATTGACTTTGTTCCTTGCAAGCTGTCAAGAACAAACGGTTAGAGACAAGTAAATACAAATAACTTCGGATCCGTATCCAAAACAGTGAATGTTTTGATCACGGAGGGCTCAGACTTAAATTTTGGAAAAAGATCATTTCAATCATGTCGTGGCTGCAAACGTATGGCTCGGTGGTCATTTTGATTGCCTCGCCTACTAAACGTGTTGGTCTCTCGGATGAAAAAGAAAAGATCATTATAATCACGTCGTGGCTGCGAACATATAACGTGTTGGTTATTTTAGTCGCCTCGCCTACTAAACATGTTGATCCCTCGGATGAAATAAAAAGGTTTAAGCCTCATCCTTGCCCAGAAGTTATATTCTCCGTCTTTACAACTGTAGAGGCCACAAAATCGACGGGTATTTTTCATCGGCCAGCGTAGTATCGTATTCAAATCAGCAAAATTAAATTGAAACAGTAAGCAGCAGCAGTAGGCAGTAAGCAGTAAACAGTAAAAAGAGAGCCAATTTTCGAAAAGACGCGGTGTTTAGTTTAAAACAGTAAATATCCGTTGCCCGGATGTTTAACCCAGTGAACAGAAAATAGAGAAACAAAAGAAGTAAATAAAGGCAGATGAAACAGTGAGTTAATTTTGAAAACAGACCCGAATGAACAGTGACCCGAATGAAACAGTGAATTAATTCTGAAAGACAGACCCGAAATAGTGACCAGAATCGGAATCAAAAAAATTTAGATTTTTCAGATAACCAACAACAGATAAAAAATGCCATAATCTGGAACCCGACCCGGGTCAGTGACCCGAATCAGAGATTCAAACCCGAAATCAAATATTTTCACCAATTTCAGATAACTAATCAAATAAGATACGAAATGCGATAATTCTAAAACATCCAAATCGGGACGACCCGACCAGGGGCAATGACCCGACCCGAATCAGTGACCCGAAATCAGTGAAGAACAAACAAATCTAATTTTTTCCAGCAAATTCAGATAACCAATATGCAACATGTGAAATGCAAGGATTTTGGAAATATATCCAAATCGGGTCGACCCGACCCGGGTCAGTGACCCGACCCGAATCAGTGAAGAACAACAAATCTAATTTTTTTTCATCAAATTCAGATAGCCAATATGCAAGATGTGAAATGCAAGGATTCTGGAAATATATCCAAATCGGGTCGACCCGACCCGAATCAGTGACCCGAAATCAGTGAAGAACAACAAATCTAATTTTTTTCCAGCAAATTCAGATAGCCAATATGCAAGATGTGAAATGTAAGGATTCTGAAAATATATCCAAATCGGGTCGACCCAACCCGAATCAGATATTCAACCCGAAATCAATATTTTAGCCAATTTCAGATAACCAATATACAAAAATATGAAATGCAAGAATTCTGGAAAATATTACCCAAATCGGGTAGACCCGACCCGGGTCAGTGACCCGACCCGAATCAGAAACTCAACCTGAAATCAAATCTTTTCGCCAATTTCAGATAACCAACATACAGAAATATGAAATGCAAGAATTCTGGAAATATTACCCAAACCGGGTCGACCCGACTCGAATCGACTTCGGTCGTTGACCGACCGAATCGTAACTCACCCCAAATCAAATCTTTTACGCCAATATCGGATAACCAACATACGTAAATATGAAATGCAAGAATTAAAATATTACCCAAACCGGTCGACTGAGCTTGGGTCGATGACCGACCGAATCAGATACTCGACCCGAAATCAAATCTTTTCGCCAATTTCATATAACCAACATACAGAAATATGAAATGCAAGAATTCTGGAAATATTACCCAAACCGGGTCGACCCGACCCGAATCATACCCGAATCGGAGAATAAAAAACAGTGGAGAACAAACCTTTTCGGACTTAATTCTTGAATAACAAGGAAGACAAATGTTTGAAATCAAGAACACAACCAAAATATTTTTCCAATCGGACCTCCGAAAAATCCCCCAAAAAATCCTCCCCTTTTGTAGAACAAAAAATTGGGGTATTTATAGATACTCACCCCGACGTTCACCCCCACCCATACCCCTTACAAAGTCGAATTCGAATTTCAAAATAAAGGGGGAACAAAATTTGATTTTTGGGGCGATTTCTTGGGGCGTGTGTTGCGGTGAGAGGTGATGGGGTTGGTGGTGTCAGGCGGCGGTGTCGGCGATTGGTGATGTTAGGCGTAGGGTGCGGTGACGTGGGGGGTAGGGGGTGTAGGGTGGGCGGCGATTGGGAGGGTTAGGGGTGTTAGTTTTTTTTTTGATTTTGGGTTTTTGGGTTTTTTGGTTTTGTTTTGGTTTAAAGGGAATGGGTTTGGGCTTGTGGGTCGGCGGTTGAGCCTGGGTCTTGGCGATTGGGTTTGGTGATTTGGGCTTTGGTTTAGGGGAATGAAAATGTGGTGTTGATTTATTTTGGTGAGGGAGATTAAATGGGTTGGGCAAAGGGGTTGTGGGCAGAGGGTTTGGGGGAATTAAATGGAAATGGGTTTAGGGAATAAGGGGTGTTGGGCTTTGGTAAGGGAATTTTGGGTGGGTTGATATTTGTTTAGATAGAAATTGTTTTTGGGTTGGGGAATAAATGGGTGATGGACTGGACTTGGACGAAATGAGTTTTAGTTTGGGTAGAAATTGTTTTGGGTTGGGAAAATGAAAATGGGTTATGAATTAAAAAATATAAAAGGGTTTAATATTAAAAATGTATTGAAGAAAAAATATAAATTATTTAAATAACAACATAACGGTGTGATAATAATAAAGATATAATATTTGCGAAATATTTAATGCTATAAAAATGGAAATGCGATGCAATTTTGAGAGAATAAAATAACATAGAATTTTCGGATAAAACTCATGATTATGAAAAAAATGCAAATGATATTAAAAAATGCGAATAATAATAATAAGAGAATAATATATATATATGCATGTATATATATAGATTAAAATTATTTTGAAATGTTAAAAAATATTTAAAATTACAAATAAATTGGAAAAGAAGGGACAAAATTGGGTGTCAACACCAACATCATTGCATTACTCAAAATTCTTTACGGTAGCATTTGAGTTTCCTTTGCTCAATTGTTTCATTGCTGTTTTATCTTAGGAGACAATTGTCCAGGACGTATAAAGGATACATACGGGGCAATATTGTCTTAAAGACAGAGTGCCACACTCGACTCAGCATACACAAAAACAGTTCCAGTTTCTTGTTCAACATAATTGTAATTTCAGTTTGTTATTGAATTGTAATTTCAGTTTTCTATTACTTAGCAATTACTTGTAATTTCCGTTTCCTGCACCTTTGTAACCAACAGAAGTTTGAGTTATATAGAGCATCAAAGGGTGTGAACTTTAGTAAAATGAGTTCAATGTAAGAGAAAAGAAATGCTAAGCCTTAGTGGCAGAATTATCGGGTATATATCTTAGCATAATATCCTCGAGACTATTTAATCCTTAAAATGCTATTTAGTCTATTGTTTTGATTGGATTTTCAGATTTTCTTTTAATGTTCTTGTTAACTTAATTTGTTGCTAAAGTCTAATGATACTATCAGATTTGTGTGAAATCTTATATGTTCTTATAAAAGTCATAGTCATGAACTATTTTTTTTGTTTCCACTCGGTGTTCGGTATCTGCATTGGAGCTCGACTAAATTCGGATTCGCTCTAAAAATACCCACATTTGGAGGTATAGTACTCCAATAACAAAGGTGACTTTGTACCTAGGAGGACTCAAACTCGAGACTTCTGGTTAAGGATGAAGGTGTAGGATTTTGTTGGGTTGTTGTACGCAGCGGATATTGAAAACTTATTTCAAATCCAACAAACGTAGAACTGTTTGACTATAGGGTACTTTAAAAAGTTGACTTTCTTTCATTTTGGTTATGGAAAGTGAAAGTCGTTTCGTTTAGTACTAGATCGCTTCACACCTCGCGGTACTTTTTCCCTTCAGTTCAGCCCCTTTTCATTCGGTTGCCCTCTTTCGGTCCTTCTGGAAAAGTCTGTAAACATAAGACTTGAATGGTACTTACATGTTTACAATATCTGTAATCTTTATCAACTGTGGGTGCGCACGCGAATGCCCTTTCGATTGCAAGCCCCAAGCTTCAATGTATTCCTCCTTTGGAAAGCTAGGAAATCCGGTAGAGGTTCGAGATCGTGTTTTGATTCTGAGTCTCTAAGACTTAGAATAATGATATGAAAATCAAGTGTAATGAATAATGAGGTGTAGGTCTGTATTTATAGGTGAACATTAGGTCAAACCGAATTAGGGTTTGACCTTGGGCCTGACCCAAAAATTTTCACCACATTCTTAATTAAATCCAAAATCCAATTTTGACTTAATTAAAACAATCATCATTCATTTAAATATCTCGATTCTAAATCGAATATTTAATACTCTCTCAATACATCCTTAGATCGAAAGGACAATCGACATAGTGTGACCCTATATGCCTTCTCATATCAACACTAATCAAATTAAGGTCTACGCGGAACTCCTAGACGGCGCCGCAAGACGAACTCAATATGTGAAGTACGTTTACATGAATCTCAATATGTGAAGTACATTTACATGAATCCGGTAAACTTAACCTCTATGTGGTAAGATAAAATCCTTTCATTCACGATATATTCGATCAAGCTTAGGATTTGCCAAGTATCTATCCAAATGGCTTGATCATTATATCTCATCTATATTGGTTGACAACAAGACCATATTCTAGATATGTCTATTGCGTTGGCCAACGACTTAGTCAACCCAATATCAATGAGAAGTTGAGTGTTCTCTCGAATATACATTCGAGGAATGAATTCTAATCTTGGCTCAACTACCACCTTTAATCCACATCGTAATGTACTCAATACAAGCCGTGTCTCAACCTATAAGGCATTTGAGCTTAGGACAGGATGAAAGTATATTACTATGTAGACAAGGTGTGTATTGACATCAAGTCTAAGGACTTCTATCTTCCACACGCTGATCATACTTTAGACATGTATAACAAACAGTATATCAACAGGATATACCAATACTTTCAAAGTATTCATGTGTCCACGAGTAGCCATTACTCGTAGCAGGTGAGACATACTACATCCTCTAAGGAAGTGATGCAGACCACATGTCGACTTATCACATATCATCGATATTCCATTCTTGATAATCATTAGTCGAGGCTATTTTATGAGTTATGTTATAATATTAATACCTCACATTATTAATAACAATATAACCTCTAGGAATGCATATTATAGAATATTATAAACAATCAATTAATAATTTAATAATTGCAAATGCCAAAATATTAATCTTTATTAATAATAATATGAATATTATAAAATACATTTATTTTAATACAGATTGTCTCTAAAACATAAATATACTTTCGGAAGAAGTACTTACCATAGTCATAATTACTTGTTCCTGCTATATTTGATATTTCTACATTCTAATAATATCCGCTCCTCCCGCAGCCCCACCCTACCAAACAAATACTTTTAACTTTTTTTCTACTTTGGGTGAATTAGACACAACTTATAAAATATGGATACCTAATTAGGCATCATGACCTTTTCTGTTTATAACTTTGTACTTAACTTCATCCAAATACTGCATAACTTCATCCAAATATAGTTGTTGACTGCATAATCAAATGTATTCTCCGCATTCTTGTTATGGATATCAGCAAATCCAAAAGAATATTCAAAGTCTAATATTTTAATAGGAATGATGAGTGATCATTGAAAAAGGTATGTGTTGACACAGTAAAGATTCTAGGCTGTAGTCAGCTACCCTATAATTAGTTGTTCCCAACGGCAGTCGCTTTATATTTTAACTAACCAAATTTTTTTTAAGAAAAAATGAATTCAAAATTTTGAGTTATGTAATCGGAATTTTAAAACAACCGTTTATTAGATTTTTGATAAATTATTTATATATATTTAATAAAAAAATTTAATATAAATATAAGATTTTGATAAAAAATATATTGTTTCTAGTAAACCTGTAGCCTGAACTCTATCTCCGCTTCCTAACTTCATATATTCGGATTTGCATCGGATAGAACTCATTTCTGGGAGAAACACTCTATATTTATCATATCCAAACTGACACTTCTGATTAAAGGTGGAACAGCTCCATCCACTCCATGATATTATTAATTCATTTCTGGTCCTTTAATACATTAGTTTTTTTACTAAAAGGAAACTTAAAATTTTAAATTATATATTATATTAAAATAATAAAATTAAAACGTTAATTTGATAATAACAATATTAACAAATTAAAATTTGAATGATTTAACTACTTTAAAGTTATTAGTACTAGTTGTTGTTGACTTCTGGTAAGCTATAAAAGCTGATATCAAATTAAAATATCACAAAGAGAAATAGGAGGGAAGGCAACGAATCGGATTTGGATCGAATCCTATTAGATTAGATCTAGATTCATTTTTCATATATGAATCCAGATTCGAATCCGGATCCAGATCCATCAGGTCCATAAAAATCAAATTCAAATTCGGATCCATCAAATCCATTGGATACATAGATCGGATCTGGATCTACATGTAAAAAAATTTGGCTTGAATAATATTCTCACATGTTAAAACTTTTTTGACAAAATAAAATCCAATCTGATTGAAAAAAATGATTGAGTTCATTCAATCAACCTACACAACACATGATACCATTATTCTAAAATATTGAACGAAGTTTTAGCATCACAAGAAAATCACAACAAAATAAAGACGATTGACTTCATTAGTGATGCTGAATAGGTTGTAACTTTGAGCTCATTTTTTGAGGCTTTAGTGATGCTCCACTTGTAGTTCTACTGATTGACTTCGTTAAACAACGTAAAACAATGTCAAGTCATATATCAAAAGTCCCAATTTATTTTTTGCTGATCAAACAAATGAGAGAAAGATACTTAAAACTTACGACTAGCAGATTCGAGAAAGGAAAATTTAAATAAGAGTGATAATTTTTTTTTTATAGAAATGAAAATATGGAAAACTGCAGAGAGTATATATGTAAAAGAAATGAAACTTCAAAGACAAATTACATGGCTGTGACTTGTTTCTTATCCTGGTTCAACTCTTTACCCAATACATAAATTATGAAAAAAATTAAGAAAATACTTATAAAATTATATTCTAAGTTATGGATATATTTAATAAAAAACGGATCCACGAATCGAATTTGGATCGGATACGGATCTCAAATATAAGATCCAGATCCGATCCGTCAGAAATAGATCCGGGTTCGATCCGAATCCGTCGGATCCAAATTTTAAAGATCCATATCATATAAAACGGATCTGGATCTCTAATAAAGCGTGTAATTTAAATTTTTATTATTTAGGCAAAGGAAATTCTTCTCAACTTCCCAAAAAAAAAATCTTTATTATTCAACACGACAGCTGCGGAGAAAATAAGAGAAAATATTACTCGCCCCCTCCTCCCTTCGACCCCCCTCCTCTCGCCGCTGCACACTGCGGCGATCTGTAACCGTCACCACCGTGCTCTCTCCGTAGCACAAATCTCGGTAAACTCTCTCTCCGTTTCTCTATTTATCTTCCATACACGTATTTCTATATGTATACGTATATTTCTCTCGTATATGCTTCTATTTAGCTCAGTTTTGAACTTTCATTATCCCTAGATCTGGAATTGTTAAATTTACGGGCCTAGTCAATTGATCTTTGCGTTTTTACCTCAATTAGCCGTGTTTGCTCTATGTAATAGCTTAACTTTCTGTTTGTTATGTATAATGACTTAAAATTGAATGCATTAAGTGTGTGTTAAAAGCTTTTATTTTACTGAATTTGTCTCGTATATGCTTCTATTTAGCTTAGTTTTGAAAATTCATTATCTCTAGTTCCGGAATTTGTTAAATTTACGTCCTTGTAAATTGATCTTAGCGTTTTTACCTCAAGTAGCCGTGTTTGCTTTATGTAATAGCTTAACTTTCTGTTTTGTTATGTATAATGAGTTAAAATTGAATGCAATAAGTGTGTGCTAAAAACTTTTATTTTACTGAATTCGTCTCGTATATACTTCTATTTAGCTCTGATAGAATATAAGAGTCCACCGAACAATGTAGAGAACCAGGTTCTTTAACTGTTCCCTTAAGTAAAACGGAAAGTAAATAACACAAGATATTTACGTGGAAAACTCATTGTTCAAGGGATTAAAAATCACGACCTACCGGAGTAGGATTTTCCAACTTCACTAAACTGAGCAACTTCAGATTACAACCTATTGCAACCTAGGAATTAAACTCTTAATCCCTCGCCCCTTACAATAACTCTATTATAAGCCCTTTACAATAACTTTATTGTTAACCCTTCACAATAACTCTATTGTAAAGCAACAAACCTTGACTAACTCTAGCCAAGAAATCAAAATAACAAAAGGTTGAGATATGTCCTACTATGACACTTCTTGAAAGTAGTGTAAGATTACAAGTAAAGAACAAAAAACAAAGACTTAACAAACCTAATGACTTAAGACATCTTCAGTGATTTGGATCTGGTCCTTCAGTTTGTTGTAGCTTTGTTCTTGAGAGCACCTTGACAGGTGGAGACTTGCCCTTAGGATATGAGCAATTTTCTGATTTTGCAAGAATTGGTTTTTCACTTGGAACATGTTTTTTAATATACGAGTGAGTGGAAATGACAAAACCTTAGCCTTTGGACCATGGTCAAACTGCAGCAACTCTGCTGCTGCACTGCTACACTGTGTGCTGTAAAGCTAACTTTCGTACCGACAGGGACCTGGTTCCTCATCTGGTCCCTCGTAACTGCAATAGCTAGGGAACCAGATCCCATCTGGTTCCTCTGAAGAGCGTATCTGGTCCCTCAAAAGTATATCTGGTTCTTCATACATGTTTGTCAAATCATCAAAACAATGTATAGCATAACTTATCAAGCTCTGTTTTGAAATTTCATTATCCTTAGCTCCGGAATTTACTTAAATTGTGGTCCTAGTCAATTGATCTTTGCATTTTTTTACCACAATTAGCCTTGTTTGCTATATGTGATAGCTTAACTTTCTGTTGGTTATGTATAATAAGTTGAAATTGAACACATTATGTTTGTGCTAAAAGCTTTTATTTTACTGAATTTGTCTCTTTTATTTGTGTTTATGAAGTTTAGGTGCTTACTGATTGTTACAATTACGGTCCTAATCAACTGATCTTAGCGTTTTTACCTTAATTAACTGTGTTTGCTCTATGTAATAGCTTAACTTTCTGTTGGTTATGTGTCATGAGTTAAAATTGAACGCATTAAGTGTGTGCTAAAAGCTTTTATTTTACTGAATTTGTCTCTTTTATTTGTGTTTATGAAGTTTAGGTGCTTACTAATTGGCTGTCGGTTGCCTGGATATTGAGTGTGATTTTTTGAGAATATAGTCTATGTATTGGAAAAGCTAGGGGGTGGTGGAGGTGACCAAGGTGGGTGGACTACAATGAGATTGTTAAGGTCTAGCTCAAGTTCATCAAAGGAGCAGTATAATGGAGAGAAAAATGGTGCTATGTTGTATCTTAATGTATACGATCTCACACCTGTAAACAACTATCTCTATTGGGTCGGCCTCGGAGTGTTTCATTCTGGTATAGAAGGTACTAACGCTTTTCTGTGCTCCTTTATTGTTATACATATTGTTGTTAAATCCAATTTTGAGATGGAAATTAAGCAGAGTCGTAGTGTCTGTATAATTTGATCTCAATCAATAAAGTTAGCCACTTTTACATGGTATGTAATTCTTTGTTTTATTTGAGTGTCACTCACGCGGAAATAAATCTTGTCTTAATGACGGAATAGAGATACGACGTTTCAAATCTCGAGGACATTATCAACCTAACTTGAATTGGCAAAACGATGACAAGTAATTCAAGGTTTAGAGGAGGGCGTCAGTCACGTAGAAAGTGGCCGGTCACCAGAGATATAGTGACATTGGAATGGTAGTTAGAGAGACTAGTGACGCTTGTCATCAGAAGAAAGAAGAAAACATCGAGGGGAACCCACATTGGTAGGCACTGCCTGCTGATAGTGGAAGCTATTTGAGTCTCTACCATGATTGTGGAGGCTCCGATACCATGTGTAAATAAATAGAAAACCTCTCATTGACTTGATTAAGTAAAAATTTACAAGAGGTGCTCGATATATTTAAGTCGTAGGCTATGTACAATGTGGTAGATAACCAATCCCTAAGCTAATAAAATAAGTATATGTTCTATTTTAAGTAGAGAATATTCTAAGGTATCCTACAGAAATTTATAAGATTTTATTTTTCGAGTCAAGAATCTAGACATGTATTAAGCTAGACACATAATCACTTGATAATCTAACACTTCCATCTTCTAGATATATATTGGATGATAGAATGAATACCATCGTGAAGCTTGTCATATTAAGCATAATCAGAGCCCAAGGTGTCTTCTAATTGCTTCTTCATCTATCCTATCAAAAAAATGCTTCTTTACCAATAGCATAAAGAAATCGCAAGCACAAGATGCTTTGTCAAATCATTTTCTAATTTCCAGTCACCTTAGTGTACATTTAGTCTTGACAGGATCAAGTATGTGTCAAATGCAAGCGCAAGAGGCTTTGTCAAATCATTTTCTAGTTTCCTGTCACCTTAGTGTACATTTAGTCTGGACAGGATCATGTGTTAGTTAAACCAGAGTTATATTACGAAAATGATATCTCTAAAGAACAAAGAAATTGATGTAAGAATTCTAGGGGAGGGGAAAAAAGGTGGAGAAGTGGAATTACGGCCTTTGTCTAGATGAGTTACATTAAGCTCTCCCCCCAATCTGCCTGCAATTAAAAAAAGGGCAGCCCTATAATTTGATAGGATTATTGATTAGCCACTAAGATTGCAATTTAATGCCTGAAATCGTGTTTTATATGCAAAATAAATGACTGCTTAGGGTTCTGAATTCTTCTGATTAAGCTCGCCCCATGTGATGTTATGTTGTTCTGAGAGTTGGGGGCTTGTGGTGAGATCGAGAACCTTGGCATGTAAACCATTCATGATTCTTTCTCTTTCTCAAACCTGTCCGGTCTGTTCTACTTATGAAGAACAGCAGGATGTATGAGTAAGAGTCCTTAGCTTATTCGTCTGGTTTAATCATTAGGGTTTTATGAATAGTTCTCTTGCTTTCCTTCTCTGTGGTGCTTCCTGTTCTTTTTTTCCCCGGTGTACTTCCTGTTTCCTGTGAGTATCTCTTGAATTTGCTCCTCCCTAGATGGCTTCCATCAACCTACCACGTGCAGTGATATTCTGGCATGAACACTCTTCTATATCGATTCCTGGAATGGATGCTGCAGTTAACTGTTATAATCTGTAAACCTTTTGAAGAAGCTGTGTGTTTGATTGTTAAGATTCTTCTTGGTTTTAGTATAACTTGTTCCTTTCTTTTGTTGTTGTTCTTGCTTCTATGCAGTACATGGTCTAGAGTACGGGTATGGAGCCCATGACTACCCAACTAGTGGGGTTTTTGAGGTGGAGCCACGTAGTTGTCCGGGTTTTATTTTTAGACGGTCTGTACTCCTGGGCAGCACAGACATGTCTCGTTCAGAAGTTCGGTCATTTATGGAACACATTTCAGAAAAATATAATGGGGACAGTTATCATTTGATTGCCAAAAACTGCAACCATTTTGCCGATGAAGTCTGTTTCCGTCTCACGGGAAAGCCAATTCCTGGATGGATTAATCGACTGGCCCGAGTAGGTGAGAGTGATGATGTTTTGTCTTAATTGTGGGGCAACTTTCAAGTGTGAACCAGTGTCCATCTCCATCTATTTAACCTTGGTCCTATCTGCATTACTTTATAATATGGTTTTAAGTTGTGGCAACAAACAAATAGCTGTATAAATCCTGCAGCATGTTTTCTGGGCTATTCTTGCTAAATTTCTAGCTTGTTTCACACTGTTATCTTTGAAGTTTCAGGTTCATTCTGCAATTGCATTTTACCAGAAAGTATTCAGGTTACAAGAATCAGACATCTTCCTGATCATCAAGCCTTTTCAGGTTGGTGTTGACCTATCGCTCTTCACTCTTTGTTTTCCAATGGGTGGTAAACTATTGTGGTATTACAGCGGACAATACTAAAGCACCCACATACTTTGATTATTGTAACATGAACTTTAGGGAATACAACAACATACCCAGTGTAATCCCACAAGTGGGGTTTGGGGAGGGTAGGATGTACGCAGACCTTACCCCTACCTTTGTTGGGTAGAGAGGTTGTTTCCGATAGACCCTCGGCTCAAAAGAAGTATAGTCAAAGCATGATAGAATAGAAAATAACGACAACAAAATAGCAAGATGAACACAACAAATGAAGCAGTCGGTAGTAGTAAGAATCAAAGACTAAGATAGTATGCAAATACTACTAAATAAGGAGAAGATGGGAAGAGGAGACTAGCCCCCAGCCTCTCCCACATAAAAGTACGACAACACTCGGCTACCTATTACCCTTCTACCTTAATCCTCGACCTCCATACCTTTCTATCTAGGAACATGTCCTATCTATTCACCTCCCCCAGTTCTATGAACTTTCGGAAATAAAGAGTAGATTAGGGCTCGTTCTATGAACTTTCAGGAATAAAGAGTAGATTAGGGCTTGTCTGATGTTCCGCATGTAAGAAAATAATCCCGGCGTGAAAATCTAGATTACTAATACTCCCTCCATCCCATTTTATGTGAGGTGTTTGACTGGGTCGGAGTTTAAGAAATTAAAGAAGGCTCTCGACATGTAAGCCAAATATATGCAAGGTACCAAGGTTATCCTTTTAAATTAGTGGTGGTGAGAGCTTCACATGTCTTTTTATTAAACGAATGGTGGTGAGGGTCCCAACAAGTATGCCATTAAGGGTAAAAAGAGAATGGTAAAAGAGAAAGATATCATTCTTCTTGGGACAGACTAAATGGAAAAGTGTCATATAAAGTGTGACAGAGGAGTACAATGTTTAGTTTCTGGCATAAGACTTTGTATTACTAGAACAACTATTGGTAACAGAGCTGGTAAAATCGGCAGATATAAGTCTGAAAATGTTCCCCAACACTTAAAAGTTGTATATCTATTGCTTCAAATTTTTTATATTGATTTATCTATAGTTATTTTGGACTGATTGAAGTTCCATTTTGATGGTAGTCACATGTGAGATGACACATATTTGATGTAATATATGAGAATACATGTAGCTATGTTTGTTGAGTATATATGTACATAAAAATGTAGCTTATTGAGTTAAGAAAGCAATTCTGTTGGACTACCCTTTGAATGCTCATCACTTGGTAGAAAGGCTCATGATTACACATAACTGGTTAGCAAATGGTTCCAACTAATTTAGATGAGTGGATGTGGCTAAAGAAACATCGCTCCGAGATTAAGAAAAAAATAGAGAGGAGAACTTCTATGGCTAAATTGCTTTGAATTGCTTTCCTTTTCTTTATTTGAGCCGGGGGTCTATCAGAAATAGCATCTCTACCTCCACAAAGGTAGGGAGGGGTAAGGTCTGTGTAGACACTACTCTCCCCAGACCCCACTTGTGGATTACACTAAGTTTGTCGTCGTCGTTGAGATCTACAGCTGTGAATACCATAATTTTTCCACACTGTGGGTTACTCCATATTTTAATCTCGTCAATCTCAATTCTCTAGAGTTTTATGTATGTCATGTCAACTTAAAGGAATTATTTATAGGTTGTAATAGTATCATGAGGTTTTGTTCTTTTTTTTGGGTGATTTCTCTGCTTTGGTATCTCTGTGAATGAGGGACTTCTCTAATATGTCTGATCCCAAAAGTTGAGCCAATTAGGTTGAAGTCAACCTCAGTTGGACATAGTGTGCAAAATGCTAAAAAAGGACGAGGACTGCACAATCACATCAACTGAGTAACAGTACTCAGATGAGTAATAATTTCTCATTTTTCTGAGGTGCTAATTTTTGTTGTTTTTGTTTTCTGCGCGACCTTTGACCAACAACAACATACCTAGTGAGATCCCACAATGTGAGGTCTGGGGTGGGTAGAGTGTACGCAGACCTTACCCTTTACCTTGGTAGATAGAGAGGTTTCCGAAAGACCCCTGACTCAAGAGAAAGCATAAGCAAAAGAAACGGTTAGACACGGGCAAGAAATTTAAAGCAGTATGAAAATGAAAGTAAAGAAAGTGAATAAGCCATGATAAAACATTCTGAAAAAAAAGCAGCAACTACCACATATAAATAAGATAATCGAAGTACACGAAACAATCGATAGCAACAGAAATCAAAGGACGAGAAACTATAAAAAATACTGCGCCTACTAGTATGATAGGCTAAGCGGGACTACCTACTAACTTCTACCCTAATCTGGGTTCTCCATGACCTCCTATCTAAGGTCATGTCCTCGGTAAGCTGGAACTGCGTCATGCCCTGTCTAATCACCTCTCTCCAATACTTCTTCGGCCTACCTCTACCTCTTCTAAAATCGTCCATAGCCAACCTCTCACACCTCCGCACTGGAGCATTTATGTCTTTCTTCACATGCCCAAACCATCTCAACTTCGCTTCCCGCATCTTGTCCTCCACCGGAGCTACTCCCACCTTATCCCGTATATCTTCATTCCTAATCCTATCTCTCCTAGTGTGCCACGCATACATTGCAGCATTCTCATTTTCTCAACTTTCATCTTTTGAACATGGGAGTTAACACTCCGCCCCATCCAACCTGTACCAATATGATGTGTGACGTCATCATCAATCTCTCTATTTTCTTGTATAATAGACCCAAGATGCTTGAAACTACCTTTCTTCTGGATGACCTGGGTACTAAGCCTCATCTCCACGCCAGCCTCATGTGGTACGTCACTGAACTTGCACTCCAAGTACTTTGTCTTGGTCCTACTCAACTTGAACCTTTTAGACTCCAGAGTTTGTCTTCAGCTTATCATTAACTTCGTTGCGAGTCTCGTCAATCAGGATTATGTCATCCGCGAATAACATACACCGCACCTCACCTTGAAGTTGTCACATCAAACCATCCATCACGGGGGCAAATAAAAACAGGTTAAGAGCCGATCCCTGGTACAACCCCATCACAACGGGGAAATGCTCTCAGTCTCCTCCCACTGTGCGACCTTTGACCAAATAGAATAATTAAACTACTCTATTAGTGGTGCTTCCTAATAGGTTGATGAAATGAACACAGAAAAAAGTGGAAGAAAGGAAAAGGTTACTGAAATGAACTTTTGAATTCTTATACAGTTCACTGGATCATGCATTCTATATCTTACCAAGTGCCCTATCATATGAGTGTGCATTAAGAAAATTGATGCTTGATTCAATCCCAAAATTTAGGTGAAGTAGTGGGGATTGTCCAAGACCAATTAAGGAAATTATAGCCTATATAGTTAGTTAACCATCTTGAGTCGAGGGTTTTTCGGAAACAACCGATCTACCCTTACCGGACCCCACGTTGTGGGATTTCACTGGGTATGTTGTTGTATACAGTTAGTTAACCAATGTGGGGGCTAGACATCTGGAGTATGCAATAACGTAACATGGGTGTCCCAAACATTGAATAGCCCAACATCAGGGATGAATCTGCCTCTGCCTCTGCCTCTGCCTCTGATATCATGTCAAGAATATGGAGCATATCCTTACTGAACCTTGAAAACTACGATCAAGTATGAAGATTGTCCAAAAGTGTAAAGGAAAGTACAACCTATACACTTAACCGATGTTACTTGAGATTCTAACATAATGACCTACCTGAAAACTAGGTTATATTGCTTACGATTGGATATGTTATTCTGGCATGCAAATCTCATTCTCAAAAAAATTAGTGCATTTTTGTGTCTGCATGGATGCATGTAGCTGCACATATGAAAGTACCTTAGTCTAATCTCTAGTAGATGTACAATAACCTTAAGGATGAAGAAATGATCTTACATGCTATGTTACTGTAGGCTTTTTTATTCTTGACTAACCAAAATGCGTTGCCATTGTAGAAGATGGGACAGATTCTGGTGGGTCATCTGTATCGGCAGATAGCGAGGAGGAAGACTCTGATCATCAGTTGTTAACTGTACAAAATAGTGATATGGCATTTCTGAATGAAAAACCAGTGAGACTAGCAAAAGAGCTTCTTGTTTGATTGGAACTTCTTTCTTCTCTTTTTTTATTTATTATCTAAGAAAACCTTTTCCCCCTTACCTCCAATTCATTTGATCTCCTGTTTGGTGTATTGTTTGTATTTGTGTGTGTTTGTGTGTGTGTGTGTGTTCTCAAGTGTATCTAGATAACCTGTCCTTTAAGCACATTATTGTATTGTTCAAATATTCATTGAGCTGTATTTAGGTAGTGATTTATATATAACAGTCAACTTCTAGTGTTACTAGGATTCAATGGAATTTCTTTTTGCAGACTCATTTCCCCATTGTGTTTAGCTTGACATGGACGTTCCTGTATAATTGATTCGAAACTCCGAAATGCAATGTCGACAATTAAAGAAAGTAGTTTTCCAGATGTATCAACTTCTTTCTCGTTGAGATTGTACCTTGTGTTTACAATAGGAGAATGAACAACCAGTTTTGAGTATTCATTGGAACTAAATGTCAGAGACGAGTGAAGAGAAGATAAATGACAGTTATATTTCCTATCCATCTTGTTTTGGAGTGGCAAGTCTAATTTGGAAACCTAGCATACCTCTCGCTCCTGCTTACCGCTACTTTTTTTAACTTGAGATATTTGTCCAACCTACCCAATACAATTCTTGACCAAGGAAACACACACTGCCTTAAGCAATCCCTTAGTTTTGCAACTCGAATAAATGTTAGATGAGGTATTAAGATCTCTGAATTGTCAAGGTAATTGTGTCAAATGACCTACAAAAGGATGACCTTAATCCACCAATCATGCTCCAACAAGGAGAAACCCATTTTGGATTATTTGACGAAGGTACCTAGAAAATTCAGCAATGCAAATACCTTTTACTCAATCTACCATCCAAAGAAGAAAAGTCTCCAAAACAGCCATAGATGAATGCATTGACTGACTATCTGTGGGAAAAATGTTAAAGACTTAGAAGTCACCCATTTGCTATAAACCCTCTTCCTCCGGTAAGAGCTATCTAACCTCTATTGTCTTGCTATAACCTAGTCACTCTGTATAAGCTATAATGTCCATGCTTACGGAGTTTAATTTCTATACACTGACAATAAATAAGAATTTTACATTATCATGTCACCTAAAATGTATCAACAAATAATTATTCATAATAAGAGAGTTGTAACTTGGAAATTAACTTGCTATGACAGATAAAATTACACTGATAATACAAATATTATTTATACTGTCAGCAAAATACAAATTAGCTGAAAGGTCACTTTGATACTTTGCCCATCTAGCACTTCAAGTCTCCGGTCCACAATCTTTACCCCCTTCTCCACTCCTCACATCCCCTTTCTCTCTTATTCCAATTATATACAGCTGACCCAAAAAATTCTTCTTATAATTGAAGTTAAGAATCAACTAAATCCTATTCATTTGGTTGTTTGTTTCCTCTGAAATACATGGATACTCTGATACTCATTTCCTTGTTCATTATTATTCTACATGTAAAGGCACGTGCAAATACAAACACAAATACTTTCTCACCAATTAACTGTGCAAATATCTCTGAACTCAACATTCAATTCCCTTTCAAACTTCATGAATTTCAGCTACACTGTAAGCAAAACAGAACCATTCTCAATTTCCTATCTTATGGTGATTTAGTCACCAAATCCATTTCATATGATCTCAAAAAACTCGAACTAATCGACCCGAAAAACTGTGTCCACGAAGTTTTCTTGAATCTAAATCTTTCTAACACCCCATTCAGTTATTACTATATCTTGAAAGAGTATAAGTATCTGAATTGTTCTGCTGAACTTTCATCTTCTTTTTTGCAAGTCCCATGCTTAAGTGGCATTGGACATCATGTTTATGTTGTGGAAACAACATTTGCTGTGCCAGATTTTTGTAACCATGTCAAGACTGTAGGAATCCCATTTTCATATAATCCTTTCTTGTCTGATAACACGTTTGGCCTTGGATTAACATGGCACTTGGAAAATTCTCAAGAAGACAGTGTAGCAACAAAGTTTGCAACTTCAGTGCAACAAGAAGCAGGGCTGTTTAAAGGACTCAATGAGATAGCAGACGATAAAGGTACGTGATTTATCACAAAAATAAAGTGACTTTTCAGTTACAAAACAAAGAACTAGTTGGGGCTAGGGGATCCATTGTATAAAATCTTTCTATTGGTTATTTAGTTTACACTGTGACGGAGCCATATGGGTTCGCGAATCTAGTCGAACTTCCTTAATAATATTAAATGAATTCCTTAAATGAAAATTCTGACTCCGTCATTGGATTGACTGATGACCTACCACAGCCTTTCTCCTTATTAAAGAAATGAACTTTGAGCCTAATTTAACCTCAAAAGCTAGCTCACAAGACGAAAATTATCCAGGACCATATAAAGAGACCAAGCACCTTAATAATCCCACAGATGTGGGACTCCAACACTACTTTATCAGCCGGACTTGAGTATATTTTGTGTCTGGAGTTTTATTGACCATTTTTATCAAGTCCTGTAATTTAACAATGTTGTTGACGAGACTCTTCTTCTTTCTTATTTGCAGCCTTGAGGTGTATTATCCTGTTCATGTTTGTAGTGGTGATGCTGTTAAACATACACAAGTTATCTCATTCTAAGAGACTGGAAGTAGAGAAGAAGAAACAGAATCAGAAGGAACCTCAAGCGGATGCCATTCTAGAGAACTATGAAGCTTTGAACAAAATTGTGATCAAATTG
This sequence comes from Anisodus acutangulus, assembly GCA_029783415.1. Classification (NCBI taxonomy): domain Eukaryota; kingdom Viridiplantae; phylum Streptophyta; class Magnoliopsida; order Solanales; family Solanaceae; genus Anisodus; species Anisodus acutangulus. The sequence goes on from CM056496.1 coordinate 29,607,223, forward strand.
TGATAAAAGAAAATGTTCAGAATCAAAATATATACTATGTCCCAAATGTATGTGGAAACTTTTGGTGGGCTATTGAATGTCTCTTATTTTAGGATTAGATCCCATAGTTGTTGGAGAAATTTTAAGCCTTGGTGACTCTTTATACTATGATGTTCATGCAAACGAGTAATGATTTTGATCGATGTGTTATGTGGGGTCATATATTTCTTTATCATTTACCAGAAATGTGGCACAATAGCTTTGATATCACTCACATTCTTGTAGCACCATTCGTTTGTCTGAACTTGGAACCTAAAAGAGTCAAAATCCATATTCTCTCTTTTTAATTTTTGGAGGGTTCCGAATTCGAAGGGAGCTTGGAGCAATGTTAAAGTTGTTTTCATGTGACCTATAAGTTACAGGATTGAGTAGTGGAATCAATCATGTATGCTTATGACAATGTAGATGCTTATATTACATTCTATTGAAGTGCAAGCCATCCTCGAACCTTGAATAAATTTGGGATGCTTTAATTTGTGCACGGATTACCTTTCAGGATTCCGAATTTTGAATATTTATTTTGTTTAATTCGGAACAAAATATTTGAGAATGTTTTTTGGGAAAATGACAAATAGGAGACAATGGACGATATGGAAGAAAAATAGTGGACAATAATACATTTTTGGACCCAAAAAATATTTAAAAAGCAGTAGGGGTTTTTTCTTTTGACGAGATGGATTTGATCCAATGACAAATCATTTTCATTTCTCATATATAGTCAGGAGTTTTAAGTCACATTAGTAAGTGGAAAAAATGACTACGATTGGTTTCGGCTGATGTAGAGGGAGAAGAAGGGCCACGTTACCAAAATAATTCTCGTATAAATTAATCTTTTAATACTAACTATTTGCTTAAATGCATAAACAAATAATTTCATATTTCTAAAATAATATTTAATTGACCGAAAGAAATGTTGATTGACGGTATATTTTATACAAGACTAAAGGTGCAATAAAATTACTTTACTTTACTACTATATACTATATAGAAGCATCAGTAGCAGCAACTCGGATCGACATGGCTGCTTTGTTTAATTTTATATGGTATTTTAGTCATTTCTTTAGATGAAGCCTGGTAGCTTAGTTCTTTCCATTATACAAGGCCAATAGGCTCTTTCATTTAAACATTATTTTTGTTTCAATATTGGAATATATACTCCCTTTGTCTCAATTTTATGTGGTATCTTTTGAATTTTAAAAGTTTGATAGTAAATTTGAATATAATTTTTTTAAGTTTTTTGAAATAAAATTTACATATTTTGGATACTATGTAAAAAGTATTATAAGTCACAATATTTGATAATTCAAATATATGAAAGGTGTTTTGACTAACATTGTAATATGTATTTTTCACTATATTAATATGAGAAGAATTGCAATTTATAATAATTTTCAAATATATAACTTTTAATCTTAAATACTAAATTAATGATATTAATCTAATCCAATTTAGTTCTGATAAATAGTCAAATAACTCTCGGAGAAGTGAAACATGACAAATATTTTGAAACAGATGGAGTAGAGACAACAACATATCCAGTGAAAATTCCACAACGTGGGGTCTGAGGAGAGTAGAGTGTACGCAGACCTTACCTCTACGGCTCTACCTTGGTAGGTAGAACGACTGTTTTCGAGAGACACTCGGCTCGAGATAAAGCACAAGCAAAATAATAGAAACGGTAGAGAATTACCACCATATTTGAATTATATGACTACTTTTCTGAAACTGTATCAATTTTTCTTTTAAAAAAATCTTTGATTTAATTATATTAATTTATAGTTAAATTGCTACTTTTAATTTGTGATAGATGAATTCCCTAACAGTATAGAAGATAACTCTTATAGTTTTTTTTAATTATAAAACTGACTTATGACAATATCTAGTCTAGTAATAAAAAATTCATATACTCCTACTCTTTACGCATAACCGCCAAATGACCCGTAAATGGCAATGCAGTACATAATCCAAAGAGGCCAAGTGACAATTCTCGAAACTTGAAAGGGTCAAAGTGTCAATTACCCTTAAAAATTTTCATTTCCGGTCAGATAAAAATATCCTTGTAAAACTATATAGTATAACCCAACCTAATTCAGCCTCTTGCCGCCACCAAGCTCCGCCGCCTGCGACTCTCCTTCCTCCGCCGTACTCAACCTTTGACAGCTTGCTGTATCTCAATAGGTATCTCTTGCAAATAACTATATGTTATCATTCTACTTTTACTTTTTTGGATATATTTAAGTGTATATACTTTTACCTGTCCCAATTTATATGCTTTTTAGTCGGTACTAAAAATAATGACACATTTCTTCGCAACAATTTAACTTTTAACGCTAACAACATGTTTTATAACCACACAAATATATTTGGTTTGTTTTAAACCACAAAGATTCAAATGTCATCCTTTTATTTCTTAAACTCCATGTACAGTTAAACTAATCACATAAATAAATTGGGACGGAGGGAGTATAATTTTTAACACTCGCATTAACGAAGTGGCAATTGGTACACTGGTTGAAAGGTGGCTTTAGAAAGCTTTCAATCATGATGGGCACTGGTTGTTCTAATGAATTTATTTATCAAAATAAAAAAAATTGTTTTAGTTAAGAGTTTGTCTCCAGTTTTAGATATTATATTAGATTTTACCCAAATTAAATAAATAAGAGACTTCTGCTCTAGTTGTATTTGATTTTCTTAAAAAATTGTTAGTAACGTGGAATTAGTCGAGGTGCGCACAAGTTGGTTCAGACACCACGGTTATTAAAAAAATTGTGAAAATAATGTAACTATTAATGGTCGAAAAGTTAATTTGATTGATATCACAACAACAACAACAACATACCCATTGTAATTTCACAAGTAGAGTTTGGGGAGGGTAGGATGTACGCAAACCTTACCTCTACCTTTGTTGTGTTGAAATATCACAAAAAAAAATTAAAAATATGAATTATTCAATGTTAGAATTCTTTAAAGTTGAGAAAGTTGTAGTTAATGGAATGGCGTCGAACATTTTGAGATGTCTTGAGATTTTCTTATAAATTGGACTGATTAAAAAAAGTTTCTTATAAATTGGAATGCATGGGTACTACTTGATATAACTGTATTCTTTTTACTTTCGTGTTTCTGGCTAACATTTGGACTTCATGGATCCTTAGACATCTATATAAATAACACAGTAAAATGATTTCCATTACATTTCTTAAATCGATAATTTTATTCATCAGTAAACCTTTATTTTATCTTTTAAGATGTATGCTGAGTGTCTTCAAATGTTGGTGATGATTGAATTGTTCAGGCTGTTGTTGTTGATAGTCGGAGTTTACTGCTTCCTTTTCTTTAAATCGTCATTTTGGCTATTTATTGCAAGTCACTCCTATAGCAGTATGGTGAGTGAATTATTAAGTGAGGAACAAAAGTAAAAAGTATAAAAAATCAATGTCAGCTACTTTCTACTTTAATTTCGCATGTATAAACAGAGGAATTGAATCATGCAACAAATTAGGATATAGGGATCAATGTGTACAAATCCAACTCAAACTTGATGGCATATGTAGATGCAATTAGGATAGTTGATGTTACATTGGAAGTGAATTTAAATACTATACATTATTTCGTATTTGAATCAATTTAAATTAAAAATCTTGTAGTAATCAGCTCTTTTATAGTGTTAACAGATTTTAGGATATTTCAGTCATTTTAACAGGAAAAAGTACTTACTAGCACTTGTTTGCCAAACACATCAATAACTTTTTTTCAGCTTCAACACTTCTATCCAAACGTGTTACTGTCAGCTCCAACACTAGAAAAGTACTTTTCAGCACTTGGTGCTTAAAAGCTACTTAAATTCAGCTAATCCAGACGGGCTCTATGATGTTTCTTTATAATGTTTGGATTGCTGTGATGTTATTAATGGTTGTTGTATCATGATATTTTTATACTTATGTTGGTATTGTTTGACGCTTGCATGAATTTTCTTACACTTTATTGCCATGTTTTAAAATGTTACAACTTCTATTAATTTTCACAATTGTTGTAAATAATGCTTAATATTGTCTGTGTGAAAAATATGGCTGGTCCAACCCGAAAGGAGGGTTGTGATAGATTGGTAGCCATTGTAAAATAGTCAAATTATGATGTTTCTTTTTAATTGAATGAAAAGAGTTGGATCGACCCGCGATCCGAACGAGTTTGAGATTTATGTTTATTTCATTAATTTATGAGGGGGGTATGGAGGACACAGATTAGAGTAGAATGGTAGTAGGTAGTCCAGCGTAGTCGTACTTATGCTTACAAACTAGTAGTTGTAGTGTTATTATTGTAGGCCCCGCTTAGCCTATCATACTAGTAGGCGCAATATTGCTTTATAGTCCCCCGTCGTTTGATTTCTGCTGCTATGTGTTCTCTAGTGTACTCTGTTTATCTTATTTACTTGCGTTAGTTACTGTTTTTTTTTTCCAGAATGTGCTATCATGGCTTATTCGCTTTTGATACCAGCATTTTCATATTGCTTTGAATTTCTTGTTCGGGTGTGACCGTTTCTCTTGTTTTGCTTGTGCTTTGTCTTGAGCCGAGGGTCTCTCGAAAACAGACGCTCTACCTATCAAGGTAGAGGTAAGGTTTGCGAACACTCTACCCTCCTCAGACCCGACATTGTGGGATTTCACTAGGTATGTTGCTGTTGTATTAAAATAAAAATCCATGGGCTTATCCCCCCCTCCTGTTAGGTAAAACACTTGTATCATGCCCCCACCTTTTAATACACTAAATGCCATAAGGAAGGGTATTCAAAGCTGATTAGTAAACGTTTGCAATCCAGTGTAATCCATTTTACATACCCTTATCATTTTTCCTCTATTATTACAGATGGCTAGATGGGATCAAATTCTTTCCCTTCCTGTTCAGAGCCCCCCAACTTTGGAATTTTCTTCTGCTGAACTTGTTTGGTCTAAGGTAGAAGGCTATCGCGATAACATAGACAGAGTTGCTCTCATTCCATTTGCTAGAGTAGATGACTTTGTTAGGGGTGAATCTGCTAGTAAAGAATGTCCAACAAGATTCCATGTTGAAGCTCGGAGACGTCGACCTGCGGAGACGACTTACAAGCCTAAAGTTGATGGCATCCTTGAATATATTCTGTAAGCTGTACTTTTATCTCTTTAGCTTGTTTCAATTCCTAGTATCTGCCACAATGTATTTTTATTGAAATAACCTTATGATTCTTTAGGTATTGGTGCTCCTTTGGTCCTGATGACCATAGAAAGGGAGGAATCGTCCGACCTAGTAGAACCACATATGTTCCTAAGAAAAAACCCGCTGGGCGACCTAATACAAAGAGGGGGTGCACCTGCCACTTTATTGTTAAACGCTTAATTGCTGAACCATCTGTAGCACTTATCATCTATAACCAAGATAAGCACGTGGACAAGAAAGGATTACCATGCCATGGCCCACAGGACAAAAAGTCTGCTGGAACAAGCGCCATGTATGCGCCGTACATCTCAGAGGATCTTCGTCTCCGAGTTTTGTCCCTGCTCTATGTTGGAGTGTCTGTGGAAACAATCATGCAGAGACACAATGAATCAGTGGAGAGACAAGGAGGCCCGTGCAACCGAGATGACCTTTTAACTCACAGGTATGTTCGGAGACAAGAGAGGAGCATACGGCGCTCTACATATGAACTTGATGCAGATGATGCAGTCAGCATTAGTATGTGGGTTGAAAGTCACCAGAATCAAGTGTTCTTTTATGAGAACTTCTCGGATTCAGACCCTTTTGTGTTGGGCATTCAAACAGAATGGCAGTTGCAACAACTGATCCGGTTTGGAAATCATGGCCTTCTGGCCTCTGATTCAAAGTTCGGAACAAATAAATTAAAGGTATTTTAGCTTATATTGTTACCAAATTTCTAGAAAGACCGAATACTTGAAATCTTACTTTGTCTTGTATGCAAATTCATCCAGCATCCTATTCACAGTCTTGTTGTGTTCAACTCAGACAACAAGGCTATACCGGTGGCATGGATAATAGCACCTAGATGTGCAAGTGGAGATACACTTAGATGGATGAGGGCCCTATATAGCAGAGTTCATATGAAAGATCCTAACTGGAAATTGGCTGGATTCACTGTGGATGATCCTTCAGCTGACGTCCTTGCAATCAGGTTGCTTATAATCTTTTGTCCTGCATTCATTTGGATTGAGTGATAATGTAACCCAATACAAATCCATGACCATGGTTGTTTTCCTTTTTATATTTCCTGATGGACGTGGGGGTTCTCTTTAGCATGGCAAAGTAAAGTTACACTAGTTCCATCTATCTTTTGGGTTCAGGGTGAGGCTTTTACTTTAATAGTCTTGGTCCGGGTAACTTATCATGTTAGACTTGTGGTTTGGGGATATTAGCAGATGAGTGTGTAAAATGGCTGGCAATTTCAATGTTGTACCGTTGGATTGGTCTGAATAATTTGAACTAACGAAGAACAGAATAAGCCAGCATCTGATACACGATTAGCCATAATATTTCTTATTGACATAAGTGAATTAAAAAGTCTGTCAGCATTTTATCTGGTCCCAGCTTCTACATCTAGTGGTCGAGCTCATCCACCAAAGGTCACATAGTAGCAAATTTAAAATGAATGGTGGAACTTAAGGCATACTTTGCTCATTCAGTATGTGGAAGGTTTATCTGAATGTTAGGCATGGCACTTAGTTTTTCTTTTTGTGTTTTCTCAGTCACTCATGCTTTGTGGTTCTGCAGATTATATATTTCGCGCAGCTTAAAATTGCGCCTCCTAGTCATTTACTTCTTCATCTTCGTGTTTTTTTTCTTGCATGAATGGTGTGTTATATCTTTGTTTGTTTATCACTCAGGGAAGTGTTTCAGTGCTCTGTATTGATATGCTTTTGGCGGGTTCGTCATGCATGGCATAAGAACTTGATTAAGAATTGCTCAGAACTGGAGACCTGTGCTGCAATTGCAAAGAGGCTAGGCCAGGCAGTGCATCGCATCTGCAAAGGGGATGGAACTGCTGATTTGTTTGAAGAGTTTATGGAAGATTTTGTGGATGCTGCAGACTTTTTGGACTATTTTAAGGCCACATGGTACCCGAGACTAGGTTAGGCGTACTATTCAGTAAAATAGTCTGTAGGTACCAATAGATTTGTTATTGGAGTTAGATTGACGTACCTCTGAAACAGGTCTTTTGCTATAACTCATTTGACACACTGATAATCTGATTCAGATCCAGGGCTAGCATGAATTTAAACTAACACTCCTTTTGTCCACATTGTGCAGCAGTTGGTTTGAGACATCCCATATGTCACACATCTTATAAAAAAAAGATGTTTCACGCACCTCTGTGGCAAACAATAGTCTTTTTGCATTCAGGGCTTAGCTCAATCAGCAAAGGTTGAGGGACTTGTGACTTAGTTCACAGGTTCGCACCCTGCTCCAAGTGAACTAAGTTTGGTATTTAAGCGGAGAAGCATAGGGGAGGGGGGGGGGTCATTATTCCCGAGTTTCGAAGGTTGCGGTGGTCCTAAGGGTGGCCAGAGGGATTCTCGGTATTAATAAAATAATAATCTTTCAGAAGTTGTCACTATTTGAATTTCAGATCCTATGATTTTACTCCATCATGATGTTTTACCATGAGAGATACTTTATGCATATGCTCCAATAACTAGTTGAATATTTTCTTCGATCACTACCTATCATTGTTTAAATATCTTGTAGCATTAATATTATCTGCGAGTGAAAATGATTTTTCGTCTGATTAATAAAATTGTAACATACAAAATGGGATAGATAGACTTCCTGGAAAGAAGAAAGTAGATACACAGTTCTCTTTATGTTCCACATGTAGTGGATATTTGCATAAAGTAAATATATTATTATTATAAAGAAAAGCACCAAGGAGGTTTGAAGTACAAAAGTACGTACAATAACAGTCTCAAGTCTGAATAGAGGTCCAAAAACTCTTATCAAATTTTCAATAACAAATGATCTCTTAGTTTACACCACATAGCTAACAGTTGTTAAGCATTTAATTTAAATTATTATTGATTGAGGAACTCCTATAGTGGATATACATGCAATCTTTCATGTTTGAGTGTCCTCACTTACAAAAGGACGTGCTAGCTTAGTATTATTCTACTAAAACACATTATTCTTCCAGAATGCTTGAAATTATCTTATACTCCCCTTTATAAATTAGTTGGTTCCTCTGGTTTTTGTCGCTGACAGATTGTCTACTCAGGGCTCTGGACTAGTGCTCTGAGAACTCTTCCTCTTGCCAGCCAGGAGACATGCTCGGCGATGGAGTACTATCACAACCAATTGAAGCTTAGGTTATTGAATGAGAAGGAAGATAGTGTATATCAACGTGCTGATTGGCTTGTAGATAAGCTAGGTACTACAGTGCATTCTTACTTCTGGCTTGATGAGTACTCGGGGAAGGATGGTTTTGCACGATACTGGAAGGATGAATGGATGAGTGGCTTAACAGCTTGGCAGAGATCTTTGCAGATTCCAGATTCTGATGTCTTAGTTGAGGGTGAATATTCAAAAGTTGTTGATCAGGAAGATCGACATCAAGTGCATGTTGTTCGAAATCCAGCTTCCGAGTATGCAGTTTGTGATTGTAATTGGGCGAAAATGGGAAACTTATGCGAGCATATTCTCAAAAGCATTAAATATCTACGTGACAAAGGGTCTATTACTCCATCCGTCAGTATGTTCCAATATATGCAGGCTCTGGTTGATATGTTACACTGCCCACCTCATGATTCTTTGATTCGTGACCATGCACTTTCCCTAGCTGTCTGGGTGCAGATGCAGTTGAAAGCTCAACTTGGTCCTGGGAATGGCCAGTCGAAGCGACAAGCTCTTCAGCTGGCTGCCACGCCTGGAGTGGTGAATGCGAGCAATAAAACAGACACATTGCCCTATGTGGTAGATGATCTGACTGAGGTCCAGCATTCAGTTTCTACCACAGATAATTTGAGTGGTGGCCAGATTAATCGAGTAGCTACTGAAAACGGCACTTGTGCAGATATAGGACATGCTGTGGAAATTCCTTCTGTTGAGATGCAAACCAGCCCATTATCCATATCCACTTGTGCGACTCAATTGTTTTCTCTTGATGGGGTCACATCGGCTGGTGTGTTTGCTGAGAATGGAGGTGTCATGATTGGTGAGGAGATGGATACGATGACGAATCTTCCTTCTCCAGACACATCATTTGCAAATTTAAACGGTTTTGAAGATGATATCTTGAACAAAGCTGATTGTGCAACAATGGTGGATGAGCAACCACAGCCTCTGTGTGTAGCCCCAGTTGAGAAGTCTCTAGATCAATGCTTGAAGAACCAGCTGAATGATGTATGTAGCAACTCCATGGAGCGAGACATTAGTCCTAGATTACAGAATGTTGATAACAGAATCGATAGTGCAATTTCATCCACAACCAAGCCTGTATGATCCTCTCTGGTCAATATGGCTGAAGCCTCTGAAGTTGAAAAGCACATGAGGATAGACGCCGTTGATGAAAATGATGGCACAACTAGTGGCCTAATGGCTTAAAGATACAACAACAAAAACAACGGGGTAGGATGTACACAAATCTTACCCCTACCTTTGTGGGGGTAGAGAGGATGTTTCCGGTAGACCATCGGCACCCTAACGGCTTAAAGATAAGATGTCAAATGTTCGTCCTGGGCTCTTTAGGCTCCCCGATTCACATCAAAGTCTGTCTATCAAGAGCTGGTTGAAGAATTGAAGAAAATGGGGAAAATGAGTGTTGACAAGACGCAAGCAAGAATAATGACCGGAACTCTGCCAGCAGAGTCCTATTAGAAGAAGGTATAACTACTGAGTGGTTTATCTTCTCAAGAACAGTATGGCAGCTGACCGTGTGACAGATTTGTCTTTGTCTGGGAAGACTCTCCACGCAATTAGCAACCTTTTGTGGAGCTTGGGACCAATTGAACATCTTGTGATTAAGAGCATTGCTTTCTTAGATCATAATAGCTTGATTTTGCAAAAAGTGATTTCACCAGTAAAGTGAATAGGTAGCATACAACTTCCTAAAGGCAGAAGGGTGTAGTTGCAAAGAGTTTGTTTGAGGCTGATGCTCATGATCTATTGTTGCTTATAGGATTGGTTACCACTTACGAATATTAAGGGCTTGTGTTGTTCATGGTGCCTAGTGCCTACTTGCCTAGATTGACCATTTTTATCGCCAATGCTCTCTTCACCACCCTGCATATCCAGATAAAAGCAACTAAATCTGAGAATTATTTTGAATCTTGATGAAGTGTCTGTATATTTGCGAGAAGTTGCTCTTAAGCGTTGTACATTGCCTCAAACACATTCTTCTTGGGTCTGCATAAAATCAATGAAACGAGCGTGTGTATAGTATTGTTTCGCTCTGATGCATAAAGCTTTATGGAGTTGTCTGTGATGATTTATCTATTTCCTCCTTTCTTCCGACCCTCAAGTTACCGTCGAAACTTTTTACATCGTAAGATCTATAATTATATTTATAATTATTTGCTTCATTATTAGAAAGAAAAAGTTTTCAAAATTCAAGTGCTAATTCCATTTCAACATTGGGATTAAGAGGCACTCATTACTAATATAATTTTACTATTAAGACAACAATATCTCGTTATATAAAAGAAAGCTGTCTGCTCTTTTTGTTCTATATCTTCTCTGATGTCCCTCCAATTAACTGCTATGTTAGCAATGCAGTTGAAAACAACTGAGAGAAAATGGTTTTTACCTGCTAAAAACAATTCACTGTACGGTTCATGCCATATTCAGACTCTCAATAATGTCCTAGCATGAAGCTTACGTGGACCAAGCTAAAGCGCCTTATTAAATATTAGATTGAGAAAAACTTATATGGAGCGACATGAATGGTGAACATTTGTGTATCCAGCCTGAACTTGCTTGAAATTGAGATGTAGTTGTAATAAAGCATCTTATTAATACTGCTACGGTCAAAAAGTGTCATAATATTCTGCTGTTGCAATGATTCTAGGTGTCTCTCTCTCCAAAGCCTACTGATCGAGTTCATCAGGGTTAACAATCACCTAACAAGACACTTCGCAATACCTTGGAGATATATTTCTTTACGGAAGGCAATTATAGAATCCTCTATGGTATAATCATTTTGTGAATATATAAAGATAAAGAACACCTACACCAAACAAATTTTTTGAGCCTTTTTCAACAATGATTTACACTACCATTTGTATAATAATCTTTAAAAGTGTAAATACTTGAAAACATAGTTACATAGGGGAACATGGATTTGAAATCTGAATAACGGTAGGTAGCTCATACTGCGATAAAAGTAAATTTTAGAGCCTTGAAAATACAAACATAAACTTGCCAAGCATTTCTTCTACAGCGCTACAACATGACTTGATACATCAAACGTACAATTTTAGCGGCTTACTGAGGCACAGACAATTTTCTGTTTGTCCGTGCTGATCACCAGACTTTATAGTTACCTGAAAACAGTTACAGTTAACTGTTGTCCTTTGTTTTACAGCAATGAGCAAAGAATATTGTGAGAAATTATGGGAGAAAATATCTTATTGAATTGTTGTATCTACATTATTACATTGAGCTCTATTTATAGACATTACATTACAATCATTTTTCTAGTAGGATACTATATATGAAATCATATTTCTATTCTAACACTCCCCTCAAACTGGTGCATACAAGTCATATGTACCGAGCTTGTTACAGATGTAATTAATACGAGGATCAGTGAGGGACTTGGTGAAAATATCTACAAGCTGATCACTTGACTTCATAAATTTTGTAACAATATCACCGGAGAGTATACCTGATCTGAATTGAGCAACCTCAATACCTAGAAAATACTTCAGTCTGCTGAGATCTTTATTACGAGTCATGCCAAACTTCTGAATTAATGTATTGATTTTTCCAAACCAGGCTCTGGGAGACTGTTTCAGACCATAAAGTGACTGACGCAATCAACACATCAGGTTAGACTCCCCCTGAGCAACAAAACCAGGTGGTTGCTCCATATAAACTTCCTCCTTAAGGTCACTATGGAGAGAATAACATACTTCACGAATGTGTCCAAGCATATTACAATAACTACACCTAGGTCGAGACCTTCCAAGACAACCTCTTCCTTATCGCTTTTTCATTGACTGTGATGTGCGATTTTCCGATCTCCTCCATAAGGGTTTTGAAGTAATCATAAGACTTGAACTTTCAATTCTCGTATTTTTGAAGTTTAACATATCAAAACCGAGAGACGTAGTGAAATCTGACTTGAAAGATGAATGAGATCTGACGAAGACAACTCAAAAAAAGAAATCACTGAGATCTGGCCGGAAAAAGGTGCATGTGCGATGCGTGGATCTGGTCGGAAAAAGGTGCATGCGCGGCGCGTGGATTTGAGATCTGGACGGAAAAAGGTGCATGTGCGATGCATGGATCTGGTCGGAAAAAGGTGCATGCGCGGCGCGTGAATTTGACGGGCTAGCCGAAGCTGGCACTTTGAGCGGCACGTGGAGGCGCATGAGTGTGTATTTGTCAGAGCCGTTGTCTGGGTTTTGGTCGGAAGGGACTAATCTACCTCGTGGTGGTGTTGAAATTTGCGCAACACTACCCGAAAGTAATTTTGATGCGGACAACTTAGTTGTCACTGGAAATATTGCACGATGACTGATTCGCTTTGCTGGAAATTGTTGGAAATTTGCACAACAATTAGTTTCTCACTAGCTTGAACCTGATCTATGCTGTGGTGGTGTTGAATTTTGCACAACACCACTGGATAGAGATGTGACGCTAGCAACCACCGAAAAAATTATGCGCGGTGGTGATTTTTTTTCGAATCATCGCTAGAATATTTCACAATGGATACTTTATTACTAATGCTCTGGAAGAGAATGACACAAAACAGTCATCGAAAATCGAGGCACAGAACTGTGATGATATTTTGGGGTTAGGATCAGAATGATACGCAAAACAATCGCCGAAATTGAGGCACGGGACATGGATGGTATTTTGTGGGTAGGATCAGCACGACCCTACGAGAAAAGAAATTATGCCGGAAAAGTTGTCGAACCTCGAAGAAAGTGATATGGGTCACCTCGGAATCTCTGCACGATGCTGACACTAAAAATAATTCTTAAAAGAATACCCTAAAACAATGTGTATTTGCCGGAACCCTAGTTCCGACGATCAGAATCTGGTAACTGTTCACGATGAAATTATTATTCACGATGGAAAACATTGTTCATGCGGCAATGTCATGTGGCACTGTTCACGAGGTACTATTCACGCGACACTGTTCAAGCCTACTTTTTGAGAGAATATTTTATTTATAAATATCTGAAAGTCCTCTACAATCTTCACTCTATCATTATCTTTGGCCAGACGGCCAACACACATTGGCTAGTGCCGCCCGCTGGCAGCGGAAGCTCTTTGATTCTTTACCAAGATCGTAGAAGCTCTGATACCATGTGAGAAATTATGGAAGAAAATATATTATTGAATTGTTGTATCTACATTATTACATTGAGTCTTATTTATAGATACTACATTACAATCCTTTTCCTAGTAGGATACTATATATGAAATCTTATTCATATTCTACATTACAATCATTTTTTCCTAGTATGATTACTATATATGAAATTTTATTCTTATTCTAACAAATACAAAGCAACCACATTTTTTCTAGTTTCCACTAGTCTGTCAGAAGTGTTTGATCAAACTTAGCTTAATCAGTAAAGGTAATACATAATTGCTGCAAACAATAGTGGTTACTCACAGTAATTCATTCTCATGGAAGATAACATATTATGACACTAAACGCGGTTTTGTTAGCTTTTACTACTTTTCTATCAGCCAGGAATTGATACAAGACAAGCCAACTAACATATCTCCAAATATAAGACAATAAGTCCAATTATTCTGAAGTAGTTAATCTATCAACAGGTCTTTCTCAAAAAATATAATATGCTTGAGCATCATTACAATGTTGCAAGGTTTCAGGCAGTAAGAGAAGTTCTTTTGAATTAACAAAGCTTGTTCAGAGTAACATATAACAATACAATTAAAAACCCAAAAAGTACTATCTCCAATCTAGAGAACTTTATTTTTTCTAGAGTAAGTATCATTACCTCTAAGTAATGCAAGTATGCTACCACAACCCTGTATTATGCAATACATATCACCACCAAATTAGGCTACCATAATCACTTGCATTGGCATGTGTTTTGTACTGGGGTTAGTTGACGCCATGAGACCTCAAAATATATAATATATAAATTTCTTTTGTGAAATATAATGCTCACTTCATTTAATTATCATAAGGACTCACATACTACCTTAAATATAGGAAAAGATGACCATTTTCTTTCAAACAAACATACAGTATGAAGCATTTTAAAAAGCATGATAGGTCTATTATCTTGCTCGTTGAAAGGGAGGAAAAAAGAACCTCAATCATGCATGAATCAGTCAAACCAAACACATTTAAAGAAGTTAAAACCATGAGGAAATCCGAGATAGAAACTGCTGAAGCAAATCGTTACTATGAGGCAAAACGTGGAATTATAAGCACTTGAGAGTAAATGTAACATCACCTCTTACATAGGAATTAGTTTCAGTTCCAAGGGAACATTCTAGCATTTATTTGCTTCATAAATCTAGGAAACAAAGCCTATTACTAACAGTTCATTAAATAACACTCCCTCCATCCCAATTTACGAGACAATGTTTGACAGGACACAGTTTAAGAAAGAATGGAAGACTTTTGAAACTTGTGGTCTAAAATAAGCCATAAATATTCGTGTGGCTATAAATTATCTAATTAAGAGTAAAATGGAAATTTTAAAGTTAAATTGTTACGATATAGAGAAAGGTATCATTCTTTTTGAAACTGACTAAAAAGGAAAGAGTGTCACATAAATTGGTACAAAGGGAGTATAAATTTGTTCCAGATTAATTAACATAGTCAACGAAATCAAAGAGGATTAGAAGTATCAGCAAGATTTCAGCATACCTATTGAGCTGCATCTTCAGAAAATCTGGCATCAAATGGAGCAGAAGGATTGGGATGTGCTGAAGCACTACTCACTTCAGAACCATGTTGCAGTTCAATCACTAACCATCTGACAGCTTTACTCATCTGCTCCAACCTAACAGCACTAATGGATTGAAGGCCACTTGTAGCTGATTGCCCAGGCTTCCCTGAAACGGTTCCCGTAGCCTCATCCACAAGACACTCGGAGCCTATTCTTTGCTTAACTGACTCAACAAACTCCTGGGCCTGATCACAAGCAACCCTGAACAACTCCCATCGTTGCTTAAAAGTTTTCTAATGCAGCATCAGTTGCGGCTGTTTTCTGACCAGATGAACTCTCCTTTGATTCAAGTACAGCAGCTGCTGCTGCAACAAAATCTTGATATGCGAACAGTGCATCTACAATACTATCCATCAAAGCCCCTCGAAGCACTAACTGATCACTAACCTCCGTGAAGTTTTATAATAAGGAAAGAATAAAGTAGCAAAACCATCATTAAAAATTGGATCTTTGTATTTATCAAGAATATTTAAACATATGACATCACCACTGCTTTGGGTTGATCTGCCTAATGAAGCACATATGAATCAATCGCTAAAAAAGTTAAAGCAAGCAAATGCATTGATACAAATGGATATGGTAAGGCTAAGGAGCTAACATATATATATGGATTTTTTTTTGATTGGCTTCATCCTGAACGTCCCATTACTGATGGGGAAATATGTTTGGAAAGAGATATTTAAACAATAATAGAAGCGGCATTATCCCTAAACTTTAAGAACACAAAAAGAAATCATGCAACACAACTTATCAATATCATCTGCAGCGAATCATATAAAATACGAAAAATTGTACCAAAACAAAGAAAGGCTAATAGCTTAGCTAAATAACAATGGAAATCATAGTCCCCAAATGAATCTCAAAGCTCAGAAATCTATGTCAAGTATTTATATGGAAGGGACAAAAAGTACAAAATAGTAGCTGCCGGGTTGCTATGTGCCAATAAGAATGAGGTCGCATTAGGAGTTTGCGGTCGCATTCTGGCTGCATTCTCATGCCCAATTTTCTCCCCGCTCGGTATGCGGCGTGTATGCGGTGCATCATTTTTCGGAATGCGGTCGCATACTTCAGGAGTCACCGCATTTTCATCGTTTTGTCCTTCTTCACAGTTTTGTCTGAGCTTTGGGTATGAGATCGCATATCTGGTATGCGGTGCTGCATTTGCGTCGCAATTTTGCCTTTTTCGTTCCGCTCACTGGCTGATTTCCGTGAGAGAGTATGCGATCGCATATGAGACATTGTGGTGTCGCATGCTCATCGCATACAACTTGATTTTGATAACTTTTCTGCTCCGAGTTTGCGGTCCTCTTGCGGCCGCATTCAGGGTTTGCGGTGCAACAACTCCATCGCATTCATGCTTGTCTGGACTTTTTCTACTGTTTTGTTCCCTATTATTTATGGAGCTTCAAATACCTGAAAGCACACGAAAATACTATAAATAAAATGTAAACTTGTTTAAAAGACATTTAAAAATATAAGGAGTGAGTGCTAATAATCCTAAATCTCAACACTTATCAGGACTCATACAGAATAATCTATTTTTAATGCTTACCATTAGATAGTGTGCATAAATCTCATAAAACTACCTAAAGATTCCTAGTTAGCTTTGATGTGAGTTTCTCTCGAAGCAATAATGCGTCCATCTAATCACCACCAGAAATTACCTGAAATCACCACGTTCGCTGGAGAAAGCAAGACAGGTAGGATGTCGACTTTCCTATATATCAACTACAGATTCAGTTACCGAATGTCGAATTTTAATGTTTTTCCATTTACTAATTTGGCAGACTAATATTAATCCGGAGGATTTGTTTGAACTGAAAACCTTGGATAAATCAGGGAAAGTGCAGTTTGTAAAGTTACAAGGATATATCATCTTTGGACATTCAAAAAAGCAACAAAATATTTTACAGAGTTTAGATGGGTGGTAAGAGATGGGGTTTTTATTATAAAAATAAAAAAATTAGGGTAAAATTTGGAAAATAAAAAAATAATTCCAACAGTCAAAAGTGAGTTGGAAAACAACTTATAAATTTGAAATACAACTTCAAGTTGGATAGAATTTTCATGCTGATTTTTAAATAAAATGAGAAATTATTCTAGAAAAAAATGAGTAATTTTTATGATCAAATGGGTCCATAATCTAGCAAATCCCTAACACCTTGTTTGGATTGTTGTTACCCATTGTATCGTATTGTATCGTTATTACAAGTACAATGTTTGTTTTAATTGTTTTGTAAAATATGATGTATCGTATTATTAAATCTGTCGCTGCGTAACAACGAAAAGTCTTATATAACAATCGATTTGGTGTTATCCCATCGTTAGCTGATTTTTTGTTCCAATTATGTCCTCATTTAACATTTCATAATCCTATTTTACTCTACCCTATATTATTTAACTCCACCCAAATACCCTACCCTACCCTACGTCTTCCTTCTTCTACCTCGTAAACTTCTTGTACGTCTGCTCTTTCTTTCTTCATCTTTGTCTCCTACTTTTGGGTGAGTAAAGTTTGCTGAGTTAATTACCTGATCGTATGACATAAATTAAATGGTTGTGCATGGTCACACACATTTTCTCCCTGTTACATTTAGATTGAATTTTTAAGGAACTTCTAATGAAAAAAAAGTGGACCTATTATTATTTTTAATATTAAAAGTTCTGTTTTTCATTAATTTTGTTACAATTTTACATGAATTTAACAGCTCAATATTACAAGGCATATTTTTTGACAAATTAGCAGAAAAAGGTTGTCTTAAATTATTTTATTAGTAATTATTGATCAGTTTATTATTTACAACAATTTATGGTATTTTAGTAAACTTAACAGTTACAATATAATATCATATAGTCGAACCAAACAACAAAAATATTATTAAACAACAACAGACGATACAATCTATCCAAATATTATAAGTAGAAAATAATACAATACATTATAAAACAATGGATAACAATGATCCAAACAAAGTGTAAGTCATTGATATATTGTCATTAGGAAATCTATTAAATCCACTATAAACGTGAACTTCTTTAGAAAATCATACACAATATTGAGCTCTTCAATTTGAAGAAGCTAATTTACTTATAGGAAATGCCAACTGCTGATAACCGTTACAAAAATTTGGTATCAAATAAAAGGTTCTTTGCTGGAATTGAAATCTTCCACCTAAATAAAATAGCCATTTTTCGAAAAAAGAAAAATATGTATTTGAAAGAAAATAAAAGGCTCAACACATAGTCAGTCTCTTAAACTTGTCAGGATATTTCATTCGAAAAAGGGTCAAAAATACTCTTAACCTAATAGAAATAGTTCAAAAATGCACTTAATCTATTAGAAATGGTTTTAAAATGCACGCCTTCCACCTATTGGATCAAATTTGTCCCTCCTTCCACATGTTAGGATCATAAATGCCCTTCACCTATTAACAATGACTGAAGAATGCCCATCCTTCCACCTATTTAATTAAATTTGTCCCTAATATTATTTTCAAACTTAAAATTGCCCTCCATTAATGACACAATTATATGACATTTAATTAAATTTTAATTAAACGCATGAACTTTATTTATCGATCCATATAAAATTTTGACCCAGTCCCAAAAGAACCTGACCCATTCATGACCCACCCAATACAAAAACCATTTTGATTTAACGCAACAAAGTGATAAAAATACTTTTACCTCCCTTTTAATTAATTTATGTACGTCCAAAAAAGCTATCTTTGATCAGAAGTTAGCATTTTTACACAAACACGACTCGTCCGAGTTATGTCAAAATATATTTGCGTTGTTTTATGTTAATTTTTATGTATCTTTCTTTTATTAGTGTTCTTCAATTTAGTTTAATGCTTAGTGACCACATTCTAGATATTTCTTAAAAAATGTATATGATTGCAATATCAGCTTATTAATATCCAGACATTCCTTGAGGTTATATTCTACAATTAGTTTCTGTTCAAAGTATGAATTTATTTCTTTGTATTCGGCTGCAATATTGTTGTTAAATTCAATAAATGAAATTAAGCCTTTTGTGCTTATCTTTACGTGTAAATCTTGATGTTACAGCAATTGATAGTTAACTGATGCTTCTGATCTAAAAACGAAAAGAGGCATATATCTACAGTTCTAAAACGAGTACTCCAAAATTAAATTATACTACATAGAAAGCAGGTATAGAAACTAATTTGAAAAAAGGAGGTAAAAAATTGATCTGAAAGAAATAATCTCCTTGATTATTTTCATTAATAGAATAGATATATATACAAGTTACAAAATAAGAGAATCCTATTCCTAAAATCTTATTCTACCATAATTCTAACTCTACAATTATGGTAGTGTATAATTCTAATTTAGGTAACAAATACATTACAATAAACTACACATATATTTTCCTAATATACAATACTCTTACATTGTCTATTTACCATAACTAGAGAGGGCAGAATCCGAGACCTTCAATAAGGCAATATACACATATATATTGTGTGTATATTGCCTTATTTAACACCCCCCCCCGCAGTCATATCGGGCGGACTTCGAACGCTGAGACTGTCCCTAAAATCTTCAAAGAGTATCGAGGGAAGACCCTTTGTAAAGATGTCTGCAACTTGATATCTTGACGGGACATGACATACGCGTACCTGCCCCCGAGCAACCTTTTCACGGACAAAGTGAATGTCCACTTCGATATGCTTAGTGCGTTAGTGCTGAACCAGATTACCTAAGAGGTAGATGTCACTAACATTATTACAATATACTAAGGTTGCCTTCTGAATGGGGCAATGAAGCTCTAAAAGCAAGTAACGTAACCAACATGATTCTGAGACCACATTAGCTACCCCTCGATATTCTGCCTCTGCACTTGAGCGGGATAGAGTTGCCTGACGCTTTGCAGACCAGGAGACTAAGTTGTTGCCAAGGAACATACAATATCCTGGCGTGGGCTGCGGTGTCCGGACAACCACCCCAATCCGCATCTGTGTACGAGACAAGTGTGGATGTAGATGAAGGATACAAGTGCAAACCATAGTCCAGCGTCCCCTGAATATAACGAATGATGCGTTTGATTGCATTCATGTGCTCAACTCTGGGATCATGCATGAATAAACACACATGCTAAACAACATACGTAATATCCGGTCTGGTAAAGGTAAGATACTGGAGGGCCCCTGCAAGACTGCGATAGCGGGTCGGGTCCTCGTATGGTGCACCTGCCGCGGCACTAAGCTTGGATTTTACATCAACTGGAGTGGAAGTGGACTTACAAGATGACATCCCAGCCCTCTCGATGATCTCAGCCGCATACTTTCTTTGGGACAAAGACAAACCACCTGAATGACGCTTGACGACAATCTCCAAAAAGTAACTCAAGGGCCCTAAGTCTTTCATAGCAAACTCAGAACTGAGCATGGCCATGATAGACTGGCGCAAGGCATCGAAAGAAGAAGTCAAAATGATATCATCCACATACAACAGAATGTAGGCCAAGGATGAACCACGACGGTAGATGAACAAGGAATTATCTGACCTACTGTGAGTGAACCCAATAGTCGTAACAAAGTCAGCAAACCTCATATACCAGGCCCGTGGAGATTGCTTAAGCCCATATAAGGACTTCTTCAACAAACAGACATGATGAGAACAGTTGGAATCCCTGAAACCCAACGACTGATGCATATAGACTATTTCCTTGAGATCACCATGTAGGAAAACATTCTTGACATCCAACTGATGAATAGGCCATGTCTTTGAAAGAGACAAGCTAAGCACAGTGTGAATAGTAGTCAGCTTGACCACCGGACTAAACGTCTCCCCACAATCTATCCCAACCAGATGAGTCTTACCATCACCCACAAGCCGCGCCTTATGTCGAGCAAATGAACCATCTGAATTTTTCTTATGAGCAAAAATCCGCATAGACCTAGTAACATTAATACCATATGGACGGGGCACCAACTCCCACGTCTTATTATTAATAAGAGCATTATATTCATCAGTCATAGCAATTTTCCAATTAGGGTCATTTAAGGCGGACACAGGATTACGGGGCAAGGGGGATTTAGAGACATCAGAATGTAAATTAAAATGTCTTATAGGTGTAAAAATACCCCGTTGACTATGAGTGACCGGTCTATGACTCGAGGAAGAATTAAGTGAATTTTGGGAATTTGCTGGGCTCGGGACGGGTGGCGGCCGGTAGTGGGCTCTTGGCCCAAATCGAGAATCTGGTGAGCTGGACCGATTCGAGGTTGGGCTGGACTGGCCCAATTTCTAGAACTGTTCCAGCGGCTGAAACTGGACTCGGGACAGTGGGGCCAGCGAGCAGTGGGCTCGCTGGAGAGTTTTGGGTGCGGGAGATGTCCGAAAATTGCCGAATAATATACGGGGATATTTGGTCATCCAAAAAATCATATGATCTAGGCTCGGGAGTATGAACTTTCGTAAAAGGAAATTGGGTTTCATAAAAAATGACATGACGATTAATTATGATTTTCTGAGAGGATAAATCAAAGCATTTATAACCACGATAATTAGACGGATAACTCAAAAATACACACGGGGTAGACCGAGCCTAAAGGTTGTTAATTGTGGTGGATGGGAATAACGGATAACACAAGCACAAAAAAATCCTAAAATGAGAATAAGAAGGGTTCTTATTATATAGGATCTGGAGGGGGGAAGAATATGTCAGACCTTTGGACGGAATTATGTTAAGGAGATATATTGCCATTTGCAGAGCATGATGCCAAAAATACAGGGGTACGGAAGCATGAAGTAAGAGAGTGCGGACAATGTTATTTATGGAATGAATTTTGCTTCCTATTTTGATAAGATGTATGAGGGCACGAAAACCGAAAATTTATCCCATTATTATCACAGAACTCCCGAAACACCCTATTGTCATACTCTTTTCCATTATCACACTGAATATTTTTTATTTCTCTTTCGAATTGTGTTCTAATGAATGCTCTAAATTTTATGAAGACAGAAAACACTTGAGATTTATTGGCAATTGGAAACGTCCACAAAAATTTAGAATAATCATCCAGAAACAGAACATAATACCGATGACCTAACGAACTTAGAACAGGAGACGGTCGCTATGAATAATATCAAATGGCTGTGAAGTATGAGAATTTGAGTCCACAAATGGCAACTTAACAATTTTTCCTAACGAACAAGATTGACAAATTTGAGTACGACTCGTACCCTTACAAGAAATAAAGCTATTTTTATCTAAAATTGATAAAATAGAAGATCCCGGATGACCAAGGCGGGCATGCCACACGGAAGGAGAAATGGCTGCAAAAACTGACGGCAAGGCTTGACTCGATGGACTGAAACTGGGCATGATAGGATAAAGGTGCCCCCTACTATCACACCTAATGAGATGACTCCCCGTCTTGAAACCCTTCTCAGAGAAACCAAAAGGATCAAATTCAATAGAAACAGAATTGTCAGTGGTGAACTTTCGGACATACACTAAATTTCTAATCAATTTAGGGGCATGTAAAATATTTTTCAAGATAAGGGGTGGATTGGGGGGGGGGGAGACAACGTTTTCTGATCATAACCCTGAATTGGAATAGAGTTTCCATTAACAACAATTATACCCCGAGGGTTGCTCAAATTGGAATAAAATGAGAGAGTATCTGAATTGGAAGTCATGTGAGTAGTGGCACCGGTGTCCATATATCAATTTGGGTGCGGTTGAGTCAACCCCAATGTGTGCATCGCGGCCTTGATATCGGTCTGAGTGGGACCTGCTGCGTGGTGGCCTTGCGGAGGTCGGGGCCCAAGTATCCCAGGACGTGGTGGTGGGCCGTAGGCTGCTGGGCCCAGCTTTGGGCGGCTGGCCGATGGTGCCTTCTTTGATTCTTTGGGCCTGAATTCTTTGGACCATTTCTTGGAATTATTTCTTTGGAGTATAAGGGTTGCTGGCCCACGGCCCACTTCCCTAGCCCCACTACCATGGGCCCCATTGCTGGGACCAATAGGGTGGTGGGCCACTGTGTGCTGGACGGGGCCCACTGCCTGCTTGCTGACCACCGGAATCGCCGTGTTTGCCCACGCGGTTTTTGTTATTATTCTTCCAATTATTTTTGCCGCCACCATGATTACGGTTTTGGCCTGAATTATCAACAAAACTTGAAGAACTTGGGGAAGACGCCATCATGACGATGGGGTTTGTTCCGGTAGCCGCCTTTTTAGCCAAACCGGCTTCTTTCAAAGTAAACATGGAGCAGGCTTTATAAAAGGCGGGAAGAGGGTTGCTTTGACGAAGGAGAGTTCCAACGCCATTATAGGCCTCCGAAAGGCCGAAAACCAATTGTAGAACCAGACGATTATTGGTTACAGGTGCACCAACATTACGGAGTTGATCCGCCAACTCCTTGAGTTTCTTGCAATATGTCGATACGTTTGGAAAGTCTTCCATGCGAACTAGAGAGAATTCCTGTTCGAGTGTGACGGCACGTGAATGTTGGTTATCTTGGAATATATCACGCAATCTATTCCAAGTAGCCATAGCCGTGGTATCCGGCTCAATAATCGTCTGTAAAAGGTCAACCGAAATAGTGGAATAGATCCACTGGAGAACGGTAGCATAAAGTGTAATCCATAATTGAGGATCCTCCGCGGGAAGAGGTGTAGCGGGAGGAATTATGTGATGGATAACTTGATGGGAGATAGCGTGTATTTTAAACAATTCTGCCCACGTCGCATATTGGACGTTTTCCATTTCAAGTACAATAGGGATACTGTTCTTGACGTTAGAAACCATGAGGGCAGGATGATAATTGTTCTTAGACATATTGAAAGAACAAAGAAGGAGGAGAAATTTAAGAGAGGTTTTTGAATTTTGAAGACAAAATTTGGGAGAGAAACCCGAGGGGGGGGAGGGGGGGTCTCGGCCGAGAGATGTCAAAAGTTGGGAGAGAAAACTTTTGTTTAGACCTAGTCTCTTGATACCATGAAAGAAATAATCCCCTCGATTATTTTCATTAATAGAATAGGTATATATACAAGTTACAAAATAGGAGAATCATATTCCTAAAATCTTATTCTACCATAATTCTAACTCTACAATTATGGTAGTGTATAATTCTAATTTAGGTAACAAATACATTACAATAAACTACACATATATTTTCTTAATATACAATATTCTTACATTGTCTATTTACCATAACTAGAGAGGGCAGAATCCGAGACATTCAATAAGGCAATATACACATGTATATTGTGTGTATATTGCCTTATTTAACATGATCCAATTTCTTAGTTACGTTAAATCAAAATGGGTTTTGTATTTGATTGGGTCATGGATGGGTCGGGTCTTTTGAGATTAGGTCAAAATTTTATATGGATCGATAAATAAAGTTCATGTGTTTAGTTAAGATTTAATTAAATGTCATATAATTGTGTCATTAATGGATGACAATTTTAAGTTTGAAAATAATACTAGGAATAAATAATCAAATAGGTGGAAGGAGGGGCATTTTTGAGCCATTTCTAATAGGTGAAGGCATTTTTTAAATCCCAATAGGTAGAAAAAGTGGCAAATTTGATCCAATAGATGGAAGAATGACATTTTGAGCCATTTCTAGTATGATAGGGGCATTTTTGACCCTTTTCCGTATTCCATTTAAACACTCAAACTAAGACATGTTCCAATTGAACACCTCACGTATTTTCATTCGTCTATTAGGTAGTTAAGTTATTCACATAAAATATATCATCTCATTCAAAATAAAATGATTATTTCCATGTTCATGACATGTTGACATGCATCAGCAAACACAAAGTTAGTTTTAGTTATTAATAATGTAACAAAAGAACATTTTCAATTTATCCTAAAGAAATATTTAATTTTTCTATTTGAAGAATTATGAAATAGACCAACACCACCTATTGAGTGTCATAAAGTTGAGAAATAAAAACACATATATGGCAGTAACCATTTTTTTAAAATCTTCCTTTTCTTCATTTGTCAGAAAATAGACCTGCTAATAACAAAAAAAAATACCCTTAGTAATTAGACATGATTATAATTTACAAGGTAACAAAATTGCCAAAATCAAACTCATCCAAAAAAGTAGAGAAATTGTCCAAAGACAAATAAAGTAAGTTTCAAAATTTGTCGATTGCTTTAGAAGTGGTAGTATATTATATATATCCAGCTAAAAAGAACTTATAGCTTTGCACATTTCTCCCTTTCTTCCTTTGCAAAGGCTATAAACAAAGAAGAAAGCAATTTTAGAGAAGGCTTATTTATGTTTAGAAAATTTCATTCTCTTTATCATTTCTATTTTCTGTTCCATTTGTTTTTCTTCTTCTACTCCTTTCATATTATTCCATGGTAATATTTATTTATTTATTTATGTATATGTTGTGCATTTAACTTTTTTTTTTTTTGAAAAATGGAGAATTATGAGGTATTTTTTTTTCATGGCAGGGCTTGGACAATCTTGCAATGCAGGAAGTACATTTTATACGTCACAACTCAGCCTATTGTCAAGATATAATGGTTACTGCTTGTACGTTCTAAATATTCTTTTCCAACTTCAACTTCTAATAATAATTATTTTTTCGATCCAAAGTGATGATCATCTTATCATGCATGAACAATATTTTTGCAACTCCAAATTGGTCATAATTGTAATTTTTATTAGGATTATACTTACGCGCACTGATAGTGTAAGAATACTTGTTATTGTAGCTAAATTTAACCTGTTTGTGTAAGATTTTTTTTTCATATTGTCAGTATACATAGTTAAACTTTTGTTATTATGGTTGTTTTTGGCATACCTAATAATCACTTAATATGTACTTATATAGCATATATTGTTACTATTATTATTACTAGTTATTACTATCATTTATGAATGTTTGGGTGCTTTATTTGGTAGAGAAATTGGAAATGGAGCTTGTGGGTTACAACAATTGCAGGAAACGGAAAATGATTAACTGCTAACTATTACAACGAACTAAAATTACAACAAACTGGAATTGCAACAAACTGAAATTACAACAAACTGAAATTACAACCACTTTGATTTGCTGGGTCTAGTGATGACACTATGTCTTTAAGACAAGATTGCCCCGTATATATCTTTTTTACGTTCTGGACAATAGTCTCCCAAGATAAAATAGCAACTTAACAAATGAGCAAAGGAAACTCAAGTGTTACTTTGAATAACTTAGAGTAACGAAATGATGTTGGAGAGTAGGAAGAAGATTTCTGTTTTGTTTCTGTTTTTCTGTTTTTGTCTTGTCTCAACAATTGAGCCAAATGCCTCAATATATAGTGTAAAGAGAGTGACTTCTCAACTGTCCAACTAATGATTGTTAATAGCCATGTAATGGCCATTAGTGAGGAGTTATTCAGCCAAGTAAATGACTGAATTAATGAGCAACTTAATGGAGCTTTAGTGAGGAGTTATTCAGCCAAGTAAATGACTGAATTGATGTGCAAAGTAATGGAGTTTTAACGCTCCAAAACCAACCCAGAAGGCAGAAACTTTCTGCCTTCCGTCGAGAGTTCTCTTCCCAATTTTATCTTTTCTGAAACTCCAGGGATCAAACTGTAAATATTAAACAATTTGGGTCTAAAAGGATAATATCAAAAGAAGCCCAAAGCCGGACGGGACGGGACGGGAGGCGCGCGTGTGGACTTAGGGTTACCCCTTCTTCAAACACATGGGTTACCCCTTGAGTCCCAAACCTTCAGCCAATTTTTAGACTTATAAAATGAACAAATCTTCCTTCGCCCACCGATGAGGGGGAATTGTTTCACACCATATTTTCATGCTTCAAACACCTCACTTCGTAGACCAATATCTCTTTCATTTCTCAACCAAATTTGACGATCATTGGCCCTACGGTCATCTACTCACTTAGTAGATTATGCACGTATGAAGAATGAAAGTCTCCAACATGCGAAACATTAGTATTTAAATCATTAAAGATGGGTGGACGCAACTTTCGGCAAATTTCCAACCGAGCTTATGATTCCTACAACATGCCTCTAGAATATCAGGTAGAGTTGATTAAAAAAACCAGTGATTCATATTGTTTGCTCATTATTTTGTTTGGATTATTAATTGCATAAAATTCTTGTGAATTGTATTCGTGCCTCTTTTTCTTTTTTCTTTCCCATGCTGTACTTGTAGGTTCAAATTGCTTGTGAAAAGGTAATAACCTTCCACTAGATTATTCTTTTCTTTTCTTTTCTTTTTGTTGGTACCTTCTTAGTATAAAATAATAAATTTAAAAAGCTATTGAAAGGTCGATTGAATTACAGGTGAAGGGAATGAAGGAACTCTCACAGGTAAAGATATTCATGATTCATCTATAATTATAAATGCGTCTCCCTTATTTTCCCCTTTTTGTCTTTTAATTAAATGTGTGGGATATTTTTATTTATGAAAAATAAATCTCATGTTTTTTCAGGGAAATATGGTAGCCAGAGGGCTTGTAGAGTTCTGTGATGATGCACCTCCAGTGAGAACTATCAAAATTATATTTTAACAATAGATTTTCTTTTTGTATTCATATATTTATGTTTCAACATTTTTCCATTTTGTGATTTCTTTGAAACTTAATTGTGCCACAGGTCAAGAATTTTATCTTAATTGGTGGACCTAATGCTGGTGTTGCTTCTGTTCCTGCCTGCGCTGTATGTAATTTTGTAACATTCAAGTAATAGTAATAACAACAACAATAGACTTTAATTTCTATATATTGACTAAAAAAATATCTACATAATCAATTTACTTAAAAGTACTAAGTACATGTGAAATCTCTACGATAAGTAATGAAAGAAATAATCCCCTTGATTATTTTCATTGATTGAATAAATATATATACAAGTTACATATTTCTATAATAGGAAAATCCTTTTCATATTCTACTTCTAAATCCTTATTTTACCATAATTCTACCTATACAATTATGGTAGGTGTATAACACTAATTAAGGTAACCTTTTATACTACAATATACTATAATATATATACCATATATACACTTATTTGTTTGGTAAGACAAAGCAGCCGAGAATGAGCTGCTTTGTTTAACAAGTAAGTCTAGTACTTTTGTGAAAACGACAACTAACTTGTTATCACAAGTTAAACTACAATAATAGTATAAAACTTTTTTACAATACTGGGATAATTGATCATAACAATACAATTACGAATTGCAAAAATAATGTGTTCTTATTTATTTATGTTGGTTTGCTATTGTATAAAGCAGTACGGGAAGTAAATAACCATTACAAGTGTTAGAAAGGATAAATAAATGGTCAATCTTCAATACTGCCGCAAGCTTGTTGTGTCTTGCATCTCGATAACCTGAAATCAAGAAACAACTAAATATGGATGGTTACAACGTTGTGTGTTGAGTCGAGTGATTGCACTATGTCCTTAAGACAAGATTTCTCCGT
The DNA here is from genome assembly GCA_029783415.1 of Anisodus acutangulus. Lineage (NCBI taxonomy): Eukaryota > Viridiplantae > Streptophyta > Magnoliopsida > Solanales > Solanaceae > Anisodus > Anisodus acutangulus. The sequence continues at coordinate 29,635,854 of CM056496.1, forward strand.
ATATATGCTTTTACGTTAGCGGGCAATAGTCTCACAAGATAAAACAACACTTTAATATCAACACTACAAAGCCAATAGGTTGAGTCTGACGAAGAAAACAAATATGAATCGACTTGCTGAAGAAATGGAAAAGGAAGGAAGAGTTTATATTTTCTCTTCTGTTTTGTCTCTTTGTATATAGTGTGTCTCTGTTGTGTATATCTTGTGTATATGAGTGTCTTTCCTCACTGTTTTTCATCACTGTTTTTGCTGTGTTTTTTGTGACTGTTTCGTGTTGTATATGCTATTTTTCTCTCTGTATGTGTCATACACAATTGAGCCAAAACAGTTCAATATATAGCATGGAGGAGGGTTGTTCAACTGCCCAAAACATGACTGTTAATGGCCATTAGGGAGGGCTGTAATGACAGGTTTAATGCCATGAAGGAGGGCTGATTATGGTCATTGAAGGAGGTTGTTTATGGAGGAGTTAACAGCCAAGTTAATGGCTGGTTAATGCTCCAGAAAATAACCCAAACGGTAGGCAGAAAGTTTCTGCCTTCCGTCACTCTCAAAATCAACTTTTCAGAAACTCTAGGGACCAAACTGTAAATATTAAGCAATTTGGGGTCCAAAAAGATAATATCAGAAAGTCCCCACAACCCACAGTCCACAACCCACGACCTGTGACCGAGATCGAGACAAAAAACACAGCAAAACAGTGACGAAAAACAGTGAGGAAAGACACTCATATACACAAGATACACACAACAGAGACACATTATATACACAGAGACAAAACAGAAGAGAAACTCTTCCTTTCTTTTCCATTTCTTCAGCAAGTCGATTCATATTTGTTTTCTTCGTCAGACTCAACCTATTGGTTTTGTAGTGTTGAGATTAAAGTGTTGTTTTATCTTAGGAGACTATTGCCCGCTAACGTAAAAGCATATATACGGGGCAATCTTGTCTTAAGGACAGAGTGCAATCACTCGACTCAACACACAACGTTGTAACCATCCAGATTTAGTTGTTTCTTGATTTCAGGTTATCAAGATTCAAGACACAACAAGCTTGCGGCAGTATTGAAGATTGACTATTTATTTATCCTTTCGAACACTTGTAGTAGTTATTTACTTCCCGTTCATGTTTCCTTACAAAAATCATCATCCGGAGTGCTTTTTCCTTTACCGAAGCGCTCAACTGAACCTTTTGCAGCTTAGTTTTCCCATTGAACCAAATTCTTGGGATCTCCAATCAGTATGGTTGGGTTACCACCGCAAATGTTCGTATTGTTTGGGTTTTAAGTCCATTCCCCTAGACATGCAGAACAATTGATCTCCGGTAGTCCCTTAGTAAGTAAGGAAGTGACACCCGTGAAGATCAACTGTCATACGGTCTTATGTCTCCGACAGATCCTGACAGATATGTCCAGACGCCGTCATTAGTGTCCTTCCTGAAGCCGACCGGCTAGCCACAGTGTATAACTGCTGAAGGCACGAGTTTCTCCCAATAAAGGACGTCCTCTAAGGAGTCGTGAAGTTACTCAACTTCTTTCATACTTTGTATAAAGCGATAAACTCCGCTTCCATCATGAATCGGCCGATGCAAGTGTGCTTAGAGGATTTTCCAAGACCCACTATACACATTTACTTGTGGCTTTGGTGTTCTTCATATCTGATGTCCAGTTTGCATCACTTTGTTCTCCTAGAACCGTTAGACATCCACAATACTATAATCCGTAGATAATCGAATAATTCAGATATCGTCATATCCGACTTAACGCCTTCTATTGATCATGTATTAAGATCATCAGTGAACCTTAGTTCAACTGATCTGTTTGTAGGACGATACCAGGTCGGTTGTAGTGTGTACAATACATTGAACTACACATGACCTGTGCATATCGCTCCTTGCCTATGGGTGCACCATGATTCCAATCAGTTCTATGATTCATATCTATTGGTGGCTTCAACGAGGCTGTCAATTATCTCACAACTGAGTTTGGAGTTAGACCAGTCCGTTAGATGTCTTAGAAATCCAATTCCTAAGATGTCATCTGTGATACCCATATCTTTTGTTTCAATATAATTTCCACTCTCAGACTGTTGATTTTCCAACTGTTGGCTTTCTAACTTCAGAGTCAATGTTTATGTGGTCAGATTCATTATTTCTGTTTTATCTGAAACTTCCAAGACCAAAATGTAAACATTTCAGGGACCAAAATGAAAGTTCAGGAAGAAGCCCAACAGTCCAGCAAACCAACTCTGATCCTTTTTTTCCAACTTTCCGGTTAGGAAGACTGTTTCAACATCCATGCCACGCAAAACTGCAATGGCCCTGGATGTGAAGCTACTCACAGGGGAGCACATTTTACAACCCAAATGTTCTTTTCCCGGAGGAAGATCAACCATTACACAAGTATGGTTATATATGATGTAATCTATTTCTCTCTTTATCTTCTTTCCAAAGCAGCGCTTCTGGAGATGACAATTATTTGTCAATTGTCCATGGTTCATTCTCAACCATACAAACTAGAAGGACTGGAACAAGTCTTTGTCCCTTCTTTGCTCCGTCTCAGTTCAACATCTAGAATCTCTGAGTTCTGCAGATCTGGAATATTAAGTTCCGGATAGCCAGCAACTTTCGAGTCCTATAGATACGAAACGTCTAGTTCTGGACAGTCAGGCCCTCGCGGGTTCTTGTTAACCTTGAGCAATTACTTCTTTTTCCTTTTCAAGGAAAGTTATCTTCAAAGAATTCAGCATTCTTTGACACCAAGAAGCAATAAGGACTACTGTTATTTGCAGATCCAGTGGTTATGCAGTTTACAGTCTTAGATCCAACTTGACCTGTTTCGGTATTCCAACTTTTACCAAGCCACCCCACATCACAACATTTGTATGTGAGATCCTTTCCATGTTTCACACGGAGAGTTATCCTTATCCTTAAGCGTATTTCTGTTAAGAATCGCATTAGCAGTAAGGATCCCCCTGCCCCACATAATTTGGGCGCAAGGCTTTGCGCTTGGCTAACACCGTTGGACTGAGGTGAGTAATGAACAGTCGTTTAATTAACGATGCTTCACATTCTCCCCCTCTATCACTATGAATTTCTCAATCCGTAGGCTTAGTTGATTTTCAACTTCTGCTTTGTAGCGCTTATCCGTTTCAACAACTTTATCTTTGTTTTTCAACAAACAAATGATACAATACGTTGTACCATTATCAATGAAGGTTACAACGTACTTGTCTCCCCCCTCTATTTTGTATAAACTTTAAATCAACCATAAATGTGTGACTAAGTTCTAGAGGAGCAGTGCTTCTTTTGCTATTCCTTTGACGGAATTTGAAAATGTGATTTTGCCTCTTCGCCTACCTCACATTCATTTTGAGGGCTTATGTCGAAGGAATGCAACAATCTCAACTTCGCTAGCTTTTGAATGACTTTCTATTTAACGTGTCTTAATCTATGATGGCATAGATGCACAGATTACAAATATATCATTCATTTGTCTACAGACATACTGTACCATTCTTAGTTATTACATACCTGTTGGACTAGTCTCAAACCAGCTTGACCAACAGCGTCCCTTAAACCAAGTTTGGGACATGTATCACCTCATTTTAGAGTGATCCCATTCCCTGAAGTCCTATTAAGGACAATCTTTCCAACCCTTTCTACTTTAGAAGTGGCGTTGCTTCACATGAACAACCTCTTGCCCGTGGTTAGGGCGTAATCAGATCATATTTGATCTGGATACTCTGGCCCATTCCAGTTGCTTTGGCAGACTGAGTGTCCAATTTCTTTTCTGTCTTTCTTTAGGACTTCAGATCATTTAATACCTGAAAACTGTGGCCCACCTTACAAGGTGTCCATTACTTTTCCTATGAAATAAATTTTGGCCCACTCCAGTCGCCCGGAGGCTTTGTATGACTGAGTGTCCAATATCATCCTATAATAGGAATTTTGGCCCACTCCAGTCGCCCGGAGGCTTTGTATGACTGAGTGTCCAATATCATCCTATGAAGGATCTTTTGCCAAATAGTGTGACAGGCTCAACGTCTTTAGCTTTTAGACTTCTTCCGTTATGATTGGTGCCCAGATAATTCTTGGCGCTTACTTAAGAGTGGTAACGGTTTTCGCACAGTTAGTGGATTTTCCTCCCTCGTATGTGCGAACATACTTTACACACTTATAATTACACTTAAAAGAACTGATCTTTTTAAGTCGTTTACAAAAGCCAATTTTTAAATGGGAAAGAAGAAGAGATTAAACTTCTGATTTTAAAGCGTAAGGAATATAAATTATTTCGGAAAACATTTTCATATTCCTCCTTACTTTAAGCCATTTTAATCAGAAATCATTTAATCTTATTTTTGACAAGGAAGGAAAATTACTCATCCTAATTTCGGATTCTGGCCCACTTCAGTCATTTCATTGGACTGAGTGTCCATTTCCTCCTTACCATTATTTGGATCCTTTGTCTGAGACAGATATAGGCATTCTGCTGCAAGATAGAACCACATCTTCAGCCTTCTTCTCTTGTCCCAGTTGACATCCTCAGCCTCTCGTGAGTGCTTGTTCCCACCACTCTTGGGAGCGGTGACACCACGAACACGTTGACCTCCAACAACATCATCATCACTCTTTTCTACCAGAAAACCACATCTATATCCAGATTTGGTCACACAACTTTCGACCGACATCTTTCGAACACTAATACAATCTTGTCTTAAATTGTTGGTTTGCCTATTTAAGTGCGAGAAAGGCTGCCTCAAATGAACGCACATAAGAATCCAAGTGTGTCCACGGCCACAACGGACAAAAACGTAAGAATGAAAACGAATAAGAAGAGTTATTGTGCTGATATCATTGTCTTGGCTTACACTAAACATTGACGGTTCAAAACATCACGTTCACCCCGCAGTAAGTAAGTCCAATGGTATTCAACTAGGGAAGGTTCAAAGCGAAATCTACCTCTCCTGATGCAATATCTTTTCGATGAAAGTAGGCACCTTGTGTGTGCGCCACAATCTCTCTTTCATAGAGGGGATTGTTGGAAATTTGCCTTTGGCGGGGAAGTGCATCCACCCATATTTAATGAATTAAACACTAGTGTTCTGCATGTTGGAGGCTTTGTCTCTTCTCACATGCATAATTTACTAAGTGAGTAGATGACCGTAGGGCCAAGAATCGTCAAATTTCGTTGAGAAATGAAAGAGATATTGGTCCACAAAGTAAGGTGTTTGAGGCATGGAAATATGGTGTGGGACAAATCTACCACATCGGTGGGAAAAGGAAGAATTGCTCTCTTTATAAGTCTCTAAAGTTGTAAAGGGTTTGGGACCCCAAGGGGTATCCCATGTGTTTAAAGGAGGGATGACCTAGATGTGCTTGGGTTCAAGGCTAAGCCCACACGCGCGCCGCCGCCGACGGTCACGGTCACGGTCACGGGTCGTGGGATGTGGGATGTGGGGACTTTATGATATTATCTTTTTGGACCCCAAATTGCTTAATATTTACAGTTTGATCCCTACAGTTTCTGGAAAGTTGATTTTGAGAGTGACGGAAGGCAGAAACTTTCTGCCTACCGTTTGGGCTATTTTTTGGAGCATTAACTAGCCATTAACTTGGTTGTTAACTCCTCCATAAACAACCTCCTTCAATGACCATAATCAGCCCTCCTTCATGGCATTAAACCTGCCATTACAGTCCTCCCTAATGGCCATTAACATTCATATTTTGGGCAGTTGAACAACCCTCCTCCATGCTATATATTGAGGTATTTTGGCTCAATTGTGTATGACACATACAGAGAGAAAAATAGCATATACAGCACAAAACAGTTGCCAAAAACACAGCAAAAACAGTGATGAAAAACAGTGAGGAAAGACACGCATATACACAAGATATACACAACAGAGACACACTATATACACAGAGACAAAACAGAAGAGAAAACAGAAACTCTTCCTTCCATTTCCATTTCTTCAGCAAGTCGATTCATATTTGTTTTCTTCGTCAGACTCAACCTATTGGCTTTGTAGTGTTGAGATTAAAGTGTTGTTTTATCTTGGGAGACTATTGCCCGCTAATGTAAAAGCATATATACGGGGCAATCTTGTCTTAAGGACAGAGTGCAATCACTCGACTCAACACACAACGTTGTAACCATCCAGATTTAGTTGTTTCTTGATTTCAGGTTATCAAGATTCAATACACAACAAGCTTGCGGCAGTATTGAAGATTGACCATTTATTTATCCTTTCGAACACTTGTAATAGTTATTTATTTCCCGTACTGCTTTATACAATAGCAAACCAACAATTTATTTATTAATCAATTAATTAAAGACTTCACACACTCAAAAGATGAAAGTTGTGGAGATGAGGATGCTAACATGGATGTGTGGGCATACAAGAAGGGATATAATTAGAAATAGTGATATATGGGACAGAGTGAGAGTGGCCTCGGTAGAAGATAAGATGCGTGAAGCGATGTTGATATGGTTCGGGCATGTGTAGAGGAGAGACACAAATGCCCCAGTGCGGAGGTGTGAGAGGTTGGCTATGAACGGGTACATGAGGGATAGAGGTAGGCCGAAGAAGTATTGAGGAGAGGTGATTAGACGGGATATGACGCATGTGCAACTCACTGATAACATGACCTTAGATATGGGGTTATGGAGGACACATATTAGGGTAGTATGTAGTCCAGCGTAGTCCTACCTACGCTTACAAACTAGTAGTTGTAGTGTTATTATTGTAAGCTCGCTTAGCCTATCATACTAGTAGGCACATTATTGTTTTATAGTCCACTGTCGTTTGATTTATACTGCTATGTATATTTTATTTGTCTTATTTACCTGCATTAGTTATTGCTTCTTTTTCAGAAGTCGCTATCATGGCTTAGTCTATTTGTTTGTGCTTGTGCTTGTGTTTTGTCTTGAGCTGAGGGTCTCTCGGAAATGGTCGCTCTACCTACCAAGGTAGAGGTAAGGTCTGCATACACTCTACCCTCCCCAGACCCACGTTGTCGGATTTCACTGGATATGTTGTTGTATTAAATCAATTAATTTACTTACCAAATAATCCCATTTTTTATTAGTAATATATTTACAGTTTGAAAATGATGATGTGATAACTCCAAGAGAAAGTTCTTGGTTTGGCTTTTATCAAGATGGAAGTTACTCTCAAATTTTTCCACCACAACAGATAATATTATTTTCCTATTTAAACTTTAATTTAAAAATCAATAACCATGTCACATTTTAGGAGTGATAATATGTTTTTTTCTTTATTTTTGTTGGCAGACTAATCTTTATATAGAGGATTTCTTTGGATTGCAAACATTGGATAAAGCAGGAAAAGTGAAGTTCATAAAGTTACCAGGATATCATCTTGAAATGGATATTCAAGAAATGCAACAATATGTTGCCCCATATTTGATTGATGGAGCCCCAAAGAATAAAGCTGCTACTCAAGTGGTCCACTAATTAAACTGTTCTTCTTAAGGACAATAGAAAATAAAATACCACTACTGAAGTGTCTTTAGTTTGATTTTGGGATAGAACATATTAATCTCTATTACGTTTTTGTTAATATGAAGATTAGTAGACTGCTTATTAATGTAATTAGCAAGCCCGGGACGAGTTAATAACAAGTTGATTGTTTCCTTTTGGTATTGAAATGTTTGGTGAGAATTTCCTTTACGCTTGTTAATGATGAAATGGAGTGCAGTGAGAGAAATGATAAAATTAGGAGGATTGACATGTAGGTACAAGTCCTACATAAAATTGACATCTTTTTAATTCAAAACATTTTTAGCAAAAGCAAGTTCAAAATAATGACATTATGTAACCAATTTATTAAGGATTTTTGTAAATTATAGGAGTAACTCACAAAGGCCCAAGCTAAGTATAATATAACTTTCTACGATTTCTCGATAATTGGTAAAGAGCAATGTTACTGACACTGATTTGAATGCATATAGAAAAAATCTAATTTTTAACGCTTACCATTGTTGGATATTGTAAAGCAGTACGAGAAGTAAATAAATATTACAAGTGTTCGAAAGGATAAACAAATAGGCCACTGTTCAGAACTGCCGCAAGCTTGTTGAGTCTTGAATCTTGATAACCTGAAATCAAGAAACACTAAATCTGGATTGTTACAACTGTGTGCTGAGTCGAGTGATGTCACTCTGTCTTTAAGACAAAATTGCCCCGTATATATGCTTTTACGTTAACGGGCAATAGTCTCACAAGATAAAACAACACTTCAATCAACACTACAAAGCAAATAGGTTGACCCTGACGAAGAAAACAAATACGGAACGATTTGCTGAAGATATGGAAAAGGAAGGAAGAGTTTCTATTTTTCGTCCCAACGTTATTGCTCACGTTTTGGACTGTATTTTACTCTTCTGTTAGTCTCTGTGTATATATTTTTGTCTCATTTTTCTGTATACTTTCTGTATCTGTGTGTTACACAATTGAGCCAAAAGGCATCAATATCTAGCATAAGGGAAGCTTCTCAACTGCCAAAACATGGTTGTTAATGGTCATTGAAGGAGGGAATTAAATAGCCAAGTAATGTCATATTTATGGCCATTGAAGGAGGGTGTAATTCAGCCAAGTAATGACTGTTAATGGAGGGAGTTAATCAGCCAAGTAACGGCTGGTTAAAGCACAATAACGCCCCCAAAAATTAACTCCAACGGTAGGCAGAAACTTTATGCCTTTCGTTGTTCCCAAAATCAACATTCCAGAAACTCGTGACCCATGACCCGAGCCCGAGCCCGGATCGGACGGGCGGGCGGGGCCGCGCGCTTGTGGCTTAGCCTTGAACCCAAGCACATCTAGGTCCTCCCTCATTTAAACACATGGGATACCCCTTGGGGTCTCAAACCCTTAGCCAATTTAGAGACTTATAAAGAGAGCAATTCTTCCTTTTTTTCACCGATGTGGTAGATTTGTCCCACACCATATTTCCATGCCTCAAACACCATACTTCGTGGACCAATATCTCTTTCATTTCTCAATGAAATTTGACGATTTTTGGCCCTACGGTCATCTACTCACTTAGTAGATTATGCATGTGTGAACAGACAAAGCCTCCAACATGCGGAACCCTAATGTTTAATTCATTAAATATGGGTGGACGCACCTCCCCACCAAAGGAAAATTTCCAACAATCCCCTCTTGAAAGAGAGATTTTGGCGCACACACATGGTGTCTACTTTCAGCAATCTTTCAGCGAAAAGATATTGCATCAGGAGAGATAGCTTCCGCTTTGAACCTTCCCTAGTTGAATACCACCGGACTTACTTACTGCGCGGTGAACGTGATGTCTTGAACCGTCAGTGTTTAGTGTAAGCCAAGATAATGATACCAACACAATAACTCTCCTTATTCATTTTCATTCTTATGATTTTGTCCGTTGTGGCCATGGACACACTTGGATTCTTAAGTGCGTTCATTTGAGGCGGTCTGTCCTCGCACTTAAATATGTGATCTCCTACAATGTATTCTGCTATACCCCACTTCACAAGTGTTAGGAATCATTAAAATTTTTCCCAACCTAACCTCAAACGTGTGAGGATGGTTTAAAGGTTTGGAAGCTTAACCTTTACCCACCATGCAGGTAGCACTTTAATATCTATCGCGGGAACAGCTTTGGATTCATGTTTCCCTACAGAAATCATCATCCGATGTGCTCTAGCTTCTACTGAAGCGCTCAACTGAACCTTTTTACAGCTTAGTTTTCCCATTAAACCAAATTCTTGGGATCTTCAATCAGTATGGTTAGGTTACCACCGCAAATATTAGTATTTTTTGGGTTTTAAGCCCATTCCCCTAGACAGGCAGAACACTTGATCTCCGGGTAGTCCCTTAGTTAAAAGGGTCCGCTATATCCTTTGATTAGTAATCAAGGAAGTGACACCCGTGGTGATCAACTGACATACGGTCTTATGTCTCCGACAGATCCTGACAGATATGTCCAGACGCCGTCATCCGTGTCCTTCCTAAAGTCGACCGGCTAGCCATAGTGTATAACTGCTGAAGGCACGGGTTTCTCCCAATAAGGGACGTCCTCTAAGGAGTCGTGAAGTTACTCAACTTCTTTCATGCTTTGTATAAAGTGATAAACTCTGATTCCATCATGAATCGGCCGATGCAAGTTTTCTTAGAGGTTTTTCCAAGACCCACCATACACATTTACTTGTGGCTTTGGTGTTCTTCATATCTGATGTCCAGTTTGCATCACTGTGTTCTCCCGTAACTGGACATCCGAATAATATAATTAAATGAGATAGCGAATATTTCAGATATCGTCATATCCGACTTAACGCCTTCTATCGATCATTTTTAGAATCATCAGTGAACTTTAGTTCAACTGATCTGCTTTGTAGGCCGATAACAGGTCGATTGTAGTGTGTAACATACATTGAACTACATGTGACCTGCGCATATCGCTCCTTGTAAATGGGTGCACCATGATTTCAATCAGTTATATGATTCATATCCATTGGTGGCTTCAACGAGACTGTCAACTATCTCACAACTGAGTTTGAAGTTAGACCAGTCCTTTAGATGTCTTAGAAATCCAATTCCTAAGATGTCATTTGTGATACACATATCCTAAAATTCAATAACTATGCCTTTGTACCAACCCAAGACCCAAGACCCGAGCCCGGACCGGACGGGCTGTCGGCGGCGGAGCGCGTGGGCTTAGCCTTGAACCCAAGCACATCTAGGTCCTCCCTCCTTTAAACACATGGGATACCCCTTGGGGTCCCAAACCCTTAGCCAATTTAGAGACTTATAAAGAGAGCAATTCTTCCTTTTCCCACGGATGTGGTAGATTTGTCCCACACCATATTTCCATGCCTCAAACACCTTATTTCGTGGACCTTTCTCTTTCATTTCTCAACGAAATTTGACGATTCTTGGCCCTACGGTCATCTACTCACTTAGTAGATTATGCACGTGTGAAGAGACAAAGCCTCCAACATGCGGAACCCTAATGTTTAATTCATTAAATATGAGTGGACGCACCTCCACACCAAAGACAAATTTCCAACAACCATTAGATAGTGTGCATAAATCTCATAGAACTACCTAAAGATTCCTAGTTAGCTTTGATGGGAGTTTCTCTTGAAGCAATAACGCGTCCATCTAATCACCACCAGAAAATTACCTGAAAAGGGCAAGTTCATTGGAGAAAGAAGCAATAACGCGTCCATCTAATCACCACCAAAAGATTAGCTGAAAAGGACAAGTTCGTTGGAGAAAGCAAGACAGGTAGGATGTCAAATTTTTCTAAACATCAACTGTAGATTCAATTACCGGATGTCGAATTTTAATATTTTTCCATTTACTAATTTGGCAGACTAATATTAATCTGGAGTCTGTTTGGACTGAAAATCTTGGATAAATCTGGGAAAGTGCAGTTTGTAAAGCTACAAGGATATCATCTTTGGACATTAAAAAAAGCAACAGTATGTTGCCCCATATTTGGTTGATGGAGGAGCACCACCAACAAAAGCAAGCACTGAGGAAGCTGCTGCTCAAGTCCTCCATCAAGTCTTAAAAGTAATTCAATCACTTCATGTTTTGGGATAGGAACAAATAAGTCATGTTTTCGGCTGTTTTCCCATGTTCCAACTTTCGAATGATGGATCGGTTAAACGTTCCATTAGGGAGCTTGGTTTTTGACTCCTGTGTGATTCATTTTCGTTCGGCTCCACCTTTAGCTTTGTTGCCCCATTTTCGTTCGGCTGCATAATGTAATACACCCACAAAAATAACTATGCCTCTGTACCAAGCAAGTTAAGTTCATATGAAACTTCGTTATATATAGTGCTCTTTTTAAGCCCGTCTCAGTCTAATATGATAACTCCTACCAGCTCCCATAAAAAAAACGAGGTTTGAAGCACCAAGGGTACAGGGAAATGGTTACTTCTTGTTGCTGGAAATAAAAACGGAAAAAAGGTCCTATACATGATCTGAGTAGCAAATCCCCCGTTCAGGAACCGCAAAATATTCTAACAGGTGGTAAGCTACATCACGAAAGTTCAAATTTTGCATAAAACTATATATACATATACTCTTAAACTTCTCATTTGCAATTTGAGAAGTATATAATATTTACATCGACAACATCAAGGTTTCCATTGGTAGAGAAAGCTGAAACAGTAGGCACCTTGTTATATACCGAAGAAATATGTACAACTTTTAACTTAAGAGAACACATGTATATCTACAGTAAAACTTTCCAGCTGCTTGCTCTCTGCAGTCAGCTTCTGACTTGGAATCTTCTGGTCGGTGTGGCAGCGAAGCCACATACAGGAGAGTCTTGCTAAGGCTGCCCCACCGGCAACTCGAACCCTGTAAATCAAATTCAAATCAGCCCAAATCTCAGATCCAGCCACCCTAGAGTCAAGGCTCGAATTATATCCGTCTAGATCTGCTTCAGTTATCACAACTACAGCACCATCATCAAAGGCTAACAAATTCCGTCTGGCCAAGAACCCTGAGCTCCGTGAGATCATACTTGTCAAGGGGATAGAACTGTATGTCTTTTTCACCATGAGATGGTAGAATTCTTCGACAGCCTGATTATTAGTGGAAAAACAGAGTCAACAACAGCCAGAAAAATAAAAACGAAGTCAACTGGAGTATCTACCATCAATCTCATTAAGGGAAAAAATCATGCATCCCAAGAGAAAAAGGATCAAAATATGAGGCAAAACTCCAAGACACCTGTCGCTGGGCAGAGGCCAAAAGCACCCTTGGACGAATTGCCTTCACATAGTTATATGCATCATTTGGTGTCATCTGCTTGTACTTCACCTACAAAACAAAAGAAACTTTAGGGAAAAATGGGTAAAGTGACCCTTAAACAATCCATTCAAACAAGGCTTAGTTTACCCACCAAGTAGCATAAGACAATGGTCGTGCTACGTCCTCGACCAGCCTTGCAATGCACGTATGTACTTTTTCCATTGGAAGCATTTTCTTCAAAGACAAACAAGAAAAGTTTACTTAAAGGCTTAACCTACTAGTAATTCTCCTCCAGCGGTAGTCCAAACAATCTTTTGGATTTTTCTTGAGTATATGGGGTGGGGGGTGGGGGGTGTAGAGGTTCAATCTTGATTAGGTAGGAATGAAGAGGAGAGAAGACAAGAGGAAAAGCATAGAAATTTATTAATCCAGGGCTAATTTTACAGAATTTTGTGTTCACCCTTACTTGTTTCCATAGAGAGCAACAAAAGAGAAAACAAGTCAATATACAAAGTGACAGATACCTCAAAAAGTACTATATCCAAATAGAAGACCAGCAACTTAACAAATGTACTCCCTCAATCCTATTTTTAAGAGACATAATAACAATTTAGTGAATCAAACAAATATTTGATTGTACCACAGTTTTGTTGACTTTTTGAACTTGTAAAATATTTGTTATTTAATAAACATGTAGTTTAAAGTACTTTTGTCTAGTTTCAAACATAAAATGTGATTATCAAAAAATCTGTATCAACCCAGGAATTGGACACTTCGACCCTCAGACTGCCATTTTTTATACGATGGAGACTCTGGTCATAGTTCCAGAGTTTGGAAAAATTAGAAGAATCTCAAGATGGTAAGTGACTGTGATGTCATGACAAAATGCTAAAAGCAACCAGGAATTAAGGTGAAGAATGTTGACAATAGTGTAAAATCAACAAACTAACAAAAATGGGAGCCAAAGGGATGAGAAAGTACTAACTACTAACCATGGATAAACCCTACTGCTTGACATATATTATTCAGTGATGGGGCAAATACGTAATCTCTTGTGGGGAGAACCAAATGACGAATACCATGAGCCTGCAAGAAATAACAGATAACACTAATGTGAAAAAAGAAAATAAACACACTTGATTTATTTTTTTTGGATTTAGATAAGAAAGACTGACTTATGTTTTAACTGGAGCATAACAGAAAGATCAACGCAAAAGGGTACAGAAGAAATAAGGCGAAGGGGCCTGAAGGTGAGAATTGAATGATGGCTGACCTTTTTTTCCTTTTTTCTTTTTGGATTTGCTTTAGATAAGGAAAGACTGACTTATCTTTTAAGTGAAGCATAAAAGAAAGATCAAAACGAATATCAGAAGTTAAAGAACTAACCTCATATAAAGAAGTTGGAACTAAAGTCTCATATGGCTCATTTAGGGTGACAACACCGGAGACACCAAGCTCCTTTAGCCTTTTCACATCAGATTGGAAAGGGACAGCACCTAATAACACAAACTGCAGGACAGATTAAGTCAGTAATATAATCTTGTTATTCAGTAAAATATTGGAGTACAACCAACCACCCAATTATTCACTAAGAGAGAATTGAAAGAACGTGAAAATCAAATCAACCTATGTGATCTTCCAAGATGGTCAACGCAAACTTAATCTCCAATGTGAAGATAGTTGCATATGGAGTTACGAGAAAAGTATTGCAGCTTATATCATGTAAGTTTAAGATATAAGAGGACATTTCTTAAGATCCCTACAAGTACCTCATTACCTCACTGCACATATACTAGACATTCTGCAACCTTGAACAAATAATTCAAATAAAACCGGTAAAACATGAAACAGATATGACCAACATCAATATCACTATACGTACTCCCTCCATAATCAGGCCTCCTAATTTGACCAGAATAGAATAGCGAACATTAAAGTTTATTGTACTTACAAGGATGTCGCTCTAGAGTGGGGATAGAACTATCTTTCTGATCAATTTCATCTTGTACTAGTATAAAAGAGGATCTCAAGTCACTATTTTGGTGCATGACAGTCCAAAACTGGTTAGAACATTAGAGAAACCTCCTGGCTAAAGAAAGTAAAAAAAAATTCAGGGAACCAAGAAGAAAAATGTAAGAGAGTTGATCTGGGATGACACTAGTGAAAGTAACTAACTTTATAGCAGTGAAAAGAAAAGAAGAGCTGAACAAGTTTACTATTGGTCCATCTTCCTGGATAACTATGCATCTTTTACCACTTGTCGCATATTAGCGATTAGAGGCAAATTTCTTTAAGCAGATTATCACAAAATATATTAGGCCCCAGGTGTCACTGTCTTGTCATTCCTAGGACAGACAAGTTTAATCATCTTGCTAATTTATTTGATACAGAGTACTATAACAATCTATTACATAACTTTTTGATTATTGACAAGCATGTGTAAGGACATGTTCTTCCAGATAGAAATTAAGATTGATATTTCTACAAAATTCAGTTCCACCCCTCATTTTCTGAATAACCATGCATATAGTACTATTATTTGTTATTAATGACTTAGAAGTTCAGCAAGATGCTATAATAGTCTAAGATCAGCAATCAAAGTAATCAACATTAATATAAATGATATTTCCACGCTTAGCCTTTCAGAAATATCTATCTTGCCTCACATGACCGAATATAACTAGTTCAAAAATTATCAACACATTACATGAGTTAGCATTTGGATACACAATAGGGATTGGACATTATAAACAAAACAATCCCCTTATCTAACTATTGAAAGCTACTGATATCATTTGCACATTGACATAGATCCAGATAAAAGGACCACAAAATTCACTACAAGTGTATACATTAAAGGAGAAAACAACAACAACGGATTCATTACAGGTGTATACATTAAGCCAGGAAAACAAAAAGTGGTATACCTCATCAATCCAGTCCCACCAGCGAAACTCCACCTGAATCTTGTTCCTAACAACATTATACAGAAGTGTCGGGTAAAACAAGGCCCGAGCACCAACTCCAACCATGACCCTCCTTACATCCAACACAACAATAGCATTCTTACCACCACTACCACTAGAACACGACACCTTACTAGCAGTATATGATTTCTCTACATCCCCTACCACTCCACCCACCACCTCCTCCTCCTCCATAGTCTCCAACTCTCCTCCCTTCTCTTCCTCTATATACATGATAATACTTGGAAGAACAAAAAAAAGATCTATACAACCCACTGGTCACAAAAAAAGAGGGGAAAACAATAAAAGAAGATTTTACACAACCTACTGATAAACAAAATTCAAGATTCTAGACAAAACCACAAACTTTGACCAAAACTTCAAACAGAAAACATAAACCCCAATATCACTCTCATGACTATCTTCAAAATCAACATAAAATAAATGTAACCTTTCCTTGAATTTAGCCAAACTATCTATAAAACGGATCGAAAACGCTGAAATTGCAACAAAGATTTGAACTTTGACCTAAAATTCAAACAGAAAACATAAGCCCCAATATCATTCTCATGACTATCTTCAAAACCAACACAAAATAAATGGACCCTTTTCTTGAATTTAGCCAAATTATCTGTGAAACGGACCGGGCAATAAAATTCGAACTTTCACTTGAAATTCAAACAGAAAACATAAACCCTAATATTATTTTCATGACTATTTTCAAAACCAACACAAAATAAATGGACCTTTTTCTTGAATTAAATTGCAATAAAGGTTCGAACTTTGAATGAAATTGACCATATTCAGTGAAAAAGGTATCAATCGAACGGTCAAGATTTGGCAGAGATGGTTGAGGGATTTGATTTGGGAAAGTAATTGGATTAGAATTAGTAAAGGAGTTGAGATAGCTTGGAATTGAAGAACCCTAGATGATACTCTACTTGGGAATTCAGATTGTTTCCTGTGTGCCAATTTTAAATATAAAAATTATTTTAAAGTAGTAAAGGCTTGTTTGGTACGAGAATATCTCATGATTGAAATAAAATTAAAATATAACTAATTTTAAAATTAATTTATTTTTATAGAAGGGTGATATAACTAACTCCATCATAACTTATCTTGGGATAATGTGTTTCCCTAATAGTTATAGGTAGGAGTGGCTGGGGCTCGGAGTCCAGCGGGGTCGAGGCGGGGCGAGCCAAGTCGGGTCTAGCGAGTCTGGTCGGAGTGCAGCGGGACTTGCTCGATCCGTCCGATCCCGATCCCGTCGGTATCGGGTCGGGGCGGGGTTCGGCGGGTTTTCATTTTTTTTTTAAATAACATATGTATAAAAAAAACTCAATAAACAAGATAAGATAGTGTAATAAAAACATCCCAAGGCTGTTTTGTGCCTCTTATATTATTTAATAGACATATGATTTTTTGTAATACAAATACAATTGTCTAAAATATAAATTGCAACTTTGTGGTGTTGTCCAAAAGTTGCAAATTACATAATAAAATTTCAATTAAAAAAATTACATTCTCAAAAAAACCTGTTCTAATTGCTTGATGATTTCCTGTGGTTCTTCGGTTGGAATTGGTATTTGTTGGTCAAATTGATCCACATCGCTTCCACTACCTTCGGCTAAGATTTCGTTGTAGTTTTCATCTTCTTCTTAGTTGATCTCCTGCTGATGCACCTTTCTCCGCCTCCGTATCAAATCTCTCGAATAATTCTACAATTTCCAAGTCGTCTCCGCTAATGAGTGTCTGTGGTCTCCTATTTGATATCTGCCTACAGAAAAAGCGCTTTCAGACGCAGTTGATGACGCTTGAATGTTCAAAACATCTCGAGCCATTAATGAAAGTATCGGAAAGGTCTTCTCATTCCCCCTCGATATTTCAAAGAAGTCTTCATGTCCATCTTCATTGATAACTTCTTGATACTGCATGAACCACGCAAAAAAAAAATATTCAACTCGCTAATTTGGTTAGTAGTAGAGGTATTTGTCGCACATTCTATTTACGAGGCTTTCAATACTAGCCGCAGAAACAAAGATGTCTTTGTGAGGTTGTGTTAAAGATGAAGAAGATGGTATGGAAGCCGGCAAGTTACTAGCATTTTCTTGTTGATAAAATCTATATATATTTTTGCATTGGTGTTCTACGCTAGACAACACTTCTTCTTTAGTTTGTTCAATAGGTGGTGGGTGATTTAGATTTTTGGGACTTGGAGGTGGTAGTACTTCTATACAATCGTAAATAGTTTCAATTAGTGATTTAGTACCGTCTATTTTAATAGTAGGATTTAATATAGAACCAATAATATAAATAGAGGGAATAGGAATAAAATATTTTTTTATTTTGACAAACATTTTTTTAATAATGTCTTATAAAATTTGGTTTTCCATATATTCACTAAGTAATAAAAATATTAGAGTTATATAAAACAACATAGTTGAAATAGTAGGATAATATATACCGAAAAATTCTTTTGTTGCTTGAAAAAATTTCTCTAAAAATACAATAAGTTCAAAATTTTTTACCCAATCACTATCTAAAATCATATCAGCTGAATTTTTATTATGAGAGTTAAAAAATAAAGTTATAGGTATTCTATAGTCATAAGAAACAAGTAGTTGCTCGTATAAAGAATTCCACCTAGTGGATACTTCTTGTGGAATTTTTCTATAAGGTAGTCCACAATCGTGACAAGTTTTTTTATATTCTTTTCTACGTTGTACTTTATTACTTTTAAAAATAAAGTTTATAGCAAATTGTATTTTACTAAGAATGTCTTCAAAAAGTGATAGACCATCCTTTACAATTAAGTTATATATATGGCACGCGCATTTTATATGAAAATGATCTGGAAAAGATGGAGTTAAACTATTTTTTAAAATTATAATTGTGTAATTGTTAGAAGAAGCGTTATCTAATGTAATAGTCATAATTTTATCTGTTATTCCGTAATAATGGCACACTTGATAAATATTATCTGCAATAAAAGTACCGGTGTGCCTATCATCTATATATCTATACGCTAAAATACGTTTTTGCATAGACCATTTATAATCTATCCAATGACAAGTTACAGTTAAATAATCATGGTTGTTAGTACTACGATCTATATCAGACGTGATAGATACTTTGTCATTAAAATGATATAATGAAAAACGTAAATATTGTTGATATTCATGCGCGAATTTAAATACATCTCTCTTAACAGTTGATCTAGAAAAACCGTTAAAAGCAGGATTATATATATCTCTAATGTAATGAATAAAACCGAGGAGATGAAGGAAATGAAAAGGGCAAACCCTCCACAGCAACTAATTTTGATATTGCTTTCCTATCTCTATGTTTATTGTATTTAGAGCCTACAATTCCCCCCGTCATAGGGTTAAGTTGACCACATGCTTGGTCAGGGACGATGTCGTATGTGAACCTTGTCCCGATGGAGCGGGCGTTTGCACACCCGGTTTTGAAGCCTGGTATTGGGCATACCTAGCAGGATGAGCACTTACTACGTGTCTAATTAAACCCCCCGTCCCACCGTGACCTTTTCCAATTTTAAATTTTAAAACATTTTTACAAATTTTACATATAGCTACTTGATTCTCTACGTCCCTATCAAAAAATGTTCATGCATCTGATTTTAATGGTCGTTTTGCTGGACCTCGTCTCATACTAGGGGGAATATGAGGTATTTCAGTTGAAGGTGCACTAGTGGGTGTGTTGTCATCAACATTAGTGGGTGTATCATCTAGATCATCGTCTAAATTAAAGTCTTCTTGAGTTCCAGAAAATAGTTCCTCGTCTAAATCTAATGGTATTGTAGGAAAATGTTGAGTATCAACAAAATCATCTTGTGTAGGAATAAGATGACTAGAAGAAGTACCCTTGCCCTAGTTGCCCCTACTAGAAGAAGTCTTACCCTTACCCTTAAACATACCTTTAATTCCTTCCATTTTAATTATATGATAACAAATAATTAAAGTAAATGAAATTAAGTGCGCTAAATAAAATAAACAGACAATAATAATTTAATGAAGGAACGAATGTACCAAACGCCGACGTAACGTCGACGTGTAATCGAGATGTTGAAAATTGAAACTTTGCTCGATGGAAGATCCTCAAGCTAGTTGCCAACTTCACTCCCAATTCCCAAATGAATAAATAAAATTGAATATTTAGCAAACAATGTAGACTTGTATAGAGATATATTGAGAAATTAGAGAGATTGTAGGAAGATTTGTAAAGATGAAGAGAAAATGAGTTATTTATAGTTGGAAAATTGGGTTAAAGTGTAAATATAATAACTTATGGGTTAAAAATAAATATTAAGGGGTAGGGGGGAGGCCTAAAATGGCCGTTGGCCAACGGCCAAAATCTAAAATGGTCATATTTGCAAAGGGGGGACAAAGGGCGGGGTCGGGCTCGGGCTCGGGGCGAGCTCGGGTCTGGCGGGACGAGACATTGTCCAGTCCCGAGTTCGATTCCCACTCCCATTTTTTTTTTGAGCGGGGTCGGGGCGGGAGAGAAATAGGAGGTTGTTTCAGCATAAAAGTAGTGGTGTTGATATTATAGTAAGGAGAGTGATCTTAGAGGTAGTATATCTAGCTAGGAAGAAGCCTAGGATGTGTTTCTTCGTTGGAGAATCTTTCTCATTAATATTAATATATATATTGTACAATATACAACTCTAATACAACAGAAATCATAGTCTCAATATAAGAGGAATCCTAGTTTTTTTCATAATTATCTATCACTAAATATTTACATAATATATGTGATATATTCTAATTATGGGTAGAGATTATATTATAACTATTGTACACGTTTACATAGAGGAAGGACTTGTAGAGCGGCCTGTTGTTAACTGATTGGTCGTAGGTTCGAATCCTACTTTGAGGAATACAACTCCATAAGAGCGAAAAAGTACGGGGGATAGAAAGAATCACAACTTCCACTGAAAAGAGAGGCTCGACCTCAACCTCATATTCAAAACCTGATGGTAAAGATTCCCTTAATCTTCTTCTTGGTGGTACGGCTCCAAGGACCTTTCCTCTTCTTAATTATTGAGTTGAAGTTATATAAAAAAATAAACTAACAAAGCGTTTGTTCACGGAGGTGGAAGAAAAAAATTAGGGTTTTCAATGCTTCTCAACGCTCAACGAGATACGCCAACCTCGGGATGCTTTACTCCTAACCCCACAAGGTTATGAGACGGAGCTTAAAAGACCAAACATTAAAATAAATGTCTCAAGACACTTATTGGATTTAAACCTTCAAAAACTAAAAATCCGATCGAAAGCATAAACCCCCCTGATTGAGTCTAAATGATTTGGTAATTGAAAAAAGGGAGAGCGGAGATTTGCAGATTTATAGATATCAAGTTCGTAAAAAGAACCAAATTTTTGTTGGCGATTATTTATGATAAAAAAATGAAATTCTGAAAACTCCTTTGTCTTATTTATACTCTTCTTCAAAATCTACATACTATGTGGTACAAGGGATTCCCAGCATCTCGTAGAAAAAGAGTATATAATGTAGAATTTGAAGAAGAGTATTTGACTTTCATATCATCCATGGCGAATGGTATCATATATAAGAGAAGGGCTTTTCCTCTCAATGACATATTCGAGAACAAATGCACATTCTCGTGATTTGTATCCAAAGGTCACTTAGACATTGAAAAATTGGATTATGAAATTGCGAAACACTACTTCGACCATTTCCGAGCACCTCATATCTTTTTTGGGGTGTCCGAAGATTCGCTCATTTTTGTATGATTTCTCTTGCACTGCCCTTTCCAATGGGTTTCGAAGACCAGATTGGCCCGTTCTGCCATAAGTACCTCCATATTCCACTGAGTAGGATTCAACAATGGGTTTGAGTCGGTGATTGTAAAACTTCCTTTTATCGATCTTGATTTGTGTATAAATTCTAGAACTATGGACCTAGCTGAATCGGAGAGCCCCGAAGTTCCATGGGTATCATAGAATTACGTTAGGTACCATATGATAGGCCTGAGAAAATCCATGTATAGCTTCTTCGATTTCTCGATAAAGAGCAATATGACCAACAGTGGTTCGAATGTATATAAAAAGGATTTGTTTTTTTAGACTTCTTACTATTAGATAGTGTCCATAAATCTCATAAAAAGTTATTTTTTTGACACATGTAAAAGTGATGGAAAACAAAGAATATCTTTTACATACCCCCAAGTTTATCAACTTTTTGGAAAATGATACAAGGAAGGCTACCCTTATTGTCACTCCAAAAAACCCTCCCTAATGAACTGGACAATCAGTGGGTTTCTACTAAGGCTGGCCAGTGGGCCTGGACGGCCCGATCCTGTCCCGAGCCCGCCCCTGTCCCGCCCCGACCCCGAGTAAAAAAAAATGGTAGCGGGACTCGAACTCGGGACGGGACAATGTCTCGTCCCGCCCGTCCCGAGCCTGCCCCAGGCCCGCCAAACCTGACCCCGCCCCGAGCACGCCCCCGATCCCGCCCAAAAGCCCTCATTTGCAAATATAACGATTGCACCAACGACCGTTTTAGATTTTGGCCGTTGGGCAACGACCATTTTAGATTTTGGTCGTTGGGCAACGACCATTTTTGGCCTCCCCCCTCCCCCCTCCCCCCTCCCCCAACCCCTTAATATTTATTTTTAACCCATAAGTTATTATATTTACACTTTAACCCAATTTTCCAACTATAAATAACTCATATTCTCTTCATCTTTCTCACAAATCTTCCTACAATCTCTCTAATCTCTCGATATATCTCTCTACATTATTTACTAAATATTCAATTTTATTTATTCATTTGGGAATTGGGAGTGAAGTTGGCAACTAGCTTGAGGATCTTACATCGAGCAAAGTTTCAATTTTCAACCTCTCGATTACACGCGTCAAGTTAAATCGGCGTGGTACATTCGTTCCTTCATTAAATTATTATTGTCTATTTATTTTATTTAGCGCACTTAATTTTATTATCTTTAATTATTTATTATCATAATTAAAATAAAAGGATTAAGAGGTATGTTTAAGGGTAAGGGTGCTTCTTCTAGTAGGGGCGACAACCAGGGCAAGGGTACTTCTTCTAGTCATCTTATTCCTACACATGATGATTTTGTTGATACTCAACATTTTCCTACAATACCATTAGATTTTGACGAGGAGCTATTTTCTGGAACTCAAGAAGACTTTAATTTAGACGATGATCTTGATGATACACCCACTAATGTTGATGACAACACACCCACTAGTGCACCTTCAACTGAAATGCCTTATATTCCCCCTAGTATGAGACGAGGTCCAGCAAAACGACCATTAAAATCAGATCCATGGACATTTTTTGATAGGGACGTAGAGAATCAAGTAGCTATATGTAAAATTTGTAAAAATGTTTTAAAATTTAAAATTGGAAAAGGTCACGGTGGGACGGGAGGTTTAATTAGACACGTAGTAAGTGTTCATCCAGCTAGGTATGCCCAATAACAGGTTTCAAAACCGGGTGCGCAAACGCCCGCTCCATCGGGACAAGGTTCACTTACTGATACTGTCCCGGACCAAGTACATGCTCAAATTAACCCTATAACGGAGGGAATTGTAGGCCCTAAATACAATAAACATAGAGATAGGGACGCAATATCAAAATTAGTTGCTGTGGAGGGTTTGCCTTTTTCATTTCCTTCATCTCCTCGGTTTTATTCATTACATTAGAGATATATATAATCCTGCTTTTAACGATTTTCCTAGATCAACTGTTAAGAGAGATGTATTTAAATTCGCAGATGAATATCAACAATATTTACGTTATTCATTATATCATTTTAATGACAAAGTATCTATCACGTCTGATATAGGTCGTAGTACTAACGACCATGATTATTTAACTGTAACTTGTCATTGGATAGATTATAAATGGTCTATGCAAAAACGTATCTTAGCGTATAGATATATAGATGATAGGCACGCTGGTACTTTTATTGCAGATAATATTTATCAAGTGTACCAATAACCGATAAAATTATGACTATTACATTAGATAACGCTTCTTCTAACAATTACGCTATTACAATTTTAAAAAATAGTTTAACTCCATCTTTTCCAGATCATTTTCATAGAAAATGCGCATGCCATATATATAACTTAATTGTAAAGGATGGTCTATCACTTTTTCAAGACATTCTTAGTAAAATATAATTTGCTATAAACTTTATTTTTAAAAGTAATAGAGTACAACGAAGAAAAGAATATAAAAAAATTTGTCAAGATTGTGGACTACCTTATAGAAAAATTCCAGAAGAAGTATCCACTAGGTGGAATTCTTTATACGAGCTACTACTTGTTGCTTATGAGTATAGAAAACCTATAACTTTATTTTTTAACTCTCATAATCGAAATCCAGCTGATATGGTTGTAGATAGTGATTGGGTAAACATTTCCGAACTTATTGTATTTTTAGAGAAATTTTTTCAAGCAACAAAAGAATTTTCCGGTATATATTATCCTACTATTTCAACTATGTTGTTTTATATAACTCTAATATTTTTATTACTTAGTGAATATATGAAAAAACTAGCTTATATAGCAGCTATTAAAAAAATGTTTATCAAAATAAAAAAATATTTTATTCCTATTCCCACTATTTATATTATTGGTGTTGTATTAAATCCGACTATTAAAATAGACGGTACTAAATCACTAATTGAAACTATTTACGATTGTATAGAAGTACTACTACCTCCAAGTCTCAAAAATCTAAATCACCCACCACCTATTGAACAAACTAAAGAAGAAGTGTTGTCTAGCGTAGAAGACCAATGCAAAATAATATATAGCTTTTATCAACAAGAAAATGCTAGTAACTTACCGGCTTCCATACCATCTTCTTCATCTTCAACACAACCTCACAAAAGACATGCTGTTTCTGCGGCTAGTATTGAAAGCCTCAGAAATGGAATGAGCGGTCGTACCGCTACTAACCAAATTAGCGAGTTGGATATTTTTGTTTTGCAGGGTTCTGTACCGTACCAAGAAGTTATCAATGAAGATGGACATAAAGACTTGCTGAAATACTGGAGGGGGAATGAGAAGACCTTTCTGACACTTTCAATGATGGCCCGAGATGTTTTGAACATTCAAGCGTCATCAACTGCGTCTGAAAGCGCTTTTTCTGCCGGCAGATATCAAATAGGAGACCACATACACTCATTAGCCGGAGACAGCTTGGAAATTGCAGTATTATTCAGAGATTGGATACGAGCGGAGCGGAGAAGGTGTGGTCAACCGGAGATCAACGAAGAAGACAAAAACTACAACGAAATCTTATCCGAAGGTAGTGGAAGCGACATGGATCAATTTGACCAACAAATACCAATTCCAACCGAAGAACCACAAGAAATTATCAAGCAATTAGAACAGGTTTTTTTGAGAATGTAATTTTTTAATTGCAATTTTATTATGTAATTTGCAACTTTTGGACAACACCACAAAGTTGCAATTTAGATTTTAGACAATTGTATTTGTATTATAAAAAAATCATATGTCTATTAAATAATATAAGAGATACAAAAACAGTCTTGGGATGTTTTTATTACACTATCTTGTCTTTTTTATTGAGTTTTTTTATACATATGTTATTAAAAAAAAATGAAAACCCGCCGGAACCCGCCCCGATCCCGACCCCGACCTGACCCCGCCCCGCCCCGATTCCGACGGGATCGGGATCGGGACTGGACTGGAGTAAGTCCCGCCAAACCCGACCCCGCCAGACCCGACCCCGCCCCCTTCGCCCATCCCACCCGACCCCGACCCCTCCAAACCCGAGCCCGACCCACTGGCTAGGCCTAGTTTCTACCAACAAAGAAAAAAATAATAATCTGAATAAGGAATTTTTAAATTGACTTGAAGTTCTAGACAAGGAATCTCTTTCTCTGGATATACTCGAAACAAGGACTAGATTGTGTAATGATGATACTAAAAAAGAATATGTGCCTAAAATGTATGGTCTGAGCTATATCCCCCCGAGCCAAGTGGAGCATGCATGAAGTAGTCAGATGTTTCTTCTATTATTTTCCCTGGCGCTCGATTGATTCAATATCCATGAATCTAGAAAAGAGGGTTTACGGTGCGGGCGTGTGAAAAGCACTATACGTTAGTCGACAAATCAGTTTTGAGTTCATACAGAAATTAATACTATTAGATACTTTATGATGTATCGAGCTATGTATTACTTGAGTCGATCTTAAACAAGCACCCGTCGTACATTGAAGGTCATTAAACTTTACTAACGAGGATTCTGGATAGATTAATATCATACAAGTATTATAGTGGTAAGAGTCCGTCCGAGCTAAGCCCATCCTGCTTTTCATAGTTTGTTGAACATGACACCGAGAGAATTCTGTACACAGTCTTACCTTACATTTCTGCAAAATTTAAAATTTAAATTTAATGACCTTCATAGTTCTATAACCACCACCCTATAGAACTTGCCTTTAAATTTTGGTGGCACCTTCTTATCGCACAAAACTCAAGATGCGAGCAAAACATTTTCTGAATGAATAAATAGAAGTATATGGAGGATGATGCAGTCTGGTTCCAGTTGTTTTATGTTTATCAACCATTTTCATGCAGCAAATTCCATGAGTTTTTTTTGTGCTTCTCATAGCATGGGCAAATACTCCTTTTTGAGTCAGGAGGGAGGAGTCAATATCAGACAAGTTGGTTCAGACCACTAACCTCATAGTTTTGAGGTTATTCTTATCGAGAAAGAGGCCATGTCATGATGGAAAAAGAAATAACTATTCCTTGTATTTCAATTTATGTGATACACTCTCATTTTTAATCTGTTTCAAAAGTAATGTCACCTTTCTATATTTTGAAACAATTTAATCTTAAAATTCTCATTTTACCCTTGATGGAAATTCTCATTTTACCCTTGATGAGATGATTTGAGAGCAACACAGATGTCTAAGACTTGTTCGAGACCACAAGTTTCAAAAGTCTTCCTTTATTTCTTAAACTCCGTCCCCAGTCAAACGGTGTCACATAAATTGGGATGGAGGGAGTAATTAGTAATTCTCACTCAATAGTCAAGGTTCATGGTTTTGAAATTGTAGGTAGAATATTAAATGTCAGATCTCTTATAATAACAGTTTCTAAAATGAGCAGTTGAAGGTTGGCGAAGAACATATTGAACAGAGAGATTAAAGAGGCACAAAATATTCACCTAATAAAGTGAGAAAGTAACTCCCTAAACTATCTAAAACAAGTGATGCAAGGTCCAAGAAGGTTGCTTGGTTTATTTGCTGCTTTCAGTTCACTATAAAAACTCGAACGCCATTTCACTTCCATGCAACACCGGTTGGATATTGTAAAGCAGTACGAGAAGTAAATAAATATTACAAATGTTCGAAAGGATAAACAAATAGGCCACTGTTCAGAACTGCCGCAAGCTTGTTGAGTCTTGAATCTTGATTACCTGAAATCAAGAAACACTAAATCTGGATTGTTACAACTGTGTGCTGAGTCGAGTGATGACACTCTGTCTTTAAGACAAGATTGCCCCGTATATATGCTTTTACATTAACGGGCAATAGTCTCCCAAGATAAAACAACACCTAATATCAACACTACAAAGCAAATAGGTTGATTCTGACGAAGAAAACAAATACGAAACGACTTGCTGAAGAAATGGAAAAGGAAGGAAGAGTTTCTGTTTTGTCACTGTTTCTACGGACAGAATCTGTGTTGTTTCTCTTTTGTTTTTGTCTCTGTGTGTATATTGTTGTCTCGTTTTCTCTGTGTATTTCTGTCTCACATTCTGTGTCACACAATTGAGTCAAGGCTCCAATATATAGCATAAGGGTAGGATTCCTCAACTGCCAAATAATGGTCATTGAAGGAGGGAGTAATTCAGCCATTACTAGCCAAGTAATGGTTGTTTGAGGTCATTGAAGGAGGGTGTAATTCAGCCAAGTAATGACTGTTAATGGAGGGAGTTAATCAGCCAAGTAATGGTTGGTTAATGCACAATAACGCTCCCAAAAATCAACTCCAACGATAGGCAGAAACTTTCTGTCTTCCGTCGTTCCCAAATTCAACATTCCAGAAACTCCACGACCCACGACCCAGAAAGTGAGATTCTAGACATGCATAGTTAGACCAATAACTTGAAGCTGAAATGGAGAAAATATTAAGTTTTCTCATAGAATAATCTTTTTCCATTTGATTGCATGCAGTTGGGAGTTGTTGATTTGGTATTTTCGGAGAAACAATCAATGGCGGAATCCACTTAAAAACAGAAAATCTGCAGAATAAGTTCAAAAACCTAAAATATCTCAACTAAATTTAAATTTAAACAAAGACCCCTCCTACAACTAAACTACAATTAGCAGAAACAGAAGCAATTCTCAGCAGGTACTCATAAGCAATTTCTGTTCTGATAAAGGGAGACTCACATATCTGTCGCTCTATCTCCATCGAACAAGGTCTCATGCAGCTACCGGATAAAAATATTACAATCAAGATTGAAGAGAGCAGCAACAATCCTCATTACTTGGCTTTTGTAATAAGGTATCGACAAGGAAAAAGGGATATTACAGGTGTGCAACTATGTGAGGTATATCTGCTAGCTTGCAAGAACCTACATCTGTTTCATCTTTCAGAATCCACACAGCAAAAGTTTCTAATAAAGGCATAAAGTAAAACATGCAATAATGAAAATACCTACAAAGAAAGAAGTACATACAGTCGATAAAGAAATAACAATAGGAGAAGTTAAGGCTGATTCCTCCAAATTTTCCTATATTCCAGTGTTATGATTACTATCTTCTTTCAATATGCAGACACAAATTTTTTATGCAAGCTGTTGGACAGGACACTAGGAGCAGTGTAGACTACTACTTCACCTCCAAGAGGACCTTTGCAAATCAGATTGCTTTTGAGTGTTGATGATGGAGATGAGACATGGGTTGTTCCTGTCAATAATATACCTAAGAACTGGAAAGCTGGTGACACATATGACTCAGGAATACAAGTGGATGCATAAACACAAATGACTTTATTGCTATTTGATTAACTTTGTTACTAAATAAGTCTATTGGCTCTTTGATGGTGTTACTCTGTGCTAGCTATCATTCTTTACTGCATACAATCAACAAAACTATCCTGACACAATTATGTAGTTTCAACAAATAAAGTTTATGTTTTAAAGCAGTTTTTCATATTGATTCATGACCAGAATGTAAAAAATACAGAACTTGTCTAAATTCATTATTTTAAGTCGTGCACGGGTCAACCTCACATCAGGTAATCACAACTTGAGCCATCATCTTACTGAACAGCATCCGCCAATCCAAATTCAATTGGTACAGACATTCCTTAAAGTACTAAATTCTGCATCGCACGGAATTACTCCCCCTATTTCATTTTATGTGAAGGAGTTTAACTGGCAACAGTTTTAGACAAAAAAAGAAAGACTTTTGGAACTTGTGGTCTTAAAAGTGTCATGGTAAAACTATGCTATTAAGTTTAAAACTGGAAGTTTAGAGTTGAATTGTCTCTAAATATAGAAATGGACAAAAAATGAAAGAGTCTCACATAAACGGATCACCAGGAGTGGTCTTTTATTCAAATGTCAAAATATGTAAATGTTAAGCTATTATAGTATATTATTCATGAGTAAACTATAGCTCTTCAATTAGATCACAGATCTGATCGTTCAAACTTAAAATATTGCTTGCATTACATTAAACTACAAATTTCTGCACATGGATTCCAAGCAAATGCTATCATTTATTGGAAAATACAGCCACCCAAATAACCTCTATAAATGGAACATTAATCTTGGTCACAAGACTCTAGTCATGAGAACCTCTTAGCTCTTAAAACACAAGTAACCAAGAAGAGGCAAAGAATTAACTGCAAACATACTATAGTAGCTGCGGTTGTTACAGACAAAGGGGAAAAACTATGATCGTTACAGACACAATAAAAGGACAGTTATGTATCGGAAACAGCCTCCCGACCTTTCACAAGATAGGGGTAAGGTCTGCGTACACTCTACCCTCCCCAGACTCCCACTTGGTGGGATTACACTGGGTATGTTGTTGTTGTGATTAGAATCCATCAGCTATCACAACCTGAAGAATCTTCAGATGTATTATGGAAAAAAAGAAACAGAAGTAGGAAATTTTAGAGTACTCAGCTTATTGAAATGCCTTTCCTGCCAACTTTGGGATTTCACTGCAATATGTGATGATCTTAAGTTATCCACTAGTGGCTTTTTCTTCAACCTGAGGATATCTCAGCCAATTTAAAATTAAACTTTCAAGCATTCCACATTCACTTTCTCTATTCCAATTGTCAGTCTTCATCCCACCGCAAAAGTTGCAAGTCAGTCTACAGTCAAACAAGCATAATGTACTTGCCAGGGATGCCCTTGAGCATGCAGCAAATTATATGATATTGTATCCAGAGACTTCAGTTATTGTCCGAATCCCTTTCCCTCGTTTACTCATTACTTCCCTTTTTATTATTTCAGAAAATGCTATGCTTGGATTCCAGCAAGAGAATCACTGCCAGGAATGCCCTTGAGCATGACTACTTTTCCTCAGAGCTGAAAAGGAATATACTCATTGAACTTGGAAATATATTTTTCCTAAGATGGAAAACCTCAAAATTAGCACAGGGCCATTTAAGAAACAATATATTATAATATGATAAAGTAGAGCACTACATTTGAAATCCAGTAGTTTGTTGATCACACATTTGTTGGAAATTAGCCTTTGGCGGGAGTTGCGACCGACCAACTTTAACGGCTTAAACACTAGTGTTACGTATGTTGGAGAATTCGGTTCTTCACACAGGCATGATCTACTAAGTACGTAGATAACCGTAGAGCCAAGAATCGTCAAATTTCATTGAGAAATGAAAGAGATATTGGTTCACGAAGTAAGGTGTTTGAAGCATGGAAAAGTGTGGTGTGTGATCAATTCTCCCTCATCGGTAGAGGAAGAAAGAATTGTTGTGTATATAAGACTCGAAATTGGTTTGGGGTTTGGGACCCCAAGGGGTATCCCATGTGTTTAAAGGAGGGAGGACCTAGATGTGCTTCGGTTCGAGGAAAGACCACACGCGCGCCGCCGCCGCCCGTCCGGTTCCGAGTTCCGAGTTCTCGGGTTCGTGGGCTGTGGGCTATGGGCTATGGGCCTTCTGATATTATCTTTTTGGGCCTGAGAACTTTGCCATAAGTACAGTTTGATCCCAGTAATAGCACTTATGGAGGCAGTTTTGCTGCTCCTCCCTCACCTATATAAACACCTATTACACCATTGTTGAACAACACTTACAATACACGAAAATACACAAGCAAAACAGTTTCTTCCTACATCTTCCAAGCATCATTTCGTTACTCAATATTCTTCACGGTAGCATTTGAGTTTCCTTTGCTCAAGTGTTCCATTGCTATTTTATCTTGGGAGACAAATTGTCCAAGACGTATAAAGGATACATACGGGGCAATATTGTCTTAAAGACAAAGTGCCACACTCGACTCAGCAAAAACAGTTTTTCAGTTTTTCTTGTTCATCTTTGTAATTTTCAGTTTTCTAGTTGAATTGTAATTTCAATTCTTACATAAGCAGTTATTTGTAATTTCCGTTCCTGCAATCCTTTGTAATGCCAACAACTTAAGACAATATTTGCTTACGATAACTGCAATAACATGGCTGGAAATATGATCGATGTTGCTGCTGCCTCTCGAGGCAACGCGTCGCTTTCCCCGCCATCGCCGCCATCGCCAAGGCGAGTAACCCCGCCGCTTTCATTCTTTGTCGCCGCTTCCTATCGCTCAAGGCGATAACACCGATGCCTTCCCGACTGTTGGAGCTCCACCCTCTTCTTCACACCACCATGATCGCCTGAAAAGTTCATGGGATCGAATTTAAGAGATGGCAAAGAACGATGTTGTTCTACTTAACGATTATGGGCATGGCCCGGTTCCTTTACGAAAGATCCTCCACAAGTGGAGATGAAATGGACTCTTCATCGCTGAAACGGGTGAAGGGGCCTTGGTATCCATGTCGTTAACGGCATGAAGATGGTTCGTGATGCGTGGAATCATAGCGATTTCATGTGCAAGAACTATATATCGAATCGCTTGGCGGAACCATCTCTACACGGTCTATTCTACCGTTGGCACTGCCAAAGAGCTGTGGGAAAAACTGCAAAAGAAGTACAACGCACAAGATGCGGGTACTAAGAAGTTCATCGTTGGAAAATTTCTAAAATTCTAAATGGTGGACAGCAAGACAGTGATGTCCCAAGTCCAGGAATTCCAAATGATTTTACACCTGGATTTGGAAGGACTGAAGCCAAACGAGCAGTTTTTGGTTGCATCGCTGATTGAAAAGTTACCTCCTTCATGGAATGAGTTACTTGAACTCAAGACAAATGAGATGACCTTTGAAGAGCTTGTTATCAAACTGCAAATCCAGGAAGATAATAAGAAGACCTTGCCAAATGGTAGACAACATGCTGAGGCAAAGGCGAATCTGGCTGAGGCCAAAGGGAACTCAAGCAAGAAGCGGAAGTTCCAGAAAGATGGCAAAGCCCCTGCAGCGGAGATATTCAGAGGTAATTGTCATTACTGTGGGAAACCTGGTCATAGGATCAAGGAATGCCGCAAGCTCAAGACTGAGCAATAACAGAAAGCCAAGTCGAAAGGCAAGGCTCAAGCTAACGTCATCAAGGACACGCTCCTGGATGACTTGATTGAGGATTTATCGGCCGTGGTGCTAGAACCCAACTTGGTTGAGAATCCGATGCAGTGGTGGGTGGACACAGGTGCAACAAGACACATCTGTTCTAACAAAGATGCCTTCTCCACGTACACTCCGATCACCGACAAGAAGCTGTTCATGGGCAACAACGCTTTCTCGGACGTGCTAGGGGTTGGAAAGGTGGTCCTGAAGATGACTTCCGGCAAGGAACTCACTCTGAAGGAAGTGATGCACGTCCCAGAAATTAGAAGAAATTTAGTTTCTGGACCTTTATTGGTTAATGCTGGTTTTAGGCTAGTGTTTGAATCCAATAAGTTTGTACTCACTAAAAATGGCACATTTGTAGGGAGAGGCTTCATCTGTGAAGGCCTCTTCAAAGTGAATGCCATGTCTGTATTGCGTCAAGGAAATAAAGTTGAACATTCTTCTTATTTGCTTGAGTCTTCTAATTTATGGCATCATAGATTATGACACGTTAACTACAAGTCTATTCAAAGGCTGGTAAAGATGGAGTTGTTGCCGTCTATCGACGTAAACCCTCAACATAAGTGTGAGGTGTGCGTAGAGGCAAAACTCACGAAGCTTCCTTTTCGATCCGTCGAAAGGAATACCGTTCCTCTAGAACTTATTCACACAGATATATGTGATTTGAAGTTTGCACAAACTAGAGGGGGAACAAGTACTTTGTGACTTTCATTGACGATAGCACAATGTATTATTACCTTTACTTGTTAAGAAGTAAGGATGGAGCCTTTGAAGCGTTCCGACGTTACAAAGCAGAAGTTGAGAACCAACTTAGCCTACGGATTAAATCCATTCGTAGCGATAGAGGAGGAGAATATGTAGCGCCTTTTGAGGAATATTGTGCCCAAGAAGGCATTATTCATCAAACGACGGATCCATACTCACCTCAATCAAACGGTGTGGCAGAACGTAAGAACCGCACATTAAATGAAATGATGAATGACTTGCTTATCAATTCCGGACTTTCCCAAAATATGTGGGGAGAAGCCGTCCTTACCGCTAATACGATTCTTAACAGAGTCCCACATAAGGGTAAGGACAAAACTCCATATGAATCATGGAAATGAAAGAAATCCACCTACAAATATTTTAAGGTGTGGGGTTATTTGGCAAAGGTTGAAGTACCTAAGCCAAAACATGTCAAGATTGGGCCTAAGACTGTAGATTGCATATTCATCGGATATGCAAATAACAGTAGTGCTTATCGCTTCTTAGTGCATAAGTCATACATTCCAGATATCCACCAGGGTACAATTATGGAATCAAGGAATGCTTTATTCTTTGAAGATACCTTTCCTAGAAATGAAAAAGACATAACCTCTCGCAAACGAAGTTATGCACAAAGCTCTCAAGAACCGGGAGTCCTTGACTGCCCGGATCTAGATGGTTCAGATCTAGAGAATCTCGAGGTGGCTGAACATAAGGAATCTAGTGTTCCAGATTCTCAGAACTTGGAGACTCCAGAGATGGATCTAAGGCGAAGTAAAAGGGCCAGGAAGGATAAATCATTCGGTCCTGACTTTGTAGCTTATATGGTTAATGATGAACCAAGAACAATTGCTAAGGCGTTGTCAACTCCAGAAGCACCGCTCTGGAAAGAAGCTATTGAGAGTGAAATAAGCTCCATTCTGCATAACCATACTTGGGAGTTGGTTGATCTTCCTCCGGGAAATAAACCGTTGGGGTGTAAATGGATACTCAAACAGAAATACAAGGCAGATGGGTCTATAGACAAGTACAAGGCCAGGTTGGTAGTCAAGGGCTATCGACAGACAGAAGGCTTTGACTACTTTGACACATACTCTCTGGTATCCCGGATGACATCCATACGGGTATTCATTGCGATCGCAGCTTTGCGTGACCTTGAGATACACCAGATGGATGTTAAGACAGCCTTCCTAAACGGTGATTTGGAAGAAGAAATTTATATGGACCAACCCGAGGGGTACGTGGTTCAAGGTCAAGAGAAGAAAGTCTGTCGACTTATCAAATCTCTGTACGGGCTGAAACAAGCCCTGAAGCAATGGCACAAAAAATTTGATAGTACTCTACTATCGAAGGGGTTCGCCATTAATGAGTGTGATAAATGTGTTTACACGAAAGGTAACTCTGACTCATTTGTTATGATATGCATGTATGTAGACGACATGTTGATCATAGGAAGCAGTCCTAGGGTAATCCTAGAGACTAAGAACATGTTGAAACAATGCTTCGACATAAAAGATATGGGTATCGCAAATGTCATCCTAGGGATTAAAATCCCTAAGACGTCTGACGGACTGGTCTTATCTCAGTCTCACTACATCGAGGATGTTTTGAGAAAGTTCAAGATGTTAGACAGTTCACCGATAGCGTCACCAATGGATACAAATCAAAAGCTTGATAAAAATCTTAGTGCACCTGTATACCAGGAGCGATATGCATAGGTGATCGGTAGTTTGATGTATATAACAAACTGCACCCGACCTAATATTGCTTATGCAGTCAATAAGTTGGCTAGGTTCACCCGTAATCCGAGTGATAATCACTGGAAAGCGTTGAATCGGGTATTACAATACCTGAAATACACGTTAAATTTCGGGTTACACTATTCGAGATATCCAAATTGCATTTGTAGAGTACAAAGTGATACAAACTGGATATCTGATATAGAGAATACCAAGTCCACCAGTAGGTATATATTTACAATTGGTGGTGGGGCTGTGTCTTGGAAATCCTCTAAGCAAACTTGCATCGCCCGATCCACGATGGAATCGGAGTTTATCGCTTTAGACAAAGCAGGAGAAGAAGCTGAGTGGCTTCATGACTTCTTAGAGGATGTTCCGTGTTGGAACAAACCCGTACCTTCGGTAATGATCCACTGCGACAGTCAGTCGGCTCTAGGAAGGGCACGGAATGCTATGTACAACGGTAAGTCTCGTCATATTTGACGGAGGCATAAGACCGTTAGGCAACTGATCACCACGGGTATAATATCCATTGATTACATTAAGTCAAAGGATTATATAGCAGACCCATTGACAAAGGGCTTACCCAAAGATCAGATGGTTTGCCTGTCTAGGGGAATGAGCTTAAAACCCAAAATATAAGGACTAATACAGCGGTAACCCAACCTTACTAACTGGAGATCCCAGTAATTTGGTTCAATGGAAAAACTAAGTTGTAAAGGTTCAGTTGATCTCTTCGGTGGAAGCATGAGCACTTCAGATAGTGATTTCTAAATAGAAACACCAAATCCAAAGCCGTTCCCGCGATAGACGTTAAGTGCTATCTGCAGTATGTGTAAAGGTTAAGTTTTCAAAACCTGTAATGATCCTCAACAGTTGAGGTTAGGTTTTTGGAAAACTGTTAATGGTTCCTAAGACTTGTGAAGTGGGGTATAGCAGGATACCTTGTAGGAGACCACCTATTTAAGTGCGAGGACGGGCCGCCTCAAATGAACGCACTTAAGAATCCAAGACGTTGTCCATGGCCAAAACGGACAAAACATTACGAAGAAGAGAGTAAGGGAATTTGTTATGTTGGTACCATTGACTTGGCTTACACTAAACACTGACGGTTCAAGACATCACGTTCACCGCGCAGTAAGTAAGTCTGATGGTATTCAACTATGGAAGGTTCAAAGCTGAAGCTACCTCTCCTTATGCAACATCGGTCCGCTGAAATATTGCTGAAAATGAAAAGACACCATGTGAGTGCGCCAAAATCTCTTTCAAGAGGGGATTGTTGGAAATTACCCTTTGGCGGGAGTTGCGACCGACCAACTTTAAAGGCTTAAACACTAGTGTTACGTATGTTGGAGAATTCGGTTCTTCACACATGCATGATCTACTAAGTACGTAGATAACCGTAGGGCCAAGAATCGTCAAATTTCATTGAGAAATGAAAGAGATATTGGTTCACGAAGTAAGGTGTTTGAAGCATGGAAAAGTGTGGTGTGTGATCAATTCTCCCTCATCGGTAGAGGAAGAAAGAATTGTTGTGTATATAAGACTCGAAATTGGTTTGGGGTTTGGGACCCCAAGGGGTATCCCATGTATTTAAAGGAGGGAGGACCTAGATGTGCTTCGGTTCGAGGAAAGACCACACGCGCGCCGCCGCTGCCCGCCCGTCCGTTCCGATTCTGAGTTTCGGGTTTCGGGTTTCGGCTTCTCGGGTTCTCGGGTTCGTGGGTCCACGGGTCGTGGGTCGTGGGCTGTGGGCTGTGGGCTGTGGGCCTTCTGATATTATCTTTTTGGGCCATAGAACTTTGCCAGAAGTACAGTTTGATCCCAGAAGTTTCAGATGTACAGTTTGGACCAGAATTCTTTCAGATGTACAGTTTGGTCCCTGAAGTTTCAAGATGTACAGTTTGGTCCCTGAAGTTTTCAGAAATTCAGAATTTGGACGGTCAAAACAGAAATGCCACAGCACTCAATTCAGCCATTTGTTTTGGCTGAATTACTCCTCCTATAATGGCCAATCCGTTGGTGTTCTTCACCATTTATTTTGGTGACATTACTACCTCCATAATGGCCATTACTTGGCCAGTAATGGCACTTATGGAGGCAGTTTTGCTGCTCGTCCCTCACCTATATAAATACCCCTTACACCATTGTTGAACAAACACTTACAATACACGAAAATACACAAGTAAAACAGTTTCTTCCTACATCTTTCAAGCATCATTTCGTTACTCAATATTCTTCACGGTAGCATTTGAGTTTCCTTTGCTCAAGTGTTCCATTGCTGTTTTATCTTGTGAGACAAATTGTCCAGGTCGTATAAATGATACATACAGGGAAATATTGTCTTAAGGACAGAGTGCCACACTCGACTGAGCAAAAACAGTTTTTCAGTTTTTCTTGTTCATCTTTGTAATTTTCAGTTTTCTAGTTGAATTGTAATTTCAATTCTTACATAAGCAATTATTTGTAATTTCCGTTCCTGCAATCCTTTGTAATACCAACAACATTTGCTTATCAGCCAATAAGTTTTACCTCAACTGAATATTCAAATGACACCTGCTGATTAGGAATATAGGCCCAAAATACACAAATCAAAGTGCAAAATCTATAAATGAGATGTAAATTTAAATCTGAAATCAGAAGCCCAGGCATGTGATTTTTTTTCACAAAACTTGAGAGAATTCAATTATGTGGAATAGGGAATACAACTTCGGGTCAATCTCAATGGAGGTTACTATTTGTTGACAACACGAATATGCTAAAGTAGTCAAAATGAATGAACACGTTCAATTCAATAAAAAAAGAAATCTTTTTTTTCGATTCATTTTTTTTCTTACGACAAGATACTCATATCTAGATTCACTCAAATATAATTAGGCACAAGTTGATCAAGATATTAATGCAATCTTGGGCATTCATCAGCTTTTAATATTGGCAATGCTTGAAGCTAAATCCTCTTTCCCACAACAATGTCTAAGACATTCAATTACATTCTTAACATAAGGACCTTTTAACTTAACTCCTTTCTCTACCATCAGATTAGCAAGCTTAGCAGCTTCTACAAGATGCTTTTCCTCGCATAGTCCAGCCATAAGAATAGAATAAATATCAGAATCTATAGAAGATACACTTGGAGACTGCTCAATCACATCAATCAGGTGATATCCATCGAGTATCCGACTCTTCTGACAAAGCCATCGTATTATTGTGCTTGAGGTCAAGCCATCAGGCTTTAGACCACCAGTCAACATTCTCCTAAAAAACATTTCTGCCTCCTTGAGTTTTCCAATCCGAAGCAGTGATAAAACTAGAAAACTGTAGCAAGAATCAAGTGGAATACCACTTTCAGCTACTCGATTGATGACTTTATGAGCTTCTTCCACATGCCCATCTTTACAAAGACCCTGAATCAAAGTACAGATAAGTACCCTATTTGGTTTACACCCAAAATCCCTCATTTGGTCCAAAATACTTAATGCCTCTACTGACTGACATTTCTCAACAAAATTTTGAACCACGGTAGTATATGTAACGACGTTAGGTTTACACTGTCCACTGTCTTTTTCCATTTCTCTCAATAACTCAAGTGCCCTTTCCAAATTCCCGAACCTACAAATCCCGTCAAGAAGAGCTGAATAGGTTACCGTATTTGGCATGCATCCATGTGTTATTAATCTGTATTCCAAAAAAAAAAACCAGTAAATAATAAACACTGAAAATAAACAAAATCAGTGTTGAAAAAATAAGAATAATTTTTTCAGAATATAATCGAGCCCACTTAGTTCAAAGTGTGTCCTTAAGGAAATTATTCCCCTCACAGTACTCGAGGTTGATGGAATATCCCCTCCCAGGATAGAACGATTATCTTACCAGAATAGTAGTACTCCAAACTCTGGTAGCGGCGAACCACTCAACAGTAGTATATCACACAGAATTGATTCGTGCGGAAGAAGAAGAAGATTTTGTAGTTCAGAAAATTAGTAAGTAAAATTCTGAAAAAGCAAATGAATTTATAGCCATGGAAGTACTGTTTCTGAAGGTTTACAACCCTTCTG
Source organism: Anisodus acutangulus (assembly GCA_029783415.1). Taxonomy (NCBI): domain Eukaryota; kingdom Viridiplantae; phylum Streptophyta; class Magnoliopsida; order Solanales; family Solanaceae; genus Anisodus; species Anisodus acutangulus. The sequence continues at coordinate 29,674,895 of CM056496.1, forward strand.
AACAGTCACTAAAACTGGTGGGTAGGATTGAATAAGTTAATTAATTTAATTAAATAATTAAAAATTAAAGAAAATTTGGTCCAAAAAGATTATCAATCAATCAGATCATTTGACCAAATCCAAATCCAAATCCAAATCCAAATCCGAAGCCGAGCCGAGCCGAGCCGAGCTGAGCCGAAGCCGAAGCCGAGCCGAGCGAGCGACGACGGCAGCGCGAGGGGTCCTTGCCCCCTCAACCCTTTTACTGACAAGAAGGAGTAATTCTACTTATAAGTAGAAGAACTTTTCTTTCCACTACCGATGTGGGACAACTTCCACTTTTCTTTCCACTACCGATGTGGGACAAATGATTATTTTATAGAGCAAGAGGGAACTCCCTCCATTTCCCATTCAATCTATCATTTAATCCCAACAATCCCCCACATGAATGGGGAATGACAATAAGATAAAGGAATGCGATGACAAGTGTGATATACAAGCGAGAATTGACTGCCTCTGGATAAGTAGGTTTCCCTTTGAACTTTCCGTAGTGAACTTATATCGGATATACTCGATCAATCGGTAGATTTGATATCTTTGAACCGTCGAACTTTGTTGTATACCTAGACAACATAAGTCACACAATCAACCCTCAACCGTTTATGGTTCTCACGGTTGTGTTCGTTTCAGCCATGAACACCTCCTGGTTTCATGAGTGTGTAGAGAATGGGCCTTTACTGTCATTCCCCTTTAAAGCGGCTTACACTTAACACTCACATAGGTGATTTCTAAACATGTGGTCCTATATCCACATTATCTGGTCATACACTGTCAGATTTAGATAATCATTAAAGAACCTTAATGCTTTATTAACTCATTAACAAGCCATAAGGTTTTATCCTTATTTCTGAACATTGTCTTCATCCGAAAATGGGTTGAGTTATTTGACAATGTTGAACCGTCAGTCACAACTTTGTTTGATCTCCTTGAACCTAGCTCTTGGGATCTCCAGTCTGCTAGGTAGAGTTACCGCCATGATGACTTGTCCTCGGCCTTAACCCCATTCCCATTGATGATCTACTAACTCCATATCTAGATAAGCCTTTTGTAAGCGGATCCGCCACGTTATCTCTTGACTTTACATAGTCAATCGTGATAACGCCACTAGAGAGGAGTTGTCTAACGGTATTGTGTCTTCGTCGTATGTGACGAGATTTTCCGTTATACATTACGCTCTCTGCCCTACCTATTGTTGCTTGATTGTCACAATGTAAATGTATAGGAGCCAAAGGTTTGGGCCAGAATGGAATATCTTCTAAGAAATGCCGGAGCCATTCAGCTTCTTCACCGGCCTTGTCTAAAGCTATAAATTCATATTCCATTGTAGAGCGGGCGATGCATGTCTGTTTTGATGATTTTTAAGACACTGATCCACCCCCAATTGTGAAAACATAACCACTCGTGGATTTAACTTCAAATGACCCGGTGATCCAATTTGCATCACTATATCATTCGATAACGGCGGGATATTTGTTATAATGCAAAGCATAGTCTTGGGTGTGTTTTAAATACCCCAAGACTCGTTTCATTGCCATCCAATGAGTTTGATTGGGATTACTCGTGAATCGACTTAGCTTGCTTATAGCACATGCTATATCTGGTCGTGTACAATTCATAATATACATCAAACTTTCCAAAACTCGTGCATAGTCCAATTGTGAGTCACTTTCATCTTTATTCTTTTGAAGTACAAAACTTACATCAATTGGAGTTTTTACAACATTGAAGTTTAAATACTTAAACTTGTCAAGTACTCTTTCAATATAATGAGACTGCGATAATGCTAGACCTTGTGGAGTTTTATGAATTCTGATGCCTAAGATCAAATCAGCAACTCCTAAGTCTTTCATATCAAATTTGCTAGCCAGCATACGCTTCGTAGCATTTATATTGGTAATATCTCTACTCATTATCAACATGTCATCAACATATAAACAAACAATGACTTCATGATTTGAAGTATTTTTAATGTAAACACATTTGTCACACTCATTAATCTTAAATCCATTTGCCAACATTGTTTGGTCAAATTTCGCATGCCATTGTTTGGGTGCTTGTTTCAGTCCATAAAGTGACTTAACAAGTTTGCACACTTTCCTTTCTTTACCAGGAACCACAAAGCCCTCAGGTTGTTCCATATAAATTTCTTCCTCCAATTCTCCATTTAAGAAATCTGTCTTGACATCCATTTGATGGATTTCAAGACCATATACGGCCGCCAGTGCTACTAACACCAGAATAGATGTTATTCTTGTTACCGGCGAGTATGTGTCAAAGTAATCAAGACCTTCATTTTGTCTATAACCTTTGACCACAAGTCTTGCCTTATATTTGTCAATAGTGCCATCAGCTTTCATTTTCCTTTTAAAAATCCATTTTGATCCTAAAGGTTTATTTCCAGGAGGAAGATCAACCAATTCCCATGTATGGTTGTTCAAATTTGATTCAATCTCACTATTGACTGCCTCTTTCCAAAATGATGAATCAGAAGAAGACATCGCTGACTTAAATGTTTGAGGCTCATTTTCAAGCAAGAATGTCACAAAATCTGGTCCAAAGGAAGTAGACGTCATTTGACGTTTGCTACGCCTTGCATCCGCTTTACTTGGTGTATTTTTCTTTGGTTCTTCCCGCGGCCGTTTAGATCTTTCACTTGACGATTCACGTTCTGTTTTATACGGATAAATATTTTCAAAGAATTCAGCATTATCTGATTCAATTACCGTATTTACATGAATTTTGGGATTTTCCGATTTGTGAATCAAAAACCGACAAGCTTTGTTGTTTGTAGCATAACCAATAAAACACACAATCCACAGTTTTTGGTCCGATTTTTACCCTTTTGGGCAAAGGAACTTGGACCTTTGCTAAACACCCCCATACTTTGAAATATTTCAAGTTGGGTTTTCTTCCTTTCCATAGTTCATATGGAATAGATTGTGTTTTGCTGTGGGGCACCCTGTTGAGTATTCGGTTAGCTGTAAGGATAGCTTCCCCCCACAAGCTTTGCATTAAACCGAAACTTATTAGTAAGGCATTCATCATTTCCTTTAATGTTCGATTTTTCCTTTCCGCAATTCCATTTGATTGTGGTGTGTAAGGGGCAGTAGTTTGATGAATAATTCCATATTCTAAACATATCTCTGCAAAAGGAGATTCGTACTTTCCTCCCTTATCACTTCTAATCATTTTTATCTTTTTATTCAATTGATTTTCCACTTCGTTTTTGTATTGCTTAAATGCATCAATTGCTTCATCCTTACTATTAAGCAAATACACATAACAATATCGAGTGCAATCGTCAATAAAAGTTATAAAATACTTTTTTCCACTGCGAGATGGTATTGACTTCATATCACATATATCTGTGTGAATTAAGTCTAAAGGATTTGAATTCCTATCAATAGACTTATATGGATGTTTAACAAACTTAAATTCGACACATATTTCACATTTAGATTTATTACACTCGAATTTAGGCAATACTTCTAAATTAATCAATTTTCGCAAGGTTTTGTAGTTGACATGTCCTAAACGAACATGCCATAAATTATTTGACTCCAATAAGTAAGACGAAGATGAATTATTATTAATACTGTCAACAACCATTACATTGAGTTTGAAAAGGCCCTCGGTGAGGTAGCCCTTTCCTATGAACAAATCATTCTTACTTATTACAATTTTCTCACTAACCAACACACATTTAAACCCGTTTTTGACGAGTAGTCCGGCTGAAACTAAATTCTTCCGAATTGTTGGAACGTGCATAACATTGTTGAGAGTCAGGACCTTGCCTAAGTCATCTTCGTAAGTATCTTCCCATATCCTTCAACATTGGTCGTTGCGGATTTCCCATAAACAAGACCTCTTCTAGTCCAATGGAGCATAGGTTGCAAATGCTTCTTTTGTAGAGCAAACATGTCGAGTGGCACCAGAATCAAGCCACCACTCCTTTGGGTTTCCAACCAAATTGCACTCCGATAGCATTGCACACAGATCATCCATATCATCATTCTTTTCCACCATATTGGCTTGTCCTTTTCCCTTGTTCTTTTCTGGAGACGACAATCTGGGCTTTGTGGCCAGCCTTTCCCATAATTAAAGCGGTTGCCCTTAAACTTTTTCTTGTTGGAATCCTTCTCCTTTCCGTAGGCCTCTTCCTTTTCTTGTTCTTTTTCGTGAGCAAAGATCTTCAACGATGTTTGCCCCTTCACTTGGTCTACTCTTCCGGTACCTCTCCTCACCGGTTTTGTTATCTTCCTCTATCTTGAGACGAATCCCAAGATCTTCCACCTTCATTTCCTTTCTTTTTGTCAAGATAATTCTTGAAATCTTTCTATGAGGCGGCAACTTCTCAATCATTGCAGCCACTTGAACGCTTCATTTACTACCATACCTTCAAAGAATAAGGTCATGGAAGATAAGTTGAAGCTCTTGAACTTGGGTTCCAACGGTTTTTCCATCCACCATTTTGTAGTCTAGGAATTTGGCAACCACAAACTTCTTCAAGCAAGCATCTTCAGTTTTGTACTTCTTTTCAAGTGCACTCCATAGATCTTTGGAAGTCTCTCTTGCCGTAGACGTTGTACAAGTCATCTTCTAAGGCACTCAAAATGTAGCCTTTGCACAAAAAGTCAGCCTGTTTCCAAGCCTCAATAACCATGAACTTTTGGTTGTCAGGCATGTCGGCGGTAGGCACTGGAGGGTCCTCATTGGTGAACTTTTGCATACCAAGGGTGGTAAGCCAAAAGAACATTCTTTGCTGCCATCCTTTAAAGTTGGCACCTGTGAACTTCACAGGTTTCTCAAAGGTGGCACAATGGGTACGGGTCGTAGGAGTAACCGTACAAGAATTGCAGAGGTAGTTCCAGTCTCAATTGCCATTATTCGCTTGTCATCACAAATCGACAAACCTGCTTTAGTTAATAAAACCAGAATAGCAATTCAATCACATCCTTAAACGATGAAGATTTTATTTCTTCAAATTGCAGTATAATTATGAAACTTTAGTATTCCAACGAAGTTTTTATATCTTCGAGTCAAAATACTAATATTCATATGGAGTAGAAAACTGCATAAGTTTTAATCTCCAAACCAGAATACAACAACGATGAAGTTTTTATGTTCTTCAAATCGTTGTACAAGTATGAACTTTAATATTCCAACGAAGTTTGTATGTCTTCAAGTCAGAATATGAAATTTCACACGGAGTAGAAAACCACACAGGTTTTAGTCTCCAAAACAAAATACAGATTAATCTAAAAATATAATTTCCTTAAGATTGTTATTAATCAGATTCCAAAAAACCAAGAAATAATAAACACCTAAAATAAACAAAATCGGTGTTGAAAAAATAAGAATAATTTTTTCGTAATATAATCGAGCCCACTTAGTTCAAAGTGTGTCCTTAAGGAAATTATTCCCTCACAAGACTCGAGGTTGATGGAATATCCTCCCAGGATAGAACGATTATCTTACCGTAATAGTAGTACTCCAAACTACGGTAGCGGCGAACCACTCAACAAAGAGTATATCACACTGAATTGATTCGTGCGAGAAGAAGAAGAAGATTTTGTAGTTCGAAAATTAGTAAGTAAAATTACGAAGAATCAAATGAATTTATAGCCATGGAAGTATCGCTTTACGAAGGTTTGCAACCCTTCCAATACTACTAAAACCGTGGGAAATTTAAATGTGGAAAAAAAATCGGGTCGCGGGTCAGAAGCGGATCCGGCCGGGTCGCGGGTCAGGGTCACTAACGGGTAGGATTGGATAAGTTAATTAATTTAATTAAATAATAATTAATTAAATAATTAAAAATTAAAGAAAATTTGGTCCAAAAAGATTATCAATCAAATCATTTGACCGGCGTAAGGTAAGCGAGCTTCCGGGCGTGTAGCGGCGGCCGGCGAGCCGAGCGACGACGACGGCGCGAGGGGTCCTTGGCCCCTCAACCCTTTTACTGACAAGAAGGAGTAATTCTACTTATAAGTAGAAGAACTTTTCTTTCCACTACCGATGTGGGACAAATGATTATTTTATAGAGGAAGAGGAACTCCTCCATTTCCCATTCAATCTATCATTTAATCCCAACACCATGTCCCCTCATAGCTTTGGTTAATCCACAAGCTTCTTCCGATCTACCAACCTCCGACAACCCCTTAATTATCACAACATAGGTGATCATATCAGGATGAAGATCAATCAGTTCCATCTCTCTCATCAAACCCATTGCCTCATCCATGTCTCCCTTCTCACGTAATAATTGAATAACTACATTATACACTGTCGTGTCTGGGCGACAATTACACCCTTTCATTTTCCTCAACACCCACAAGCCCATATTTGCATCTTTTCCCTCTCTACACATATTCAATATAACCTTAAACATCTTAGCACTTGGAACATAATTTTGCAGCCTATAAGCCTCAAGAACATCTCGAATAATTTGTGGCTTACGATCAACTTCCAGTAGTTTATAAGCTCTACTGAACATATAACTACTGTGTCTATAGCTAGGATTAAGACCAGCCCAAATGAAGAATCTAAGACCCGTTTGAGGATCATTAACAGCACATTTCTCTAATACTTCATCGACACATCGAGCATCTAATTTAGCCCTTACTGCATTCAGTGTTCTCTCCATAGCATACCCATTTTTATTATTCAACAAATGATTCAAGAATTCTTTAGTTGATGATGAAGAAGTGGTGGATAAATGTACCATCTTGAGTACATAATATGGGTTATCGGTTGGATTATTTTTCAAGAAAAGGCGAATTGATGGAACTAACATAGTTTTTTTATGAGAAATTGAAATTTAAATATGTTGGGTTCGAAATTGTGAGAAAAATTGGAATTAGCTACTTGAAGAATTAGATAGATGTTGTAAATTCGAAGATTTTGATTTCAAGAATTGAAAATTCAACAAATGAAATAATAAAAATCTTATCTTTGTGACCTTTTATATATTTTTTGTTACTCTATCAAGAAGGGAACTAGTACCAAGTCTCAAATTCTGAGGCACTATAAGGAAGCAAATATGAATGCAAAATAATCAACTTGATAAAAAATACCAAAAGAACCTATGAGAAAAATTGAATCTTTCTGAGTGTTTGAAAAGTATATAGCATCGCCAATTTCAAAATTTTAAAATTAGGTCTTTGGAGAATTTGAAATTGAGGGGCCCAAATAAATTAGAGTTTAATCGGTGCAATTCCGTTCGCGCACGATTGGCCCTATTTTATGTGGTACTTAATTTTTGTCCTTCAAACTGGTGATGACTGAAAATATTTTTTATTGGTTCGAATCTAGCAAAGTCAAAAAAAAAAAATTACTAGTTAAGATTTCTTAGAAATTATGACTATTCGGTTAAAGTTGTATAGAGATGTCTTAATGGGCATAGTTTTTATGTAACTATGTCTGAAATCAAAGTTTCGTTGAAAAATTAAGATTATGCTTTGTCCCGCTAGTTACATAAAAAAATATGTCCCAAGGGGCATAATCTCTATATAGTTTTGGCCGAATATGCATTATTTCTATGTCTTGCAATTTTTTTTTCTTTTTTTCCTTTACTGAAATTCGAACCCAAAATCTATGATTTAGTAGACCCGCAAATAAATAATACTTTGACCTATAAATTTTTATTAAATAAGAAGATATGGACAAAAATTAAAGACCAATGATTTAAGAGTGCAAAAATAATACCAAGTCCAAAAAAAAAAAAAAAAGAGATTCCGTTCTTTTGTTCTTCTTAACTAGAGGGAATTTGGGCTTGCGACTGTAACGGGGGCCCTAATCCTTTCATCAGGTGTCCTCCGTAAAGGTTGATATTTAACTTTTGGCCATATTAAAGAAATTTATGCAGTAGGAGTCTTGGCGCGCATACACCTGCATCTGCCAGAACATTAGCATTGTTCTTCTCCATCCTCCTGGCAGTAAATTATGAGCAAAACCAACTAATTTTGTTAAGCTTGAAAAAAAACTTGTTAAAAAAGACAAAGAAGTCTATTGGTTTTTAAAGGTCTGGGTTGAATCTAATCATTCAGAATTATTGTAAATATTTGAAAGTTGAATATCAAATTTACAGCCATTGAGAGTTGATTTTGAACAATGTTGAAGCAAAAATAGGCATCCTAAAGAAAGGAATCTTCAAGTACCTCGGGTCTATTATCCAAGGGGATAGAGAGATTGATGACGATGTTAAACATCGTATTGGGGCAGGGTCGATGAAATGGAGACTCGCATCTGGAGTCTTATGCGACAAAAATGTGCCACCAAAACTTAAAGACAAGTTCTATAGGGCGGTGGTTAGACCGACTATGTTGTATGGGGTAGAGTGTTGACCAGTCAAGACTTTGCACATCCAAAAAGATGAAAGTTGCGGAGATGAGGATGCTGAGATGTATGTGTGGGCATATAATGAGGGATAAGATTAGAAATGATGATATCCGGGACAAAATGAGAGTGGCCTCGGTGGAGGATAAGATGCAGGAAGCAAGGCAAAGATGGTTTGGGCATGTGCAGAGGAGAGACACAAACACCCCAGTGCGGAGGTGTGAGAGGTTGGCTATGGACAAGTTCAGGAGGGGTAGAGGTAGGCCGAAGAAGTATTGGGGAGATGTTATTAGACGGGATATGGTGCATATGCAACTTACTAAGGACATGACCTTAGTTAGGGGGTTGTGGAGGACACAAATTAGGGTATAAGGGTAGTAGATAGTCGAGTGTAGTCCTACTTATGCTTGCAAACTGATAGTTGTAGTGTTATTACTGTAGGCCCGCTTAGCCTATCGTACTAATAGGCGTAGTATGATCTTATAGTCCCATGTACTTTGATTTATGCTATTATGTGTTCTTTGGTGTACTTTGTTTAGCGTATTTACTTGCGCTAATTATTGCTTACTTTTTCAGAATGCGCTATCATGGCCTACTCGGTTCGATATCAACATTTTCATATTGCTTTTTTGACCGGATCTGATCATTGCTCTTACTTTGCTTTGCTTTGCTTGTGCTTTTGCTTTGCTTGTGCTTATGTTCTGTCTTGAGCTGAGGGTCTCTCGGAAAAAGTCTCTCTACCTACCAATGTTGAGGTAAGGTCTGCGTACACTCTACCCTCCTCAGACTCCACGTTGTGGAATTTTACTAGGTATGTTGTTGTTGTTGAAGCAAAAACTCGCTAGTGAAAATTTCGTGCAAGTCCCGGTGATCTGCCTAGAATTGTGAACTTGTTCCAAAATTACGACACAATTTGTTTAAAACTTTTGGTGATTCGCCAAAAATCGTGGTAAGTCCATCCATCATAAATTCTTGTTGATACGCCAGAATATTTTTGTACTGAACTCTTACCGATCTATCATATATTCTGGTAAGCCCATCCATCAAAATATCCAATTTAGATAGCCGAATAGAGCTCATTAATGAGGTAAGTGTATCCTACTATGATGTTATCCATTCCCAAACGCGAACATTTTTCATACGTGTACAAATATGTATTTTTATTTTTGTATAATCATCGGATATAGTTATTTGTTATCTACTGCATTCTAGTATTAGCCTTATGCCATCATAATTATCTTAAGGTCTTCATCAACAGGACTTGTTGCTTGAATAAACATTAATACTGGAAGACACAAAGGAAAAGATTATTAAAAAAAAAAAAAAGATAAGAGGGGACAATACACAGACACAATGAGGATTTCTAAAGACAGTTGTAAAATTCAAAGTTGAAAATAAAGGTGGCCAGTGGGCCGGGCTCGGGTCTGGCGGGCCGGGTCTGGCGGGGTCGGGGTCGGCGGGGTCTGGCGGGACTTGCTCCAGTCCCGTCCCGATTCCGATCCCGTCGGTATCGGGTCGGGTCGGGTCGGGTCGGGGTACGGCGGGTTTTCCTTTATTTTTTTTAAATAACATATGTATAAAAAAAACTCAATAAACAAAACAAGATAGTGTAATAAAAATATCCCAAAGCTGTTTTTGTGCCTCTTATATTATTTAATAGACATATGATTTTTTTGTAATACAAATACAATTGTCTAAAATCTAAATTGCAACTTTGTGGTGTTGTCCAAAAGTTGCAAATTACATAATAAAATTGCAATTAAAAAAATTACATTCTCAAAAAAACCTGTTCTAATTGCTTGATGATTTCATGTGGTTCTTCGGTTGGAATTGGTATTTGTTGGTCAAATTGATCCACGTCGCTTCCACTACCTTCGGTTAAGATTTCGTTGTAGTTTTCATCATCTTCTTCGTTGATCTCCGGTTGACCGCACCTTCTCCGCTCCGCTCGTATCCAATCTCTGAATAATACTGCAATTTCCAAGCTGTCTCCGGCTAATGAGTGTCTGTGGTCTCCTATTTGATATCTGCGGTCTCCTATTTGATATCTGCCTGCAGAAAAAGCGCTTTCAGACGCAGTTGATGACGCTTGAATGTTTAAAACATCTCGAGCCATCAATGAAAGTGTCGGAAAGGTCTTCTCATTCCCTCCAAGATTTCAAAGAAGTCTTCATGTCCATCTTCATTGATAACTTCTTGATACGGATGTAACCCTGCAAAACAAAAATATCCAACTCGCTAATTTGGTTAGTAGTAGAGGTACGATCAAGCACATTCTATTTACGAGGCTTTCAATACTAGCCGCAGAAACAACATGTCTTTTGTGAGGTTGTGTTGAAGATGAAGAAGATGGTATGGAAGCCGGTAAGTTACTAGCATTTTCTTGTTGATAAAATCTATATATATTTTTGCATTGGTGTTCTACACTAGACAACACTTCTTCTTTAGTTTGTTCAATAGGTGGTGGGTGATTTAGATTTTTGGGACTTGGAGGTGGTAGTACTTCTATACAATCGTAAATAGTTTCAATTAGTGATTTAGTACCGTCTATTTTAATAGTAGGATTTAATATAGAACCAATAATATAAATAGAGGGAATAGGAATAAAATATTTTTTTATTTTGACAAACATTTTTTTAATAGCTGCCTTATAAGCTGGTTTTCCATATATTCACTAAGTAATAAAAATATTAGAGTTATATAAAACAACATAGTTGAAATAGTAGGTTAATATATACCGGAAAATTCTTTTGTTGCTTGAAAAAATTTCTCTAAAAATACAATAAGTTCGAAAATTTTTACCCAATCACTATCTAAAATCATATCAGCTGAATTTTTATTATGAGAGTTAAAAAATAAAGTTATAGGTATTCTATAGTCATAAGAAACAAGTAGTTGCTCGTATAAAGAATTCCACCTAGTGGATACTTCTTGTGGAATTTTTCTATAAGGTAGTCCACAATCGTGACAAGTTTTTTTATATTCTTTTCTACGTTGTACTTTATTACTTTTAAAAATAAAGTTTATAGCAAATTGTATTTTACTAAGAATGTCTTCAAAAAGTGATAGACCATCCTTTACAATTAAGTTATATATATGGCACGCACATTTTATATGAAAATGATCTGGAAAAGATGGAGTTAAACTATTTTTTAAAATTGTAATTGCGTAATTGTTAGAAGAAGCGTTATCTAATGTAATAGTCATAATTTTATCTGTTATTCCGTAATAATGGCACACTTGATAAATATTATCTGCAATAAAAGTACCGGTGTGCCTATCATCTATATATCTATACGCTAAAATACGTTTTTGCATAGACCATTTATAATCTATCCAATGACAAGTTACAGTTAAATAATCATGGCCGTTAGTACTACGACCTATATAAGACGTGATAGATACTTTGCCATTAAAATGATATAATGAAAAACGTAAATATTGTTGATATTCATGTGCGAATTTAAATACATCTCTCTTAACAGTTGATCTAGGAAAACCGTTGAAAGCAGGATTATATATATCTCTAATGTAATGAATAAAACCGGGAGATGAAGGAAATGAAAAAGGCAAACCCTCCACAGCAACTAATTTTGATATTGCTTCCCCATCTCTATGTTTATTGTATTTAGAACCTACAATTCCCCCCGTCATAGGGTTAATTTGACCTTGTACTTGATCCGGGACAGTATCAGTATGTGAACATTGTCCCGATGGAGCGGGCGTTTACGCACCCGGTTTTGAAGCCTGGTATTGGGCATACCTAGCTGGATAAGCACTTACTACGAGTCTAATTAAACCCCCCGTCCCACCGTGACCTTTTCCAGTTTTAAATTTTAAAACATTTTTACAAATTTTACATATGGCTACTTGATTCTCTACGTCCCTATCAAAAAATGTCCATGCATCTGATTTTAATGGTCGTTTTGCTGGACCTCGTCTCATACTAGGGGGAATATGAGGTATTTCAGTTGAAGGTGCACTAGTGGGTGTGTTGTCATCAACATTAGTGGGTGTATCATCTAGATCATCGTCTAAATTAAAGTCTTCTTGAGTTCCAGAAAATAGTTCCTCGTCTAAATCTAATGGTATTGTAGAAAAATGTTGAGTATCAACAAAATCATCCTGTGTAGGAATAAGATGACTAGAAGAAGTACCCTTGCCCTAGTTGCCCCTACTAGAAGAAGTCTTACCCTTACCCTTAAACATACCTCTAATTTCTTCCATTTTAATTATATGCTAACAAATAATTAAAGTAAATAAAATTAAGTGCTCTAAATAAAATAAACAGACAATAATAATTTAATGAATGAACGAATGTACCAAACGCCGACATAACGTCGACGTGTAATCGAGAGGTTGAAAATTGAAACTTTGCTCGATGGAAGATCCTCAAGCTAGTTGCCAACTTCACTCCCAATTCCCAAATGAATAAATAAAATTGAATAATTAGCAAACAATGTAGACTTGTAGAGAGATATATTGAGAAATTAGAGAGATTGTAGGAAGATTTGTGAGAAAGATGAAGAGAAAATGAGTTATTTATAGTTGAAAAATTGAGTTAAAGTGTAAATATAATAACTTAAGGATTAAAAATAAATATTAAGGGGTAGGGGAGGTTGGGGGAGGGGGGGCCTAAAATGGTCGTTGGCCAACGACCATAATCTAAAATGATCGTTGGCCAACGGCCATAATCTAAAATGGTCGTTGGTGCAACGGCCATATTTGCAAAGGGGGGAAAAGGGCGGGGTCGGGGTCGGGCTCGGGCTCGGGACGGGGTCGGGTCTAGCGGGCCTGGGGCGGGCTCGGGTCTGGCGGGACGAGACATCGTCCCGTCCCGAGTTCGAGTCCCGCCCCCGTTATTTTATTTTTTTTTTAGCGGGGTCGTGGCGGATCCGAGGCGGCCTCGGGACAGGGTCGGGTCGGGGTCGGGCCGTCCCGGCCACTGGCCAGCCCTAGTTGAAAAGGAGTTTTGATTAAGAGAGAATCCGATCCGTTAACATGTTGTCAATGACATATATCTTTGAATTTTTTACTTTCGGTCACAACCTTTGATCAAAGAAAGATACCCTAATTAATATTAGCTAGCTTTTTTACTTAACTTTTGATTTCTCCTGATTACCCTTTGAAGAATCAACTCAAGCCCTTCATAAGGTTTTAAATTACAAAATGATGAAAGGCTTATACTGGAAAAAAGATGTTTTGTTTTGTTTTCTTCAGTTTTTATATACCACTATGATAGCAACCTAAAATAATAACTGCATGTACTTAATTCTAAGGTGGTCGGGATTAACCAAAATCTAATTGATTCTTTTAGACGTAAGTTAAATTAAAGAGTTTCTACCCTCCTGTTATTTGAAACAACTGTTAGAATATTATGTAAATCATATTATTATTATGTATTGATGTAATATCATTTTATATATGGTAGGTAGTAAAATATTAATTAGGAATATTTTGTTAATCAGGTAGAAGATTATTATGGATTGATTAGGAAGATTAGACATGATTTACTCTTCCTAATTAAATGTATATGGTGTATATATTGTTCCCTTTAAGGATGAATATATTGAGAAAAATACTTTCAAAGTCTTACATGTTCTCAGCCTGTCTCTCTCAAAATGATGGCCACTTCATCAATTGGATGTCAAAAATGTCTTCCTATATGGACACCTCAATGAAACTGCATACATGCACCAACCGTTGGAATACAAAGATCCTAAATATCTCAACTATGTGTGTTTGCTCAACAAATCATTATATGACCTCAAGCAGGCCACAGGGCTTGGTATAAGCGGTTTGCAGATTTTGTGTCACACATGGGTTTTTCGCACAGCCGTTCAGATAATTCCCTGTTTATTTATCGTCAGGGTAATTATACTACTTATCTTCTTCTATATGTGGATGATATTATTCTAACAGCATCTTCAGACTCTCTTCTCAAGAGTATCACGTCACAGCTTAGTTCTGAATTTGCTATGAAAGATCTTGGCCCACTACACTACTTTCTAGGAATTACTGTGACACGACATACATGTGGATTATTTCTCTCCCAGAAGAAGTATGCATCAGAAATCGTGGAACGAGCTGGAATGTCTTTCTGCAAACCTTCGGCAACTTCGGTCGACACAAAGTCAAAATTGAGTGTCATCTCTAACAAACCTTTTGCTTATCCGACGTTATACCGTAGCCTAGCAGGAGCTTTACAATATCTCACATTCACCAGGCCAGATATTACCTATGCAGTGCAACAAGTGTGTCTATTCATGCATAATCCAATGGAGGAACATATTCATGGTCTGAAACGCATTGTGCGATATATCCAGGGCACTCTGGAGTATAAATTACATCTATACCCGTCCTTTGTTTCCAAACTTGTTACTTACACTGATGCAAACTGGGCAGGATGTCAGGACACAAGATGATCCACCTCCGGGTATTGTGTCTTCCTTGGTGACAATTTAATCTCATGATCCTCAAAAAGGAAGGCCACGGTATCACGCTCAACTGCTGAAGAAGAATATCATGTTGTGGCCAATGTTGTATCTGACTCATGTTGGATTCGGAACCTGTTACTTGAACTTCATTGCCCAATTCCGACAGCAACAATAGTATGCTGTGATAATGTTAGTGCAATATATCTCTCATAGAATCCCATCCACCATCAACGCACTAAACATATTGAGTTAGATATTCATTTTGTACGCGAGAAGGTGGCTCGCGGACAAGTGCGAGTGCTACATGTCCCAACACATCATCAAATCGCAGATATCTTCACAAAAGGACTTCCGCTGATATTATTTGAAGATTTCATTACTGTCTCATCATTCACCGCCCTCTAGCTTCGACTGCGGGGGAGTGTTAGAATATTATGTAAATCATATTATTATTATTATGTATTGATGTAGTATCAATTTATATATGGTAGGTAGTAAAATATTAATTAGGAATATTATGTTAATTAGGTAGAAGATTATTAGGGATTGATTAGGAAGATTAGGCATGCTTTACTCTTCCTAATTAAATATATATGGTGTATATATTGTTCCCTTTAAGGATGAATACATTGAGGAAAATACTTTCAAAGTCTTACAAGAACTTTTAATATGGAGAGTATACTTCATAATGTACACAGAGCAAGCGATTTATAAATATTATTTCAATTCAAATCTCATTCTGCACTTAAATGAATAATTCAAACATTTACATTTATCAGCTTATAGTGGAAACCTTAACGACATAATTTACATTTGTGTTGGAAATTTACTAATGTAGAATTAAGTTTATCCCATTATTTATGACTCGAACAATTGAGGCTCCGCACTTCAGAAATATCATTTCCACACACGTGTAATCTTAGTGCCAAGTATCGTAAATTTCGTTAATGAAAGAGATATTGGTACGTAAGTGAAATGTTTGAGACATAATGATAGACGGTTATTGGCTAAATAACAAATGTTCCACGTGGGTAAATGAAGGAAGGATTGTGCGAAGTGTAAAATGGTACGGGTCGGAAAAGGGCCGCGACGCCCCCTTGCAGCGTCGCGGCGCCTGATTGACAGTGAGTATCGCGAGTTTCTGGCTGAATTAGCGTCGCGACTCTAATGTGGCAGAGCCGCATCGCTTCATTGGTAGTGACTATTCGACGGAATCTCAAAGGTTTGCCTGTTAAGGTGGTTTCAATGGCATTGAATCCACCAAATAATGACCATTACTTGGACCATTATGTTGCTACATTACTTGGGGGTTAAATGTCATCCATTAGATGGCAATTGAATGTCACTATGGGGCGCTTGAAGAGACCATCTTGCACACCTATAAATTGGGGCCTTTGACTCAATTCTATAGATGAACATATGAACATAATTACAAGTTAACAACACCACAAAGAGATTGGTTTTTCTGATAAGCAATCCTTCGCTTAGTAATCTTCATTATTCGTGTTCTTCGCTGGGATCATTTGTGTAGGCTTTGCACATTTGATAGTTTGTTGTTTCATCTTGGGAGACTATTGTCCACACTTCTGTAAAGCCTATACACGGGGGTAGTCTTAAAGACAGAGAGTCATCTCTCGACTCAGTCGGTGGTGTTGTGGTTATCTAATTGGTTGCTAAGTATTTCAGGTGTTAACTTGAATCTCAATGGACTCTAACCGTTCGGATTCTCAGCGGATCTACAAGCCACAAGTGTAGCAATTCATGTTCTTGTATTTCCGAATACAAGATTCATATTTGAAGTTCCAATTCAAGATCAAGAGATTGACAACTTGTTGTTGTAATCTTTGTTGTTTATCCTTTCGATCACTGTAATAGTTCATTACTATTCCGTACGTGCTTTACATATTCGATAATTTTAAGATAAGATCATATTAGTGCTCGAAAGATGTTTGCCAGCAGATATGGTCCCAAATCTGACTGTGATTTTCTTCTTGAAAACAGCTCTGTTGACAGTTCAAACAATGTCTCTGTCAACAACCATGCTTTCAAATCTGGTCCTAGTTTTGGTTCTCTCTTTAATGACAGTTACAAATTTATTTCCGTCAAAAGTGGGATATCTGGATCTGATGCTGAGCTTCAAGATACTGCTGATAGTCATGCTAGTATGACTAAAGATCAAGGACGAGTTGGTAACACCGCTCCCGATGGTGGTGGAAACAAGCGCCCACGAGAGACTGAGGATGTCAACTGGGACAAGAGGAGAAGGCTGAAGATGATGTGTTATCATCTAGCAAAAGGCCTATATCTGTCCCAGACAAAAGATCCGAATTATGGTAAGGAGGATATGGACACTCAGTCTAACTGAAGAGGGCCAGAATCCAAAAGATCTAAGTTAATTATCATTCCTTATCTATAATGTGTTTAGTTAATATCTGAATAAAAGTGTGTAAAGCAAAGCTTTAAATATGAAAGTGTTTTCATTAAAAACTCATATTCCCTACACTCTAAAATCATATATTGAATCTCTTCCTTCCCGTATAAAGATTGGACTATATTATAAACAAAACTTAAAAAGATCAGTTCTTTTTTGGTGTAATTATTAAAAGTGTATAAAGTATGTTCGCACATATGAAGGACAGAGATCAACTGACTATGTGAAAACTGTTACCACTCTTAAGCAAGCGCCAGGAATTGTCTGGGCACCAATCTCAAATGAAGAAGACTAAAAGATAATGGCTTATCTTAAGACGTTGAACCTATCACATTGTCTGACAAAAATCCTTTATTTGATAGGATTATATTGGACACCCAGTCGTACAAAGCCTATGGGCGACTGGAGTGGGCCAGAGTTTCCAAGTCTTAAATGATCTGAAGGCCAAAAGAAAGGCAGAAAAGTAATGGACACTTAGTGAGTTGGGCCAGAGTTTTCATGTATTAAATGATCTTAAGGCCAAAAGAAAGGCAGAAAAGAAATTGGACACTGAGTCTGCCAAAGCAACTAGTCTCTTGTTATGCCCTAACCACGGGCAAGAGGTTATTCATGTGAAGCAATGCCACCTCTAAAGTAGAAAGGTTAGAGAGGTTGTCTTCAAAAGGACTTCAGAGAATAGGATCACTCTAAAAAGAGGTGATACGTGTCCCAAACTTGGTTTAAGGGACGTTGTTGGTCAAGCTGGTCAAGAGACTAGTCCAACAATCTGTAATAACTAAGAATGGTACAGTATGTCTGTAGCTAAATGAATGATATATTTGTAATCCGTGCATCTATGCCATCATAGATTAAGACATGTTAAATATGAAGTCATTCAAAAGCTAACGAAGTTGAGATTGTTGCCTTTTGTCGACATAAACCCTCAAAATGAATGTAAGGTAGACGAAGAGGCAAAATCACCTTTCCACTCCATCAAAGGAATAGAGAAAGAAGAACAACTCCTCTAGAACTTAGTTACACCTACATGGGTGAATTGAAGTTTGTACAAAATAGAGGGGGGGAGACAAGTTCCGTCAAAGGAATAGCGAAAGAAGCACCGCTCCTCTAGAACTTAATCACACATACATTGGTGATTTGAAGTTTATACAAAATAGAGGGGGGAGACAAGTACTTTGTGACCTTCATTGATGATGGTACAACGTATTGCATTATTTATTTGTTGAAAAGCAAAGATGAAGTTGTTGAAGAAGTTAAAAATCAACTAAGCCTACGGATTGAGGAATTTGTAGTGATAGATATGGAGAATGTGAAGCATCGTTGATTAAACGACTGCTCATTACTCACCTCAGTCTAACAGTGTTAACCAAGCGCAAAGTTGTACGCCCAAAATATGTGGGGGCAAGGCGATCCTTACTGCTAATGTGATTCTCAACAGAACTACGCATAAGGATAAGGATAACCCTCCGTGTGAAACATGAAAGGGATCCCACCTACAAATGTTGTGTTGTAGGGTGGCTTGGTAGAGGTTGGAATACCGAAACAGGTCAAGTTGGACCTAAGACTGTAAATTACATATCCACTGGATCTACAAATAACAGTAGTGCTTATTACCTCTTGGTGTCAAAGAATGCTGAATTTTTTGAGGATAATTTTCCTTGAGATGGAAAAAGAAGTAATTGCTCGAGGTTAACAATAACCCGCGAGTGCCTGATTGTCCGAAACCAGACGTTCCAGAGCTACAGGACTCGAAAGTTGTTGATTATCCGGAACTTAATGTTCCAGAACTTAATGTTCCGGATCTACAGAACTCAAGGATTCTAGATGTTGAACCAAGACGGAGCAAAGAGGGGACACAAATTTGTTCCAGGCCTTCTAGCTTGTATGGTTGAGAATGAACCATGGACAATTAACAAAGAATTGTCATCTCCTGAAGCGCTGCTTTGGAAAGAAGATACATAGAGAGAAATAGATTCCATCATATAGAACCATACTTGTGCAATGGTTCCTTCCTCCGGGAAAAGAACATTTGGGTTGTGAAAGTGAATACTCAAAAGTGAGTACAAAGTAGATGGATCTACTGACGAGTCTAAGGCCCCGGCTACTTGTACATGTGCTCCCCTATGAATAGCTTAACATCCAGGGCCATTGCAGTCTTATGTGATATGAATATTGAAACAACCTTCCTAACCGGAGAGTTGGAAGAGGAGGATCATAGTTGGTTTGTTAGATTGTTGGGCTTCTTCTTGAACTTTCATTTTGGTCCCTGGAATGTTTACATTTTTGTCCTGAAAGTTTCAGATAAAACAGAAATAATGAATTTGACAACAGAAACATTGACTCTGAAGTTAGAAAGCCAACAGTCTGAAATGGAAGTCATATTGAAACAAAAGTATCGATATGAAAGATATGGGTATCACAAATGACATCTTAGGAATTGGGATTTCTAAGAGATCTAATAGACTGGTCTAACTCCAAACGTAGTTATGAGATAGTTGACAGTCTCGTTGAAGCCACCAATGGATATGAATCATAGAACAAATTGGAATCATGGTGCACCCATATACAATGAGCAATATGCGCAGGTCACATGCAGTTCAATGTATTGTACACACTACAACCGACCTGGTATCGGCCTACAAAGCAGATTAGTTGAACTAAGGTTCACTCGTGATTTTGGAAATGATCGATAGAAGGCGTTAAATTAGATATGACGATGTCTGAAATGTTCGCTTATCTACGGATTAAGGTATTCTGGATGTCCAGCGGTTCTGGGAGAACACAGTGACGCAAACTGGACATTAAATTTGAAGAACACCAATGCCACAAGTAAATGTGTATGGTGGGTCTTGGAAAATCCTCTAAGCAAACTTGCAT
Source organism: Anisodus acutangulus (assembly GCA_029783415.1). NCBI lineage: Eukaryota > Viridiplantae > Streptophyta > Magnoliopsida > Solanales > Solanaceae > Anisodus > Anisodus acutangulus. The sequence goes on from CM056496.1 coordinate 29,695,013, forward strand.
CGGTCGATTCATGATGGAATCGGAGTTTATCGCTTTAAACAAAACATGAAAGAAGTTGAGCAACTTCACGACTCCTTAGAGGACGTCCCTTATTGAGAGAAACACGTGCCTTCGGTAGTTATACATTGCGGCTAACCGGTCAGCTTTAGAAAAAGGCACGGATGACGGCGTCTGGATATATCTGTCGGATCTGTCGGAGACATAAGACCGTATAGCAGTTGATCATCATGAGTGTCACTTCATTGATTACTAATCAAATGATATAACAGACTCTTTAACTAAGGGACTACCCGAAGATCAAGAGTTTTGGCTGTCTAGGGGAATAATCTTAAAACCCAAACAATACTAAACTTTGCGGTGGTAACCCAACCATACTGACTGGAGATCCCAAGATTTTGGTTCAATGGGAAAACTAAGCTGCAAAAGGTTCAGTTGAGCACTTCGGTGGAAGCAAGAGCACTTCGGATTATGATTTTTGTAAAGAAACGTAAATCCAAAGTCGTTCCCGCGATAGACATTAAAATGCTACTTGCATGGTGGGTAAAGGTTAAGCTTCCAAACCTTTAACGATCCTCAAACGGTTGAGGTCAAGGTTAGGGAAACTTTTAATGATTTCTAACACTTGTGATGTGGGGTATAATAGGATACCTTGTAGGAGATCACCTATTTAAGTGCGAGGATAGGACGCCTCAAGTGAACGCACTTAAGAATCCAAGTGTGTCCACGGCCACAACGGAAAGAACAATAAGAAGAAATGAATAAATAGGAGGTTTTGTGTTGGTACCGTTGTCTTGGCTTACATTAAATACTGACGGTTCAAGACATCACGTTCACCGTGCAGTAAGTAAGTCTGATGGTATTCAACTAGGGAAGGTTCAAAGCGTAAGCTACCTCTCCTAATGCAATATCTTTTCGCTATAAGATTGCCGAAAGTAGGCACCTTGTGTGCGCGCCAAAATCTCTTTCAAGAGGGGATTGTTGAAAATTTACTAATGTGAAATTAAGTTTATCCCATTATTTATGACTCGAACAATTGGAGCTCCGCACGTCGGAAATGTTGTTTCCACACACGTGCAATCTTAGTGCCAAGTATCATAAATTTCGTTAATGAAAGAGATATTGGTACGTAAGTGAAATATTTGAGACATAGAATGATGGACGGTTATTGGCTAAATAACAAGTGTTCCACGTTGGTAAATGAAGGAAGGATTGTGCGAAGTGTAAGATGGTACGGGTCGGAAAAGGGTCGCGGAGCCTAGAAGGGCCGCGACGCCCCCTTGCAGCGCCGCGACTCCTGATTGGCAGTGAGCATCGTGAGTTTCTGGCTGAATTAGCATCGCGGCGCTAATGTGGCAGAGCCGCGACGCTTCATTGGAAGTGACTGCTCGACGGAATCCCAAAGGTTTGGATGTTGAGATGGTTTCAATGGCATTGAATCCACCCAATAATGGCCATTACTTGGACCATTATGTTGCTGCATTACTTGGGGGTTAAATGTCATCCATTATATGGCAATTGAATGCCATTATGGGGCAATTGAAGAGACCATCTTGCACACCTATAAATTGGGGCCTTTGACTCAATTCTATAGATGAACATATGAACATAATTACAAGTTAACAACACCACAAAGAGATTGGTTTTTCTGATAAGCAATCCTTCGCTTAGCAATCTTCATTATTCGTGTTCTTCGCTGGGATCATTTGTGTAGGCTTTGCACATTTGATAGTTTGTTGTTTCATCTTGGGAGACTATTGTCCACACTTCCGTAAAGCCTATACACGGGGGTAGTCTTAAAGACAGAGAGTCATCTCTCGACTCAGTCGGTGGTGTTGTGGTTATCTAATTGGTTGCTAAGTGTTTCAGGTGTTAACTTGAATCTCAATGGACTCTAACCGTTCGGATTCTCAGCGGATCTACAAGCCACAAGTGTAGCAATTCATGTTCTTGTATTTCCGAATACAAGATCCATATTTGAAGTTTCAATTCAAGATCAAGAGATTGACAACTTGTTGTTGTAATCTTTGTTGTTTATCCTTTCGATCACTGTAATAGTTCTTTACTATTCCGTACGTGCTTTACATATCCAACAATTTGTTCTTTAGACAAGTATATGTCCTTTATGCACACATGCAGTCATCACTTTCTGCATTTGTGAATGCTAAAGCCGAGTGTAGACTTTGTTGGTAGGAATTTTCTTGATAATAATTTCATTGCTTGCATAAATATTTTATTTTGATGACTGTGGTGCAAAGGATGAATTATTAAGGTAATTTGACATGAATATTTTATTTGAGTGTTAAATTTTTGTGAGAAAAGGAAGCTCAACTTATATATTGAAAATTGAAATCCGAAATAACTAAACCAATTTATCCGAAACCAAACTTAAGAAAATCAATTCAATTCAAACTTATTTAGATTGGAGTTTGGAGAATTCATTAAATCTGAAAATCGAAAATTCAAGCCGAAGTCCATCTAAAAGTTACTATAGTCATTTGGTAATCAATAGGAGACCAAACTAATTCTGGCAAAGTCATACATACTTTCTTTTACCCTTTTTTTTCTCAGAATGATAAGGACATTGGATCAGCTTGTGTGGAAAGTGTGTCAGCTGAGGTAACAAGCAAAATAAGGCCATATCGAAGCGATTCCTCAGCACCATATCTTAGCTTTTTATTTATTTATATTTCGAAAGTTGAAACACTAAAAATAATCATATATGTTCTTGATAACACAAACCAAATGCTCATATTGATCAAGAGAATCTTTGAACTTAAATTCGTTTTTGCTTTGAGGGGTTCTTTTTTCTGTTCTTACATTATCTGGAATTATCCAGCTGTGGGTGAATTGGCATTGCACCAAGACTTTAAAGCTTTCTACAAAAGAAACTAATTAGCTAATAGAGCAGGGAATACAATTATCACGAAGACAAAAATACCTTTCATACACATTAAGAAATGGCCATCATGCATCAAACCTAGAATATTGTCTAAACTCATGATACTATAATCAAATACCGACTAATATCATAATCCTAGAAGGAACATCAAGTCCATGCTCATGAGTCATGATACTATGATCAAACAATTAACTTTTTATATCAGTAGTGTTAGGACCAACTAGTCCGGTATCAAATTTTCCTCACTTAGCCTTTCAATAATATAAATATCGGATAACTTTATCCAGTAAAATAAATCTCTGAAACAAATGTTGGGCATAAGGCATATTTTCTTGGTGGGGAAACAAATTAAATAAATGTCTTCTCTTTTAGTCTTCAAATAATATTTAAATGATGATCACCAAGTTTGTCACTTGGTGGTCCTTAAAAGCATAGAGCATAAACTCCGAACAAAGTATATTGGATGAAAGTGGGGAGGGTAGACAAGAGAGAAAGAAAAGCATAGCCTTCCAAATTAAAGTACGCAAAAAGAAAGCAAAGATGTTGAAATAATCCCAATTCCTACACATAAAGCTAGCGTACGCACCCCAAAAGAAAGAATTGTAACCATTTCCCACGCAACCTCTTGGTCCCCTCATTTTCCTCTATCCAAAAATGCCCTCCCCCACCCACCACCCACCACCCACCACCCCGCAAACAAAAAAAATACTCAAAAGGAAACAGAAGTTCTGAACATGTTTCTTAAAATAAACTTATATACACTTATAGTGTAAAAAATTATTAGTCTATTTTAACATATTATAGCAAGAAATATATCTTATTTTTAGGTTATTAGTCTCATTCTTATGAACGATTTTATGTAATCTTCTTTTAGAAGATTTAGTTGTGTAAAAATTAAAATTTAGAAGTTGAACTCTAGTTCTTACTTCTTATCCCCCACCATACAAAGGGTTAGCATTTTATTTCTCAAAATATCTTATGCTAAATTTCTAATGGGAGTATGAGAAGCTTAACATTCACACTCCAAGGCTCTGTAGTACTTTCTCAAAGAAACCCGTCTCAATTTAAGTGTCTACTTTCCTTTTTGGTTTGTCCCAAAAAGAGTGTTTCTTTCTATATTTAATAAGTTTTGGCAAGTTTGAGATCACAAGATTTAGAGGTCACACATCTTTAATTAAAGACCACAAAATTCAAAAATCTTCCTTTGTTTCTTAAACTCCGTGTCTAGTCAAACTAAGACACTTAAATTAGGATGGATGGAGTAGTACTTATCAAGAAAAATAAGCATTTTATGAAAAATATTCAAGAAGTGTGACGTCGATGACGGAGGGCATACCAACTAGAGTGGATCACAAAGAAGGACCGATAAGCTTTTGAAGAAGAGGTGCACATGATATCTTAGACGAATCTCACATTTAAAATAGGATAGGAAAGTGAAAAGTTGTATAAGACATAACACAAGTTTACATGATATCCGGGCTTTTGAACTCAATTATGACATAACTCAAGAGACAAACCAATGACGCCTGTGAGGCCAAAACTAACAATATGTGTCATGAGTTTGGACTACGAGAAGAAGAGTATTTCCACTATTTTCACCAACAAGTGGTGAATCTACAAAATATAAGGGCAAGAATGTCAAAAGAGTGGAATAGTTAAAAGCAAAAGAAATAAAGCATATTGAAATCAGGTCACTCATTCCAAAAACTTTCTTCATCACTCTCTTCTTTTCTATACTTTTCCTTAGCACTAAGAATTCTCTCATCCATCTTCTCATCTTCTTTTCACATTCTGCAACATAAAACATCCCAAAAAAACCAAAGCTTCCTCTCTCTTCTTCAATGGGAGATAACAAAGCTCCTAACACCTCCAAACAAAAGAAAAAAGACTCTGAAGTTCCACTAAACCATGCAAAACATAGTAAGTTTTATAATCATTTCCTTTTCAAAGCTTCACTTGTTGTGATTTTTCTAGTTGTCCTTCCACTTTTCACCTCAGAAGCTCCTGATTTCATTAACCAAACTCTTCAAACAAGGAGTTGGGAAGTTCTTCAGCTAATATTTGTTGGCATAGCTGTTTCATATGGACTTTTTAGCAAAAAAAGTGATGAAACAGACAAGGAACATAGCTCAAAAATTGATAATGCTCAATCATATGTATCTGGATTACTTCAGGTTTCATCTGTTTTTGATGATGAGGCTGAAAGTCATCATGATGAAAACAAAGTTCAAACTTGGAATCATCAATACCATAGAGGTAACAATCCTGTTGTTGTAGTTGCTAAAGAAAATCATGGACTTAATGAACAGAGAGGTATTAATTCAAGAATTGGCCAAAAGCCTTTGCTTTTGCCAATTCGAAGCTTGAAATCTCGTGTTCTTGATGATAATATTGAAGAATGTAACGAAATTAGTTCAAATTCCCGTTCTTTAAACAAATCAAGAACTGGGGATTTTGTAGTGTCAAGTCCTAAGAAATTAGTGAACAATATAGAGGAAAATGTTGTTCATCCATCACCTATTCCTTGGCGATCAAGATCAGCAAGAAATATGGAGATGAAAGAAGATGGTGAAAATAATCATTCCCAAAACCCTGAATTTAACAAGATTGAACCATTTTCTTTAAGGTCTCAATCTTTTAGATCACCTAGGACTAATAATAACTCAAATTCCTCTTCACCAAGAACTCTTTCTCCTTCACAATCTTTTTCATCATCAAGAAAATTGTCCCCTTCATTGTCCTTTTCACCACAATCACAATCCAAGATTGTTAATGAAGATGTAGTGAGAAAGAAAAGTTTTCGCAAATCGACTCCTCCACCCCCACCACCACCACCACCACCCCACTATTTCTATAAGAGTTCACCTTTGATGAAATCAAGCTCTAGTGTTACAAATGACAAGGTAATTTCTTCTGAGAAGGAATTGAGGAGTGTGCCAATGGAACCGACAGGCGCGGAAAAATTCCTAAGGCCATTCATTGGGAGTACAAGAGCAAAAGAATATGGGGAAGAGTTAATAAGCCCTGAAAATGAACAAACTTTTAGAGGATCAACTGACAAAATGATGCATGAAAGTTACAACTTTGCAACAAAGCCAAGATTTATGGAGTTCCCAAATGAAGAGAAAAAAGAATATGTTGAGAAATTCCTTGTGGAAAGTGATCAGGAGGATTCAGAGACTGAAAGTGAAGATTATGATTACTTCGAAGAAAACGCGGAGAAAACAGAAAATGCAACTCAGAGTGATCATGAAGGGCCTGATGTTGACAAGAAAGCTGATGAGTTTATAGCAAAGTTTAGGGAGCAAATTAGGCTTCAAAGAATTGAATCTATAAGAAGAACAGCTGGACAATCTGCTAGAAACCTTGTAAGATAACCTTGTTCTAATTTGAAGTGATCAAATTCACCTTATTTTAGTTTTATGGTTTACAGTTCCTAAGAGAAGTTTTCTTTTCATTTTCCCTATTTATACATCTGAGTTTTCTGATATACAGAGATTTATGCATATTGTAATCTTAATGTAATTACCTCTGCCTCCTCTCCTAGAATTCATTTGTTACCATGAGGCTCATTATGAATATTGTTACTGCATGATATAGCTGGAATGAAAATCTTTTGACTATCCCAGCTTTCTTGCATGCTTAATTTGATTACTGGTAAATCTTTGTGACAAAGACTAGTTGATAACTTAGTAAAATGAAGTATGTTTTTGAAGAAAAAAAAAAGTAAGAAAAGGTAACTAATCTCAAAGGTTAAACTACAATTCTAATGTAGATAATCTTTTGCAGTGTCGGTATATATATAACTAAAATCTTTTAATTTTACGCTGCTTTCAAGTTTCAAGTAAGCTTTCTGCTTTCAGGATTTTCAATAGTTTATTAATGATTTCAATGCCAACTTGTACCAAGACCAATTCAAGAAATTTCAAGTGCATGTGTTTTCTTTTAAAAGATTCAGTGTTGCTTTGCACTTGTAGATTTAAGAGGAAGGAAATTTTCGAAAAACTATGATCTGTCAAAGAGTAAAGATTACTGTTTCATCGTGTCCTTAACCAGTGAGCAACTGATGTTATAGAGTTATGTTGAAGTACACTAATACTCTATTCACTGATATCTGGAAATAGATGGATAGGTATTGTGCTGATAAACAAATTTGCTAAAAAAATTGGATCAATTTGATTTCTCTTAATAGTTTAATAAGCTCAGTGTGCCTCATTGTCATAATCAACTTCGTTTCGAGTTGCTACTTTATCGGAGGCAATTTAGACGACTTTTGAAAAAGTTGGTGCAAAGGTTATCAAATACATAAACTCATAAACATTGTATAAAAGAAGAAATAACCATGTGAGGTTACGCAAGTATCTTTTATGCTGCAGCTAGCATAGTCTATAACTAAAGAGGTAGACAAACCTGAGCAGAAAGCCACCTCTAAATGAATTCAATCATGTGAGTCCTTTCATTGATATTGCTTGCAATATATACATTGGTAACATGAATAATGTAAGGCTAGAAATTAAGGAAGATATTGACTAATTACAACAGAATATATGCTAACCTAATCTAGAAGATTTACATTGAATAAAACAGATATACAAGAATCATTTTCATATATTCTATCACACCCCTGTAGTCGAAACGGGAGGTTCTTGGTTACATGCATAATATACATTGGTTACATGCATAATGTAAGGCTAGAAATTAGGGAAGATATTGACTAATTACAACAGAATATATGCTAACCTAATCTAGAAGATTTACATTGAATAAAACATATATACAAGAATCATTTTCATATATTCTATCACAGCCCCCGCAGTCGAAACGGAAGGTTATGTAACCACCATTACTCAAAAACCACATTGGCAACACCTCGGTACTCAGCTTCAGCGCTAGAGCGAGATAGTGTGGGTTGGCGTTTAGACGACCAGGAGAGCAAGTTATCACCAAGAAAGACACAATAACCAGAAGTGGACCTCCTGGTATCTGGGCACCCACCACAATCTGCATATATGTAGGAAATCAGAGAAGATATTGAGGAGGGATAAAGATGCAGTCCGTGATGAAGTGTACCCTGAATGTAGCGCAGGATGCGCCGGAGAGCATGCATGTGTTCATCCATTGGATTATGTATAAATAAGAAGATATGTTGTACCGCATATGAAATGTCAAGTCTCGTGAATGTGAGATACCGTAGAGCTCGTGCAAGGCTGCGGTAGTGAGCAGGATCCTCATAAAGAGTGCTTGACTTAACAATGAGCTTCGGTTTGGTATCAACCGGAGTGGGACAAGACTTACATGAAGACATGCCAGCACGTTCAATAATTTCTTCTGCATACTTTTTCTGGGATAAAAATAGATCTTCTGCATGACGAGTGACTGCGATACCTAAGAAGTAACTTAGAAAACTGAAGTCTTTTATGGCAAATTCAGAGCTGAGAAGTGTCATGATAGACTTGCGAAGAGTATCAGAAGAAGCAGTGAGGATGATATCATCCACATATAGAAGAATGTAAGCCACATTATTGCCTTTTCGGTAGATGAATAGAGATTTATCAGACTTGATGTGAGAGAACCCAATTGAAGAAACATAATCAACAAATCATTTGTACTAGGCTCTGAGAGCTTGCTTCAGCCCATATAACGATTTCTTCAGAAGACATACATGATTAGGACGTTCCGGGTCCCTAAAACCTAAGGGCTGATGCATGTACACTGTTTCGGTCAGTTCTCCATGTAAAAATGCATTCTTAACATCCAACTGATGAATGAGTCATGATTTAGAGAGAGCAAGATTGAGCATGATGCGAATGGTTGCCGGTTTGACAACCGGGCTAAAAGTTTCTCCATAATCCACGCCAACCTGTTGACCTGCACCATCACTTACAAAATGGGTTTTATGCCTCTCAAAAGAACCGTCAGATTTTCTTTATGTCAAAAAATCCACATAGAACGAATAACATTAACATCATACGGATGGGGTACTAAATCTCACGTCTTATTTTTAATAAGAGCATTATATTCATCATCCATAGCCATTTTTCAATTCGGGTCTTTGAGTGCAGACACGGGGTTACATGGTAAATGTGATTTTGTGGCTTGAGTGAGGAGGCCATGGTGATATTTTGTATTTGATTTAAAAATACCATATTGGCTTCTTGTAATGGGTTTGTGGTCCGAACTCGAAGTGGGATGAAAAATAAGTGGAAGTGAAACGGACTGTGCAGGCTAGATTGGGCCTAGGCCTCCGATGGTAGGCTGAGAAGTGGACTGAGAGGCAGTCTGGGATGGACTGGGAAGTCCGGTGGAACAGCTGCCTGGTGAGCTAGGCTGCTGAGGAATGGGCAGCAGAGATGTGGGCTGTGGTGTTTGGGTCGGCTCATTTTGGAGAGGTGTTGGCTTATTTTGAATGTGGTGAATCACATAAGGGGAAAGTCTGTCATCTAGAAAATCATATGTTGAGGAAGTGGGGTTATGTAGCTTTGAAAACGAGAATTGGGTTTCATAAAATAAAACGTGGCAACTAATGATAATTTTATTTGAAGACAAAACATAGCATTTGTAACCACAATGATTTGATGGATAGCCCAAAAAGACACAATGTGTGGAACGGGGTTGAAGCTTATTTATCGTAGTGGCAGGAAAGAGGAAATAACATAAGCAACCGAAAACATGTAAGTAGGAATAAGATGGGTCTTTTTGGTACAGAATATTTAGAGGAGATTGATAGGCGAAAGTTTTACTTGGTAAGATGTTAAGGAGATATGTTGTCATTTGTAATGCATTGTGCCAAAACGAAGGAGAGAGTGAAGCATGAGCCATCAAATTTCGAATGATGTTGTTAATAGACTGGAATTTTTTTCGGCTTTTCCATTTTGGGAAGAAGTATGAGGACAGGAAAAACAAAAAGAAACTCCTTTTGCTTTACAAAGACTCAAAAATGACCATTATCATATTCTCTACCATTATCACATTGATATTTTTTAACTCCCGTTCGAATTGAGTTTTAATGTAGGCTCAAAAAGTGATCAAGGTTAAATATACTTGAGATTTTTTGGATATGGGAAAAGTCCATAAAATTTTGAAAAATTATCCAAGTATAACACATAATATTTGTGACTCGAAAAACTCAAAACATGAGATGTCCATAAATCACTATGCAAATTATCAAAGGGCATAGAAGTAGAGTTATGAGAATCAACAAATGACAATTTAACATGTTTACCAAGAGGACATGAATGACAAAAACTAGAGTTTCTTGTTTTAGTACATTCAATCAAATTATTTCGCCTAAGAAAATCTAAAACAGGTGCTCTCGGATGACCTAAACAGTCATGCAAAAGCCAAGATGATAAAGCTGCAAAAGTGAATGGAGAAACGGCTTGATTTGTGGTGGTGGTGGTGATGGAATATAGCTCGCCCTAACTATTACATCTCATTAGTGGCATACCCGTCTGAAAATTCTTCACAGAAAACCCAAAATGATCAAATTCAACAGAAATTTGGTTATCAGTAGTAAACTTTCGAACTGAAACTAAGTTCTTAATTAAATTAGGGGCGTGAAGGACAGTTTTTAACATTAATGGATGGTGAGGGGTTTTTAATTTTGCACTACCAAAACCACGAATCGGAATAGAATAGCCATTTCCAATAATTATACCATGATTTTTGCTCAAATTAAAATAAGAGGAGAGATTACCTTGCGCAAATGTCATGTGAGATGTCGCCCCGATGTCCATAGACCAAAATGGATCAGGTTGAGCAAGGCTAAGTGTGTGCAGTGCCGATTCAATGTATGTTGAGCTTGGACTGGTTGCGTTAAAAGTTTGTTGTTGAGGCCTTGGCCCAAGGATGCTGGACTGCTGTTGCGGTCGTGGATTATAATTGGGTCTGGCCCAATTATAAGTTGTGTAAGGGCATGGAGGCATCGACCAAGAAAATCACTGTGCAGAAGGGTTTGGCTGCCACTGTTGCTGCTGTCTACGGCCGGCGCCACTGCTGGTGTTCTGCCCGCCGCTGGAGCCACTACCTCCACCGCGGTTGCCTTTACCAGAGTTCCGGCTACCTCCGCCAGAGTTTTTATTATTTTTCTTGTTGTTTCCCTGTGTCTACGATTATTATTGTTATTGTTTCTATTGTTATTGGTGTGATTACCGTGAGAGGGGTTTTGGTAATCGTCATCGGAATTGGGGGAATTTACAACAAGAGCAGTTGAGCCCGATTGATAGACTACGCGTTGGTGTCATAGCTGAACCCGATTCATAGCTGAACCCGTTGCAGTTTCAAAGCTAGGCAAGGGGTCATGTCGTTGAATATGAGTTACAAATCTAGCATATGCCTTCGTTAAACCTGCAATCATTTTCAATACCAAACGAGTGTTAGAGACATGGGCATCGACATTGGTCAATTGATTGGCGATGAGCTTGAGACGATTGCAATAAGTCGCGGTGGTCGGAAAGTTTTCCAAGTTGGTGTTTGTAAACTGGTTTTCAAGATGAACTGCCTGGGAATGTTTATTGTCTTGGAAAATGGCGGCAATTCTTTTCCAAGCCTTCTCGACCGAGTCATCGTTCACAAGAATTGAGTGGAGAATATCTTGTGATACTGTTGCAAACATCCATTGCAACACGGAAGCGTCAAGACAGTGCCAAAGGTCAGGGTCAGCGGCCTTCGCGGCATCAGCCGCCTTCTTAGCTTTCTCATCCGTATAGGGGAGATATGATCAAGAACATTGTGGACTCTTGCGTGAACTTTGAATAAGGCTGCCCACGAGTGAAATTGGCTGGAATCATTGTCCAGCGTAATTGGAATAATGGATTTGATGTTGGTTATGGCCAAGGATGAAATTTTGGTTGATCGGGGAGGGGTTGTAGCGGAAGAGAGGATTGCGGCTAGGTTAAAAACAGGGGAAGAAGAAGAGGTGACCTAGTCTGATACCATAAAGGAATTCAATCCGGTGAGTCCTTTCATTGATATTGCTTGCAATATATACATTGGCTACATGCATAATGTAAGGCTAGAAATTAGGGAAGATATTGACTAATTACAACAGAATATATGCTAACATAATCTAGAAGATTTACATAGAATAAAACATATATACAAGAATCATTTTCATATATTCTATCAACCTCGAGTCGGATGTGGAAGATCAGCCGGACCAGAGGCGAATCTAGAATTTCTAGAATACGGCTGTACCACTAAGAAAAAGAAGAAACAATGTATTTAAGTGGAAGTTGGTCCCAATATCTCTAGATGAATAACTCAGCATTTAATCAAGTGCACCATTTAGCCTTCCTAGAGCATGGATGTCAACACATAATATTATACCAATTCTAGTAAATATGTACTTAAAATATCTAATTTTACAGAGAGAGGGTTCACGTGCCCCATAATTAACCCTATAAATTCGCCCCTGGCCAAACCCGACCTCGTTCATAAATTAACCTTTAGGGGAGGGGGAAAGAGAGAACTTTACTTAGATATTTAGTACTACAATCAGTAAATTAACAACTATATATAGTACTAGCACAACATTTTTTAAAGAAATGGGAAGGGCATTACAAGGTGGAAAATCGAAATCTTATCAATAAGGTGAGAATTTAGGCACCTTATCAACTGATCTACTAAGATTTCCCGTAATAACACATCATTACTCCCTCGTTCCCACTCTCTCTATCACAACCTTTTCTGCGGAAGGTCTTAAACTTTTATGTGTAAAAGAAATTTTTCTTTGACATTACACAGAAAAAAAATATAGTGAAACCAAATCCAACCTTGGAGTAATGAAGATATGAACTCTCCAAAATATTATATTTTCATATTTTCTGCTAGAGAAATAAAGGAGTATTGCTTATGGGTATGTTGATTCATAATACCAAAAAATAAAAAGAGAAAAGGTCTCTTTTTTATATTGTTTAGAGAAAATATGTCAAATCATTCTTAAACTTGTCTCAAAAACTCACTTTGTCAATTAAACTTCACATGTACTTCTTTACCCGCCTAAACAACTTAGATGTCAATTATGTTCAACCATACTTTGTCCAAACCAGATGAGAGCTGGGTGTTGTTTCACCAATCACTTTGGAATTGGTCCACGTCGTTTAATAAATATTTTTTAAAAAAAAACATCAAACCTAACTAAAATATAATTAATTAAATCCTAACCCACCCCAAATAATAAACCGACTCATTCCTAAACAAATACCCCTAATTCCTAAATCAAACCTTATTTTTAAGCTACCCAAAATCCTAATTGTTTCTTGTCTTTCTTCCTCTTTTCAATTTCTGTCAGAGCTTCATGTTAATGTTCAATTAAATCAGAAGATTGGTTTCCCATTTTCCGTTTTTGTCGGCAAGATTATCAATTTAGTTGCTTAATTGATTGGTGAGTATGTAAATGTTAAATCTTGAAAAGTACCCAGAAACGAAAAAGTTCACATTTGTGTTGTGAGTTGATGTCGTGGATCTTTATAGAGAGATGAATTTATTAGAGAATTACAGTGCTCTCAAACTATACAGGTAGTCGTCGTTGTTTTTTATTCTGTCACTAACAATATTGGCGGCCAATTGAACTACTCTCGAGTCTTGAACATGTTAGAAGTTCCTTTTTCATGCTTACTAATTGCATGATACTAGCATTTTAAAATATGAAAGTACAAGATTCTGAAAGCTTGAGCATGCCTGGTTGATTGATGATTACAAGTATTTCACTTTAATGAACTGTCTGTCAACTAGGAATTCTGCTGGGTAGGCTTATGCATACTAATTAGGGGGCTACCAGTTGTAGATTGCTGGAGCCTGTAAGCTTGAATTAGTATTTCATAACTATGTGTGACAAAGAAATAGTTTCTATGTACCTTTTTCTGAATAGACATAGTAATTTTTCGCGAATAGACATAGTTTCTATCAAAACGTTGTCTTACAAAATTGTAAACCTTGCGTTGTGAGTTTTTTTTTAATCGACTGATTTTGTAGACCAGAAAATAAAAGAATATTGGCCCATAAATTTTCATTGAATGAAAAGTATGAGCAAAAATTAAAGTCCAACGATTTAAGGGCAAAAATTAAAGACCAGCCCTTTTGAAGGAAAACCGTGCAATTTTTTGCTTATTTAAAGGGAATATTTGCAAAAATCGAATTTTTTGTGCCACTACTTAAAATTTAACCTCGGTATGAAAATAATCCTTTCAGGTAAGGTGGGAGAGCAAATTGTTGAAATTTTATAGTATTTGATATTGGACACGATTTTCTTAATAGAAAGTAATGATGATCGTCAAGATTTTGACTACAAATCCTGACAATCGATAGAAATTTCAATAATACGTTTTTGCTTCTAAATTTATCCAAATCGACTCCAAATGATTCTAGCTCTGATATTCATGCTTGTAATGTTAGCTCCAACAATTTTCTTTATAAAATTCAACTCAAACCTTCTTAATCAATAAATCCACTTTATTTTCTTCTACACACAAGCCTAGGGAAACTTAATAACGGTGTTCCTTAAATTTCTTCAACCAAAGTCTAAAACTAATTCAAAAAATAATCATAAATAAGTAATGAGTCTTTAGTTATTTACTGCACATATATAGAAAATAAAAAAGAAGAAATTGTTGGCAAGAGTATATACCTGCACAATTTTTTTAATAAAGTCGAAAACTAAAGGGGAAAGAGCATAGTTACAGTATTATTGATTATTTATTCATCATTAAACACATTCGGAATTTCATCTATCATGACACTTCTCCCTATTATCTTACTAATAAAGAAAGAAAAGCAATAATAGATAGCCACCAGCCAAAAAAAGGTCTAAAAGGGCTCAATTTAAGTAAATGACCCGAAATAGCTTTTAGGCTCAAAATAAAAACAAATTTAGCCAAATCCTACTTTCTCACTTTTTCCTCTATTTTTCCCCCTCTCACTGGACGACCACCCAAACCTGGACGCCGACGACCACACCATCATGCTTCTCCGGCGAACTCCAACGTCAAAAGAGCCAACCCCGATGAATCTCCGATGGTTGGAAAACGGAACGAAGAAGATTGTCCATATACTGTAGGAAATTGATTCCTTGATTGATTTCATTCCAATGGTAAAATATATATATACAAATGTATAATGCTAGTCTTAAGGAAGACTTATCTAATTAGCCTAAAATATAAGATGATAATTTACGATCATCCTAACTAATGAGATTACAATCCTAAATTAAAGATTCATCATATACATGATTTATGGTGATTAGAGATAATTATGGGATTGCCCATAATTATTCTAATAGTCCCCCGCAGTATTAGCGGGAGGTTCTCGTATGCTGAGACTGTCCCTGAAATCATCAAAAAGTACATGCGGAAGACCTTTTGTGAAGATGTCTGCAATCTGATAGCGGGACGGTACATGGAGAACACAGACTTATCCACATGCAACCTTTTCTCGGATAAATAATATATCCATTTCGATGTGTTTTGTGGGTTGATGATGGACAAGATTACCGGATAAGTATACCTCAATCACATTATCACAATAAACCACGATTGCCTTTTCAATCGGACAATATAGCTCTAACATAAGATTACGAAGCCAACATGATTCAACAACCACATTGGCTACCCCTTGATATTCTGCCTCAGCGCTCGACTGAGACAGCGTGGGTTGTCGTTTAGACGGTCATGAAATGAGATTGTCCCCCAAGAAGGCACAATATCCAGAGGTAGAACGTCGTGTGTCCGGGCAGCTACCCAATCCGCATTTGTATAGGATGAGAGACTCGAAATGGAGGGCTTATACAGATGCAAACAAAATGAAGAGTACCCTTAATATACCGCAGAATTCTCTTGAGGGCCCCTATATGCTCTTCCTTTGGATCATGCTTGTGTAAATATATTTGCTGGACCGCATAAAAAATATCGGGCCTAGTGGAAGTCAGATACTACAAAGCTCCTGCTAGGCTGCGGTAATGTGTTGGATCGTTGTATAAAGTACTTGTAGAGTTACTCCATTTGTCCTTAGTATCAACCGGCGTATGTGATGGTTTGCAGGAGGATATCCCGCTTTTTCAATAATTTCCGCGGCATATTCTTTTGACTGAGAAACATACCATCTGCATATTTAGTCACAACAATGCCTAAAAATAATTTAAAGGACCCAAGTCCTTCATGGCAAACTCTGCCGTAAGAAAAGACATAACAGACTGACGAAGTGATGTAGATGATGTTGTGAGAATAATGTCATCTACATATAGAAGTATATATGATATGTCATTTCCCTTCCTATAAATTAAAAAGGATTGCTCCGACATGCTGTGAGAGAAACCCAGTTTTGAAATAAACCCAGCAGACCTGTTATACCATGCCCTAGGAGCCTGTTTCAAACCATATAAAGATTTATTCAAAAGGCAAACATAATCCGGATGAGTAAAATCTCGAAAACCCAAAGGCTGGTGCATGTACATCGTTTCTTGTAAGTGGTCATGTAAGAATGCATTTTTGACATCCAACTGATGAATCGATCAGGATTTTGAAAGTGTCATGCTAAGAACAATCCTGATAGTTGTTGGCTTAACCACCGGACTGAATGTTTCACCACAATTCACGCCAACCTGCTGAGACCTGCCATCACCAACAAGACGAGCTTTGTATCTCGCAAATGAACCATCAGAATTTTTTTTATGACAAAAGACCAACATAGACCGAATTATGTTTGAATTAGATGGACGTGGCACTATTTCCCACGTCTTATTTTTAATAGGAGTAACAAATTCGTCTAACATGACAGCTTTTAAATTCGTGTCTGATAAGGCAGCTTTGGAATTTTTTGGAAGTGGTGACGGTTGGACTGAAGCTGTTAGGTTAAAATAACGTTTAGGGCAGAAAATTATGTGCATTGCACGAGTTTCAATAGTCCAAGGTTGGGCCAAAATAGTGGGTTGGTTTAGTGTCCCATGTAGTGGGGTAGAGGTCCCCCTTTGTTGGGCATGTCCGCCACTAAATGTGGATTTGACCGAGATCGAAGGAAGAGAGACAGTGACCTCTGCTCCTCGGACTAGCCTAGTTATATTTTGTGGTTGGGCTGGAACGTTTGGCTGTGGTGTTTATGTTGGTCCCACATTGTTTTGGTTGTTGAAATGGTGATTCAAAATCGGATGTATTTCGTCGTCCAAAAAATCATATGAAGGTGAGGATGCCACGTGAGATTTAGCAAACGGGAATGTAGACTCGTCAAAAATGACATGACAAGAAATAATGACCCTCCCATTTGTCATATCATAACACTTATATCCCCTATGATTTTGTGGGTATCCCAAAAACACACAATGAGTGGAATGGGTCTGAAGTTTGTTAATAGTTGTGGGTGGAAACAAAAGATAACACAAACATCCAAAAACCCTCAAATGTGTAAAATATGGGAGATGGTGGTACAACATTTGTGTAGGTGACACATTGGAGAGGAGTTTACTTGGAAGAGTATTTAAAAGATATGTGGCCATTTGAAGTGCATGGTGTCAAAAATTTGGTGGTGTGGATGAATGCACAAGGAGAGTGCGAACCATATTATTAATTGTTCGAATTTTTCTTTCGGCCTTCCCATTTTGTGGTGATGTATGTGGACATGAAAGACGCAAAAACATCCCATTTTTGTGACAAAAATCATTAAATTTGGCATTTATGAATTCCACCCCCCCCCGATTGTCACATTAAAAACATTTAATGGATTTGTCAAATTGAGTTTTGATAAAAATACTAATTTTTTAAAAATAGTGTTATTTCCTAAGGGTAATGTCCACATAAAATTTGAATAATCATCTAAAATGAGCATATAATATTTATGACCTGCAGAACTCAAAACTGGTGATGTTCACAAATCACAATGCAAAAGATCAAATGACATAAGGGTATGTGAAGTAGATGATGCAAAAGAAAGCTTAACATGTTTTTCAAACACACAAGTTTGGCAAACAGAAGAGTTCAGAAACAAAAGGTTGATGGTTTGGTCATGTGAATGTTGAAAATAAAGGTGATGGGATACAAGTCCCCCGTGCTATTACATCTCATTAGTGGCATCCCCATCTGAAAATCCTTCACAGAAAAACCAAACGGATCAAAATTCATAGAAATATTGTTGTCAATTGTAAAACGTCTAACAGATATCAAGTTTTTAATCAGTTTTGGTGCATGTACGACGTTTTTCAAGTATAATGGTGGGTGTGGAGGGGGTAGTTTTACTTGACCAATACCATGAATTAGAATTTTCTGCCCATTGCCGATAACAATATTTTTATTACTGCTCATAGTAAAATAAGACGAGAGATTACCTTGAGATGTCGTCATGTGGGACGTAGCCCCTGTGTCCATGTACCATGACTCATCTGGAACACTTAGATTCATGTTGTTCATGGCTTGTTCAATGTCAATGGGTGCATAGCCGACAGAAGATGGTGCTTGGGCCGCAAATGCATGTTGTGAACGCGAACCTAGAATTCCGGGTTGGCGATTTGACGAGGGAGGCCTGGCCTATGTCGATGTTGGATAGAGGATGGCGGGGCAGCCCACTGTTGGGCCCAGGACCATAGTGGGTACTACCCCCACTGGTTTCTGACGGGCTGGGCAGTGGGCTGCCACTGGTTGGGCCGCCACTGCCCCAACTGGTTGTTGCCATCGGCTGGCTGCCCGCCGCCCATGCCCCGTCCCTTTACACTATTATTTTTCCTTTTGTTATTATTACGGTTTGACCATCGTTTCTGACCATTATTGTTTAGGTTTCCACTGCCACCCGAACCAAAATTTTGTGGCTGAGAATCTGTGGAAAATGAATTTGTGTAGACGAGGGCAGTTTCGGCATTGACTACCCGGGAAGATGCCTGTTTTGCTTTTCGTGTTTCTTCGAGAATCAACCTCGAACGGGTCTCATAGAAAGGAGGCAACAGATTGGTTTACTGAAAAAATGTAGCAACGTCATCATACTGTTCATTGAGCCCTGCAATCAATTGAAGGACCAACCTTTGATTTGTTACAGGCGAACCAACGATGGATAGTTTGTCAGCAAGCACCTTCAATTCCTGACAATAAGCGAAAACGTTGGAGAAATCATCCAGTTTAACACTAGTAAATTGGTGTTCAAGATATACGGTCCGAGAAAGTTTGTTATCTTGAAATATGTTTTGTAAACGTTCTCATTCCTGTTGAGCCGTAGAGTTTGGCTCTAATATGGTATGTAAAAGATCGTTTCATATAATGCCATAAATCCATTGAAGGACAATAGCATCCAAACGGGACCATAGCTTTTTGTCCACCGTAGTGGTGTTCGATGATGACTCGGAAGGTATGATATGGTCGATACCTCATAAGCGCGACAATGAATTTTGAACAATTCCACCCAAGAGGTATATTGCCCCTTTTCCATTTCAAGTGTTATGGAAATAAAGTTCTTGACGTTATTTATGGCAACAGCTCGCCTGTCCAGGGTTGAGCCCTGGGATTTGACGGCGGACTTAAAAAGCCACCTACAGACGCTTTACGCCCAATCATTTCGGAAAACGCTTGCATCCTCTGTATTACCGCGGCTGCTGGCACAGAGTTAGTCGATGCTTATTCCCCAGTTACCGTCATTGCTTCTTCTCCGAGAAAAGAAGTTTACGACCCGTGGGCCTTCTACCTCCACGCGGCATTGCTCCGTCAAGCTTTCGCCCATTGCGGAAAATTCAAAATTCTCTACTGTTGTCTCACATAGGAGTCTGGGCCGTGTCTTAGTCCCAGTGTGGCTGATCATCCTCTCGGACCAGCTACTGATCATCGCCCGCATTGGAACTGAAAAGGGCTATTCATAAACAATCTTCCTTGCCTTCTTACCTATTATATTATTGTAGGAGATAATTGGAGAGCCAAACCAACTAGTTCGATCCAACCCAGCGAACTTAGAGCAAGAAATGCGTACTTTCAGAATAAGCGTATCATGTTTAAATAGTTCCAACCTGTTATCATCAATTTCCTTTATCTCTTTATCTAAAGTGAGGGAAGGGCTCAGAAGAGCCAAGAATATCAAGAAAAATAAAGAAGACCTCTTTTCTTTGTCTTGATTTTGTTCGAAATGACCGGCCTGGGCTAGTCCCCGAAAATGCCCCGCCCGTAAGATCCTTTGTCGTTGGGGAAAAAAATAAAGAGATTTTTTTAAGTAGCCAGAGAAGCAAGAGCAACAAGGCAAAAAGTGGTCTCAAGCATTCTGCATGAACTCCAATCTTATCTATGTCACAGGTTGCTCAGGCAGGCACTCTTCTTCGGAAAGAGGGGTTGCTTGCCTTACCACACCAACCACCAACGCGTGTTCGTCAACGATGAAAGCTGCTGAACTTCAGACTCGAAAAACCGGTCGGCGCCCACCCGACTAGAGGGACTGAGAAATTAATTGAGTACAAAACTTATCTTCAAGCTTTACCTTATTCTGATCTAGCATTCAGTTGTCTTCACAACGGGGCAACAAGTTTCTAATAAGAGAGAGCAAAAGACGCTATGCACAATAGTAAAATATATCTTAGTTCATTTCATATATAACTAGCACAAGAACAAAATGAGAGGTAGCTAACCAACTTCTAGGAGAGACATAATTGACTGCATTGATCTCGGTAGCTACACCTCCCACAGAATTTAAAGAACCTAAAAGAGCATGAGTCATATATACCCAAAGCTGACCAGTACAACCATGTGTCACCCCGCGGCCTTCGTCGTACCCTGCCTACTCGTCCCGGCCTATTTGTACCTAGCCTTTTTTCAAATTCAAAATGTTCATAATTGAGGTTACACAAAATCGGTTTAGCTTCTAATACTAAGAACCAATCCTTCCTCAATCGAATTAAATCCATCCTTCCATCACAACTACTTTCCTCTATCTGGCTTTTACAAAATTGTAGATAGAGAGTGATGAAGGGGGAAGAGGAGCGTCACTAAAAGGACGGCAGGAGTGCCCTTTTTCTATCAATAGAGGGAGCAAAAAACGGGATTTGCTCCCCTTTACAATATGAAGTGTGGCTTAGACTAGTAGAAGGCGTAAGGATGCTAGACCGCTGCTCAATACTGGATAATTCACATTCATCGGTCTGCAGCAAAATCATATTTTGACTACGCTTCCACTATATCAACTGTACTTGAAATGTTAGATAATCATAGTCGATGATAACATCATTGTGCCCATCGCTATTACAGAACCGTACCTGTCACGATTGTGGACTACCTTATAGAAAAATTTCCGAAGAAGTAGCGACTCATTGGAATTCTTTATATGAACAACTACTTGTTGCTTATGATTATAGAAGACATATAACTCTAATTTTTAACGCCCATAATCGAAATCAAACTGATATGGTTGTAGTTAACAATTGGGGGTAAAATTCAGAACTTGTATTTTTAGAGAAAGTTTTTCAAGCTACTAAAGAATTTTCCGGTATCTATTATCCTACTATTTCAACTATGTTATTTTATATAGCTCAAATATTTTTGTTACTTAATGAATATATGGAAAAACCATCTTATAAGACACCTATTAAAAATGTTTATCAAATTAAAAAAAAATTCTATTCCCACTATTTATATTATTGGTGATGTATTAAATCCGACTATTAAAATAGACGGTTGTAAAGAACTTATTGAAACTATTTATAATTGCATAGCAGTACTTCCACCTCCAACTCCAAAAAATCCAAATGACCAACCACATAAGGAACCAACTAAAGAAGAAGTTTGTCTAGCATACACAATGAATGTAAAAAAGAATATATGCATTACCAACAAGAAAGTACTAGCAACCAAGCAATTTTCATACCATCTTCTTCTTCAATACAACCTCAAAAAAGACATGTTTCTGCGGCTAGTATTGGAAGCCTTAGAAATAGAATGTTTAGTGGTACCACTACTAATCAAGTTAGCGAGTTTGATGTTTTTGTTTTGCAGGGTGTTGTACCGTACCAAGCAGTTCTCAATGAATAAAGACGTGAAGACTTGCTGAAATACTGGAGGGAGAAGGAGAATGAGAAGACATTTCCGACACTATCAAAGATAGCTCGAGATGTGTTGAACATTCAAGCGTCATCAACAGCGTCTGAAAGCGCTTTTTCTGTCGGAAGATTTTAAATAGGAGAGCACAGACACTCATTAGCGGGAGACAACTTGGACATTGCAGTTTTATTCAGAGATTGGATACGAGCGGAGTGTAGAAGGTGCGGTCAACCGGAGATCAACGAAGAAGACGACGAAAACTACAATGAAATCTTATCCAACGGAGGTAGAAGCGACGTCGAGCAATTTGACCAACAAATTTCAATTTCAACTGAAGAAACACAAGACATTGTGAAGAAACTAGAAAATGTGTTTATAAATATGTAATTTTTTTAATTGCAATGTTACTATGTTATATGCAACTTTCAACACCACAAAGTTGCAATTTGAAATTGTATTACAAAAAAATTATATTTCTATTAAATAATATAAGAGGCACAAAAACAGTCTTGAGATTTTTTTATTGCACTATCTTGTTCAATTATTGAGGCGTTTATATATGTTATTTTTCTAAATTAAGTGCAAAAAAAAAATCGGAAAACCTGATCCCGACCCGACACCGCCCCAGCCCGATAAGACCGGTCTCCTTTTTCGACGGGACCGGGAACGGGACGGGACATCGGCGGATCCCGCCAGTCCGGCCGAAAGACCGGTCCCGCCCTCCCAGTCACGTCAGGTCCCATCCCGCCCTACCCCGCCCTGTGGCCAGCCCTAAAAAAATCTAAGGTGGCCAAGCTTTTGCTATTCATAAACAAGTTGAATCGGGCTTATGAAAACTCGGTTCATTCAATCATCAAGATTCAATGAACAGGAGCTCAGTCCACTAATTTAATAAGCATCCTGAGTTCATACTTATATGACAGGGGTTCGATTGTGAACATATCGATTCAGTTGCAACTCTAACATTATTATTCAATGAACCGGAGCTCAGACCAATTATTAAATAAGCATCCTGAGTTCAAAATTATATGACAGGGGTTCGATTGTGAACATATGGATTCAGTTGCAACTTACCATTATTATTCTTAATAGCTCACTGTGCATTACACAAGTAATGTAGTCACTTCAGGGAAAACAACTCTGAAGCAATTCCTGAATGAATATCACTAATGCTACTCGGCACTAATATAAATAGGCACCAGTGATGGGAAATACAGAATACAAAAGTAGAAGCTACTACTATAAGATCCTTAAAGAGAAAAAGATCACCAAACCTTCGATAAACCTCTTCTGCTATTGATGCTCTAGCTATTATAGCTACTGGGCACTAACACAAATACCAGGCACAAGAGCGAGGCAAATAAAGCTTACATTATTAGAAGCTTCCATGCATTCCATGATAATTCTGCATTTGACATAGTTGCACCGCTATCATAATAGGGGAATAGTAGTACCTTATAAAGCACTTAATAGGGAATCAATGAAGTAAAAGTCCATGTGTTGTAATATCAGGAAGATCAGAACTAACAGAGAACTTCAACCATCTCTTCTTCTCGATAAGCTTAAGACAAGGTTGCATCACCAAACCAATTGCAACAGCGACAAGGCTTACAACTATGACTTTGAATGAAGACAATGCCAAAACAACGCATATGAGAACGGTCGGAGGTATACACAATAGGATGGCTCCAACAGTTCCGCCAGGTATCTTGAATGGTCGTGGTCCATGGGGGCACTTTATCCTTAACAATACAAATGCTATAAATTCCAAGATCATTCCAAAGCAATACAAGAAATTCTCTGCAGCTACTATCTCTTGAAAGCTCATCCACGAAAGTAAAATCACACCAGAAGCTGAGACGAGGATCCCAAGTAAAGGAGTTCCGTAACGAGATCTCTTAGCAAAGAACTCAGGGAGCATCCCCCTCTCTGCCATACCAAGTAACTGAAAAGAGTCGCTGCTCATCTCAGCCACAAACATTCCCATATTTGACACTGCAGCAGCCCCTTGAATCCAAACTCTAAGCCAGACTCCACCAAGTATTTTCGCGATATCAGAGAAATAGCCGTCGGTCCATAAGTCACGCTGGAGAGGAACAGCTCCAGTACCAATCAACAATGGGATAAAGTAAGACAGAACAACTAGAATTACAGCATAAAAGAGAGCCTTAGGGAGAGTCTTCTTCGGGTTACGTACTTCTCCAGCTAGAGTACTTATCGAGTCCCAATAGTTCAGATTCCAGAAGAGAGTATTCAGATACAAGTTCCAATTAACACTTTGTACATCTACCACTAACCATCTTGAAGGCCTTAATTTGGGAATTGAAATGAGGCCCATAACCAAAAAAGGAAGGATTGACAATATACCAAGTGTTACAGCAAACCCTCCTACAATAGTTAAGCCTCTGTAGTTCATGTAAGTGAGAACTAAAGTAAGGGCCAAAACCGCTATAACTCTAGGAAGTCCGCCACCTAATGCAGGGATGCCTGATTTCAGGTAATCTAAGAACAAAACGGGGTAAAGCGCGTTGTCGATTACGCCACTAAGCCATTTCATCCAACCTTGTTGAAAGCCCCAAAATGGACCTAAAGCAGACGAAACCCACACAACATAACCACCATTTTCAGGGAACATGGTGCCCATTTCAGCTGTAATAAGTGCCTCAGGGAGACTCCATATGAATGGGAAAACCAAGAATCCTAAAAGAGCAAGAAGAGGACCAGCTGCCTTCACAGTGTCCTCAACACCAAAAGGACCACCAGAAACCTGATAGAAAATGAGGAAAACTACAGGCAAGACTGAAACTTTCCTAGCATTATTTGCTCTGGGAGATGGAACCTCGTTAATCTCTGTGTACTCTGCATCATTGATCTCTCCCATTGGAATTGCAGTTTCTTTATGAGCTGAAACCCTCAATTTTCTGCATTTTCCAACAAGTTACACGTTACAGAAAACAATCAACAGCCCACATAATCATCATACTTCAACCAACAGAGCACAAGATCATCACACACTAAGGACCTGTTTGGCCATAAAATTTTCAATTTTTTCCAGAATAATTTTTCATTTTATTTGAAAATCGATGTTTCGCCATGAAAATTCCAAATTCAACATGAAGTTGATTGGAAAACAGCCTTATAACCTGTTTTTCAACTCATTTTTCACTTTTGAAGTTGTTTTTAAGTACTTCCAAGCATGAACGTTGTTCCAAATATTCTTTGTAAAAAGTATAACCAAACACAACTCCAACTCCATAAATTCCAAATAAAGTGAAAATATTTGGAATCTATGGCCAAACGCCTACTAAGTACAGGAATATAATAACAAAACAAAAAAAACATTTTTTGACAATTGACAACATGGGTCAGCACAAAAAATGCAATTAAATTTACCAAAACAGTAGTAAGCAATCAATTATGACAAATTTACATAATGGGTCGTCATATTTTCTCCTATACATCAGCATGGAAGAGCAAAAATTCAATCTTGAACAACCTTCAAAAGGTAAAAAAAGATCCAACTACCTATTGTTCCGTGCATCAGATCTTAGCTAAGGTAGAAGACATAAAAAATGAAATCTACAGCAAGCAGTACATTTACAGGGCACATGATCATCATACTTCAACCAACACAGCACAAGAATCATCACACACTACCTAAGTACAGGAACAAAATAACAAAAAGATGCCATTTTTGACAATTGACAAGATGGGTCAGCACAAAAAATGCAATAAAATTTACCAAAATCGTATTGAAACAATCAATTATGATAAATTTACATGGGGTCATCATAATTTTCTATAAATCAGTATAGAAGAGCATAAAAATTCAATCTTTAACAATCTTGAAAAGGTAAAAAGAAAGATCCTACTACTTATTGTTGCATGCATCAGATCTTAGCTAAAGTAGAAGGTATAAAATATAAAAAAAATTATCAAATCTACAGCAAGCAGTGCAATGAAAAATAAAAGAAAAAGATGGAGATAGGTAAAGAAAACAAACCATAAAAGAAAGGTAATTCAATTGGGAAATTCCACCATTTGTAGCCCTTAGAAGTTAACGCCAAACAAAAAGATTCTTCAAGCAGAAGCCTTTGATGATTGATGGAAAGTGGAAACCCACTATAGCTGAGTAGTAACACTCCCGAGTATTTGCAGTGCAATTGAGAGGAGAAGGGGGTAGGTTATTGTAAAAGTTTTAAGTATCAAAACAATAAAGTACCTCGTGGAAAGGGATCTATGTGTACCATAGTCGGGGGAAAACTAAGTTGTGCTGTAAAAAATTTATCACTTCCATCTCAAATTATTTATTATATTTAATAAAAATAATTATCTTAAATAATTTATTATTTTAAAAAAATTAAAAATTTAATTAATTATTTTTTCTATTAAAAAAATAGAACTAATAAATTACATTGATTCCAATAATTTTTTTAAAACATAATTAATTATTTATCGAAATAAATTTATTTTAAGAAATAGAGTCACGGGTCCACAAGTTTATAAATAATGTGAATATAAATAATATGCAAATTATACGTGTAGCACTTTAAGCTGAACACGAGGCACAATAGATGGCCAACGAGAGTCCACATATCACAACAAATCAAGCGCTAAAAGTTCTCTAACTTAAACCAACAAGTTAAAATATGTTTAAATATTTTGGGTTAGAGAGATACGAAGTAGTAATATGTATTATCACATTATATAAAATTTAACTATCATACAATAATGTGATCTCCTGTAAACAAACAATGTGAATTATTCTCTTTTATCAAATGTATTTCCTATACTATAAGAAAAGGAAGATGAAACAATCAAAAAGTTTCACCAGTTGTCCCTTTTTTGAACTATTGTTTGGTAAAAATAAAATTCGTTTTATTTCTCTCACAAATTATAAAAAATTTAAACTACAGGCAAATTAAAAATTATTAGATCACGATCTAAAATGAAAACTACATTATATATGTCATACGATAATCTAATATTCGTAAGGTTAAGAAGTACATAAGCAAACATTAGACTTCAGTCGAACATTGTCCAAAAAGGTAATCTTCTAAGGAATATATTTGCTTAGATTTTAAAAATAAAGATAAAATTTAAATAGAACCTAAAAATAGGAACATTTGTGTAGATCAATCGGAACAAACATGGCAACATATTGGATTGATCGGACAGACACATTTACAACTTTTTGCACGGCATAAGTTTAGAGAACTTTTGCTTTGTCCGACATAAATTTCGTAAAAATTAAGTTATCTGACATAAGTTATGAAATAGGAATAATTCGTGCAAAAAGTTGTAAATGGGTCTATCCAATATGTCCAGCATGTTGCCATGTTTATTCTAGCTGATTTACACAGATATCCTCATTTTTAGGTTCTATTTAAATTTTATCTTTATTTTTAAAAGTTATGATGGAATGATCGGACAGACCCATTGATACAATAAAAGATATGATAACAAGAAAATTAACAAGTCTGGTGAATTTCTTATTTAGTTGATGGACTCCCTCAGTTTAACCGACAGAGTCCGTCGATTTTTGTGTTTTGAGACCCTATTTATGACATTATCAAGTTTGTTGGTTTTTTCTCATTTTTTTCTATAACCGACGGATGTGCGTCAATTATGTCCCGAGATATTTGGCTTTTACTTTAGTATTGTGTACCTCTAAATGTGAGTCTCGCTAACTTTCCTGTTTTTCATAGTTCTTGTTAATTCTAACAAACAAAGTTCGATGAATATTTTGTCGGAGACTAAAAATATTAACTTTTGACAAAGTTAAAGGACTAAAATTGTTAAGTGCATAATTAAGGGACTATTCTTAACCTATGCTCATAGTTAAGGGACCATTTTTGTGGATTTGGGAGAAATTTAAAGGACCAAAACTGTTAAGTGCATAATTAAAGAACTATTTTGAATCTACCCTTATAGTTAAGGGATCATTTATGTCGTTTTCTCTTAAAGAAGATGACCGAATGATATTCGTCGGTAATTATCTCAAAATTAAACACTACCCCGAGATAGGGATCTTGGGGCATTCATGTGAATAACCCACCCATTTATGGGAGCTTAGTACGAGATTGGGCCAGGATAGAACCCGAGTGATTTGGACCATTGGGAACCTAGGCCCAGAAAGTAAACATAGTACATTTTTGCAATGAAATTTTGAACATTGAACTTAATAGTTTTAAATTAAACACCACCTTAACACTGCTGACTAAATCATTTTGTCGAGAATGTATCCACTTTATATACAAGTTACTTATTTTTTAGGCATATAATTTACCTAATTATAATAAGTTCTATAATCCGAAATTACAATCTTATGTGCACTATAATTTCACATCTGGAAAAAGAAATTTAAATTAAGGGTGTGTTTGGTGTGAGGAAAATATTTTTTGAAAATTGAATCCTACATTTGAGTGATATAGACGAAATTGAAGCACCATTTTCATATAATCGCTTGCCACCTACGCTTCGCCATCCATTTCAAGTTTGAAAACCTAGATAATAGTATTCCAATAAAAAAGCTGACAAAAAAATATTCGGAACTCAACTCCAGTTCTTATAATCTTTAATTTAATGTTAGAGGAAGGAATGATTTATTAACTTTTGTTTAAAAGGATTTATTAACTCTTTGTTTTCAAAGATACTTCAATTTTTAGGTCTTCATCGACCAAACAAATTATAAAAAGGGGACAAATTAAAGAATTAAGTAGGTCAAAATGTAGTAAAGCTGTGTGAAAAGGGAACCGCTGCAATTGTACAACTAAGATGTTGTTTTGTACGAATTTGTCGTTCGTCTTTCCTATTTTCTGAGAACGTATGAGGACAAGAAAAATAAAAAACGATATCATTAGCATCACAAAATTTCCGAAACAACTCATTATCATATTCCTTGCCATTAACACATTGAATACTTTTAATTCCTCATTCGAATTGGGTATGGATAAATGCGCTAAATTTTAAGAATGTGGAAAAAACGCGACTTTTTCAATAAATGAAAGGTCCACAAAAAATTATAATAATCATCCAAAAATATGATATAATAACGATGGCCCACATAACTTAACACGGGGATGTCCATAAATCACTATGAATAATGTCAAACGACATCAAAGTACTAGAAGTAGATGCTACAAATGGTAATCTAACATGTTTCCCTAACGGACAAGAAGGACAAAGTGGAGTACTACGCGTACCTTACAAGAAATAAAATTATTTGTATGCAAAGAAGAAATAAAATTATTTGTATGCAAAGAAGAAATAATAGACGATCACGGATGACCCAAACGGGCATGCCACAAGGAAGGAGCAAGGGCGGCAAAAGTAGACGGTATGGCTTGACTCGCGGAAGTGGTGGTATTTGTGATAGGATAAAGCTCTCTCCTACTATTGCATCTCATTAGAGGTATCCCCATTTTGAAATCCTTCACAGAAAATTCAACGGGATCAAAATTAACATAAACTCAATTATTGATGGTGAATTTTCGGACAGGCACAAATTTTTTAATTAAGTTAGGGGCATGAAGGGTATTTTTCAAAACTAGATGTAGATGTGGGGAAGACAAAGTTGTATGTCCATAACCGCGAATTTGAATTGAATTGCCATTACCAACAATAATACCACGATTTTTGCTCAAATTGAAATAAGACGATAGAGTACCTTGGTCAGACGTCATGTGAAAAGTGGCTCCGATGTCCATATACCAATTCACGACTGGAGGATTTAATCCAAGTGTGTGTATTACGACCTCAATATATGTCGAAGTTGGTGTGGGGCCCACTGCCTAGAAAGAATGCGGAGGCCGAGGCCCAAGCAAACCTGCATGCGGCCCCGGCCCAAAAGTGAATCTGCTTCCAGTATTTAGACCCGAGAAACTGGTCTGGCCTGTTGCTGGAACTGGGCCTAATTACCCGGGTAAGGGCTGGGAGAAAAATAGGGTTTATTGGGCCAATGGCCACTGGCCTAGTTCCAAGGCCATGGGGCCCATGGCTGGGACCAGTTGGCCTGCGGCCCACTGCCGCTACCACCTTTGTTTCGGCCACCTCCGTTACCACAACGATTTTTGCTATTATTTTTACGATTTCAACCATTTTGCCACCACCGTTGTTGCGGGTGTTGGCCAGAATTCTCGGAGAATGAGTGAGGGTCGTCTGACGTGGTCATCATGGCGACGAAATTTGCACATATAACCACCTTTTTAGCTAAGTCGACTTCTTCTAACGTGAGCATGGGGTGGTAGAGGGTTACTTTGAAGAAATAGTGTGTCAGCGCCGTTATAGGCCTCAGACAGGCCTGCAACCATTTGAAAAACAAGACGATCATTGGTAACTGGTGCACCAACGTTGCAGAGTTAATCTTCCAATTCCTTCAACCTTTTACAATAGGCCGAAACGTTAGGAAAATCTACCATGTGAAAATTCCTGCTCGAGGGTGACAACACGGAAATTCTTGCTATCTTGGAATATATCACGTACCTTATTCCAAATTTCCATTGTCGTAGTGTCGGCATCAATGATCGTTTGTAGGAGGTCGGTAGAAATAGTGGAACAAATTCACTGGAGAACGGTAGCCTCAAGTGTCATTCATAACGTAGGGTTTTCCTCGGGGTTAAGCACCTCCTCTGTGTCAGGTGTCAAGGAAATTATGTGATGGGGGACTTGATGCGAACGTGCGTGAATTTTGAATAATTTCGCCCATGTCGCGTATCAGACGTTTTCCATGTCAAGAACAATAGGGATGTGGTTCATAATGTTGGAAATTGTAAGGGCTGAATGAAATAGGTTCTTTGACGTAGACATAACGAAAGAACAATAAGAGAATTAGGGATTAGGAAGAAAATTTGGGAAGGGAAGGAGGAAGAAGTCGGCTGGAAACCGAGAAGGGTTCTCGAAATTTGAGCCGAGAGTAGTGGAAGAAAATTGGGAAGGGAGGTAGTCTAGACCTAGACTTCTGATACCATGAAAGAATTAATAACTTGATTATTCTTATTGAATGAATATATATATATATATATATATATATATATATAAGTTACAATCTCCAAATATGAAAAATTCTATTCCTACTAAACTTCTAATATCCTAGTTCTACTTCTACAAGAATTCTACAATTATGGTAATTATACAACATAATTTACAACTTCTATTTATGATACAAGACTAGTCAAAACTGTGTATATCATAGGGATATACACTATATTCTATCAATTTCAATTTTATTTTCTGTTGTGTTCGAAATAAATAAAAAAACATAAACAAAACTTGAATTAATTCCGAACTCATATAGTTTAATGCGTTCAATCCACTCACAATACTTGAAATATTGAATTATTTTCTCTCAAAATAAAATGAATTTACCAATGTTAGAATAGCGATACTTTAAATTTCAGTGTGTTTCGGGCGTCAAGATTGAAATAAATCACACAACTTTATTTCTTGTGAAAACAATGTGGAGAAGACGTGACATAGATTATTAATTTTGTTTTTGAAAATTCATATAATTTTAGGCAAGGCCTATGTAGCAACAAATAGGTGCTGTGATGAAAAGGTGCAACC
Source organism: Anisodus acutangulus (assembly GCA_029783415.1). Taxonomy (NCBI): domain Eukaryota; kingdom Viridiplantae; phylum Streptophyta; class Magnoliopsida; order Solanales; family Solanaceae; genus Anisodus; species Anisodus acutangulus. The sequence goes on from CM056496.1 coordinate 29,726,453, forward strand.
CATCCATTTTCGGGGAAAACGGGTGGTGCCTTTACGGGAAAAAGCAGGCCGCCTTTTCGAAAACAGCCACAAATGAAAAGAATATAATTGATTGTCAATCAAATCAGTTGAGCTAAGCCGTTCGAATTAACCGAGTATTGACGATGGTGCGAGGGCTTGCCTGGTTCCCAAGTCTTTAAGTTAGTAGTGCCTTTTATATTTTTACACGACATATTCTTCTCTTTTCTCCTATATGGAACAACACCCCTTTATTTCTTTGTGAAGGGGAAAGTCCCGAAAGCGAAACCCCCATCTGTACCAGAGGCTTCTTGGTCATGTGGGATGTAAATCGAGGGATATGCGCGAGTGACAGCCCTGCAAGGGAAAGACCAACGAGACACGAACCCAGCAACAGCTCTTGTAATATTTCAGCAAAGACTGTCACCACATGAATTTGAACTCGCGACGTCGGAGTAGTTATACCCCAATCATATTTTCACTTACCAATTCGCATGTGCCCCTGGGGCGACACCCCTTTATTTCTCATTCATACCATCACAAAACCTACAACTTTTATCATCAATTTTTTATGTTTTACTTTATTTTTTAGTCTATTTTGAAAAGAAAAAAAATACACATTTCTATTGTCAGACCCCTTAATTATAACAATTATCATCAATAACAGTATTTCACTATACCAATCAAATTATTTTAAATCGATTTTTCATATTATATATTACCTCTCTATAATAATATTTTACTCAATCAAGGATTATTATATCGGTGCACTCTTTATAAAAATACCTCATATAATAGTTTAACTCAAATATTGGTTGTTTTGCCATTCACTATAATGATACTAATTCTAATCGATTTTACTACATTTCTCACTTTCATCCTGTCACTTATTTTCCTATTTAAAACACGATTGCTACTTGGATTCAAGTAGAGAATTTAATCGTTAAGCTTTTGAACTTCTATCAAAAGAAGGCTATCGAATACCTTTGTTATTGAAAATTTGAACAGAAATCTTTTTGATAACTTATGGCTTTTAGCTTATTTTTATTATCTTAATTAATCACAAATGCTTAAGAGCACTTTTTTATCTTACTCAAATACTATAAAAGTGCTTAAAAGCTATTTTTACTTAGAAGCATCTAAAATAAGCTAATCCAAGCCGGCTAAAAACTGATGTTAAGATGAGGTGATTTTCTACATTTTCTCACAATCAACTTCCTTCTCTTTCGTTAATTTTTCTACCAAGTAGCTTTAAATAATCAAAGGGTGTATGAAGAATTAAACTCAAACATTAAATGGTTGGGATCAAATTAAAGGCATCATATTTGTTTGCACTTAATGAATGTCTGAATCTGAATGACTCAAATCTTAGGTCATTAAGTGCATTTGTTTACATTAAGATCTAGACACTTATTTTATCTGAATAGGTCTTAATCATTCAGATTTTGAACAAAATCTTAATATGACTAATTTTTACCACCACTCTGTCCACAATCACCAGTTCCACCCCTACCCCACCCACCCCTCTAACCCCACTGTTAGTGTCATCAATGATGATATGAATTGAGCACAATAATATAATAATAACTCAAAATAACTTGAAATCAACAACAATGAATTCAGCAAATTGAAAACACATACTAACTTGGTGTCGATAGAGGCATGTTTGATGCAGTGTCCTAAGACAAAAATTCGCCCCCACTTGTGTTGCAGTTTTACGGACGTCTGTCTAGAGGATACAACTATCTATGTGAGAGTTCTAGCACAAGAACTTCACTTCTGGCGAATTTACTATATGTGTTCTTCAGAAACTTGTTTTGAAGAAGAAGTAGAAGACACAATCTCAAATCATTAATTGTGAAAAATTGATTGATTGTAGTTAGTTCTGTCTTGTTGTATGTGCTTCCAACCAAGTGATCAACATTCTTTATATAGAGTAGCATATGAACAGTTACATCCATTCATACCAAAGGTTGTAATTGTTCTGAAAAGTTGCAACCTTTGATTCAAAATTTCTGTCTGTTGATCACTTTATTTCTTCTTAATTCCTTACAAGTTCCAACAATACCCCACATTTTCTATTCAAACATATAATACTCTACATTTGGATAGAAAATAAGATAATAAGGAACTTTTCGTTATTTCTGAACAATGCGATATGACATGCATCGAAAAAGGTGTCTTTTGAACTTGAACCGTTCGTAGTGAATACCTATCGGATCTACTTTGTGAAATAGTGGATGAAATGTCTTGAACTATTCACGTTTTGTAGTAAATCAAGACAACAAGTATCACACATATCATATCAACATATTTCAATTCTTGCGGTTGTGTTCATTTCGGTCGTGAACAACTCCTTCTTCGTGAGATTTTCTAGAGAACGTAGCCATATCGGTTCTCCCAGATGCGACCCCACATCAATCTCATATAGGTAATACCAAACAAGAATAGTATGTACTATCCCACTATAAGACTTTTAGTATTATTAAGAATAAGATTCAGCCCTTAAAACATCAATGGATTAACACACTTAGTACACCATAGGAATGAACATATGTGTGTTTTCTGCTCCTTGAGTCTTCCCCAACTAGTTTTCCTATTGAACCTAAACCATGGGATCTCCAATTATGATAGGTTAGGTTTCCGCCAGTTAACGACTCATTGTGTTGGCTTTAAGCCCATTCCCCTCGATATAAATACGACTTGCTCTCTGTTAAGGCCTTTTGTCAAAGGATCCACTATATTGTCATTTGATCTCACATAATCAATCGAAATAATTACATTCTTCAGCAAGCTTCATATTGTATTATGACGTCGCCTTATATGTCTCGACTTGCCATTGTAAATCTGATTCTTTGCCCTCGTCAGGGCAGTCATACTATCACAATGTATGCAAATGGCTGTCGCAGGCTTTGTCCACAACAGAATACCTTCTAGGAAGTTTCTGAGCCATTCTGCCTCTTCGACAGCTTTGTCTAAGGCTACAAACTCTGCTTCCATAGTTGATCGCGTATTTACCATTTGCTTTGATGATTTCCAAGATACCGACACTCCACCAAGTGTAAATACATAACCACTTGTGGACTTACTTTCCGACTGGTTGGAAATCCAATTAGAATCACAATATCCTTCTAACACAGGATGATATTTTGTATAATGCAATCCATAGTTCATTGTATGCTGTAGATACCGGAGTGCTCTTATTAGTGCAAACCAATGATCCTTTCCAGGATTATGTGAGTATCGACTTAGTCGACTCACTGTATATGCTAAATTCGGTCTCGTACAATTTATTATGTACATCAAGCTTCCAAGAACTTGTGTATACTCCAATTGAGATACACGTTCACCTTCATTATTCTTAAGGTGACTAGCGGGATCAAATGGTGTAACAACCGGTCGATCATCATAGTGTCTAAATTTTCTAAGGACCTTTTCAACATAATGAGATTGTGTTAAGATGTAACTATCAGAATTCTTTTGAATTCTGATACCAAGAATGACATCCGCTATTCCCATATCTTTCATATCAAAAGCGGCATGCAACATATTCTTAGTTTGGTTAATTACATCTTTATCCGTTCTCATAATTAGCATATTATCTACATATAAGCATATAATGACACATGCATCTTTACATTGTTTAATGTAGACACATTTATCACATTTATTTATTTGAAAACCATTTGATAATAACGTATTATCAAACTTTTCATGACATTGCTTTGGAGCTTGTTTAAGTACGTATAAAGACTTAATCAATTTACAAACCTTTCGTTCTTGACCTTTAACAACAAACCCTTCGGGTTGTTCCATATAAATTTCTTCATCTAATTCACCATTCAAGAATGCGGTCTTCACGTCCATTTGGTGTATTTTCAAATTGTGAATCGCCGCTATAGCAATTAACATTCTTATAGACGTAATTCTCGTTACTGGTGAGTAGGTATCAAAGAAATCTACACCTTCTTTTTGTCGAAACCCTTTGGCTACTATACGAGCTTCGTATTTTTCTATAGTACCATCAGGCCTTAATTTCTGTTTGAAAATCCATTTATGGCCTATTGGTTTTTGTCCCGGAGAGAGATCAACCAATATCCATGTATTATTTTGCACAATAGATTCTACCTCACTTTGAATAGCCTCTTTCCACTAAGGTGCTTCGGATGATTCCATAGCAGCCCTATATGTTTGAGGTTCTCCTTCAACGGAAAAGGTCATGAAGTCCGGTCCAAAATCTTTGGAAATTTTTCCACGTTTACTCCTCCTTGGTTTAGAGATTTTTTCTTCAACATATGAAGTAAGATTTTCATCATTGTTAGTGTTTTGGTTTGACTCATCTTGAGGCAGTGTCCTTTTTTTATGATTAGGAACACTTTTATACTTGTCTTTGTAAGGAAAAATATCCTCAAAAACTTTTTCTTCAGCAGATTTCATAAGTGTGTTTTTGTGAATACCTTCAACATTGGAATGATACACCAAAAACCTATATGTTGCACTATTATTGGCATGACCAATATATATGCAATCCACCGTTTTTTGTCCAAGTTTAGTTCTCTTTGATAAGGGAACTTGAACTTTTGCTAGGCAACCCACACTTTCATCCATTTGAAAGTATGCGATCTTCCTCTCCATAACTCATAGGGAGATTGGTCATTTTTCTTTCGAGGAACTTTGTTCAATATCATATTTGCAGTAATTAACGTCTCACCCCATAGACTAAGGGGTGCACCCAAACTAATCAACATTGAATTCATCATATTCTTCAATGTTCTATTTTTACGTTCGGCAACTCCATTTTGTTTTGGAGTATATGGCGCAGTGGTTTGATGAACTATACCATGAGTAGACTCATTTGATTGATATTCACCATCTCTGTCTTACCTTAGAATCTTAATTCTTTTGTCAAGTTGGTTTTCCACTTCTGCTTTGTATGTTTTAAACATGTTCAAAGCATCATCTTTGGTATGTATCAAGTATACATAACAAAATTTACTATAATCATCTATGAATGATATATAGTAATTCTTTCCTCCATGAGATGGGGTTGCTTGGTAATCGCATAAATCACTATGAATTAAACCAAACACTTCATTTGATTTCACTACAGATTTATGAGGATGACTTGCATATTTTGATTCTATGCAAACTCCACACTTAGTCATTTTGTTCATAGAGCAATTTGGCAATATGCTTAACTTCACCATTCTTTGTAAAGAGCGATAATTAACATGGCCTAATCGTGAATGCCATAAAGAAGGGGAATCAACCATATACATAGAAGAAGTGCTAGTGCCTATATTTTCATTAATAATGGCAATTGCCTTAGTAGGTACAACAGATAGTTTGAAGAGTCTTTCACTGAGGTAACCCTTCCCTACATACAACCCACCCTTGGTGAGTACAAATTTGTCAGATTCAAACACAATTTTGAAGCCCTTGTTACTAAGAACAGGCCCAGAAATCAAATTCTTACAAATTTCAGACACGTGCAACACATTAGTGAGCACAAGATCATTCCCGGAAGTGAGTTGTAAAGTCACATTCCCTTTCCCTTCCACTTTCACAGAAGTAGCATTCCCTACGAACAATGGTTCTCCATCCTTGATGGCCTGGTAGGATGAAAACATATTTTTTTCAGAACATACGTGCATTGTAGCACCCGTGTCCATCCACCAATCGATTGAATTTGTAACCAGATTTGCTTGAGCTGCCACAACCCCAATGAATTGGTTTTAATTTTAGCTCGGTTGGATTGGTTGACATTACTCGAACCTCCAACACCACCACCTTGATTCTTGCGAAGGCGACAATCTTTTGCTTTGTGTCCAGGTTTGCCACATACCCAATAGAGTCCTGGTTGTGGTTTCTTGAATGCATTGGTCCTTTGTGGGGCAAATGCATTCCTCCCGGTTGCAAAAGATAGCTTGGCACCATTAAATTTGCCCTTGCCTTTATAAAACTTGGCCTTAGAAGCATTGCCTTCAACTATGTTGGCATTAGGCTCCAATGAAATAGCATCTGCCTTTTCATTCTTCCGGTTACCCTCTTCAACTCGAATTTTCAGAACCAATTGCTCAAAATTCATTTCCTCGGTTAGATGCTTAAGATAAACCTTAAAATCCTTCCATGAGGGAGGTAATTTCTCAATAATATCACCAAGGAAATTCGGGTTAAGGCCCATACCTTCAACCTCTAACTCATGAACAATGATTTGGAGTTCCTCCACTTGCTTGACAACCGCCTTGACATCACTCATCTTAAAGTTCAGAAACTTTTCGATGACGAACTTCTTGGAACAAGCAACCTCAGTTTTGTACTTGTTCCCCAACGATTGCCACAACTCCCATGTCGTTTTGAACGTGGAGTAGATGTCTTAGAGAGAATCATCCAAGGTATTGAGAATATAGTTTCTGCAAAGAAACTCCTGACTTTCCCAAGTTTGAATGTCTTTCAGCCTTGCAGCCTTCTCCGAATCAATCGGAGTATTCTCCCCTTCTCATTCTGGCAAAGCCATAAGAGCCTCATCAATCAATACGTTTGCCACGTGAAAAGTTGTCAAGTAGAACAACATCTTCTGTTGCCAGCGTTTGAAATCAGAACCTTTGAATTTCTCAGGTTTCTCAACATGGTTTTTCACCATTGATGATCCAGATTGATCCATCTTTGCAAATCAAGAAATTGAATTCTCTGAAAAATTAATCAGAAAAAATGATTTTTTCTAAATTTATTTTTTAATTTTTTTTGTCTTAGATTGTTAGTGTCAATATAGTATCATCAATGATGAAATGAATTGAGCACAATAATATAATAATAACTCAAAATAACTTGAAATCAACAATAATGAATTCAGCAAATTGAAAACACATACTAACTTGGTGTCGATAGAGGCATGCTTGATGCAGTGTCCTAAGACAAAAATTCGCCCCCACTTGTGCTGCAGTTTTACGGACGTCTGTCTAGAGGATACAACTATCTAAGTGAGAGTTCTAGCACAAGAACTTCACTTCTGGCGAATTTACTATATGTGTTCTTCAGAAACTTGTTTTGAAGAAGAAGTAGAAGCCACAATCTCAAATCATTAATTGTGAAAAAATTGATTGATTGTAGTTTGTTCTGTCTTGTTGTATGTGCTTCCAACCAAGTGATCAACATTCTTTATATAGAGTAGCATATGAACAGTTACATCCATTCATACCAAAGGTTGTAATTGTTCTGAAAAGTTGCAACCTTTGATTCGAATTTTCTGTCCATTGATCACTTTATTTCTTCTTAATTTCATACAAGTTCCAACACCCACCACCCCCTTATCCAATATCAACCCACCACCCACCCCCACCATCACCACCTCACCCAACACCCACCACCCCCACCACCATCAATAACCACCTATGTCATCACAACTACAACCACCATTGCCAATCACCACCACCCACCACACACCCCACCTACCCACCCAACTATTATTCGCCCACCCCCACCTCACCCACCACCACCTACCCCACCACTACTAATCACCTATGTCATTACAGTCATCATTACTAATACAATTACTCCCAAACACCACCATCGTCGCCAAACACCAGTCACCTCTATCATCACAACCACCATTGTCGTCACCGCCACCAATACTACCATTATGGTCAATCCTTACTACTAATCACTTCTACCATCATAACTAGCACTGCCGCCAACTACCACCAACATCATCATCAACCACCAGATATTCTTAAGCCACCACCACAACACCGCCAATTACTAATATCAGCCAACTCCACTATCACAACCACCACCATCATTACGACCCGCCACCATTTTGCCAGTCACTACAACACCAACTACCTCTACAATCACAACTACCACCACCACCATTACTAGCCACGAGCACCAACCATATTTTATTATTTTTATCAAATAATATTTTTTAGGTTATTAAATTAATATTGATTTTCTAATATTTAGTTACTTTTTTCTTTGAATTGTATATTCATTATATTTAAATAAATACATTATGTACATTCAGATGTTTCAAAACAAACAATCTTATTCAATGTTCAGATTTAAATACAACATATTAATCATTCAGATGTGCATTTAGATTTAGACGTCTTAATCTTAATGAAAACAGATAGAGGCCTAATAGAAAGAATCAAGTTTTTCTAGAGTAATGGAAGATGGTAAATAGAAAGAAGATGACATGCCCATGTAATTAATCAACTATCATTCCCGTAATATCTTATCATATATTTCCATACTTCAATTATTTTTTATTTCTTATCCCATTAATCAAACGACCGTATAGATCTTAGTGAATATGTTGGCAATTACTACACGCTTGGCGGCACAACGAACATAGATATCTTTCTCGTTTTATCCTTTTTCTTTTTACTTTGTTGACTTCGTTTATGAAAATCAACGTAGATTCTTTACTATGAAATAAGACAAAGACTAGTTGCAACGAACAATACAACCCCTTCCAGTGAATCAGATGCATCTTGCATATTAATTCTCTATATAAAAAGGAGGTTGATGATCCGTTGATGTATGCACAATAACATTGATGGTCCAACAATTGGCAAGGCCTAGCTATGTAGAATGATTCATGATTTTTAGTTTATGATTTTTGGATCATAATTTTTTTGCTTTTTCGGTGTGCTATAAATTATTTATACATATTAAATAATTTTTTAATATAAGTAAAGAGTTTAAGCTAATTTACTAGTATTGAATTCTGTCGAATCCATAATTATAATGATGGTTCTCCCTCGTACATATTCATGAGCAAAATCTACGTAAATGAAGGAACATGATATAATTACGAAGCCACATGTTCCATTCCAAGAAATTGCACAAATTAAATCCAGTACAATTGCCATGTACCCATGAGTTTGAAGCAGCCAGTGTTCAGCTTCAAATTTTGTTTACATATGGAGTCGTCCATTTAATTCGAAGCATGTCTGAACATGGTATATGACTGCTCTGACAAGTAAAATTGACTGCATAATTGTCCGTGTGGACGATGAATAATCCAAAATCTTTGTTAATATTGATATAAAGCAACTCAAAGAGGCGAATCAAGCAACTCATTCGATAAGTGATTTCCGCTCTTTATCAAACAAGGACAACAGTATTGTTAAAGCCCAAATATTTGTTGAACCATACGTTCTAACTTGTAAAAATGGCGTGGCAAATGACATGGCTTGCCTGATGTCATCATCCATTAAGTTTCTTCTTATCCAATTGCACGTTGACGTGCATACTACCGCTAATAATACTTATCACACATTTCGCTTATCAATAGTCAAATTACATAATTTTTTATTAATATTTTAATATATATTTTGTCATCATATTAATATGAGAATAATTATAATTTAATTTAAAAAATTAATTAAATTAACTCCTTAGAAATAAAACATGATAACTATTTTGAGATAAGATATTAGAAATTTTGAAGCTCTAATAGACTATAAATATCCGCTTTCCTAAAAAGGACAATATCACATAACGGTACTTATAATAATGTACTACTCCTATAATTTATGTTAATCACAGATAACGCTTCAGATTCACATATGCTAGCATCCCCAACTGAGGGGTGGTGTCAAACTATTCCAATGTACATGCAAAGCGCCAAGTTTCACAATCGTTTGATTTGGGATTAGCGGAGGAGCCATATCCACGGTAGGGCGGTCAATTGAATATTTGGTGTGAATATTTTTTCTGAAATTTTTGGCTTCGTGTGACAGGGGCAGAGCTAAGCCAAGTAAGGCTGGTCAACTGAACATCCTTCGCCGAAAAATTACACCGCATGTGTAGGTAATATTTTATGTATAATGTGGATATATTAGAAAATGAACACCCTTTGATACAATTGAGAGTGATAGTCAAGTGGTAAGGTTGTTCATTCGAAACCTGGAAGTCTGCGGATCGATCTTTTTGTCTTTTGTAGTCATTTTTAGAAAAAAGAAATAAATCAAATATAACTTGACAGGTGGCACGTGGATTGCCGGGCCAGATTGTACTACAAGAACACATTTATTCTCTTACTTGTTAGACCTACCAATTCTTTTTTAATTTTGAACGCATTAACATATTATTTTTCTATATTAATTAACTACAGGTGTATAAAACTAAGAAATGCATCCTTCAAAATACTGCACAATAAGTAAAAATGTCCATATTCTTCTTCTTCTCGTTTCTACTTTCAATAGAAATCAATCAATAAAAAAGAAAACAACTTAGAGGCACGCTTTCTTTCCTTTCAATTTAAAGGATTAGTTACTAATTTTCTTTTATGCTGCATGATTATTCTTTTTTATCTCTTTGCATTTGTGTGATGTATGTTATTTCCTATACAACTCAACAAGTTGTTAAAATTGTTTTTATTAACTTTTCTATGTTAGTCTTGGTTTATAATACAATTGATAGTTTCATAATTATAACTTTTCATATGATTTAGTTAAATGATATGTAATATGATTTTAAATTTTGGGTGCACCCACTCATCAATAAATAAAAATGTTGTGCATCCACTCAACTTAAAAAAATTATTCACTCCTTTAAAATTTGAACACTCTTAACGAAATTTTTAACTCTGATATTGCTTCGTCACATAATGAGACCAGTATAATCGTATCCATGGTGCTCTAAACGAGGCTTAGGTGGTTAGAATCTAGATGGTTGGGTGGTACTCTGGTTAGTCCCGTATCCATCGTGACTTCGTGAGAGCATAGTCTTTTTTATTCTTTTACTGTTATGAGATAGTTCTATAAGTAAGCATTGGATAATTTTGAGTTTTGCAACATTCACTCTTCAGCCTAGGCACCCGTTCCACCACCCAAGTGGATATCCGTCACCCGTCAATATCCGTCTGTAACCGCCTGCCATATTTTGTAATCAATTCATTTGTGATCAATTAGTGATCAACATGATCCCAAAAATTCAAATTCCAAAAATATCCCAAAATTTTGAGTCAAGAATCAATACTGTCACGGTCTCATTTTCTTTGAGAGAGAGGGAGGAGAATTCCGTATTTTTTCACCATCAGAATTCCCCATTTTTTTCACCTCTTCCCCTTGCACAACAAAGAATCAAGAAAATAAAATTTCCAAAAAAACCCAAAAGTTATCCACCCAAATAGATATATTATAAATGTAGACAAAACCCAAATATTATTTCAGCTATATAAGCTAAAGTTTTTCAACTTTTTCAATTGAACTTTACAAACCCAATAGGTAAAACTTAACAAATGCACAAAAATTGACCTCACCAAGACAACCCCAAAGCACAAAGCAAAGACAACAATATTTTCCAATATTTCCTGATCAGCATCTCCTTTAAAGAAAAAGGCAGAGACGTCGAGAACGAGAGATGGAGGAGGGACGTCGTGAAGGGGAACGAGAGAGAGGGAGGCGTGAAGGCGTGAAGGACTGAAGAGGCTTAGGGTTTTGAGTTTTGTTGGAGAATGAGAGACTTGTCGTGACTTATGGGCTGAAGGCACGACTTATGGGTTGCTAATATTTTGGGCTTGGGGCGGGCGGGTAGGCGGGTATGACTGCAAATCCACCACTTACACGCCTACCCGTGACGGATACATTTTCAATACCCATACCCGCCTACTACCCGCCAAAGTTATACTCATACCCGCCCAACTGGGGCGGGTGCGATGCGGAATCCGCAAAATTATACCCATCTGCCATCCCTACACATATACATGAACTTGAGTATGAGTAGGAGCAGGTAGAGGGTCCATTTGAACACATGCGGCAGACTTCTCGTTCTTGATGAACTTAAAGTCAAGTGGAAATCCATGCAGCCTATGCCAATCATCAATGACATAACCAAACCTTTTGCAATACTTGCATATGCCCTTTGGATCATAAGATGAATTGGATGGAGGTTTCTTAGAATTGTTGGAATTGTAATTGAAGTTGAACTTCTGTTGGAAAGGTCTGTTGTTGTTTGAAGAAGCAAAAAAGGATGTAGAGTCAGCAAAAAATCCAAGGACACTAGAGTGTGTTTTCCTCTGACTCTCGTCTTATTGAAGTAGAGAGTAGGCCTTATTGATTGAGGGCAAAGGAGACCACATAAGGATGTTGCTCTTGACTGAGGAATATGACTCATTTAAGCCACTGAGAATTGATAAAGATGTTGATCCTCAATGAACTTTGGTAAAGCCCCACAAGTACAGTTAGGGCCAACATATGTTGAGTTCAACTCATCCCAAAGGCTCCTCATCTTAGTAAAATAGACAGGTATATCAGAAGAACCTTGGGATATTGATCTAATCTCCCTTTGAGTTTTAATATATTTTGACCCATTACTTTGACCAAACCTATCATTTATGTCATCCCAGACTTCTTTGGCTGTGTTAAAACACATAACACTCACAACTAACTCTCTGGACAAGGAGTTTGTGATCCAAGCCTTGACCATATGATTACATCTCTCCCAAAATAAATAATAGGGAGAGTTAGGGTCAGGTTGAGGAACTTTTCTATTGACTAGACTTAGTTTATTTTTAGCAGAGAGGGTGGTAATCATTCCATTCTTCTATATTGCAAACCATGTTCCGTTGAAAGGAACAGATATAAGTTGTAAACCTGGACTATTAAACGGGTGTATGTAGAAGACATGGGTTGGTTCTACTGTAAACTCAGCAAAACCTCCAGGTACTGAAGTAGATGTGTTATTAGGCATATTTTCAGTACTATTCATCGATATTCAAGTGTCTAGAAGCACGATTGCAAACAGATAACCACACAATAACCCTATGCAATATACAAAATCGATCTTCGAGGAACTAAACAAGATTAAAATCAACTACGATAAGTTTGCGATACGGAATATCAAGATATAAGCCTAGCATTCGAATTGAAAGAATAAACGAAATCCTAATCTTAGGTTACAAGTAAAATTGGAGGAGTTTACCTAATTCCTTCGTGAAATAGCAGATATAGACGTCTGAGATGAAAATTCTAAGTTTTCACAAGGTTTCCGGCAGAAACGGAGATCGCTCCATCATAAACTGTGAAACTTCGGGGATGTGTACCACCGGAGTGAAGCTCTCGTCAAGATCTATGGAATGCCTTGCTCTGATACAGGGGCGGCAAAATTAGCCCAAATCTAAATGACCCCGCCTAAGGTTCATGAGTTTGGGCCAGAGTAATTTTAATGATGGGTTAATTTGGGCTAGTTCAAATTGACCCATCATAAATTAATAATACAAATGAACTCATGATGATGTCTAAACTTGACCCATAAAAATGCTCAATTTTAACGATTAGAACTCCACTCTAGATTAAAATTTTAATTTATAAATAATTATTTAAAATTTTTATTATTATTTCGGAACAATAAAAATAAATCAACCCTCTCCCCTACACCAACCTAACCCAAGCATTGAACCACCCTCACATCTTTATCCTCTGCCTTGCCTACTCCACACAACTCCACCCCTACCCCCTCTACCCACTTCTACCCCTCCCCCCTCCCCACCCTACCCCATACTCAAATTTTCATTTTATATCTTTTACTTTTATAAACAATTTATAAAAAATCTGAATTTTTTTCTTACCTACACCCCCACCACATTGCCCTACCCCGTCCTCAAATTTCTATTTCATATTTTTAATTTTTTTTCTTACCTCCCCCTACCGCCCTAACCCCACCCACCCCCCCCCCCCCCCCCCCTACTCAAATTTCTATTTCATATTTTTTTTTACTTTTATAAAAAATATAAAAAAAAATTCTTACTCACCCCCACCACATGCCCTCCCTACATCCTCACATTTCTATTTCATATTCTTTTTACTTTTATAAAAAAATTATTAAAAAATGAAATTTTTTCTTACCTCCTCCCCTCCACCCCATGCCCTACCCCCATACTCAAATTTCTATTTCTATATTTTTACTTTTATAAAATAATTATTAAAAATATGAAATTTTTTCTTACCCCCAACCCATCTGCCCTCCCACACCACCCCCAAAGTTTTTATTTTATATATTTATTTTACTTATATATAAAATTTTATTAAAATAAGAATTTTTCATACCCCATCACCCTCCCCCCCTCCCACCCCACCACCAAATTTTTTATTTTATATATTTATTTTACTTTTTTAAACTTTTTATAAAAAATGAGAAAATTTGATTATCCCATCCCACTCCGAAGTTTTTACTTTATATATTTATTTTATTTATACAATTTTTTTATAAAAAATGAGAAACTTTTCTTGCCCCACTACCCAGCCCCCGCCTCTCACCCCCCGCCCCACTACCCCTGCCCTCCCACTCATTATTTTATATATTTATTTTACTTTTATAAAAAATGAAAAAATTCTTAAATTAAAAATAAAATAACATCATAGAAGGTAAATTTGAAATATTATTAACTAAATTCTTAAAAATATTATTCTTATTTTAAAAATAAAGATATGAAAAAATCAAATATCATACAAAATAAAATAACATCATAAAAGGTAAATTTGAAATTTGTAAAAGTAATGGGTCAAGTTGAGCAAATTGGGTTATGACCCATCATTTAGCCCATCTTGACCTGCTCATCTAAGCCCATGTAAGTTTTGGACGGGTTGGACATTGACTTATCTATTGATTCAGCTCATTTTGACCCGCCCAACTTCAGTCCAAACGGCTCATTTGTCACCCCTACTTTGATACCATGTTAGAGTGAAATCGTCGAAGAAGACTAGAGAAAACGAACTAGAAACCCTAGTTTCTAGAGAGAATATAGAAAGAAGGAGGAGATTTTATTTCAGATCTAGCTATTACAAATGATTTGTTAGTTACAAAAATGAAAAATGCAGTATATATATTTACATAAAACGAGTCGGGTCACCCGAATAAAACAAAGAATAATGGGTCACTGTTGACTCAATATGAATTCCAACAAATATAAACATGTAGGACATAAGCTGAATTTTCCTTCATAATTTTATTTAATATAATATTGAACCGGAGGGCGGAGGGGTTTTGAAAGGCATATATAGCAGACGCGTCTCATATATTTATTCTACTAACTAATAAATGGTTATTTATGAAATTACAGATTTTGCTTGCTGAGTTGTATTGTACCTTTTGGTTTAGGGACTTTACGTTTTGCTGGTCTAATTTTCATTGCGCCTTTGTACTGTAATTGATTGAGTAGCAGTCCTTTTTTTATTGCCCCTGTTTTGGCACTTTTTCACAATAAATGCACATGGATAGTTTTGTAAATCCAACAAATACTTGAGCCTTTTTCAATGCCCGAAAAGGCACTACACTGCTGATGTCACATGGAAGTGACATTTGGTTCCCCAAATTCACAAAGCTTTCAATTTTTTTTTTTTTTTAATAATCCAGATTTTGCGCCAAGGCCGACTACTTCACTGGTATTATCCAGACGTCCTGGAGATGATGAGACCGGTCCTTCAGCACCCCACCACCAGGTAAATCGCGGGATGTGCACATATAGTCAGTGTCTGCTTGCGTCCAACGGATCAATGCTACAAGGTTGACCCCCCCACAGGCCCCATCCACAAGGCTTGGCGGAGACCGAACCCACACTGCAACATGCCCGCGCGGCTTTTAGCGCCCAGGCTTTACCATATGTATGTGCCCCGGAGGACGATATCCGGAGGGGAGAATCGAACTTGCGACCCTAAGGCCGCAAAGTTAACTCCCTGCCAGCAAGCTGACCCCTCTGGATATGCTTTCAATTTCTTTGTGGATGGGAAAGTACCGAAGGCGAAACCCCCATTTGTACCAGAGGTTTCTTGGCCAGGTGAGATATAAATCGAGGGATATGCGCGAGTGACAGCCCTGCAAGGGAGAGGACCAACGGAATATGAATCCAGCTACAACCCTTGCAATATTTCAGCAAAGATTGTCACCACGCGGATTCGAACCCTCGACGTCGGAGTGGTTGTACCCAATCACCTTGTCACTTACTAATTCGCCTGTGCCCTGGGGCGCCTTCAATTTCTTCTTCTTAATAAACGTTAACTTCATAGTATACCAAAAAAAAAGCTCCTCATTACATTTGATCTTTCTTTTATTAAAATTTATCTAACTTTAGCATATTCATTAGTAAAAACTTCAGCAAAATTATAGTAAAGTTCTTTTTGGAGTTAACAAGAGAAGCTCATTTTTGTATATTAGAATTTATCTTTCACTTTCGTTATTATATATTAAAATTGATTTAATTTAAAAAAATTCACCTACATGAAATTTCATAACGGAAAAGGGTCAAATTTATTCACCAAGTATGATTTATAATTTAAATTTTCCCTCCGTTCAATTTATCCTATCCGTTAGAATATTTAATAAATTTTTCCTTATATGGATAGAAGTCTAACTTAGATCTTAATTTTTTTTTTGTTTTTCTTTAACCGTTTCTCCAAACTGTTAAAAAGTTACTCATAATCTAATATTTAGTATAGTGGTATTGGGCAGCACGGACTATTCTTTACTAGTATTAATGAAAAAAACCCGTGGTCTATTTTTATTGGCTTTCTTCTCACTTTCTTGCTTCATCCATTCCCAATTTAGGGCACAAATTTGCTGAACTGTGCAAGTGATTTTCATTGACCATATGTCTTCTACACGTAAACGTGTTCAATGAACACGTTACTAAAATTTTATTATAATGTTTTGTCCCTGCCGTGTGACACGCTAGTGTTGATCATATAGCAATTGGCCATAATTAATTTAGTTTTGTTAATTTTGTCACTTTGTATGCATTCTACGTACTGTCGCTGCGTACATGATTTTGTATGAAATTTATTAATATGCCATGTGTACTTCTCCTACGCAATAAATGCCAAAGTACACAAACTAGTAACTAAAAAAATATTTATAAGAAGCAGCTATAAGGTATAACGGGACAGAACTTGTGTGTGAATATATATGTAACATTTTATTAAAAGTTTATGACAAATAAAGACAAATTAGAAAGAAAGAAAGAAAGTAAACGTACATGAAAATGGAGATTAAAGAAATAGGAGAACGAATTCAGTAGTAAATAATTAATTACTCCTTTTTTACATTGACCATTCTAACATCTTCTCTTGTTGGTGAAACTGTTATGTTATGATTATGTTTTATGTGGAATGAAAAATTGAAAATTATAGAGTCAAACCTCTCTATAACATCGTTGATTTCGAAATTTTGTAGTTGTTATAGGACTTAATGTTTTATATCTATAGCAATATTAATATTTAAATAATATTTAGTTGTTGTAAGCAAAAATGTTGCAAAATCCCAAGCTTGATCACACTTAATTTGTATAAAGAAGAAAAATATTCATATAATATTCTTTATCATAAATAGTGTATTGAAGTATCAAAATATATGGTAAAATAAAGATTCTAATTTTATAAAGATGGTTAATTATTATATTATCACAAAAGAAGTAACTGCTATAGATGTGTAATTTACAAAGAATGTACTTTTATAAAGATCGTAATTATTGTTATAGATAAAAAACTATTATAAAAATAAAATAAAATATAAAAAATTGATTCCGAATTTTTTTTTAACTGTTATAGTAAAATCCTGTTATAAGTGTATGTTGTTATAGAAATCTGACCAGATAGGTTTTCTATTGAGCTTCCACCATTTTTGGATTGTGCGCATTATCCTATGATGTGTGTTGTGCACTATATATCTTAATGTACTATCATTTCAGTTATATGAAGAGGCAAAACGATAGTATTACATACTACTATGCTATCGTAGAAATAAATTTGAAATCATAGCGCTTTTATCGGAACTCTAATATACTCTATATTGTTTTGAGTTTAAATTATGTTCACAATTTAAAATTTTCTTACACATCATATTAAATTATTGAAAAAGAATAATTTCTTGAGTATTTTTATTAATGTAATTGGTTTATATACATGACATACACTAGTAAATCTAGTCTATAATTACGAAAATTAAATATACATTTTTCTAATACAAAAGATTGCTACCATAATTACAGATGTACAATATCACTAATAATATCATAGGAATATACGGTGTATATTCTATCACACCCCCGCAGTCATAGCGGGTGGTTGTCGTACGCTAGGACTGTCCCTAAAATCCTCAAACAAAACTAAGGGAAGACCCGTAGTAAATATGTCAGCTATTTGATAATGTGAGGGGATATGCAAGACACATACTTATCCATGAGCTACCTTTTCGCGAACAAAATGAATATATATCTCGATATGTTTAGTGCGCTGATGTTGGATAGGATTTTTCGAGAGATATATTGCACTAATATTGTCGCAATAGACCAAGGTAGCTTTCCTAATAGAAAAATGAACTCTAAGAGGATATTACGCAACCAACAGGACTCAGACACCACATTGGCTACCCCTCGATATTCGGCTTTCGCGCTGGATCGTGACAAAGTAGCCTGACGTTTAGCTGACCAAGAGACCAAGTTATCACCAAGAAACATACAATAACCAGACGTCGAACGCCTGATATCTGGACATCCACCCCAATCAGCATTTGTATAAGACATGAGAGTAGAGACGGATGATGGATATAAATGCAAACCGTAATCAAGAGCGCCCTGAATGTAACACAAAATGCGTTTGAGAGCGTATATGTGTTCTTTACTTGGATCATGCATGAATAAACACACCTGCAGCACTGCATAAGTAATACTGGGCCTCGTAAACATGAGCTATTGAAGAGCCCCCGCAAGACTACGATAGTGGGAGAGATCCTCGTATGGTGTGCTAAATGTAGCACTCAACTTCGGTTTAGTGTCAACCAGAGTAGGATATGACTTACAGGATGACATGTCAGCCCGTTCAATAATTTCTGCTGCATATTTCCTTTGAGAGAGAAATAGACCACCTGCATGACGAATGACAACAATACCCAAAAAATAACTCAACGGCCCCAAGTCCTTCATAGCAAACTCGGAGCTGAGAAGAGATATTATAGACTTGCACAGTTTGTCAGATGAAGCATTCAATAAAATATCATCCACATATAACAGAATGTATGTCATAGAATAACCGTGACGGTTGATGAACAGAGAATGATCAGACCTGCTGTGAGAAAACCCAAGAGTAGACACATAATCTGCAAATCTTTTGTACCAGGCCTGAGGGGCATGTTTTAGCCCATACAAAGACTTCTTCAGTAAGCACAAATGGTTAGGATGAGCAGGGTCCCTCAAACTCAAGGGACGATGTATGTATACAGTTTCCTTGAGTTCACCGTTTAAGAACACATTTTTTACGTCCATCTGATGAATGGGCCATGTTTTTTAGAGAGCCAGACTGAGAACAGTGTGAATAGTTGTCGATTTGACCACCAAACTAAATGTCTCACCACAATCCATGTCAACCTGTTGAGTTTTGCCATCACCTACACGACGGGTCTTATTCCTATCAAAACAACCATAAGATTTTTTTTATGAGTAAAAATCCACATAGAACAAATCACATTGACACCAGGCGGATGGGACACTAACACCCACATCTTATTTTTAATAAGAGCAATATATTCATCATCAATAACCATTTTCCAATTTGGGTCACGAAGGGCAGACACGGGGTTACGTGGTAGGGGTGATTTAGTGACATTAGAGTTGAGATTAAATTATCTTTTTGATATAAAAATACCCCATTGGCTATGAGTAACGGGCCTTTGATTCAGAATAGAAATGGACTGGACCTGGGTCTGTGTAGTGATGTCGAAACTGGGTCGGGTTGGGAGGTACTGGGCCGACTAGATGTTGGAATATGTTGGGCTAGCAGGCAGTGGGCCTGCTGGCAAATTGACTGGACCGAGAGGGGAAACACGGGTTGGGCCAGTAGGCAGTGGGCTTGCTAGCAGAGGGACTGGACCGAGAAGGTTGTTTGGGCTAGCTGGCAGAGAGACTGGACCTTGACCAATTGGGCAAGCAGGATTTTAGCTAGACTGTGCCTGCTAGTCCGGATCCTGAGCAGTGGATTAGACCAAATGGTGGACCACATACGGTAATAGCCCATCATCAAAAAAATCATAAGACTTGGACGCGGAATTATGCAACTTAGCAAACGAAAATTGGGTTTCATAAAAAATGATATGGCGACTAATGATGATTTTATTAGAGGATAAATCAAAATATTTGTAACCACGATGATTAGTACCCTAGGAAGACACAAGCGGTAGAGCGAGCTTGAAGTTTATTAATGGTTGTGGAGGGGAATAGAGGATAACATAAACACCAAAACACCCTAAGATGAGAATACAAATGGTCTTTTTGATAAAGAATTTTTAGTCGGGATTGGTATGTTAATCCTTTGCTAGGGAGTATGTTAAGGAGATACGTTGTCATTTGTAATGCATGATGCCAAAATGAAGGTGGTAATGATGCATGGGCTAGTAGTGTACGGACAATATTATTACTGGTATGTATTTTTCTTTCGGCTTTTCCATTTTGTGATGACGTATGTGGACATGAAAATCGAAAAGAAATACCATTAACCTTACAAAATTCTCTAAAATGGCCCATTATTAAATTACATTCCATTATCACATTGAATATTCTTAATTTCTCGTTCAAATTGTGTACAGATGAATGCTCTAAATGATATGAATGTAAAAAACACCTGAGACTTTTTAGATAATGGAAACGTCCACAAAAAATTAAAATAATCATCCAAAAAAAATACATAATAACGGTGACTGGTAGAGCTCAAAACAAGAGATGTCCAAAGATCACTATGAATAATATCAAATGACAACAAAGTACTAGAATTGGAAGCCACAAGTGATATTTTAACATGTTTTCCAAGTAGAAAAGAAGGACAAACATTAGTGCAACGATCACTATTACACTCGATAAATTTATTATTTTTAAGGGAGAAAAACACAGACGCTCCCGGATAACCCAAACGTGCATACCATAAGAAATGTGCTAAAACGGTAAATGTTGATGGTATGACTTATTTAGTGGTGGTGATGGGATAGATCTTGCCCCGACTATCACATCTCATTAGAGGTATCCATGTCCAGAAATCCTTCACAAAAAAATCAAAATGGTCAAAGTCAACAGAAATCGAGTTATCAATTGTAAATTTCTGAACAAACACCAAATTTTTAATTAATTGAGGATCATGAAGGACATCTTTTAGGGCTAAATGTGGGTTCGGGGGAGATAATTTTGTGTGACTATAACTACGAATTGGAATTGAATTACCATTACCAATAATTATGCCACTATTTTTGCTCAAATTGAAATAAGACGAGAAATTACCTGGTGCGAACATCATGTGAGAAGTAGCACCGGTGTTCATGTACCAATTTGCATCCAAAGGATTTAGTCCAAATGTATGCATCGCTGCCTCAATATTCGTATGGGTCAGGGCTGTTGCTGGGCCAGCAACAACAAAAGCATTCTGAGGTAAAGGCCCAAGTAGGCTAGGCAGCTGCCATGCCAAATTATTTTGAGGCCCATGTTGGCCTTGTTGCTGCCTCTGCTGTCCACTAGGCCTGGCCCAATTTGATCCTAGAAACGGGAAGAGAGACATGTGCCACACGCCCCATCGCTCAAGGCAGCCCTTAAGACCATCGCACAACGGCCAATCGTGCCGCCAGGGTTCAGTATTGCCCGCCTCCCGACCGTCACTGCCGCCATCGTTGTCACCGCGGCCACCACCCTTACAACCGCCACGTCCGCCACTGCGATTGTTTCCAACATTTTGACCTTTTTTTCCACCTCCATTTTTACGATTTTGACCATAATTTTTTTAGAATGATTGAGAGTCGTCAGTTTCGCGGGACGTGGCCACCATCATGGCGGAATTGGCTCCGGTAGCCATCTTTTTAGCCAAACCTGCTTCATTTAAGGTGAGCATGAAACATGTTTGTTCTAATGGTGGGAGAGGATTACTTTGGCGAAGAAGAGTTCCAACCTCATCATATGCCTCGAAGAGACCTGCAATCATCTGAAGAACAAGACGATCATTCGTGACGGGTGTGCCAACGTTCTTGAGTTGATCCGACAACTCCTTGAGCCTTTGACAATAGGCAGAGGCACTTGGAAAATCCTCCATATTTATGTGGGAGAATTCTTGCTCAAGGGTCACGACACAGAAATTTTTGTTATCTTGGAATATATCACGCAACCTATTCCAAGTTTCCATTGTCGGGTTCGATGATTGTTTGTAAGAGGTCCGCAGAGATGGTGGAATAAATCCATTGAAGCACCGTAGCATCAAGAGTTGCCCACAACTCTATTTCATCATTGGTGGAAGACACCTTCTCATTGCCTTTTTCCGGTTTGACGATGTGATGGAGAACTCTATGAGACCTGGCGTGAATTTTAAAGAGTTCTGCCCACTTTGTGTACTGGACGTTCTCTATTTCAAGAACAATAGAGATGTTGTTCTTGATGTTGGAGACTGCAAGGGCAGAATGAAATATATTCTTTTTGGTAGACATGATTGAGGACCAAGAGGAGAATTAGGGTTTCAGAAAAAAAAATGAAGGGAGGGGGACGACCGACATGGGTTGACCGAAGGGGATAGGGCGGCGGAAGTTGTTTTTGTGGAGAAGGAAAATTTTTGCCCTAGACTGCTGATATCATGAAAAAGAATAATCCCTTGAGTATTTTCATTAATGTAATTGGTTTATATACATGATATACACTAGTAAATGTAGCCTATAATTACGAAAATTAAATATATATTTTCCTAATACAAAAGATTACTACTATAATTATAGATGTACAATATCATTAATAATATCACAGAAATATACGATATATATTTTATCAATTATAACGACATGTAAATTTGTATAACAAATCTAATAATGTAAGTTATGTAACCTGAAAATAAAGTAATAAATTTCCATAATTAAGAACAACCATTATGTAATCCCCAGTCCCCACGAGTGAACCTAAAAAATAATGGTTTTATGCCCTGGAATCGAAGGCTTTAATTTATCGTCTAATTATATTGGTGGGTTCATTTTCTTTCTTCCCCCCTCCCCTCCCCTCCCCTCCCCTCCTTTTTTGTTTTTTCTGTTGGCAATTTGAAGTAGTGAATGATCTAAGTATATATGTGCCACCATTTTTCTCCACTAAAATTGCTCCACTATTGATTTACACAAAGTTAATGGACACTACATCCAGCCTCCTCAGCTCATTGTCTCCTCTTGTCCCACAAAATTTTGTATTTTCACTTTCCATGACTTAACAATTGATTCAACTTACCTTTAATAATCCATTTTCCATAAACTCTTTACCATTTTGAAGTCAAAAGAGATGCAAAATTAAGGAATGAGTACATTAGTTTGTTTAGCTAGTGTTTAAAAAAAATAAAAAAATAAAAAAATAAAAATTTATATTTGAGTAATCAATTTATTTAATTTAATTTGAAAAATAATTTTGTCAATGTTATTGTAGAATTGTGCTTGGCCAAAGTTTTAAAATTTATATCTCACAAAAAGTTATTTTTTTAATTTCTAAAAAAGTACTACTACTATCTTTCTTCTTAAAAACTCCAAAATCCTCAACTTAATAAAATACTCATTTTTAACAAAAAAAAAAGTACTTTTGACTTTCCGAAAGTTTGGCCTAACCGATATAAGTCTAGTGCACAGATAATGTCTAGAATTCTAGCACTATCAGGTTAAACTAACCTATAATAATAGGTAATTCTTCATATCCAATTTAATATAGTAATCTAAGAAATTAAGATGAAAAGTATGCTATAATTAGTAAATTTTTTGAATAATATAAAAATTATTTACATAATCCATATATAAGATTTAAGTATTTTAAGAATACGATATAAAGAAGCGATATTAAGTAAAAGTTTATGAAAAAATTTAAAATATGTTAGTTGTGTGAGACTCTTTATTGTGAGACAAATAAGTAGATTCAAAATTTCTGGACTGAAAAGTGTAAGATATGAATCCACTTTTTTATCTCACAAAAAACGTTTTACACAATTAATATCAGTTGTGTAAGGTACATAGTAAGACTTCAAAATTTGTGGTTTCCTTTTTCTTTCAGTACGGACAAATATTTTTCCCTTACATATTTTTAAAAAGAGTACAAATCTTATCCTAAATCTTGAGGATGTCATCTCCAAAGACATGATCCTAGAAACTTTTTATTCTGGCTAGATCCAAACTCAAATTATACTATATTCTATTGCAGTTTGCAATATTAATAATAACACTCCTATTAATTATGCAGAGTAATAGTTATCACTTGGCAGCTCGCTTTACCTAAAAGCTTCCGTCCGAATACCATTAACAAAGTTGCATTATTGTATTTAATATCTTCCACAAACGATCACTTCTTGCGCGTTTTTATAAACCAGAAAATTCTCGAAGATTATTGGCATACAATTTAAAACTTGATGAATAATAAATTAGCTCCTCCAACTTCCATGCGTGTTATTGCGTTTAATAATATCACCACTCCATGTAATCTGTCTTTTAAAAATTTCGAATGCTTCATAAGAGAGCTATGTCTCTTAATCATAAGTGTATTTTCTAAATTACCTTTTATCACCCATTAAATATCTCAGTTAATTGACATTTCACAAACTAAAATAATAAATATAAATTTTAAAAAGAAGATAATAAATAAGTAACTTTTTATTTTCCTAAAAGATTGTTGAAATGTATGTGATCACATGGAATTCGTTTTGATAATTTATAGTGGTAAGACTCGAACACAAGACTTCTCTGTATACTCTAATAACATATTAAAAAATAAATCTTAACCCTAAATCAACCACAAAAGCTAGCTCCAGAGTTGAAGTCAAAGACCATATCTGAAAATCTACATATATATTTGAGATCGGAATGAGTAACACAACAAAGTTTTATAGTTAGGGATTCATAACTTTTTTTATAAAACTCTACCACGTGAAAAAGAAGTGTTACTTTTATAAAACTAAGTGATGAACATTTACTCAACCTCTCCACTTCTCCAACCCAAAGTGAAAAAAGGTAAAAATTTAAAGAAATAATTAAAAGAGTCAACCTCAAACTCTTGAAGTGCTCATTTGCGTGCAATCTCCTCTATTTAGTGAAAAGATAAGATGAATGGCAAAAAAAGTACTAGTGGGAATCTTTAAAAGGTATATAAATATAATGTTAGGATCACTATCTTTTTTGGCATTTTAAGTGAACATTGTAAAGGCTCATCACTTTCTCAACAAGAATGATTATGAAGGGTTTCTTCGAGCACTTGCTTGAACCAAAAGCTATGTCCACTAATTAAAGCATTCAATTCTACCGTTCTTTGGCAAGGATATTGATGGAACCTTGCATAAAGATTTTTAGTTTTTGTGGCCATGTATCTTTTACCAAAGTATAAACGTGAAAAACATGCAAATAGTACTTCTTTTTATATGTGAAAAAAATTATGTATATAGTATTAGAATGTGTACAAATATTATTTAGTCATATTCAGTCTTATGTAATTATGGTAAATATAAGATTTCTATTGTATAAGAATTCCACATTGTATACCATATATATATATATATATATATTAATGAGAAAGGCTCATCAAGAGAGATTAATACAATTTTTCATATATGCTTTAAAAGTTACTACCATTTCTATAATGGAGTTGACTCCCCTATAATGCAAGACGTACCAACAAGTCCTAGCGACCCTAAAAAGAAAAAATAGTGAGAACATATTTTTTCCAATAAAAAAATCATCGTAGCCTATAATATGCATGCAACAGTTATATACATTGTCAATGTAAGAAATATTTACATCATCAGATTACATTTACTTGTTGTAATAAGTAACTCGACTTATTTTCAAAATTATACATGCCACATTGTAAGAAGGCATACTTATTAATTTATTTGAATTGTCTTATACCGAACAAAAATTCTTAAAATGATGATGCATATAACTTAAATCCTGTGCGACATGCCTATAAGATTAAGACTCCCAAAACTTACAATATTATTGTTAATGCAACAGGAAATTTCAATGATAAAGAATATCCTAGCTAGGAAGATAAATATTCGACATAGACATTATCGACCTCAATCTCGTGTTAAGCATATGTAATTGGAGGGACATGATGAGCAACTTGCAGTTCATACTTGTTGTTGGATATGTAAAGTAGTACGGAAAGTAAATAAATATTACAAGTGTTCGAAAGGATAAACAAATAGCCAATATTCAGAACTGCTGCAAGCTTGTTGAATGTTGAATCTTGATAACCTGAAATCAAGAAACGCTAAATCTGGATTGTTACAACTGTGGCTGAGTCGAGAGATGGCTCTCTGTCTTTAAGACATGATTGCCCCGTATATATGCTTTTACTTTAACGAGGAATAGTCTCTCAAGATAAAACAGAAACTAATCAACACTACAAAGCAAATAGGTTGATTCTGACGAAGAAAACAAACACGAAATGACTTGCTGAAGAATAGAAAAGGAATGAAGAGTTTTCTATTTTCGTCTACTGTTTCTGCTCACGTTTTGGACAGAATTTGTGTCTCTCTTCTGTTTGTCTCTGTGTGTATATTGTGTAGTCTTGTAGTCGCCACAATTGAGCCAAAAGGCTTCAATATATAGCATAAGGGGATGAACTTCTCAACTGCCAAGTAATAACTGTTTATGGCCATTAGTGAGGGAGTTAATCAGCTAAGTAATGACTGATTTAATGTGCAACATAAATGAGGAGCTTTTAGGGAGGAGTTATGGGCAGATTAATGGAGTTTTTAACGTTCCAAAAACCAACCCAAACGGTAGGCAGAAAATTTCTGCCTTCCGTCGTTCCCAATTTCATCTTTCCGAAACTCCAGGGACCAAACTATAAATATTAAACAATTTGGAGGTCTATCAGAAGAAGCCCAAGACCCACGACCCGTGACCCAAGACCCGATTCTGGACTGGACGGGACGGGCGGGCGGCGGCGGCGCGCGTGTGGACTTAGCCTTGAACCTAAGCACATCTAGGTCATCCCTCCTTCAAACACATGGGTTACCCCTTGGGGTCCCAATCCCTTAGCCAATTTTGAGACTTATAAAGAGAACAATTCTTCCTTTTTCCACCGATGTGGTAGATTTGTCCCACACAATATTTCTATGCCTCAAACACCTTACTTCGTGAACCAATATCTCTTTCATTTCTCAATGAAATTTGATAATTTTTGGCCTTACGGTCATCTACTCACTTAGTAGATTATGCATGTGTGAAGAGACAACTCCTCTAACATGCGGAGCCCTAGTGTTTAATTCATTAAATATGGGTGGACGCACCTCTCCACCAAAGGCAAATTTCCAACAATCCCTTCTTAAAAGATATTTTAGCGCACACACATAATGCCTACTTTCAGCAATCTTTCAGCTAAAAGATATTACATCAGGAGAGGTAGCTTCTGCTTTGAACCTTCTCTAGTTGAATTCCACCGGACTTACTTACTGTGCGGTGAATGTGATGTCTTGAACCATCAGTGTTTAGTGTAAGCCAAGACAATGATACCAACACAATAACTCCCCTTATTCATTTTCATTCTTATTGTTCTGTCCGTTGTGGCCATGGACACACTTGAATTCTTAAGTGCGTTCATTTGAGGCGGCATGTCCTCGCACTTAAATAGGTGATCTCCTACAAGGTATCCTGCTATACCCCACTTCACAAGTGTTAGAAATCATTAAAAGTTTCCCCAACCTTAACCTCAACCGTTTGAGGATCGTTAAAGGTTTGGAAGCTTAACATTTACCCACCATGCAGGTAGCACTTTAATGTCTATCGCTAGAACAACTTTGGATTCATGTTTTCCTACAGAAATCATCATCCGAAGTGCTCTTGTTTCCACCGAAGCACTCAACTGAACCTTTTGCAGCTTAGTTTTCCCATTGAACCAAATTCTTGGGATCTCCAGTCAGTATGGTTGGGTTACCACCGCAAAGGTTAGTATTGTTTGGGTTTTAAGCCCATTCCCCTAGACAGGCAGAACACTTGATCTTCGGGTAGTCCCTTAGTTAAAGGGTCTGCTATATCCTTTGATTAGTAATCAAGGAAGTGAAACTCATGATGATCAACTTCCATACGGTCTTATGTCTTCGACAGATCCTGACAGATGTGTCTAGACGCCGTCATCCGTTTCCTTCCTGAAGCCGACCAGCTAGCCACAATGTATAACTGTTGAAGGCACGAGTTTTTCCCAATAAGGGACATCCTCTAAGGAGTCCTGAAGTTACTCAACTTCTTTCATGCTTTGTATAAAGCGATAAACTTCGATTCCATCATGAATCGACCGGTGCAAGTTTGCTTAGAGAATTTTCCAAGACCCACCATACACATTTACTTATGGTTATGTTGTTCTTCACATCTGATCTTCAGTTTACATCAATGTGTTCTCCCAGAACCGCTGCACATCCAGAATACCATAATCCGTAGATAAGTGAATATTTCAGATATCGTCATATCCGACTTAATGCCTTCTATTGATTATTTCCAGAATCACGAGTGAACCTTAGTTCAACTGATCTGCTTTGTAGGCCAATACCAGGTCGGTTGTAGTGTGTACAATATATTGAACTACATGTGACCTGCACATATCACTCCTTGTCTATGGATGCACCATGATTCCAATCAGTTCTATGATTCATATCCATTAGTGGCTTCAATGAGACTGTCAATTATCTCACAACTGAGTTTGAAGTTAGACCAGTCCGTTAGATGTCTTAGAAATCCAATTCCTAAGATGTCATATGTGATACTCATATCTTTTGTTTCAATATAACTTCCACTCTCAGACTGTTGGTTTTTCAACAGTTGACTTTCTAACTTCAGAGTCAATGTTTTTATGGTCAGATTCATTGTTTCTATTTTATCTAAAACTTCCAGGACCAAAATGTAAACATTTCAGGGACCAAAATGAAAGTTCAGGAAGAAGCCCAACAGTCCAGCAAACCAACTCTGATCCTCCCTTAAAACTCTCCGGTTAGGAATGCTGTTTCAACATCCATGCCATGCAAAACTGCAATGGCCTTGGATGTTAAGCTATTCACAGGGAAGCACATGTACAAATGGCCGAGGCCTTATACTCGTCAGTAGATCCATCTACTTTGTACTCACTTTTGAGTATCCTCTTTCACAACCCAAATATGATGAAATCTATTTCTCTCTGTGTAGCTTCTTTCCAAAACAACGCTTCTGGAGATGACAATTCTTTGTTAATTGTCCATGGTTCATTCTCAACCATATAAGCTAGAAGGCTTGGAACAAGTCTTTGTCCCTTCTTTGCTCCGTCTTGGTTCAACATCTAGAATCCCTGAGTTCTGTAGATCTGGAATATTAAGTTCCGGATAGACAGCAACTTCTGAGTCCTATAGATACGGAACATCTAGTTCCGGATAGTCAGGCACTCGCGGGTTCTTGTTAACCTTGGGCAATTACTTCTTTTTCCTTTTCAAGGAAAGTTATCTTCAAAGAATTCAGCATTCTTTGACACCAAGAGACGATAAGCATTACTGTTATTTGCAGATCTAGTGGATATGCAATTTACAGTCTTAGGTCCAACTTGACCTGTTTCGGTATTCTAACCTCTACCAAGCCACCCCACATCACAACATTTGTATGTGAGATCCTTTCTATATTTCACACGGAGGGTTATCCTTATCCTTATGCGAATTTCTGTTGAGAATCGCATTAGCGGTAAGGATCGCCTTGCCCCATATAATTTGGGCGTATGGCTTTGCGCTTGGCTAACATCGTTAGACTGAGGTGAGTAATGAGCAGTCATTTGATGAATGATGTTTCACATTCTCCCCCTCTATCACTATGAATTCTTCAATCCGTAGACTTAGTTTATTTTTAACTTCTGCTTTGTAGCGCTTATCCGCTTCAACAACTTCATCTTTGCTTTTCAACAAGCAAAGGATACAATACGTTGTACTTGTCTCCCCCCTCTATTTTGTCTAAACTTCAAATCACCCAAGTAGGTGTGACTAAGTTCTAGAGGAGCGGTGCTTCTTTCGCTATTCCTTTGACGGAATGGAAATGTGATTTTGCCTCTTCGCCTACCTCACATTCATTTTGAGGGTTTATGTCGACAGAAAGCAACAATCTCAACTTCGTTAGCTTTTGAATGACTTTTTATTTAACGTGTCTTAATCTATGATAGCATAGATGCACAGATTACAAATATATCATTCATTTGGCTATAAACATACTATACCTTAGTTATTACAGACCTGTTGGATTAGTCTCATACCAGCTTGACCAACATCGTCCCTTAAACCAAGTTTGGGACATGTATCACCTCCTTTTAAAGTGATCTCATTCCCTGAAGTCCTATTGAGGACAACCTCTCCAACCCCTTCTACTTTAGAGGTGGCGTTGCTTCACGTGAACAACTTCTTACCCGTGGTTAGGGCGTATCCGGGTCATATGTGATCTGAATACTCTGGCCCACTCCAATTGCTTTGGCAAACTGAGTGTCCAATTTCTTTTCTGCCTTTCTTTAGGTCTTCAGATCATTTAAGACCTGGAAATTCTGGCCCACCTTACTAGGTGTCCATTACTTTTCCTATCAAACGAATTCTGGCCCCACTCCAGTCGCCCGTAGGTTTTGTATGACTGAGTGTCCAATATCATCCTATCAAAGGAATTTTAGCCCACTCTAGTCACCCGTAGGCTTTGTACGACTAAGTGTCCAATATCATCCAATCAAATGAAGAATCTTCTGTCAAATAGTGTGACCGGGTCAACGTCTTAAGATAAGACATTAACTTTTAGTCTTCTTCCATTGAGATTGGAGCCCAGACAATTGTTGGCGCTTACTTAAGAGTGGTAACAGTTTTCGCACAGTCAGTGGATCTTTTCCCTCGTATGTGCGAACATACTTTACACACTTTTAATAATTATACTTAAAAGAACGGATCTTTTTAAGTCGTTTACAAAATTCACTATTTAAACGGGAAGGAAGATGAGATTAAACTTCTGATTTTAAAGCGTAACGAATATAAATTATTTCGTGAAAACATTTTCATATTCCTCCTTACTTTAAGCCCTTTTTAATCAGACATCATTTAATCTTATTCATGACAAGGAAGAAAAATTTCTTATCCCAATTTCGAATTCTGGCCCACTTCAGTCACTTGGTCGGACTGAGTGTCCATTTACTCTTTACCATAATTCGGATCCTTTGTCTGGGACAGATATAGGCCTTCTGCTACAAAATAGAATCACATTTTCAACCTTCTCCTCTTGTCCCAGTTGACATCCTCAACCTCTCGTGGACGGTTGTTCCCACCACTCTCAGGAGCAGTGACACCATGAACACGTTGACCTTCAACAACATAATCAAAACTCTCTTCTACCAGAAAACCACAGCCATATCCAGATTTGGTCACACAACTTTCGACCGACATCTTTCGAACACTAATAGAATCTTGTCTTAAACTTGTTGGATAAGTAAAGCAGTACGGAAAGTAAATAAATATTACAAGTGTTCGAAAGAATAAACAAATAGCTAATATTCAGAACTGCTGCAAGCTTGTTGAATGTTGAATCTTGATAACCTAAAATCAAGAAACACTAAATCTGGATTGTTACAACCGTGACTGAGTTGAGAGATAGCTCTCTGTCTTTAAGACAAGATTGCCCAGTAAATATGCTTTTACGTTAACGGGCAATAGTCTCTCAAGATAAAACAACAACTAATCAATACTACAAAGCAAATAGGTTGATTCTAACGAAGAAAACAAACACGAAACGACTTGCTGAAGAATGGAAAAGGAAGGAAGCGTTTTCTATTTTCGTCCACTCTTTCTGTTGACGTTTTGGACATAATTTGTGTCTCTCTTCTGTTTGTCTCTGTGTGTATATTATGTAGTCTTGTAGTCTCCATAATTGAGCCAAAAGGCTTCAATATATATCATAAGGGGAGGGACTTCTCAAGTGCCAAGTAATGGTTGTTTATGACCATTAGTGAGGGAGTTAATCAGCCAAGTAATGGCTGATTTAATGTGCAACATAAAAGAAGAGCTTTTAGGGAGGAGTTATGGGCAGATTAATGGAGTTTTTAACGTTCCAAAAACTAACCCAAACTGTAGGCAGAAACTTTCTGCCTTCCGTCGTTCCCAATTTCATTTTTTCAGAAATTGTAGGGACTAAATTGTAAATATTAAACAATTTAGGGGTTTATCAGAAGAAGCCCAAAGCCCAAGACCCATGACCCGTGACCCGAGATCCGAGCCTGGACCGGACGATCCAACCTTCCTACTATCAGTTAGCCCCTGCACATTTGTACAAATGTGTGAGCCACAAGCGGTATCCAATACCCAGGAATGAGAGTTATTTATAGACATATTTATTTCAATGACGTACATACCTTGTCCACCAAAGGCAGGAGCACATGGTTCTTTCCCTCCTCCTGGTGCCGTGCAGTCCTTTTTCCAATGCCCCTTCCTATCGCAGTTGAGGCATTCATCCTTACCCGCGCTCACCTTCTTTTTCACACCTCCCTTGGGCTTCATAGCTGAGGGCGCGGCGATTTGCCTTGTCCTTCTTCTTCTGCCATTCCTTGCCTTTCGGCTTGGGTCGGCTAGAAGAGCTCACCATGAGCACAACGTTACCTTTGGAAGTGGAGGACTCAAAGGTCTTGAGCATGTTGTGCATCTCTGGAAAAGTCGCCTTCATTCCATTCATGTTAAAGTTCACTATAAAGTTCTCAAGGAACGAGGGAGAGAGTTTAGGATAAGTGTGGTAGTGACATTCTTTTCAAGCTTCGTTCTAATCGAAACAAGCCTCTCTATTAGCCCTATCATCTTCAGCACATGCTACGAGACTGGGCCCTCTTCATTGAGTTTACACTTGAAGAGTTCTATTAGCAACTCATATTCCATTGTCTGAGATTGAGAGTCATAGAGGCTCTTCAAATGTTCGAGCATCTCATTGGGCCCCATGTTCTCATGCTGTCTCTGAAGTTCCATCGACATGGAAGACAGCATTACGCATTGCGCCAAAGTGGCATCATCTAGATGTTTATGGTAAGCCTCTTTATCAAAGGAGGCATATTCTTCAGAATCTGTCGCATGGACTGTTGGGAACACCGTGTCCAACACGTATTCTATTTTCTCTTGTCTGAGTACTATTCGCAAATTCCTTAGCCAGTCAAGGTAGTTTGGTCCAGTAAGTTTATTCATCTCAATCAACATTTTCAACGACAGGCTCGACATCTTTTATAATCTGAAGAATTAGATAGACCGGAAATCAAATTCAAAATCTATTTCCTATTGTACACATTCATCTAGGCTAATCAACAAGGTTTTTTGTTTAATTAGCTCCCACTATTTTAACATAATTCTACGACCCCATGGTAGAATACGGACCTATATTAATTTAAGTCATAATGGGCCAAGATCCAAGCCTATGCTATCTCCGCATTTGCTTTGGCTGATAACTTCAATAACATATCTTGGTAGGTCCTAAACCAATTGCAAAACTTATTCGCAACTCTTGGTTGATCAAATTATTATATTTAATCTTGTGTTCTTAGATTAGTCCGACACTTTGGCGCCAAGATTTGTCTAAGCAAGTCAACCCCATTACACGACTGCGTTTATGTATCTAAGCAAATTTGGTCTTTGTGAGCAAACACTTTGGTGTAAATACTCATAAAAGTTTATCATTTACCTTTATATTTAAACACATCTATGAAAGAGTCTGAGTCCTTGTAGACTTAGAGTAAATGTTTTCGCATAAATACTCGTATCGCCAAAAAAAATTTTGCACTCTAACAATTATAATGGACGACACGTTTTAATTTAGACTTGTATTTAAAATTTTGGGGAACATTTTAATTTTAGGGTTCTAACCAAGATAAACAATTTTACGCCATATCCAATAGGACATCTTAACATCATGCAAAACTAATAACACATATAGTTTGGGAACCGTCAACCCAATATGCATGATAGTAGGTGGTTTAATCAAACACTGGGCACCGCCTGCCCAGACAGTTATAGCGGACACCATTCTAGAAATGTAAATGACAAACAATTTGACATTTAGCACATAAACAGTATACTTATAAAATAACATACTGTATAATAATAATGTTGGGTTAAACATTCTGAACTCAATTTTTTTGTTTCTGGACAGGTGGGGCCGCGACGCCAATCATTAGCATCGCGGTGCCAATGAGGCAGTAACCCAATTTTCTGAAAATGCACTAGCGTCACGGCGCTCCACCATGGAGCCGCAGCGCTCCACCATGGAGCCGAGGCGCTTCAGAGGCAGTAACATTTCTGCTTCTGCAATTGATTTAGCGTCGCGGCACTTCACCATTGAGCCGCGGCGCTGCAGAGACAGAAATATTTTTGCTTCTGAAAATGCATTAGTGCTGCGGCTCTCAACCATGGAGCTGTGACGCCTCCTTGAAACCCTAGTCAGAGCTGCGACGCCCTACCATAGGGTCGCGGCGCTGACGTCCTTACAAATGTTTCTGTGTTGATTTTCAAAAAATCGTTCAACCCCTAAATCCAATTTAGAGATCAATACACAGGTCATTTATCATCACCCACCATTATCAATAACGCCCATATCGACCATCATCCGTTCGTTACTCATTCTTAACCGTGCACCGTGCAATAAGCTGGACAACGCACTTGGCTTAGTTTGAGTTAGAGCGGAATGACTTCCTCGAGTTAGCGTAGGAGATAATTTAGGGTGATACCAAAAGGTCAACATTTGTTCAAGACATATAGTATTTCAAAAAACCTCATTTTAATCAAATTTTATGTTTAACCCAATTATTATTTTATTCAATTGTTATATAACCATTTAACCAGCCTGAGCTCTGATACCACTATAGGGTTTTGTTGGGTTCAAAACACATAAGTAAGGCACAACGGAAGTTTAAAAGTTTTGTTTCTTACTTACCTCAATAATAATTCTGGTAGAAAATCTGGCAGAGGTTCGAGAGTATTTGATTCTAAGTCTCTAAGGCTTAGAATGTTTTTCAAAAATGGTGTATTGAATAATGAGGTGAATGCCTCTATTTATAGTTGAAAAATAGATCAAAATCGGATTAGGGGTTGACTTTGGGCCTGACACAAAAATTGAGGCAGAGGCTCCGCGGCCCTAGGGTATGGGCGTCGCGGCGCTCGGCATGCGCCTACACTGCGCCGCGACCCTAGGGTATGGGCGTCGCAGCGCTCGACTTTATTTTTCGTGCATTCTTAATTAAATTCAAAATCTAATTTTGACTTAATTAAAATAATCATTATTCATTTTAATGTCTCGATTCCAAATCGAACATTTTAATTACTCTCTCAATAAATCCTTAAATCGAAATAGACAATCGACATAGTGTGACCCTACATGCCTTCTCATATCGACATTAATCAAATTAAGGTCTACACGGAACTCCTAGACGGCGCCGGAAGACGAACTCAATATGTGAAGTACGTTTACACAAATCTAGTAAACTTAACCTTTATGTGGTAAGATAAAATCCTTTTATTTACGACACACCCGATCAAGCTTAGGATTTGTCAAGTGTCTATCCAAATGGCTTAATCATTGTATCTCATCTATATTAGTTGACAACTAGACCATACTCTAAATATGTCTATTGCGTTGGCCAACGACTTAGTCAACCTAATATCACTGAGAATCCGAGTGTTCTCTCGTATAAACATTCGAGGAATGAATCCTAATCTTGGCTCAACTACCACATTCAATCCACATCGTAATGTACCCAATACAAGTCGTATCTCAACATATAAGGCATTTGAGCTTAGAACGAGATCAAAGTACATTACTTTGTAGACAATGCGCGTATTGACCTCAAGTCTAAGGACTTCTATCTCCCACACGCTGATCATATTTTATACAAGTATAACAAACAATATATCAGCAGGGTATACCAATACTTCCAAAGTATCCATGTGTCCATCACGAGTAGCCATTACTCATAGCAAGTGAGACATACTACATCCTCTAAGGATGTGATGCAGACCACATGTCGACTTATTACATATCATCAATATCCCATTTTCGATGATCATTAGTCGAGGCTATTTTAAGAGTTACGCTCTATCGTGAATTTCTCACTCTATTAATGACAACATAAGCTCAAGGGATGCACATTAATGAATAATTACAAATAATCAAATAATAATTCAATAATTGTAAATACCATAATATTAATCTCCGTTAATAATAATATGAATGTGTATAAAGTACATTTGTCCTAATACATATTATCTCTAGGACATAAATATACTTTCATCTGGACCATAATCCTCTTTGCTTACTAGGTTCTATACATATTAAACAGTACTAAAATAATTTTTAACACAATCACATAGTTTTAGAACCAAAGCTATCTATTGGTTCTTCTCGACCCATAACTATAACGGCGGATCCACCCCACTATATATACACTAACGATCTAAAAAGTACTTTAATTATCAAGTTACTAAGAATAACAATCGGTAACAACTCATAAAATGTACATGTGATTAGTAACGTCGAAAATAAGGCATATCATTTGCTACAATATGTTAGAATACGTTGATGGTGTAAAAAGCCGTGTCCATTTTATA
Organism: Anisodus acutangulus; assembly: GCA_029783415.1. Taxonomy (NCBI): domain Eukaryota; kingdom Viridiplantae; phylum Streptophyta; class Magnoliopsida; order Solanales; family Solanaceae; genus Anisodus; species Anisodus acutangulus. The sequence continues at coordinate 29,763,016 of CM056496.1, forward strand.
GAGAAGCAGCCTAGTTAGCAGTGCCGACGACTCAATCATCAAGAGTTTCAAAAAAATACGTAGCAACATAAAGTGCAATTGGACCAGAAATGTACAACGTAACATTCAAAAAATAAGACCATCTTTTTTATATAGAAGCTCATGGGAAGCAACATTACATGAAAAGTTAGAACAAAATAGAGTTAAAAATCTTAATGAAAGGACAAAAATAGAAAGTCGGACGTAACTTATAAAAGGAAGTCATGCACTTTATTGCCTAATTTGCAGCCATTTACTAAAGTACTTGACTTGAATCATTTTTGGAATTCTATTCCTATAACCTGTACTAGTAATTAAAGATTTTTCAAGATTCAAACGTTTTACTTCATCAACTCCCGCAAGGATTTGTTTCCCCCTGACCATCACAATGCTTATCCTCCTGACCTATGACTTTGACATGGACAAAACTAAAACTGTGACAACATATATGACATTCGTCAACATAGACAGAGCACGATTTTAAACGTTGAGTTTGAGATTCTAGTCCTATATATATATATATATATATATATATAAATTAGAGAAATATAAGATTTGAACCAAAGCAATTCGGCGAACCCCTAACCTAAACTCTAGCTTCCCATGATATATATATATAATTAGAGAAATATAAGATTTGAACCAAAGCAACATATTGAGTTCGGCGAACTCCTAACCTAAACTCTAGCTCCCCATGTTCGTCAACACACAAAATATCTTAAAATTACAAAGAAAATTCTTCATTTTTTGTAAGTAAAAAAGACGGCAAATCCGTAACCTAAACTCTAACTCCTCCCCCCACCCACCCACCCACCCACCCACATGTTCGTCAACACACCAAATATCTGAAAATTACAAATAAAAATCTTCATTTTTTGTTGGTGAAAAAGAAGTTGCTTTGAATTGTTGCATTTCCTCTTTGGCTTAGTGAAGCTTCGATGACAAATGGAAAAGGCATAACAAAGAGGTGGAAGATTAATACAAGAGCTATCTTAGTGTGTTAAAAATATATTTCTCTCCTTACAAGTCACAAATTCTAAAGTTAGAAAAATAAAATGAAAAAAAGAAGTAGAAGTGAATACCAACTTTTTTGGCAATAAACTGTGAAGCATTACCATAGACAAACAAAATAAGAATATATAAACTAAGAGCATCCAAAGCCTTAACCACCTTCTCTTAAGAGTGTTTTAGCCATTGAACCTCTAATTACAAAACTTTTTCTAGCTTTCCTAGAACAGTTCTTTGCTTCTCTACTCTTCCCCTAATGTCCTTTTTTACCTGAGCTATTACAAACTCTTCTTCCCAAACACCAGCGACAATTTCCTTCCTAAATACCAACTTATTATTGTTTTTCTCTAAACATTAAATAATTGTACTATATACTGTATTTTGTAATCAAGGGAGAGTGAGAGAGTAAAAAATGGTTTTCTTATTGAAGGCGTTTATTTTGATGTGATGTTTCTCTTTCAGGAACCATATATTTAAAATTCAAAAAAAGGGCAAATACATTTATGGACAGAAAACAAAATTCTCAACCTAGTATTTTGTCAAATAGTACTCCTTAATATGGTGGAACCTGGAAAATCGAAGGTATGATTATAATAATAATGTGTGAACATGAAAAGTCGATAATAAATTTGCAGTCACTAGTCAACCATGAAGGGGCAAATTTGACATTTAAGTGTCAAAAACAAACAAACGGTAAAGCCTGAAGGGCATTATAGTTAATTCAAATACGTGACCGTGTAAGCAGACTTTTAAGACATTAAATTCACGCTTGTAATCAGAGAAGTCAATTACTAACTTCTTTACACAATTACCCTCTCAATAAGCGGCATATCCATTAATTCTTCTATGGTTTTACGTAAATATAACAAAAATGATACCCCTTGCACCCCATTTCTTGAAAATTTATCCTCTATATATACCTTAGCCTAAACTCTTTCCAACTAACATCTTTCCCCATAACACATTGACTTTTTCTCTCTCTGAAAAAAAGTGATGCAGGTGGCAGCAACACTTTCGACAAATAATACCCATTTTTTTCAGGTACGGCGACCAAGTTTCAAGTGCAATGGATATTTATCACCATTGAACCCAATAACTAGAGCTACTTCTATAAATGCAAGAAGTTTAAAAACAATAGCACCGGTTACATCTACAGAGATGACAAAAAAACATCTCTCAAATCTTGAAAAACTTTTACAAAAGAAAGGTCAATCACATCCAGTGGATTATTCATCGGTGCCAGTAATTCAAGAACCAATGAAACAGGGGAAAACAGGGGAAAACAGGGGAAGGAACTTGTTAGAAGGGCTAAATTTGGCTAGAATTTGGCCTGAAATGAAAGCAGCTGAAGAAATGTCACCAAGACATTTAATTAGGTTGCATCGGATGTTATCAAATAAATCCATGGATGAGTATTCACCAAGGAACAATCTTGGTAGTAGGTGGAAGGAGTACCATGGTTGTAAAGACTGGTTAGGTCTTCTTGATCCATTGGATGAGAATCTCAGGCGAGAGTTAGTCCGGTACGGGGAGTTTATTCAGGCGGCGTACCATTGTTTTCACTCCGACCCCGCCACGTCAGCGGAGGAGAACCCTGATGTGGCGAGGAACGTGTCGTTACCTGACAGGTCATACAAGGTGACGAAAAGCCTGTATGCCACGTCATCCATCGGCCTGCCTAAGTGGGTGGATGACGTGGCGCCCGACCTCGGGTGGATGACCCAGAGGTCGAGTTGGATCGGGTACATCGCGGTGTGCGACGATAAAACCGAGATCCAACGGATGGGGAGGAGGGATATTGTAATCGCGTTGCGTGGGACCGCCACGTGTCTTGAGTGGGGCGAAAACGTCCGTGACCTGCTTGTCCAAATGCCCGGAGAAAATGAATCTGAAGGACAACCAAAAGTAGAATGTGGTTTTTTGAGCTTGTATCAAACAAGTGGAACTAAAATCCCAAGCCTAGCTGAATCTGTGGTAAATGAAGTGAAAAGATTAATTGAAATGTACAAAGGTGAATCCCTAAGTATTATTGTCGCAGGGCATAGTCTTGGTGCAGCATTGGCCCTATTAGTAGCAGATGATATAAGTACATGTGCACCAGACGCACCACCAGTTGCCGTTTTTTCTTTTGGTGGCCCTCGAGTGGGCAACAAAGGTTTCGCGAATCGCCTAGAATCCGAAAACGTTAAGGTCTTACGCATCGTGAACAAGCAAGACGTGATCACTAAAGTTCCAGGCATGTTTGTGAGCGAAGCAATCGACAAAAAATTAAGAGAAGCGGGTGCCGCGGGGGTGTTGAACTTGCTTGACAATAGCATGCCATGGGCTTATTCACATGTTGGCACTGAATTGAGAGTTGACACAACAAAGTCTCCATTTTTGAAGCCTGACGCAGATATTGCATGTTGCCATGACTTGGAAGCATATTTGCATCTGGTTGATGGGTATTTGGGATCAAATGAATCATTTAGACCAAATGCTAAGAGGAGTCTAGCTAAGTTGTTAAATGAACAAAGTGCTAATATCAAGAAATTGTACACTAGTAAGGGTAAAGATTTGAGTAGTCTCAATCTTAATAGAGAATTTAGTTTTCCTAGACCTAGTTGTTTGCGTAGTCCTAGTGTCTTACCTAGTCCTTCATCTTGAAATTGTTGGAACGAGGATGTATGCTTCTTGTACAAATTTAAGAAGTAATGAGAAGTATATGTTTTCTTCTTGTAATTACTTTATCCTTCTTTCTCTTTTTTTCTTTGGATGACATAATAATCCGTAGTTACTAGGTTCTATTAACCTTACTTTCTACTTTACCCTCGCTTCCATCAATAGTTCTTTTCTCTGATTGGCAAAGAAAAAAAGTAACACAACATGGAGTATTATCGAAAGACAACTGGAATCACTCAAAACTTACGATAAGATATCATATACTTCTTCTATCTCATTTTATACGACAGTTTTTTAACTAATAAAGAGTCTTACAACATTAGTTGGATTTATATATTATATTAATGATGGTGGAATATTATATTAAATTGCTGGTTAAAATCCTTTTTTGATAGAAAAGCATCACATAAAGTTTAAAATCTGAAGAGTTATTTTGCTTAAGTTACCGATAGTATTGAAAGTAGTACTAGCATAATATTGTTAAGAAAAATAAATTCTTGTGAAAATATATAAAATAATATTACTTAAAAAATGGAAATAAAAATGCACATGGAGCAAGTTATAATAATATTAATAAGAGAAAAAAAAACTGTAACGGGTGGATTCAAGAAGTCCCTAGACAGTGAGTCAGTGACCATATCCCTTCCCATTTAAAACTTCTCTCTTTACCTAGAGATTTTATTTTCCAAAGATCATCTGAATTTTGTACTTTACCCCCATCAACAATAGAATATTTACCTTTTGAACACTTATACCCATAAAAACTTACCCGCATTCGATATTTATATCAACTCCAGGACACATGTCTTCACATATAGCCTTGAAGCTAAACCTATTAGCCATATACCTTAAATTTTTGTAACCGTGATAAAATAATATGATTTGATGTAAATATCGGGTGTATTAATTTTTTACCTTCCATTATATTGGCTATTCCATAGAGTAATCAATTATAATATGGTTGACTGTCACTTCACTAATTAAACACCAATGCCAACTAGTTTTTGTGCACTTAATTCAAGTATAAGATCCAAATAATTGGTTGTTGTCACCTTCAATATGTACAAGCTAACGTATATTCAACCTGCTCAAAGCTCAATGTCTTTTAAATTTGAATTCTAAACTAGCCACGTTGTAATATATAATTATTAGTAGGACTTTTGTTAAACATTTGGTGACTATGCCCCTTAGCCTCTCGCCAATGGTTCTCCACCAGTTACATAGTACATCAGACACGACTTCCAACATCGTCAGTCACTTAACTCACTCAGGAAGAAATAGAATTTCAGCAGTTTGCTAACTTCGTTTATTTTATAATTACGGAAGCTTTCCTATGCCTTCTAGTCCATTTTATTTGACATTTGAAGTACTCTATAATTCTCTCGATGTTTTTAAATATTTTTCAATTGGCAAAGTTGTGATATATAATGCTTTTTTACATAATTTACGATTGTTTAACTCTTCGTTAAGCAAAAAAAAGATAATTAAGTGAAAATCAACCCAAAGATTACCGAGTTAACACTCATATTCCGAACAAATAGCATTTGTGGTTTTTTTCTCATAAATATTTTTTTCCTCCTCGTATGTTTTCCCCTTTTCCATAAATTTAGTCTAAATAACAGGTCATATAATATTGTATTGATTAGCATAATATTGACTACCAAATTTGTTGATTTTTTGGGAAACGAAAATCTGTCGTTGTACTTGCTCTAAAGATCATGATCTTGAAAATGTAGTAATCACATGATTTCGAGATATATTTTTTATTGGATATGTATAGCAGTACGGAAAGTAAATAAATATTACAAGTGTTCGAAAGGATAAACAAACAAGTCAATGTTCAGAACTGCCGCAAGCTTGTTGAGTCTTGAATCTTGATAACCTGAAATCAAGAAACACTAAATCTGGATTGTTACAACTGTGGGCTGAGTCGAGAGATGACTCTCTGTCTTTAAGACAAGATAAAACAACAACTAATCAACACTACAAAGCAAATAGGTTGATTCTGACAAAGAAAACAAACACGAAACGACTTGCTGAAGAATGGAAAAGGAAGGAAGAGTTTCTGTTTTTGACACTGTTTCTGCTCACGTTTTTGGACAGAATCTGTGTTGTTTTTCTCTTCTGTTTGTCTCTGTGTGTATATGTTGTTGTCTCATTTTCTGTCACCCACAATTGAGCCAAAAGGCTCCAATATATAGCATAAGGGGAGGGACTCCTCAACTGCCAAGTAATGGCTGTTTATGGCCATTGAATGAGGGAATTAATCAGCCAAGTATGGCCATTGAAGGAGGGAGTTAATCGGCCAAGTAATGGCTGTTTATGGAGGGAGTTAATCAGCCAAGTAATGGCTGGTTAATGTGCAATAACGCTCCAAAAATTAACCCAAACGGTAAATATTAAACAATTTGGGGGTCTATCAGAAGAAGCCCAAAGCCCACGACCCGAGCCCGGACCGGGGGCCGGCGGCGGCCCGCGTGTGGGCTTAGCCTTGTACCCAAGCACATTTAGGTCCTTCCTCCTTCAAACACAGGGTTACTCTCTGGGGTCCCAAACCCTTATCCAATTTTGAGATTTATAAAGAGAACAATTCTTCCTTTTCCCACCGATGTGGTAGATTTGTCCCACACCATATTTTCATGCCTCAAACACCTTACTTCGTGGACCAATATCTCTTTCATTTCTTAACGAAATTTGACGATCTTTGGCCCTACGGTTATCTACTCACTTAGTAGATTATGCACGTGTGAAGAGACAAAGCCTCCAACATGCGGAACCCTAGTGTTTAAGTCATTAAATACGGGTGGACGCACCTCCCCACAAAGGCAAATTTCCAATATTTTTAACAGTGAGTTGTATCAAATAGATAAACAAACAAACTACGGGGTCCATGCCGGGACAGGAAAAAATATGCGAGGGCCATGTGTGCATTTTTATAATTCTCTAAATCATAAACTAATGAAATTAAATGAGACATATTTCTACTACTAGTCCCGGGCCCAACATATTAGGAAATGTTGCATCTTGAAGCATATTGCAGTACTGCTTCATTCATCAAATGTTATGCAGCATTTAGTCTCCAAGTTGGTAATGAGCCTTATCCATTCCAGGAAAAGTCATGCAGTACAAGACAGCAGCTAAACCAAGTACTATGGTTCAGAATAGTCTAAGAAGGAAAAGGAATATAGTACTGATCCTTTTTTTTCCGGCAGCAATCTGAAATCTAAAGAGACCATCCAAACCTTGAAACATATTCTAATATGAGGTTCATACATCTTGATCTGAAGAAACATATGATAAGGAATATTCAATCTTCTCCAGCAACTTCATTTTTTCTTCTGCAATCCCATTCATACTTCATTTCCCATGCCATCAGCACTACCTAAAAGATGGAATCCACATGAAAACTTCATAGGATTTAGCTATCCAAATAGGGTTACCCCATCTAAAATCAGCTGCATAAAAAGCAAGTTGCAGTAAGATTTTTTTTAGCCAATTGAACTACTCCGTTTTCATACAATTTCAAAGAGAAGCAACTCACAACTCGGTAGCAGGTCATTAGAAATCTCACCACATGGATGATTTCCTTTTTTTCTTTTGGTTGTGGTTTCGATAATGACTTAACTGTTATCTCGAAGGAAAGGGAAAAAGAAAAGTTAACTGTTATCGCCAACCATGGTACCATCAACGTGCTGTATATATGGTTTGTAATATCATGTTTGAATTAGATGTTAATATAGATAACGAAATCACTTAACATATTACAGTTATGGGAAGAAGCAGCAAAACTGTATGGGCAACTGAAAAAACAAAAGCCGAGAAGAAAAGAAGCACACACATCAAATAATTGAGGGAAAGGGAAATACACCAAATAATTGATGGAAAAGAGAAAACAAAGGGACTGAAGATCATGAGCCCGGTGAGCGCCTAAGATTTTGAAAGTATATTTATGTCCTAAAGACAATATGTATTAGGAAAAATGTATTTTATACACATTCATATTATTATTAACGGAGATTAATATTATGACATTTGCAATTATTGAATTATTATTTGATTGTTTGTAATTATTCATTAATGTGCATCCCTTGAGCTTATGTTGTCATTAATAGAGTGAGAAATTCATTATAGAGCGTAACTCTTAAAATAGCCTCGACTAATGATCATCGAAAATGGGATATTGATGATATGTGATAAGTCGACATGTCGTCTGCATCACATCCTTAGAGGATGTACTATGTCTCACTTGCTACGAGTAATGGCTACTCGTGATGGACACATGGATACTTTGGAAGTATTGGTATACCCTGTTGATATATTGTTTGTTATACTTGTCTAAAGTATGATCAGCGTGTGGGAGATAGGAGTCCTTAGACTTGAGGTCAATACGCGTCTTGTCTACAAAGTAATGTACTTTGATCCCGTCCTAAGCTCAAATGCCTTATAGGTTGAGATACGGCTTGTATTTTGTACATTACGATGTGGATTGAAGGTGGTAGTTGAGCCAAGATTAGGATTCATTCCTCGAATGTATATTCGAGAGAACACTCGGATTCTCAGTGATATTAGGTTGACTAAGTCGTTGGCCAACGCAATAGACATATTTAGAATATGGTCTAGTCGTCAACTAATACAGATGAGATACAATGATTAAGCTATTTGGATAGACACTTGACAAATCCTAAGCTTGATCGGGTGTGTCGTGAATGAAAGGATTTTATCTTACCACATAGATGTTAAGTTTACTAGATTCGTGTAAATGTACTTCACATATTGAGTTCGTCTTGCGGCGCCGTCTAGGAGTTCCGCGTAGACCTTAATTTGATTAATGTCGATATGTGAAGGCATGTAGGGTCACACTATGTCGATTGTCTTTTCGATCTAAGGTTGTATTGAGAGAGTATTAAATATTCGATTTAGAATCGAGATATATAAATGAATAATAATTGTTTTAATTAAGTCAAAATTAGATTTTGGATTTAATTAAGAATGTGCGGAAAATAAATCGAGACAGTGTAGGGCCACGTCAAGCGCCGCGACGCCCACACCATAGGGCAGCGGCGCTAATGACCTAATATGTCTCGACTTTTGGGCCAGGCCCAAGGTCAAACCCTAATCCGATTTGACCTAATTTTTCACCTATAAATACAGACATTCGCTTCATTATTCAACACACTTGATTTCATATTATTATTCTAAGTCTTAGAGACTTAGAATCAAAACATTCTCTCGAACATCTGTCGGATTTCCTAGTTTTTCAAAGGAGAAATACATTGAAACATGGAGCTTGCAATCGAAAGGGCTTTCGCGTGTGAACCCACAGTTGATAAAGATTCTAGACAATACAACCGGTAAGTGTTCATGTATTTATGTTACAGGTTTTTTATTGTCATATAACCATACCAGAAGTAATTGTTGGGGTAAGTAAGAACAAAATTTTAAACTTCAATGGGCCTTACTTATGTGTTTTGAACCCAAAAAACCCTACAGTGGTATCAGAGCCCAAGCTATTTCAATGATTATATAACAATTGAATAACATAATAATATGGGTTAAACATAAAATTAGATTAAAACAAGGCTTCTTGAAATCCTACATGTCTTGACCAAATATTAATCTTTTGATATCACCCTAAATTATCTCCTACGCTAACTCGAGGAAGTCATTCTGCTCTAACTCGAACTAAGACAAAAGTGTGTTGTCCGGCTCATTGCACGGTGCACGGCAAAGAACGGGTAAGAACAGATGATGGTCGATATGTGCGTTATTGATAATGGTGGGTGATGATAAAATATTTGTGATTTGATCCCTAAATTGGATTCAGGTCTCGAACGATTTTGAAAAATCAACACAGAAACGTTTGTCAAGACATCTACGCCGCAAACCTATGGTAGGGCACCGCGGCGCTTGCTAGGGTTTTCAAGGCGGCGCCGCGGCTCCATGGTGGAGCGTCGCGGCGCTAATGCTTAGTTTTGAAAATTTGGACTTATTGGACAGTAGGCCTCGCGGCTCCATGGTGGAGCGCCGCAGCGCTAATGTATTTGAAGAAGCCGAAAGGCTTTTGCTTCAGTTGCGTCGCGACCCTAATGATTAGCGCCGCGACCCCACATGTCCAGAAACAAAAACAAAAACAAAAAAAATCAGAGTTCAGAATGTTTAACCTAAGATTATTATAATACAATATATTATTTGATAAGTATACTGTTTATGTGCTAAATGTCAAATCGTTTGTCATTTGAATTACTAGAATAACGTCCGTTATCACTGTCTGGGCAGGCGGCACCCAGTATTTGATTAAACCATCTTATATCATGCATATTGGGTTAACGGTTCGCAACTATATGTGTCATTAGTTTTGCATGATATTAAGATGTCATATTGGATATGGCGTAAAAGAGTTTATCTTGGTTAAAACCCTGAATTAAAATATTTCCCAAAATTTTAAATACAAGTCTAAATTAAAACGCGTCGTCCATTATAATTGTTAGAGTGCAAAATCTTTTTCGGCGATACGAGTATTTATGCCAAAGCATTTGCTCTAAGTCTACGAGGACCCAGACTCTTTCATAGATGTGTTTTAATGTAAATGTAAATGATAAACTTTTGTGGGTATTTACATCAAAGTGTTTGCTCACAAAGGCCAAATTTACTTAGATACATAAACACAGTCGTGTAATGGGGTTGACTTGCTTAGACAAATCTTGGCACCAAAGTGTCGGGCTAATCTAAAGACGCAATATTAAATATAATATTTGATCAACCAAGAGTTGCAAATAAGTTTTGCAATTGGTTTAGAACCTACCAAGATGTGTTATTGAAGCTATCAGCCAAAGCAAACGCGAAGATAGCATAGGCTTGGATCTTGGCCCATTATGACCTCAATTAATATAAGTATGTATTCTACCATGGGGTCGTAGAAGTATGTTAAAATAGTGAGAGCTAATTAAACAAAAGGCTATGTTGATTAGCCTAAACGAATGTGTGTAATAGGAAATAAATTTTGAGTTTGATTTTCAGTCTATCTGATTCTTCAGATTATCAAAGATGTCGAGCTTATCATTGAAAATATTGATTGAAATGAACAAACTTACTGGACCTAACTACCTTGAATGGCTAAGAAATTTGTGAATAGTGCTGAGACAAGAGAAAATAGAATACATGTTGGACACGGTGTTCCCAACAGTCCCTGCGACAAACTCTGCTGAATATGCCTCTTTTGATAAGGATGCTTACCAAAAACACCTAGATGATGCCACTTCAGCACAGTGCGTGATGTTGTCTTCCATGTCTATGGAACTTCAGAGACAACATGAGAACATGGGTCCTAATGAGATGCTCGAACACTTGAAGAGTCACTATGACTCACAATCCCAGACTATGGAATATGAGTTACTGATAGAACTTTTCAAGTGTAATCTCAATGAAGGGGGCCAGGTCTCGCAGCATGTGTTGAAGATGATATAGCTGATAGAGAGGCTTGCTTCAATTGGAACAAAGCTGGAAAAGAATGTCGCTACCACCCTCATCCTGAACTATCTCCCTCGTTCCTTTGAAAACTTCATAGTGAATTACAATATGAATGGAACGAAGGCGAGTCTGCCGGAGCTGCATAACATGCTCAAGACCTTTGAGTCTTTCACTTCCAAAGGCAAAGTTGTGCTCATGGTGAGCTCTACTAGCCAACCCAAGCTAAAAGGTAAGGAATGGAAGAAGAAGAAGGGCAGAGCAGTCGTTGCGCCCTCAGCTATGAAGCCTAAGGGAGGTGTGAATAAGAAGAATGTAAATCCAGCTAAGGATGAATGCCTCAACTGCAACAAGAAGGGGCATTGGAAGAAGGATTGCACGACACCAGGAGGAGGAAAAGCACCAAGTGCTTCTACCTCTGGTGGACAAGGTATGTACGTCATTGAAATAAATATGTCTATAAATAACTCTCATTCCTGGGTATTGGATACCGCTTGTGGCTCACACATTTGTACAAATGTGCAGGGGCTAACTGACAGCAGAAAGGTTGGACCAAGAAAGGTAGACCTACGCGTTGGAAATGGAGCACGAGTAGATGTTGAGCGCGTAGGAACTTATAGATTAAATTTGTCTTCTGGTTATTGTCTAGTGCTAAATGATTGCTATTGTGTACCCTCGTTAACGAGGAATATCATTTCTATCCCTATTTTATAAATGGAGGGTTTTTCCTCATATATTTATAATGGCAGTCAAGTAATGTCTTTTGATAATGTTATATATGGAACTGCTCCTATTGTGGATGGATTATTTGCACTAAATGAGCTAAGATAAGTAATAGAAACTCTACCTACCTATGACATTGCAGACTTGGTCATATCAACGAATCAATGATAGCAAGGTTGAGGAAGTTACACTACCTCGAACCATTTGACTTGGAGTCTTGTGGTAACTGCGAATCTTGCTTGAGAGGAAAGATGACCAATAAGCCACTTTCTGGGAAAGGTGTGCGAGCCAAGGAGGTGTTTGAGTTGGTCTATACTGATGTATGTGGGCCATTTTCGACTCAAGCTAAAGGAGGCTTCCCATACTTCATCACGTATACTAACGACTTCACAAGGTATGTATATGTGCATCTTATGAGACACAAATCCGAGACTTTTGAGAAGTTCAAAGTGTACAAGTAGGAAGTAGAGAAGCAACTTGCAACAAGTATCAAAACCCTTCGATTGGATCGAGGAGGTGAATACTTGAGCAAGGATTATCTAGATTACTTAAAGCTACACGGAGTCCAATCAGAGTGGACACCTCCTGGAACACCACAAATGAATGGCGTTGCCGAAAGGAGAAATCGAACCTTAGTAGATATGGTTCGATCCATGATGAGCTTCTCAGCTCTACCGACATACCTTTGGGGACATGCTATACAAACCTCAATATATGTTCTGAACAGGGTTCCTTCCAAGTCAGTAGAAAAGACTCCATATGAGATATGGTGTGGCAAGAAGCCAACTCTTAAACATATGAGACCTTGGGGGTGCCTTGCATATGTTAAGAAGATGTTCACTGACAAGTTGGAATCCAAAAGTGAGAAATGTTACTTCGTGGGGTATCCAAAGAAAACTAAGGGATACTACTTCTATATTCCTAGAGAACGTAAGGTCATTGTTTCCAGGAACGCAACTTTCCTTGAAGAAGAATATGTCTACAAGGAACATAGTTGTACAGAGATAGAACTTGAAAAAATTCAAGAACCACAAGATAACATAGAAACTGAACCCTTGTCGAGTGACCTAAACAAGGATTTAATGGGAGTATCTGGTGAGATTGGGTACTTAGAGTAAGCTCTTCAGCTAGTGGGAGTGATGTGAGAGATAGTGCAGAAATGCAAGGCTCTCATACACAACCAATAGATGGTGATACAATGGTTTTACATCATTCCATTCAGGAAATACATGAGAAGGACATTCATGAAAGCTCTCAAGGCAATGGATTGTCCAGCACACAAAGACCTTCTCACAATCAGAATGCAGCAAACTCTGAAACATAGAATTATCAACTCCGTAGGACCACTAGGAATCGTCGTCCGCCTGAAAGACATAATCTCCTTGTTGAAACACACAATGAGATAGATATTCCTGATGATGATGAACCTACAACCTACAACGAAGCTATGTTAGACATTGATTTACAGAGATGGCAAGAAGCCATGAAATCTGGGATGGACTCGATGTACATAAATCAAGTTTGGAACTTGGTTGATTTGCCAACAGGAGTTAGACCCATAGGATGCATATTGGTCTTCAAGAAAAAGATTGATGCATATGGCAAGGTATGGACTTATAAGGCAAGATTGGTGGCTAAAGGTTATAATCAACGGCTTGAGGTCGATTATGATGAAACTTTTTCACCTGTTGCGAAAATTAAGTCCATTCGGATTTTGCTTGCAATAGCTGCATATTATGACTATGACATTTGGCAGATGGACGTCAAAACTGCTTTCCTCAATGGTAATCTAGTTGAGGAGGTGTATATGAAACAACCTAAGGGTTTTTCGCTTGAGTCCAAACCAAATGTTGTATGCAAGCTACAAAAGTCCATTTATGGACTTAAGCAAGCCTCAAGGAGTTGGAACATTTGCTTTGACAAGGCTATCAAGTCATTTGATTTCGTCAGAAGCAAAGAGGATCTATGTGTTTATAGTAAACGCAAGGATGGGAGTATTGCCTTCATTATCATATATGTAGATGACATATTGATAATGTGAGACAATAAGACTCTCATGCAGTCAGTCAATGAGTGGTTGTCTAGTACCTTCACGATGAAGGATTTAGGTGAAGCCTGCTACATACTGGGAATTAGGATCTATAGAGATAGACCTAATAGATTGTTAGGGCTGTCATAGTCAGTTTACATAGACAAAGTGCTTAGACGTTTTTCTATGGAAAATTTCAAGAAAGGCGGTCTACCTATGGGACAAGGCATCAAGTTTTCTAAGAAGGATAGTCCTTCTAATACTATAGAACTTGAACGCATGAAAAGGATCCCATATGCTTCGGCTATAGGATCGATCATGTATGCCATGACCTGTACTAGGCCAGATGTGGTCTTTGCACTTAGTATGACTTGCAAATTCCAGCAGAATTCTGGGGAAGAACACTAAAAAGCAGTCAAGAGTATTCTTAAGTATCTTAGACGAACTAAAGATTACTTCTTAGTCTATGGTGGGGAAGAAAAGCTAGTTGTTACTGGGTACACTAATGCTAGCTTCCAGACGGATCTTGATGACTTCAAATCTCAGTCTGGGTATACGTTCATTTTCAATGGTGGAGCAGTAAGCTGGAAAAGTTTCAAATAAGCTACAACTGCTGATTCGACAACAGAAGCTGAGTACATTGCTGGATCAGAAACTGGTAAAGAAGCTGACACGATTTCTGAGTTCCGAAAGGAACTAGGGGTTGTTCCAAGTGCTACTTGTCCAATAATGATTTATTGTGACAACACTGGTGCAATTGCGCAAGCTAATGAACTAAGATCAACAAACAGAAACAAGCATGTACCAAGGAAGTACCACATACTCAGGAAGATGGTGGAGACTGAAGAGATTAGATTAGACTATGTTCCCACATACGATAATCTAGCTGACTCATTCACTAAACCATTAAGCTTAGTCAAGCATAATGGTCATTTTGAGAATATGGGCATTAGATATGTTGGAGATTGGCTCTAGGCCAATTGGGAAATTGAAAGTATATTTATGTCTTGTATTAGGATAAATGTACTTTATATGCATTCGTATTATTATTAATGGAAATTAATATTTTGGCATTTGCAATTATTGAATTATTAATTGATTATTTATAATATTCTATAATATGCATTCCTGGAGGTTACGTTGTAATTAATAATGTGAGATATTAATATTATAACGTAACTCTTAAAATAGCCTCGACTAATGATCATCGAAAATGGGATATCGATGATATGTGATACGTCGACATGTGGTCTGCATCACATCCTTAGAGGATGTAGTATGTCTCACCTGCTACGAGTAATGACTACTCATGATGGACACATGGATACTTTGGAAGTATTGGTATACTCTGCTGATATATTATTTGTTATACTTGTCTAAAGTATGATCAGCGTGTGGGAGATA
This sequence comes from Anisodus acutangulus, assembly GCA_029783415.1. Lineage (NCBI taxonomy): Eukaryota > Viridiplantae > Streptophyta > Magnoliopsida > Solanales > Solanaceae > Anisodus > Anisodus acutangulus. The sequence continues at coordinate 29,778,323 of CM056496.1, forward strand.
GAACTCCTTAGACTTGAGGTCAATACTCACCTTGTCTACAAAGTAATATACTTTAATCATGTCCTAAGCTCAAATGTCTTATAGGTTGAGATACGGCTTGTATTGGGTACATTACGATGTGGATTAAAGGTGGTAGTTGAGCCAAGATTAGGATTCATTCCTCGAATGTATATTTGAGAGAACACTCAGATTCTCAGTGATATTAGGTTGACTAAGTCGTTGGCCAACACAATAGACATATTTAGAATATGGTCTAGTTGTCAACTAATATAGACGAGATACAATGATTAAGCCATTTGGATAGACGCTTGACAAATCCTAAGCTTGATGGGGTGTGTCGTGAATGAAAGAATTTTATCTTACCACATAGAGGTTAAGTTTACTGGATTCGTGTAAAAGTACTTCACATATTGAGTTCGTCTTGCGGCGCCGTCTAGGAGTTCCGCGTAGACCTTAATTTGATTAATGTCGATATGTGAATGCCTGTAGGGTCACACTATGTCGATTGTCTTTTCGATCTAAGGATGTATTGAGAGAGTATTAAATATTCGATTTAGAATCGAGATAAATAAATGAATAATGATTGTTTTAATTAAGTCAAAATTAGATTTTGGATTTAATTAAGAATGTGCGGAAAATAAATCGAGACAGTGTAGGGCCACGTCAAGCGCCGCGGCGCCCACACCATAGGGCAGCGGCGCCCACACCATAGGGCAGCAGCGCTAATGACCTAATCTGTCTCGACTTTTGGGCCAGGCCCAAAGTCAAACCCTAATCCGATTTGACCTAATTTTTTACCTATAAATACAGACATTCGCTTCATTATTCAACACACTTAATTTCATATTATTAACATTCTCTCGAACCTCTGCCAGATTTCCTAGCTTTCCAAAAGAGAAATACATTGAAGCTTGGAGCTTGCAATCGAAAGGGCTTTCACGTGCGAACCGCATTTGATAAAGATTCCAGACGATATAACCTGTAAGTGTTCATGTATTTATGTTACAGGTTTTTTATTGTCATATAACCATACCAAAAGTAATTGTTGGGGTAAGTAAGAACAAAATTTTAAATTTCCGCTGTGCCTTACTTATGTGTTTTGAACCCAACAAAACCCTACAGATTTTAGATAAAGTACCTGTTGTGGATCATAGGCAGCATGTTTATTTCAGTTGAGGACACACACTATCTTTGTGCTGTGACGGAGTCTAGTACAAGGTACTTTAGTAGCATCTTCACTGACAAAATGCTTGTGCTCATCATGTTGTTTGCTTCTAACTCCTTTTACACCAATTTCTTCTCTTCCGATGTTTCAGTATCCTGCTTGTAATATAAATAAGACAACCAAATCAAATACAACCTGCTATTTGAGTAGGTATTTTCGTTCAGTAGTTTCTTTATTACTTGTCTGTAGTTATGAAACCATATCTTGTTGCTAATGTTATAGCATTCGACCAAACGATGGTTCTCCCAAACTGCAGTTGATTCCCTCCTTTTGTGGTGTTGTTGCATCGTACATTTTACGCCATTTGACATTCTAATTATCAGCTTTTGTCGTAACGGGAGGATGTTTTCCTGTTTGTCAAAATTCCACTGATAAGTAAACCTAAGTTTGTAGGCCACACACCAAAGAATAAAAATTTGCATCACAATTGCGGAACTGGAAAGTTAGAAGATACCATTGTCATCAAGTTTAAGTAGAACAGAACAAAAATAAATTACTACTATAAATTTCAAGAGTAAATCAAGTTTCTTTTCTGGTGGGCTTATCCTCTGTATACTCTTGGTATTTGATTTTGTTAAGTTTTTACTTTGTTCATCGCAGCTACCGCCAAACTCTTCTCAGTTCTCCAAACTTAAACTCCCGAAACTCAAAAAGCTTAATCTCTCAAGGGAAAGCACAAATACCTATTTGTATTTTGATGTTGGGTAGGTTGTTTGTTCCTCTGAAAGCAGATATAATTTGACACGAAGGATTAACGGCCAGAACAAAGAATGGTCTTTGTTTGATTGCTACCCCTTTTGGCCTTTCTTATTAAAGACATAGACTTAAGAACTTTCATCCTTATTTAAACTAATTGCATATTTTAGTGGTTATTACATGTTTATAATCCAGTGATGAATAAGCGGATAATAGTTTCTATTGTATAAAAGTAACAAATATCTAAACAGTAGGAAATAAAAATATACAGGAAAAATGGCACGAAGAATGTGAAGAGTTTTATATGTTTGGTCCAGCCCTAAGTTAAATTCTTAAATTGCCTATGAAATTATGAGGTATCAGAAATAAGCACATAAAAATAAATGTTTTTTTTTCAAAACCACCCATCGACGTTCCAACAAACAAAACAGAAACCGACGAATCAATTACTTTATCCAACTTAAACAATAATAATCCAGCAGCAGTTGCGAATCTGGGAAATACAAAAACTAATAAAATCGAAGGCAACCATGTGCAGAAAATATGGATAAAAAAACGGAGAACCAGTCAAAACAAAACTCACCAGCAAACGCACATAAATAAAAGAAGTAGGAGGAGTGAAAGAAACGAAAGAAAATAACCACAACCACATTGTCAGGAGCCAACTTCTTCCTACAAGTTTGTGCCAGCTAAGGAACAAATTATTGTCCGACATGTGGGTTACAATAATTACAGAAAACGGACAGTAAGTAAATATTACAAATTGTTAAAAAGGATAAACTAAATATTGCAACAAACTGGAATCAAGAACGTTACAAACTCCTTGTGATTTGCTGAGTCGAGTGATGACACTTTGTCTTTAAGACAACATTGCTCCGTATATATCATTTTACGTTGTCAGGCAATAGTCTCCCAAGATATAACAACAACTTAACAAATGAGCAAAAGAAACTCAAGTGTTACTCTTGAAGAACTTTGACTATAGTAAACTTGCTAGAAAGGAAGAAGAAGATTTCAAAAAAATTCTGTGAGTGTTTTCTTGTTGTTGAACAATTGAGTCAAAGGCCTCAATTTATAGTGTAAGGAGATGACCCCTCAACTAGCCAACTAATGGCCTTCAATAGCCATATAATGACACTTATTGAGGGGTTACATTCAGCCAAATAATGGCTGAATTCATGTGCCAAATAATAGAGAATCAATGCTCCAAAACCAGCCCAAAAGTCAGAACTTTTCATCTTCTCGTCGCAGCATTCTGCCTCCGAAGCGCCGCGGCTCCAGTGGCTGAACACCCAATTAGCGTCGCGGCTCTTCGGCGCCTCGGCTCCGACGGGGCTGCACCGCAGCCCTTCGCGGCTCCACGGTGATTTCCGACTCGTTTCATCTTACACTTCGTACACTTCTTCCTTCGTTTACCAACGTGGAATACTTTGTCATTTGGCCAATAACCCTCCATCATTCTATGTCTCAAACGTATTACTTACGTACCAATATCTCTTTCTCTAATGAAATTTGCGATACTTGGCATTACGTGTACACATGTGAGGAAACGACGTTTCCGACGTGCGGGGCCCCAATTGTTTGAGTCATAAATAATGGATAAACGTAATTCCACATTAGTAAATTTCCAACAATCCCCTCTTGAAAGAGATTTTGGCACTCATATGGTGTCTTTTTCAGCAATCTTTCAGTTGACCGATGTTGCATCAGGAAAGGTAGCTTCCGCTTTGAACCTTCCATAGTTAAATACCATCAGACTTACTTACTGCGCGGTGAACGTGATGTCTTGATCCGTCAGTGTTTATTGTAAGCCAAGTCAACGGTACCAACACAACAACTTCCTTTACTCTGTTCTTCGTAATGTTTTGTCTGTTGTGGCCGTGGATACTTTTTGGATTCTTAAATACAGTCATTTGAGGCGATATGTCCTCGCACTTAAATAGGTGGTCTTCTACAAGGTATCCTGCTATACCCCACTTTGCAAGTGTTAGGAACCATTAAAAGTTTCCCCAAACCTAACCTCAATTGTTGAGGATCATTAAAGATTTTGAAAACTTAACCTTTACCCACACTGGAGATAGCACATAACGTCTATCGCGGGAACGGCTTTGGATTGATGTTTCTTTACAGAAATCACTATCTGAAGTGATTATGCTTCCACCGAAGCGCTCAACTGAACCTTTATAGCTTAATTTTCCCATTGAACCTAATTCCTAGGATTTCCAGTCAGTAAGGTTGGGTTACCACTGTATTGGTCCTTATAGCTTGGGTTTTAAGCTCATTCCCCTAGACAGGCAGAACATCTGATCCTTGGGTAAGTCGTTTGTCAGTGGGTCCGCTATGTTATCCTTTGATTTTATGTAATCAATGGATAGTATACTCGTGGTGATCAGCTGCCTAACGGTCTTATGTCTCTATCGAATATGACGAGACTTGCCATTGTACATAGAACTCCGTGCCCTTCCTAGAGCCTACTGACTATCGCAGTGGATCTCGTGAAGCCACTCAACATCTTCTCCTGCTTTATCTAAAGTGATAAACTCCGATTCCATCGTGAATTGGGCGATGCAAGTTTGCTTAGAGGATTTTCAAGACACAACCCCATCATCAATTGTAAATACATACCCACTGGTGGACTTAGTGTTCTCTATATCAGATATCCAGTTTGCATCACTGTACCCCTCTAGTACAGTTGGATATCTCAAATAATGCAACCCGTAAGTTAGGGTGTATTTCAAGTATCGTAGTACCCGATTCAACGCATTCCAGTGATCATTACTCGGATTACGGGTAAACCTAGCCAACTTGTTGACTGCATAAGCAATATCAGGTCGGGAACAGTTTGTTATATATATCAAACTCCCAATCACCTGTGCATATTGCTCCCAGCATACGGGTGCACCACGATTTTTATCAAGCTTTTGATTTCTATCCAGTGGTGACTTCATAGGCGAACTGTCAAACATCTCAAACTTTCTCAAGACATCCTCGATGTAGTGAGACTGAGATAAGACCAGTCTGTCAGACGTCTTAGAGATCTTTATCCCTAAGATGACATATGTGATATTTATATCCTTCATGTCGAAGCATTGTTTCAACATGTTCTTAGTCTCTAGGATCAAGCTAGGACTGCTCCATGTGATCAACATGTCATCTACATACATGTATATCATGACGAACGAGTCAGAGTTACATTTCGTGTAGACACATTTGTCACATTCATTAATGGAGAAACCCTTCGATAGTAGAGTACTATCAAATTTTTTGTGCCATTGTTTCGGGGCTTGTTTCAACCCGTACAGAGATTTGACAAGTCGACAGACTTTCTTCTTTTGCCCTGGAATCATATACCCCTCGGGTTGTACCATATAAATTTCTTCTTCCAAATCACCATTTAGGTTGGCTGTCTTTACATCCATTTGATATATCTCAAGGTCACGCAATGCTGCGATCGCAATGAATACTCGTATGGACGTCATCCTAGACACCGGGGAGTACATGTCAAAATAGTCAAGGCCTTCCTTCTGTCGATAGCCCTTGACTACCAACCTGGCCTTATACTTATCTACAGACCCATCTATTTTATACTTCCATTTGAGTATTCATTTACAACCTAACGGCTTATTTTCCGGAGAAAGATCAACCAACTCCCAAGTATGGTTATGCAGGATGGAGTCTATTTCACTCTCAATAGCTTCTTTCCAGAGCGGTGCCTCTGGTGTTGACAATGCTTCAGCAATTATCCTTGGTTCGTGATAAACCATATAAGCTACAAAGTCAGGACCGAAGGATTTATCCTTCCTGGACCTTTTACTTCGTCTTGGTTCCATCTCTGGAGTCTCCAAGTTATGAGAATCTAGAATACTAGATTCCGAATATTCAGCCACTTCGAAGTCCACTAGATCTGAACCATCTAGATCCGGGCAGCCAACGACTCTCAGTTCTTGAGAGCTTTGTTCATAACTTCGTTTGCGAGAGGTTATATATTTTTCCTTTCTAGGAAAAGTATATTCAAAGAATTGAGCATTCCTTGATTCCATTATTGTAGCCCCGTGAATATCTGGAATATATGACTTATGCATTAAGAAGCGATAAGCACTACTGTTATTTGCATATCCGATGAAAATACAATCTACAGTCTTATGCCCAATCTTGACCTGTTTTGGCTTGGGCACTTCGACCTTTGCCAAACAACCCCACACTTTTAAATATTTATAGGTGGGTTTCTTTCCCTTTCATAATTCATATGGAGTTTTGTCCTTACCCTTATGTGGGACTTTGTTAATAATCGTATTAGCGGTAAGGACGATTTCTCCCCACATATTTTAGGGAAGATTGGAATTGATGAGCAAGACATTCATCATTTCCTTCAATGTGTGGTTCTTGAGTATCGCAACACCATTCGACTGAGGTGAGTATAGAGCCATCGTTTGATGAACAATACCCGATTCGGCACAATATTCCTCAAATGGCACTACGTATTTTCCCCCTCTATTGCTACGAATGAATTTAATCCGCATGCTTAGTTGGTTTTCAACTTCTGCTTTGTAACGTCGGAACGCTTCAAAGGCTTCATCTTTACTTTTCAACAAGTAAAGGTAACAATAACTTGTGCTATAATCGATAAATGTCATAAAGTACTTGTTCCCTCCCCTAGTTTGTGCAAACTTCAAATCACATATATTTGTGTGAATAAGTTCTAGAGAAGCGGTATTCCTTTCGACTGATCGAAAAGGAATCTTTGTGAGTTTTGCCTTTACACACACCTCACACTTATGTTGAGGTTTACGTCGATAGACGGCAACAACTCCAACTTAACCAACCTTTGGATGGACTTGTAGTTAATATGTCCTAATCTATGATGCCATAAATTAGAGAACTCAAGCAAGTAAGAAGAAGCTTCAATATTATTGCTTGCACGTATTACAGACATAGTCTTAACTTTGAAGAGGCCTTCACAGACGAAGCCTCTTCCCACAAAAATTCTATTCTTGGTGATTACAAACTTATTGGACTCAAATACTAGCCTAAAACCATCATTAACCAATAAATGACCTGAAATTAAATTCCTCATAATCTCAGGGACATGCATCACCTCCTTCAGAGTGAGCTCCTTTCCAGAAGCCATCTTCAGAACTACCTTTCCTACCCCCAGCACGTCAGAGGAGGCGTTGTTACCCATGAATAGTTTCTTATTTGTAACTGGTATATATGTGGAGAAGGCATCTCTATTGGAACAGATGTGTCTGATAGCACCGTTGTCCATCCACCATTGCATAGGATTCTTAACAAGGCTTGCTTCAAGCACCACCGCCGAGAACTCCTCAATCATGTCGTCAAGAAGCGTGTCTTTGACGACGTTAGTATGTGCCTTGCCTTTGGCTTTGGCCTTCTCTTGTTTTTCAGTCTTGAGCTTACGGCAATCCTTGATCATGTCACCAGATTTCCCACAGTGGTGATAGTTCCCCTTGAACTTCTCCGCCGCCCTGGTCTTGCAGTCTTTCTGAAATTTGCGCTTCTTGCTTGGGTTCCCTTTGGCCTCAGCCAGATTTGCCTTTGCCTTTGCCTCAGCGGGTTGTTTTCCCCTAGGCAAGGCCTTCTTATTATCTTCATGAATCTGGAGTTTGATAATAAGTTTCTCAAAAGTCATTTCCTTTGTCTTAAATTTTAAGTAACTCATAAACTCATTCCACGATGGAGGTAACTTCTCAATCAGTGATGCAACCAAAAACTGCTCATTTGGTTTCATACTTTCCGAATCCGGGTGATGTAGAATCATTTGGAATTCTTGTACTTGGGACATCACAATTTTTCTATCCACCATTTGAAATTTCAGGAATTTCCCAACGATGATTTTTTTTGTACCACCATCTTGTGCGTTGTACTTTTTCTGTAGTTTTTCCCATAACTCTTTGGCGGTGCCTACGGTGCAATACACCGTGTAGAGTGGGTCTGACAGACAGTTCAAAACATAGTTCTTACACATGAAATCACTATGACTTCATGCATCAAGAACCATCTTCATGTCATTAATGACATGGATACCTTGGCCCCCTTCATCCGTTTCATTAGGCTGGGGGTCCACTTCATCTCCAGCTTGTGGATGATCTTCTGTTAAGAAATGAGTCATTCCCATAACAGTCAGATAAAACAACATCTTCTGTTGCCATCTCTTGAGTTTGAGCCCATGAACTTTTCTGGGCGTTCATGATGAAACTCGGAGGGTGGAGGAACTATAACGTTCCCTTGAGCAACGGGAAAGGCGTTGGATGAGCCTTGAGAAGTAGTGAAGGCATTAGGTGTGCCTTCAGCAGCAGTGAAGGCATTAGGTGTGCCTTGAGCAGCAGTGAAGGCATTAGGTGTGCCTTGAGCAGCAGTGAAGGCATTAGGTGTGCCTTGAGCAGCAGAATCAGAAGCGAGTTGTTCACTTCCAGTCATCTTTCTAAGCACTTACAACGATCTTGTCTTAAAATTGTGAGTTACAACAATTACAGGAAATGGGAAGTAAGTAAATATTATAAATTGCTAGAAAGGATAAACTAAATATTACAACAAACTGGAATCAAGAACGTTACAAACTCCTTGTGATTTGCTGAGTTGAGTGATGACACTCTGTCTTTAAGACAAGATTGCCCCGTATATATCCTTTTACGTTGTCAGGCAATAGTCTTCCAAGATACAACAGCAACTTAACAGATGAGCAAAGGAAACTCAAGTGTTACTCTTGAAGAACTTTGACTATAGTAAACTTACTAGAGATGGAGAAGAAGATTTCAAAAAATTTATGTGAGTGTTTTCTTGTTGTTGAACAATTGAGCCAAAGGCCTCAATTTATAGTGTAAGGAGATGAACCCTCAACTAACCAACTAATGGCCTTCAATATCCATGCAATGACACTTATTGAGGGGTTCCATTCAGTCAAATAATGGTTGAATTCATGTGTGAAATAATGGAGAATCAATGCTCTAAAATCAGTCCAAAAGTCAGAACTTTCCATCTTTCCGTCGCAGCATTCTGCCTTCAAAGCGTCGCGGCTCCAGTGGCTGAACACCCAATTAGCGTCGCGGCGCTGCCTGGGAGGCGCTCCGGCGCCTCGGCCCTTTGCGACTCCGCTGCGATTTCTGACTTGTTTCATCTTACACTTCTTCCTTCGTTTACCAACGTGGAATACTTTGTCATTTGGCCAATAACCGTCCATCATTCTATGTCTCAAACGTATTACTTACATACCAATAACTCTTTCACTAATGAAATTTGTTATACTTGGCACTACGTGTGCACGTGTGAGGAAACGACGTTTTTGACGTGCGGGGCCCCAATTTTTCGAGTCATAAATAATGGGATAAACCTAATTTCACATTAGTAAATTTCTAACACAACATAATAAGCTTAGGTAGAGGCATAATTCAGCAGCACATTTGTACCAATACCAAAAAAAAGTAATGTAATCATTAGCTATTTATAAGATTAGTCATTATCTCATTTTGTTTTGCTTGTGTTTACTTCTTAGGATGGAGTAGTAGAGCCGGAGCAATAAGGAAAAGAAGTGTTGAACCAAAGTTTTCATGACAGCAAAACTGTTGATGGACAAGCTGTTGCGTATACACCTAAGCCTTTGTTGTGAGAATATAGTCTGTTCCACAATGGTTGTGCGGTCAATGGAACTATAATTCAACTTATTGATAGATTCGATGTTTATTTTGTCGGGATTCTGCAGGGAAAAAAGATAAATCACTTGTTTAAAAATTAAATATGCAAATTTTGGCTGAAGAGAAAAAATAAAAGAAATAATACCCTGCTTATTTTCATTAATGAAAGAGTATATATACAATTTATAATTTCTATAATAGGAAAATCTTATTCCAATTCTACTCCTAAAACCTTATTCTACTTGTACAATAATTATACAATTATGGTAAGTGTACAACTCTAATTTAATTACAACAAATCATAACCTAAAATAGACTACTAAACCGTGATATACATGACATGCATATACCGTGTATATCACGGGATTTAACAGCCCATTATGCAATAATCTGCCCATGATATTCACAGCGTATATACCGTGTATATCACAGGTATTTATCACACCCCGCAATTATAGCGGGCGGTCTTCGTATGCTGAGACTGTTCCTAAATTCTTCAATTAGGACAGAGGGAAGACCCTTAGTGAAGATGTCTGCAATTTGATACCTGGAGGGAACATGTAGGACGCGTACTTGTCCACGAGCTACCTTTTCGCGAACAAAGTGGATATCCATCTCAATATGTTTAGTGCGCTGGTGTTGAACCAGATTCCCAGAAAGATAAACGGCATTAATATTATCACAATATACTAAAGTACCTTTTTGAATGGGAAAGTGAATCTCCAAGAGAAGATTACGTAACCAATATGATTCAGAAACCACATTGGCAACCCCTCGGCACTGGAGCGTGATAAGGTAGCTTGTCGTTTGGCAGACCACGAGACCAAGTTATTACCAAGAAAGATGCAATAACTGGACGTGGAGCGTCTGGTATCTGGACAGCCACCCCAATCAACATCGGTATACGAGACAGGTGTAGAGGTCGAAGATGGATATAGATGCAAGCCATAATCAAGTGTCCCTTGGATGTATCTGATAATGCGTTTGAGTACATTCATGTGCTCCACCCTAGGATCATGCATAAACAAACACACCTGATGTACGGCATACGTAATATCCGATCTTATGAAAGTAAATTACTGTAGAGCCCCAGCAAGACTGCGATAGTGAGTGAGATCCTCGTAAGGGGAGCCAGCCGCAGCACCCAGCTTGAGTTTAGTATCAACTGGAGTGAAAGTAGGCTTGCACGAGGACATACCAGCTCGCTCAATGATCTCAGCTGCATACTTCCGTTGTGATAAGAATAACCCACCGGCATGACGATTGACAATAATCCCCAAAAAGTAACTCAAGGGCCCCAAGTCTTTCATAACAAACTCAGAACTGAACATTGTCATGATAGACTTGCGCAAAGCATCAGAAGAGGCAGTCAAGATAATATCATCCACATATAATAGAATATAAGTCAGGGAAGTACCACGACGATATATGAACAATGAATTATCAGATCTGCTGTGAGAAAACCCAATAGATGACACATAGTCTGCAAATCTCTTATACCAAGCCCGAGGGGCCTGCTTAAGCACATACAAGGACTTCTTCAATAAACAGACATGATGAGAATATTGGGGGTCTCGAAAACCTAAAGGTTGATGCATGTAAACGGTCTCCTTAAGATCACCATGTAAGAAAGCATTCTTCATATCGAACTGATGAATGGGACATGCCTTCGAAAGAGCCAAATTGAGAATAGTGTGAATGGTAGCCGGCTTGACCACCGGACTAAATGTCTCACCACAATACACACCAACATGTTGAGTTTTACCATCACCTACAAGATGAGCCTTATGTCTCGCAAAAGATCCATCAGAATTATCTTTATGAGTAAAAATCCACATAAACCAAATAATATTAACACCAGAAAGATGGGGAACCAACTCCCACTTCTTATTTGCAATAACAACATTATATTCGTCGTTCATAGCCAATTTCCAATTCGGGTCATTTAACGCAAACACTGGGTTACGGGGAAGAGGGGACTTAAGAATATTAGAATTTAGATTAAAATATCTTTTTGGTTTAAAAATACCATGTTGACTATGAGGGACCGGTCTGTGAAATGGGGGAGAATTGAACGGATTTTGGGAAAAATTCGGATTGGTGACGAACTAGCCAGCATGCAGTGAGCCTGTTGGCCCAACATGAGATGCTGGATCGAGGGGGGAAACAGTAGTAGGTGCAGCACTACTGGGTTGGATAGTCGACCCATGTGTTGAACCCGAGACCTGAGGGGCTGGCCCACTGGGCAAAGGTGGCGGAACAGGAGGTCCAGTGGGCAGTGGGCCCGCTGGCAGATTTTAGGTGCGGAACAAGTCCGAGAAATGGTGGATAATGTATGGAGAGACATCGTCATCTAAAAAATTATACGAACTAGGCACGAGACTACTTACTTTAGCAAATGGAAATTGGGATTCATCAAAAATAACGTTGTAGCGCCCGTTTTTTGACCTGCTCGGGTCAAAGCGGAGCACAGACGTATGGGGTGATTCCTGGGTAAAAAGGGTTGAGGAGTCGCCACCTAATTATTTTTATGGTGAATTAGGACACCTAAATATTAAACTAAGTGCTGCTATGTAAACTCCAATTTTAAGGTCTGCGAAACTAGCGAGATTCTAGGTAAGGGTTCTTTATTATCCTAAAGGGAAGGGGTTAGGCACCCTTTAAGATCCGCTAACTTGCGGTTATCCGGTCAAACTCAGGTTAATTATTACTAGAAAAAATGCATGTTGTAAGCACGAAGTTAAAAGATGTCTGCAAATAATTAATCAAAAAAGATGCATTTTAAAAGATAGATAAATGTAGAGATTTTTTCAAAATATGCATTTAATGATATCTAAAGAGAAATACATGTAGAGTTGAAAAAATATGTTTTTGACAATTGATAGTAAAACAATTTATTTATAATGCCAAAGAAGTAAAATTTTGGGAATCAATGAATTGTGAATTGACAAAAGATAAACTTATTCGGTATGATTAATAAAGCAAATAAAAGATGACAAAAGTTGTTTTGAAAATCTTGAATACGCGTGACGAGCCTAAAATAAGTAACTAGCGAAGGATTTCTAAGTTTGAATTTAACCGAGCCTACAAATAAATAAGCTAGCGACGGGTTTCAAATCTTAAACTACCCTATGAATTAATCCTAAGTTTGCCTATTCTAAGCATTTCAATAGTTACATAAGTGCGATAAATAATATTACAATACAAAGCGGGATAAAAGCTGAATTAAAGAAAGAAATAAAATAAATAAACTCCGAGGAATAATTCGCCGTTATTTATTTTAATCCCTGCAAGCTGTCAAGAACAAACGGTTAGAAACAGTTAAATACAAATAACTTCATATCTGTATTCAAAACAGTGAATGTTTTGATCGCGGAGGGCTCAGACTTAAATTTTGAAAAGAACATTCCAATCAAGTCGTGGCTGCAAACATATGACTAATGTAGTTTATTTTGATTGCCTCGCCTACTAAACGTGTCGGTCTCTCGGGTGAAATAGAAAAGATCACTATAATCACGTCGTGGCTGCGAATATATAACTTGTTGGTTATTTTAGTCACCTCGCCTACTAAACATGTTGATCTCGGATAAAAAGGTTTAAGTCTTCATCATTGCCCAGAAGTTATATTTCCGTCTTTGCAACTGTGGAGGCCTCAAAATCGACGGATATTTTTCATCGGCCAATGTAGTATCGTGTTCAAATCAGTAAAATTTTAAATCGGAACAGCAATGAATAGCGATAGCGATAGCGATGCGAGAAAAAGCAGGCAGAGGAAAAAAGCAGTTTACGAAAATGACGCGGTGTCTAGTTTAAAAGCAGAAACAAAGAGAACGGTAATTTGAATCTTTGAAACAAAGGGTGAAACAGAAAGCAATGTTTGAAAGGTGCGGTGTTCAGCTTTAAAAGCAGTAAAAATGATAAAAGCGATAAAAGCGATGTCTGAAACGGGAGCAAGCGAGAAAAAAAAACAAGCGCCCGAACAGACGCGGTATTTATTCAAAACAGAAACAATGATATCCGTCATAAGAAATCTAAAACAAGAAACTTAATAAAACAATAATATATCCGTTGCGCGGATATCTAAACGATTAAACTAAAAAAAGCGAAGCGAAAGCGAAAGAAAAGTGCGGCCTCAATTCAATTTAAATCGGCCTTAATGCGATATTAATAAAACAAAGAACAGTGCCAAAGAAACGAAGCAGTTGAGCGATTTAAAATATCCGACCCGAAGTTCCGAAATTCGAAATATTCAAATCGGGTCGCTCACCCGGATCGCTGATCCAAACTCGAATCGATTTCGACCAAATTCGGATAACCAATAACAAGAATATGGAATGCAAGAATTCAAATATCCAAATCGGTCGACCGACCGGATCGATGACTGACCGGATCGTTGTTTCAACCCGGATCGATTTCAACACCCAATTCAGATAACCAATAACAAGAATATGAAATGCAAGAATTACGAAAATGTTACCCAATCGTCGACCTGACCGTCGATGATCTGACCGGATCGTGATCCAAACTCAATCGATTTCAACACCAAATTCGGATAACCAATAACAAGAATATGAAATGCAAGAAGTGCGGAAATATCCAATCGGTCGACCAGGCGGATCGATGACCGACCCGGATCGATGTTTCAACCCTAATCAAATAATTTCATCAATTTCAGATAACCAATAATAATAACAAAAATGCAAGAAATTTGGAAATTCAAATTGAGGCGACCGACCGGTCGGTGACCGACCAATTGGAGTTTCAACCCTAATCAAATAATTTCATCAATTTGGATAACCAATGATAATAATAAAGAACAATGCAAGAAATTTGGAAATTCAAATCGGTCGAATTCGACCGGGTCAAGAATCTAACCGAAATCGATGATCCAAATCAAATTTTAACACCAAATTGAGATAACCAACATACATAAATATGAAATGCAAGAATTTAAATGTTACCCGAGCCGTCGACCGTGTCGGGTCGACCCGACCCGAAATCAGTGAAGAAAATCAGAGAATCAAAATGGGAGAACAAACCTTTTCGGACTTGATTCTTGAAACAACAAAGAAGCCAAATGCTTTAAACTCAAGAACACAACAAAATATTTATGTATATATGGAATAATCTTCCGAAAATCCTTCCAAAAATCTATTTTTTCTCCCCCGAAAATCTCCTCCTTAAAATGAAGAACAATCATGGGGTATTTATAGGTGGATTCCCCCCCAAGAATCGAGTTTGAAATTCAAAATAAAGGAGCTAACAATTACGGATTTTGTGGGTATGGGTCGCGGATTTTGTGGGTGTCGGCGTAACAGAGGGGGGTTGGTGGTGTCGGTCGATGGTGGCAGGCGAGGTGGACCGGCGACGGGTCGCCGGTATGAGGGTGTGGGGTCGCGGCGATTTGTGAGGGGGGGTTAGGGTTTTTTGATTTTTTGGTTTAAGGGTTTTTGGGTTTTGGGGGAATTAAAAGGGATGGGGTTTTGGGCTTGGGCGACGGTCGCCGGTTTGGGGTGTTAAGGCGTCGAGTGGGTCTTGGGTGAGTCGAGTGAGGCTGACGTTAATGGCCGGTTGGGCCTGGGGGAATTAAAAAATAAAGTTTGTTGGGCTTGGAGTTTTGGGTTGTGGGAATTGGGTTTTGGGTTTAATTGTTTTGGGTGATGGGGAATGGTTGTTGGGCTTCGGTTTTGGGCCAAAAATTTGGGGTTGATAGAATGTTTTTGGTAGAAATTGTTTTGGGTTAGGAAATAAAAATGGGTTAGGAATTGAAAAATATAAAAGGGGTTTAATATTAAAAGATATTATATATATATATATATATATATATATATATATATATATATATATATATATATATATATATTTTGTAAAAGATGTGAATTATTTAAAATAACATAACGACGTGATAATAATAAAATATAATATTTGCGAAATGTTTAATGCTTAATAAAAGGGAAATGCGATGCAATTTTGCGAGAATAAAATAACATAGAATTTTTTGGATAAAACTTATGATTGTGATAAAAAAGCAAATGTGATAAAAAATGCGAAAAATAATAATAATAAGAGAATAATATGCATATATATATATATATTTTAAAATTGTTTTAAAAGTGTCAAAAATGTTAAAAATTACGAATAAAATCATAAAAGATGGGACAAAATTGGGTGTCAACAAACGTGGCAACTAATTATGATTTTATTAGACGATAAATCAAAATATTTGTAACCACGATGATTGGATGGATAACCCAAAAACACACAAGGGGTAGAACGGGCTTGAAGTTTGTTAATTATAGTTGACGAAAATAGTGGATAACATAAGCACCCAAAGACCCTAAGATGTGAATACGAATGAGTCTTATTATATAGACAATGAAGGGGGGTGAATATGTCAACCCTTTGGTAGAAAGTATGTTAAGACGATACTTAGGCATTTGTAGAGCATGATGCCAAAAGGAAGGGGGTAGGGAAGCATGGACCAATAAGGTTCAGACAATATTATTAATGGTGCGAATTTTTTGTTTGACTTTTCCATTTTGAGAGGACGTATGAGGACAAGAGAATCGAAAAACTATGCCATTATTTTCACAAAATTCCCGAAACAACCCATTATCATATTCTTTGCCATTATCACGTTGAATATTCTTGATTTTTCGGTCGAATTGGGTACGGATGAATGCTCGAAATTTTAAGAAATTGGAAAAAAACTTGAGATTTTTTCGCTAATGGAAAGGTCCATAAAAATTAGAACATAGTAACGATGGCCCACAAAACTTAAAATGGGAGATGTCCATAAATCGCTATGAATAATATCAAATGGTATTAAAGTACGAGAAGTAGAGGCTACTAATGGTAAAATTATTGACAAATTGGAGTACTACGCGTACCCTTACAAGAAATAAAAAAAAATTTATGTAAGGAAGAAACAATAGACGACCAGGGTGACCCAAACGTGCATGTCATAAAGAAGGAGCTAGAGCTGTAAAATTAGATGGCAAGGCTTGACTCGAGAGACCGGATGCGGGCGTGAGAGGATAAAGATCTCCCATACTATCACATCTCATGAGAGGAATCCCAGTCTTGAAATCCTTCACAGAAAATCCAAAATGATCAAAATCAACATAAACTCAATTATCAGTGGTGAATTTACGGACATACACCAAATTTTTAATTAAGTTAGGGGCATGAAGGGCATTTTTCAAGACAAGAGGTGGATGGGAGGGGGGGACAACATTTTCTGACCGTAACTACGAATTAGAATCGAGTTGCCATTACCAACAATTATGCCACGATTGTTGCTCAAATTGGAATAAGATGAGAGAGTACCTTGGTCGGACATCATGTGAGAAGTGACACCGGTGTCCATGTACCAATTTACGTCCGAAGGATTCAATCCAAGTATATGCATAGCGGCTTCAATATCCGTAGGTAGAGATGGCAGTGGATCCTGGACCCGGTCCAGATCCATTTTATAGGATATGAATCTTTAAAATTTGGACCCGACTGATCAGGATCGGACCCGGATCCATTTCTGACGGATCGGATCTGGATCTGGATCTGGATCTTGTATTTGAGATCCGTATCCGGTCCAGATCCGACCCGTGGATCCATTTTTTATTAAATATATTCATAACCTAGAATGTAATTTTATAAGTATTTTTTAAAAATTGTTAAGCACATCCTTACAAGTTTAATTCTCAAAACAAGTTTAATTTATCCCCGCGTTAACTCAAAACCAAAAAATAAAGAGGTAACTTCGATAATAAAATCAATGTTATATTAGTGAATGACTAACATCTCCATAGACAAGTAGTTAAAATTATATTTACTTCATTTGTGAAGATTCCAAGCACATGCAAGTTCTGCATTGTGGAAATACTAGTCAGCATTTTCCACAACTATTGTCATTGTCCAACATTTTCAATTAATAGCTCACAATCAAAATGAGACAATGAACAAAATATCTCATATGAACATTTCAAAACTGAAACACAGTAAACTGTTAGCTAAGTAAAAATTGTTTGTCAGTTCAAAAAAAATTCTTAGCAAGGCAAAATTTTTACATGTGGATCCAGATCCGATCCGTGGACCTGGCGGATCCAATGGATCCGGATTCGGATATGATTTTTACGGACCCGATGGATCCAGATCCGGATCTGGATTCAGGTATGAAAAACGGATCTGGATCTGGATCTAGTAGGTGTAGCGGGAGGAATTATGTGATGGAGAACTTGATGGGAGATGGTGTGAATTTTGAACAACTCCGCCCACGTCGCGTATTGAATGTTTTCCATCTCAAGAACAATAGGGATGTGGTTCTTGATGTTGAAAACAGTACGGGCAGGATGAAATACGATCTTTGACGTAGACATAACGAAAGAACAATAGGTGATTTGAGGGATTTTGGAAGAGAATTTGGGAATAGATGAGGAAGACTCGACACGGAAATCGAGAGAAGGCTCAGAAATCAAGGCAGTCGAGACAAGCGGAAGCTTGGGAGAGAAGGAGGTATGTGAAACCTAGACTTCTGATACCATGAAAGAAATAATCCCTTGATTATTTTCATTAATGAAAGAGTATATATACAATTTACAATTTCCATAATAGGAAATCTTATTCCTATTCTACTCCTACAACTTTATTCTACTTGTACAATAATTATACAATTATGATAAGTGTACAACTCGAATTTAATTACAACAAATCATAACCTAAAATAGACTACTAAACCATGATATACACTGCATGCATATACCGTGTATATCACGGGATTTAACAGCCCATTATGCAACAATCTGCCCGTGATATATACAGCATATATACCGTGTATATCACGGGTATTTATCAGAAAATATTGCAGCTAAAGTAAGCCTTTCAACATACGTTACTTGCGCTAACAACGCCAACATAAGAGAACTATGAATGAGCTAAGAATGTACAGTTGAATATCTACACCGAATAGTGTCAAGCTTTTAAAATGATGTCGCAGTAGCTTGCTGCCCTGTAGTACAATAATTTTGTTATACCTTTTCGACTGTATGAATATGATTCATCACTTCGAATCTTAAAAATTCCAGGAATATGTCTAAACAATAAGCCAGCAGACTTACTTAAAAAAGACACTAGTGGAACGGATGGAGATAGAAAAAAGGAGTGTCCCAGAAGAAAGAGACCAAAGCAGGGATCTCAAGCACCAATAGTTTCAGCTGAAAATTATCAAGGCAAAAATTTAGAGAAGCAGCAAAGAAGTTAAATACAAAAGAAAACAGACAAATGAGTAGTTTAATCACTATTTACAAGTATTCATAACCGAGAAAGATGAAGATGAATTGATAGAAAAACAAATGGAAAATAAAAGCAGTTGGTTAACATATGCAGAGGCAAATGAAATTTAATCTGCCAAACAAGGATTCTACCATTCTACAACAGAGGGCTTACCGAATCACCTTAATGCCAAAAACATCACAGGATTGCCTTTTGAATGATTTCATCATAGACTATGTTATAAGTGGAATCATCATCATCGCTAGTCGGTGTAGGCGGCTGAATCAACAATTAAACACAATTTGAATTTTTTTCTCTTGATAAGGCAACGTAAAGTTGACCGTGTGAAAATACATGTTCGCGCAAATAAATTCCCACAAAATCTAACGTTTGGCCCTGCACTTTATTTATAGTCATAGCAAAGCATAGCCTAATTGGAAATTGTGTCCGTTTAAACGAAACTGGCAATTTTCCATCATGTGATGATAATAATGTATTCTTGGAATAAATACACGCATATTTTTGAAATTACAGACTTATAATGAGTTTTAAATTCACAACATGTTAATCGCATCCCATTACATAAACCTTCATATGAATTTAAATTTCGTAATAACATAATTGGACAATATGTATGGAGGCAAACCTGCGGGATTTAAAGTATGCAATAGATCTTCAAATTGAGTTTGATTGTCAGGCTCAATGGTCTCATCAATGCCAACAAATGTTCTTGCTTTTCCTGAAAATTGATCAATAAGCATGTTGTTGATTTCATCGACGAAATTATTTTTTGTTGTCGAGATTACACGGGAGTCTGTACAAGAAGGATTATAGCCGGATGCATTCAAATATGGATATGTCAATGTGAATAGTTTATCCAGAGACTCTTTTTCAGTTGTAAAAGGAACAATAAATGAATTTGGAATTGCAATCTTATTTGTTGAGGTGACACGTTCTTGGCCATTTCCAATCCGTAACAAATAATCACAAAATGCAGGATCCGTTTTTGCCCTCATATTTTTAGATAAGTGTACTCTTTCTAGCTTACTCTAGATGCTTGAATATAACAAACTTTCGTTTATAATCTTCCCTTTTTCCATTTCTCACAACGGGGAGAGTTTGCCTGAAGTCACCTCTAAAAATAACTTTTCCACCAAATAATACATTTGTATCCATAAGATCTTTCAATAACAAATCAAAAACTTCCACCATTTTTTTATTTGCCATAGATGCTTCATTCCATAGAATCAACTTTGCGTCACGGATTAAACTTTCAAGTGCACTTTGTTTGCTAATATTGCAACTGACATTCTCATCAACATTAATGGGAATTTTAAAGTGTGAATGTGCAGTACGCCCACCAGGAAGAATAGAAGTAGCAACACCATAAGTAGCAGTAGCCAAAGCGATATATCCCATAGAACGCACAGTTGCTAGTAAAGCACGGTATAAAAAAGCTTTTCCGGTTCCTCCTGGACCATCGACAAAAAAAGAGCCAACTTTGTTTGAAAATACTCTGTTAATAATCACATCATATGCTGCCAGCTATTTTTTATTTAATCTCTTATGCAATAATACGTCCTCTTCAGTAACATTAATAGTTTTTTCAAAGTGAATCTATTTAGCTTCTTTGGCTGCCGCAGAAGGCCTAATAGTTTCTGGGATAAGTTCATATTCATTGACATTATGACCCATAGAGTGTAAAATATCGTTAATGTAGTTCAGAACTTGATTTCAAAATTTCTTTTCTGTCAATAGTTTGTAACACTTTATAATCTTCAGACATGGACTCTTGAAATTTCTCCCACAGTTCTCTTGAATTGGTAGGGTTGCAGTACACCAACAACGTAGCAAATAAACGCCTGAGACTATACGACATTTGATAACTGGTTGCTTCAGACATGCATTCCATCAAACTGTTATCACAATGTAATAATCCTCTTTTCTCAACAGATTCTCTAAACGTACTGCAAGGTTCTCCATTTACCATCAAAAGATCCGCATACGATGTCGGTCCACGCACGTGTGTCAACAATAATCTAAGATAATATCGTTCACCTTTGGTTGGATGACATGTTACTATGCGACCAACAGCACAATGACGTTGACGACGTGCCCAAAAATTTTCACTTGAGGACCAAACGAAGTGTTGAGGAAATTCTATGTACAATAGATTCAGTTCCATATCATGGTGATCAGTTCTGTTCATATAGAAGAATTCTGTTAGCATGGTTTTTCTAATCATGGGATTATTTACTATTGTATTTACATCCATGTTCTTCTTGAAAGAAACAAATTGTTGCCCCTCAAGATGCAGCTGAAGACGGTAAATGCTCGGAGACATTTCACTAATAGGAAATCGAAAGATACGCCATAGGTGATAACCCATCTAGTAGATCGATATTCTTTTATCTCATCTATTTCTATATTTGTATCATTTTGTACCGAAAATGCAATCCTATCATGTCTTTTACAAATGTATTTATAAAGGTACTTCACGACTTTGATGTCTGAACAAACTTCAACATTCATGTGACAATTGAATTTGCCAAGTAAATATGGTGTCACGATCCAAACCGGAGGGCCGCGACGGGCACCCGGCCCTACCCGTCGGGCGCCACATTAACACTCCACCCTTAATCATATTCAACACGGACTGAGCCGTGATAAATTAACTAAGGTTTAAACCCAAAAACCCCAATTTACACATTTATATATCAGGGCCGACAAGGCCATACATGACAACTAACCACACACCTATCTACTAGCCTCTACAAAGAAGAACATAACACGACCAAATCGCGACTCCGAAACAAATAGAGTGCTCTAGACACCAGCTGAACCAGCAACCTACTAGTGTGAACCGTCACTCTCTCAACATGAACCTGTGGGCATAAAATGCAGCGTCCCCCGACAAAAGGGACGTCAGTACGACTGATGTACTGAGTATGTCAGACATAAGAAATAACACAGCAGAGACATATCATAGTCTGAAACAGAAACAACTGGACATCAGTAAATGCCTCTGAGAGCCCTAATACACATGCCTAAACGTTATGCTCAATGTAGTATGCA
Source organism: Anisodus acutangulus (assembly GCA_029783415.1). NCBI lineage: Eukaryota > Viridiplantae > Streptophyta > Magnoliopsida > Solanales > Solanaceae > Anisodus > Anisodus acutangulus. The sequence continues at coordinate 29,800,235 of CM056496.1, forward strand.
CATACATCAGCCTCTCCGGGCATCTTCCTTACCATAACAGCCTTTGTGGGCATCATACCAGTTATTGGTAACTGAATGTATGCATGATGCACATGCGGTATATATATATATATCATATATATGTTAGTGTTGCGGATCGTGCAACCCGTCCCAATATATGTTAGTGTTGCGGATCGTGCAACCCATCCCAATAAGCCATATAGGCATCACATCACATCACACCACATCATCACATCATATTGGCCTCTTAGGGCTCTTTTGTGATAGTTTGTACCAGCTGCAGGTGGTGTGCGTATATAACGTCTTTCCTTCTTTTCCCATATCCCTTACATATATATAATATTTACCATATAGTAGGGTGCATAACATCAGTGGTCCAGGATAATATATGAATGCAATGCAAATGAGAATGCATGAATGACAACAACACATCCTGGCCCAATATCCTTGAATATTTGGCTAACACTGTGAATATCAATTTCTTTTTCGTATGCCTTAATAAGGACTTTGAAACATTTTTAAACAGGCTTTTAACACAAGAATCAATAACATGATCATTCTCAACTACTAAGAGTAGAGCAATTTATGTAGCAACATGATGGTTACGTTTCGCACACAGAATTATGCCAAAAGAATGAAAGAGCCTTGCATACATTGTTGTAGAAATTATCTAAGTTCCGCGGGTCCTTGTAAGCTCTATGAATGATTGTCTACATCATACAGATTATTTAAATCATAATCGACTCAAAATATTAGAAACAGATTCTTAGGGACATTCTAACGAATACCTTGAACGCGTGGAACCTATATTTCCTCTATATCGGAACCTATGTAAGTAGCGAAACACCTAACCCTCTTAATCCTTCCTTTTTACTACTACAATCCCAAAAACAGTACAACGATTTCACATGCAATCCCAGTAACTTACAATTACGACAGTCCCGACAACACCCAACCCAAGTTTAGCATTTTCGACAATCGTCCTAGAACTTAATGGTAAGAATCGAATTCAGAAATTGTATAAACTTTAAGAACAAGTAAGATTACCTCTTTTAAACACAGCGACGAGAATCGTTGGAAAACCTTTTTGCTCGAAACAGCTTCCGACAAGTAGAAACCGCAGAAATAGGACCCCCAAAAATGACTCCCAGAACTTCTTCAAAAATTCTGGGTCTCTAGCCTGACTTCGAAATGTGTGGGCTAGTCTAAGGACTTGATTTTGCCAGAATCCAGGTTCAAAACGCCATGAATTTCCCCTTTTTGGTTGTGTGAAAGCTCACGGTATTTCCCCCAATTTGGTTGGAATTTCAGCGATCATTAACAGGAATTCATTCCTTCTAATGGAAAGATTTCTTCAGGGGTGTTAAGGATTGAAGAGTGCTTGGAGAACTGATGGTGTGAATTGTGGAGAAGAGAGAATTGTCTGAAGATTTTATGGAACTCAGAAGCTACAGCGATTAGGTTTGCTTTGAACTGAGTCATCCCAACCGGATGCTTATAAGGCTACACGTAATGCCCCCTATACAATGTCCCCATTTATAATTAATTAATCCCACAATTAATCAATTATACACACAATTAAATTTTCAGTCTCTAATTATTTAAATCCCGGCGATTAATAAAATCCTCTTATGTCAATGTCATAATTCCTGTAATAAAATATCAGTCTATAATCTCTTCGGGGATACACAATTATTATTATTAAACACCGTCGTCACTCTTATTAAATCCAAAATTATTTCGGGGTCACGTCCTTTTATAAACTAATTTCTTATTAGCCTACGAAGTACAACATAAACTTCCCGGAGCCCGGTCCACTTGCCTACGCTTAGGTGCTCAACCATTACCCGAAAGTACGGAGTGTTACATATGGATTATATGGAACAACCCAAGAGTTATCTAAATAATGCTTTCTTACTTTCACGACTTCCCCAGTGTTGCGTCTCCTATAAATAGGATATGAATCATTTCCTTTTGATATTTGATCAGCAAACATTTTTGGATATTTGAACTTGCAGTAACCTTTTTTCCTCGTACAAGTATTTGTTGGATTTAAACTACCACAAGGACCGTGTATCATATGCGTCAAAACAAGCTTGCGCAAATCTGGTTCTGTATCACAATTTGGCAGTTCTGCTCTAATTATTTCGTCGTACACCTCTGGTGTCAACAACTTATGCTCATTACCTAATATAATAAGAAAATGAGCGTGAGGTAAATCCCGTTTCTAAAACTCCACAGTGTACATAAAAGCAAAAACTTTTCCAAAGATATTTCGTTTCAGTAAATCCGTCTTCAGCTCTTCTGTTTTGGCTCTAAATACTCTACTAATTAAGTCAGGTCTATTTTGTGCGTCATCGCTTGGTGCCAAATGTTCCTCTATTTCTGGCCAAGATGGATTACATGTCATCGTTATAAATAAGTCAGGTTTTCCAAAATATTGTACTAAAGCAATATCATCCATATAACGTTGACGCATATCTCTAGGCCTTCCTATAAAAGAATCAGGCAAAAACGTTTGTTTGCCGATGTTAGAAGCAGCTCGTTCACCAAGTCTCAAAATGTCAATGAGTCCCTGCAATACATCCATTCTAAACAAATCTTGATGAAGAAAACAAAATCTAGTCTTTGAGTCTCCATTTTTATATATTCATCAACTGAATATTGTTGAAATATTCTCCCTGTATGTAGAAGTTCATCCTCATCATTGTTTCTCATCTGAAATTTGTAACAACAGTATTCTCGAACTGAAATTGTATCCCTCTTTCTTTTTCCTTGTTGTAAAACTTGATCTTCCATATCAAGGTATCCATCAGCATAGGTGAAATTTTTTATATTTGGTAACTGTTCAAAGTCGGACAAACCATGTCTTTTAGAAATATTTTCAGCAATGTAAAACTTTTTAATACAGCAGTGCCACCCACTTTGCCCATATGGAAACAATAAGGATCATAGCATCCAAAATAATAGTTGACTCTTTGTGTTTTGTTGTTGTGAGTATAAATCTGAATATGCGATACATGAATAGCACCAGCATCATTTTCATCGACCCATATCGCTGCAACCACAGTAGTACTTGGCAAATTGAATGTTGGAAATTAGCCTTTGGCGGGAGTTGCGACCGATCAACTTTAACGGCTTAAACACTAGTGTTACGTATGTTGGAGAATCCGGTTCTTCACACATGCATGATCTACTAAGTACGTAGATAACCGTAGGGCCAAGAATCGTCAAATTTCATTGAGAAATGAAAGAGATATAGGTCAACGAAGTGAGGTGTTTGAAGCATGGAAAGTGTGGTATTGTGTTCAATTCTCCCTCATCGGTAGAGGAAGAAAGAATTGTTGTGTATATAAGACTCGAAATTGGTTTGGGGTTTGGGACCCCAAGGGGTATCCCATGTGTTTAAAGGAGGGAGGACCTAGATGTGCTTCGGTTCAAGGAAAGACCACACGCGCGCCGCCGCCCGTCAGGTCCGGTTCCAAGTTCTGGGCCACGGGCCTTCTGATATTATCTTTTTGGGCCAGAGAACTTTGCCAGAAGTACAGTTTGATCCCAGAAGTTCCAGATGTACAGTTCGGACCAGAATTCTTTCAGATGTACACAGAATTTGGACAGTCAAAGCAGAAACGCCAAGCACCCAATTCAGCCATTTATTTTGGCTGAATTACTCCTCCTATAATGGCCAAATCCGTTGGTCTTTCATCATTTATGTTGGTGACTTTACTACCTCCATAATGGCCATTATTTGGCTATTATGGAGGCAGTTTTCAGCCCCTCCATCACCTATATAAACACCCCCTTACACCATTGTTGAGCACTAAGAACACACATATAATATACACGAAAATTCAGAAGCTTACACAAGCAGAAAGTTTTCTTCTTCCTACAACTTTCAAGCATCATTTCGTTACTCAATATTCTTCACGGTAGCTCTTGAGTTTCCTTTGCTCAAGTGTTCCATTCTTTGTTTTATCTTGGGAGACAAATTGTCCGGGGCGTATAAAGGATACATACGGGGCAATATTGTCTTAAGAATGAGTGTCACACTCGACTCAGCAAAAGCAGTTTCCATTTTCCGTCTTCAACAAAATTGTAATTTAGTTTGTGGATCTCTTGTAATTTTCAGATTACTAGTTGAATTATTGAATCTTTGTTTATCCTTTCGAATACTTGTAATAGTTATATACTTCCCGTACTGCTTTATAAAGTACCATAGAGCAAAAATACCCAACAACTTAAGACAATATTTGTATAGTATTACTATTAGTGTTCGAAAGATGTCGGTCAAAAGTTGTGTGACCAAATCTGGATATGGCAATGGTTTTCTGGTAGAAGAGAGTGATGATGATGAACGTGTTCATGATGTCACCGCTACCAAGAATGGTTGGAACAAGCGCTCACGAAAGCCTGAGGATGTCAACTGAGACAAGAGGAGAAGACTGAAGATGTACTTCTATCTTGCAGCAGAAGGCCTGTATCTATCCCAAACAAAAGATCCGAATAATGGTGAGAAGGAAATGGACACTCAGTCTGATGAAGTGACTGAAGTGAGCCAGAATCCGAAATTAGGATAAGTATTTTTCTTACTTGTCAAGAATAAAGATTAAATGATAAGTATCTTTCTTACTTGTCAAGAATAAAGATTAAATGATGTCTGATTAAAAACGGATTAAAGTAAGGAGGAATATGAAAATAATTTATATTCCTTAGGTTTTAACAAATCAGAACTTTAATCTCATCTTCTTTTCCGTTTAAAGATTGGATTTTGTAAACGACTTAAGAAGATCCGTTCTTTTAAGTGTAATTATTAAAGTGTGTAAAGTATGTTCGCACATACGAGGGAGAAAGATCCACTGACTGTGCGAAAACTGTTACCACACTTAAGGAAGCGCCAAGAATTATCTGGGCACCAATCATAACGGAAGAAGTCTAAAAGTTAATGACGTTGAGCCTGTCATATTATTTGGCAGAAAATCCTTCATAGGATGATATTGGACACTCAGTCATATAAAGCCTCCGGGCGACTGGAGTGGGCCAAAATTCCTTTGATATGATGATATTGGACACTCAGTCATACAAAGCCTCCGGGGGACTGGAGTGGGGCCAGAATTCATTTCATAGGAAAAGTAATGGACACCTAGCAAGGTGGGCCAGAGTTTCCAGGTCTTAATGATCTGAAGGCCTAAAGAAATGCAGTAAAGAAATTGAACACTCAGTCTGCTAAAGCAACTAGAGTGGGCCAGAGTATCGAGATCACATATGATCCGGTTGCGCCCTAACCATAGGCAAGAGGTTGTTCATGTGAAGCAACGCCACCTCTAAAATCAAAGGGGCTGGAGAGGTTGTCCTTAATAGGACTTCAGGGAATGAGATCACTCTAAGATGAGGTGATACATATCCTTAACTTGGTTTAAGGGACGCTGTTGGTCAAGCTGGTTTGAGACTAGTCCAACAGGTCTGTAATAACTAAGAATGATACAATATGTCTATAGCCAAATGAATGATATATTTGTAATCCGTGAATCTATGCCATCATAGATTAAGACACGTTAAATAGTAAGTCATTCAAAAGCTAACGATGTTGAGATTGTTGCCTCCTTTCGACATAAACCCTCAAAATGAATGTGAGGTAGGCGAAGAGGCAAAATCACGTTTCCAAATTCCGTCAAGGGAATAGCGAAAGAAGCACCGCTCCTCTAGAACTTAGTCACACCTACTTGGGTGATTTGAAGTTTATACAAAATAGAGGGGGGAGACAAGTACGTTGTGATCTTCATTGATGATGGTACAACGTATGGAATCCTTTGTTTGTTAAAAAGCAAAGATGAAGTTGTTGAAGCGGATAAGCGCTACAAAGCTGAAGTTGAAAATCAACTAGGCTTATGGATTGCGAAATTCATAGCGATAGAGGGGGAGAATGTGAAGCAGCGTTCATTAAACGACTGTTCATTACTCACCTCAGTCTAACGGTGTCAGCCAAGCACAAACCCGTACGCCTAAATTATGTGGGGCAAGGCGATCCTTACCGCTAATGCGATTCTCAACAGAACTCCGCATAAGGATAAGGATAACTCTCCGTGTGAGACATGGAAAGGATCTCACATACAAAAGTTGTGATGTGGGGTGGCTTGGTAGAAGTTGGACTACCGAAACAGGTCAAGTTCGACCTAAGACTGTAGATTGCATATCCACTGGATCTGTAAATAACAGTAGTACTTATCGCCTCTTGGCGTCAAAGAATGCTGAATTCTTATAAGATAACTTTCCTTGGAAAAGAAAAAGGAGTAATTGCTCAAGGTTAACAAGAACCCGCGAGGGCTTTGTTGTCAGGAACTAGGCGTTAAAGTATCTACAGGACTTCGAAAGTTCTTTGGCTATCCGGAACTTAATATTCCAGATCTGCAGAACTCAGGGATTCTAGATGTTGAACCAAGACGGAGCAAAGAGGGGACAAAGACTTGTTCCAGTCCTTCTAGCTTGTATGGTTAAGAACGAACCATGGACAATTAACAAATAATTGTTATCTCCAAAAGCGCTGCTTTGGAAAGAAGCTAAAGAGAGAAATATATTCCATCATATAGAACCATACTTGCGTAATGGTTGATCTTCCTCCGGGAAAAGAACCTTTGGGTTGTGAAAAATGATACTCAAAAGTGAGTACAAAGTAGATGGATCTACTGACGAGTTCAAAGCCTCGACTACTTGTATATGTGCTCCCCTGGGAGTAGCTTAACATCATGGGCCATTGCAGTCTTGCGTGGCATGAATGTTAAAACAGTCTTCCCAACCGGAGAGTTGGAAGAAGAGAATCAGAGTTGGTTTTTACGGGTGTTGGGCTTTTTCTGAACTTTCATCTTGGTCCTGAAATGTCTACATTTTGGTCCTGGAAGTTTCGGATAAAGCGAAATAATGAATCGACCACGAAACATTGACTGGTTAGAAAGCCAGCAGTTGGAGAATCAGCGATCACGAAAGTAAAAGTCATATTGAAACAAAGTCTCGATATGAAAGATATGGATATCACAGATGACATCTTAGGAATTTGATTTCTAAAGACATCTAACGGATGGTCGATAGTTGTGATCTCGTTGAAGCCATCAATGGATATGAATCATAGAACTGATTGGAATCATGATGCACCCATAGACAAGGAACGATACGCACAGATCACGTGTAGTTCAATGTATTGTACACACTACAACCGACCTGGTATCGTCCTACAAACAGATCAGTTGAACTAAGTTTCACTGATGATCTTAATACATGATCAATAGAAGGCGTTAAGTCGGATATGACGATATCTGAATTATTCGCTTATCTTCGGATTATAGTATTCTGGATGTCCAGCGGTTTTGGGAGAACACAGTGATACAAACCGGACATCAGATCTGGAGAACACCAAAGCCACAAGTAAATGTGTATGGTGGGTCTTGGAAAATCTTCTAAGCAAACTTGCATCGGCCGATTCATGATGGAATCGGAGTTTATAGCTTTATACAAAGCATGAAAGAAGTTGAGTAACTTCACGACTCCTTAGAGGACGTCCCTTATTGGGAGAAACCCGTGCCTTCAGCAGTTATACATTGTGGCTAGCCGATCGGCTTTAGGAAGGACACGGATGACGGCGTCTAGACATATCTGTCAGGATTTGTCAGGAGATATAAGACCGTATGGCAGTTGATCATCACGGGTGTCACTTCCTTGTTTACAAACGAAGGGACTACCCGGAGATCAAGTGTTCTGCCTGTCTAGGGGAATGGGCTTAAAACCCAAAAATATACGGACCAATACAGTGGTAACCCAACCTTACTAACTGGAGATCCCAGTAATTTGGTTCAATGGGAAAACTAAGTTGTAAAGGTTCAGTTGATCGCTTCAGTGGAAGCATGAGCACTTCGGATAGTGATTTCTGAAGAGAAACACCAAATCCAAAGTCGTTCCCGCGATAGACTTTAAGTGCTATCTGCAATGTGGGTAAATGTTAAGTTTTCAAAACCTGTAATGCTCCTCAACAGTTGAGGTTAGGTTTTTGGGAAACTTTTAATGGTTCCTAACACTTGTGAAGTGGGGTATAGCAGGATACCTTGTAGGAGACCACCTATTTAAGTGCGAGGACGGGCCGCCTCAAAATGAACGCACTTAAGAATCCAAGACGTTGTCCATGGCCAAAACGGACAAAACATTACGAAGAAGAGAGTAAGGGAATTTGTTGTGTTGGTATCATTGTCTTGGCTTACACTAAACACTGACGGTTCAAGACATCACGTTCACCACGCAGTAAGTAAGTCCGATGGTATTCAACTATGGAAGGTTCAAAGTTGATGCTACCTCTCCTTATGCAACATCGGTCCGCTGAAATATTGCTGGAAATGAAAAGACACCATGTGAGTGCGCCAAAATCTCTTTCAAGAGGGGATTGTTGGAAATTAGCCTTTGGCGGGAGTTGCGACCGACCAACTTTAACGGCTTAAACACTAGTGTTACGTATGTTGGACAATCCGGTTCTTCACACATGCATGATCTACTAAGTACGTAGATAACCGTAGGGCCAAGAATCGTCAAATTTCATTGAGAAATGAAAGAGATATTGGTCAACGAAGTGAGGTGTTTGAAGCATGGAAAGTGTGGTATTGTATTCAATTCTCCCTCATCGGTAGAGGAAGAAAGAATTGTTGTGTATATAAGACTCGAAATTGGTTTGGGGTTTGGGACCCCAAGGGGTATCCCATGTGTTTAAAGGAGGGAGGACCTAGATGTGCTTCGGTTCAAGGAAAGACCACACGCAGCCGCCGCCAGTCAGTCAGTTCCAAGTTACGGGCCACGGGCCTTCGATATTATCTTTTGGGCCAGAGAACTTTGCCGTATACAGTTTGATCCCAGTTCCGGATGTACAGTTCGGACCAGAATTCTTTCAGATGTACACAGAATTTGGACAGTCAAAGCAGAAACGCCAAGCACCCAATTCAGCCATTTATTTTGGCTGAATTACTCCTCCTATAATGGCCAAATCCGTTGGTCTTTCACCGTTTATGTTGGTGACTTTACTACCTCCATAATGGCCATTATTTGGCTATTATGGAGGCAGTTTTCAGCCCCTCCATCACCTATATAAACACCCCCTTACATCAGTGTTGAGCACTAAGAACACACATATAATATACATGAAAATTCAGAAGCTTACACAAGCAGAAAGTTTTCTTCTTCCTACAACTTCCAAGCATCATTTCGTTACTCAATATTCTTCATGGTAGCTCTTGAGTTTCCTTTGCTCAAGTGTTCTATTGCTGTTTTATCTTGGGAGACAAATTGTCCAGGACGTATAAAGGATACATACGGGGCAATATTGTCTTAAGCAGAGTGTCACACTCGACTCAGCAAAAACAGTTTCCATTTTTCCGTCTTCAACAAAATTGTAATTTCAGTTTTGTGGATCTCTTGTAATTTTCAGATTACTAGTTGAATTATTGAATCTTTGTTTATCCTTTCGAATACTTGTTGTTATATACTTCCCGTACTGCTTTATAAAGTACCATAGATCAAAAATACCCAACATTGAATACTCGTTGATCTAATCCAGAGTCACATTTCAGTGCGATGTGATGGTTCTGTAAGTTTGGAATCTTAGATAAAGTTCGCAAAAATATCGAATATGGATTAACTCTTAGTATATCCATCAAATCCCTCACTATTAATTCATCTATTTTATCAAAGCAAGCCATTCTATTCCCAACCTCATTCTCGTTATCATAAAAGTACAGTTGCAAGTTTCTAGGCTTTCTCTCCGCAGGATATAAATCGTTTATGAAGTGATACATTTGCCCTTGAACTCTGAATGTGTATATACCATGGTTTCTTTGGGCTAGATATTTATCATAACTGACACCAAGTGAGGTAAATGCAAACATATTGTTACACGTTCTAATGTACGTTTGAAAGTGCTGGGATTTTTCTGAAGTTCCGACATATAAATTTCTCAGTGCAGGTGGCATTCGATGAGAAGTTAATTGCACAACAAAATCCTGGTGGTTCGTATTCAAATCTTTTCGCAGAGCAGAATTCACAATTAGGATTTTTTTTTAATGGAACATAATCAGAACGTGATTGGATAATATTAATCATGTTTCTCTTATTCTTTACTCGACCTGCATATGTCAAACAACCTTAAGCAACGAAAAGTGGAAGAAACAAGGAACAACATAAGCGAAGTTTTATGTTCATACTAACCAGCAGGCGAAACCTTTTCAATGGTGGGAGTATATAACACATTTGAGGTGCCTGATGTTGAACCTGATTCAATTCAACACAATTATCAAGTAAATCTATGTACGTAGCAAATGCAGAATTAAATGATGAATACAGATTAGGAAGCTTGCCTTTTTCAAAAACTCGCAAAGGATGAAGTACATCTTCCCCCTTTTGAAGCACATTTGGTGCCGTAAAAACTTCGTTGCACTCGGGGACTATTACCAGAAAAGTGGTTGTAAGCATAGATATCAACACATATTTAAACGGAAAAGCAAGTAAGGAATTTGATCTGCTAACCTGTTTTTGAAATAGAGGAAGAGCATTCAACATCATGATTATTCTAACAAATATATATTGGTTCAATAGGATTCACGGAGTTTGTATTTGCAACAAGACGCTTAGTTGTTGCCTCTCTTGTTTTGAGCCGCCGCTGTAGCAAAAGTGCATTATTTTCAGCTGCAGGCATATCGCGATACATTTCACGTTGTTTGACATTCTTATCACAAACCTCTGTCGTTGTGCGAGGATGCTTTCTTGTTTGCCGAGGATCCATTGATGGATGAACTTTTTTTTAGAAGTGTCAGTACTCCAATCACTCTATCAACCTGTTGTGAATTACAAGGATTTGCAAGAAATGGAAATTACAAGTAACTGCTTATGTAAGAATTGAAATTACAATTCAACTAGAAAACTGAAAATTACAATATAACAACAAAACTGAAATTACAATATTTGTTGAACAAGAAGACCGGAAACTGCTTTGATTTTTGCTGAGTCGAGTGTGGCACTCTGTCCTTAAGACAATATTGCCCCGTATGTATTCTTTATACGTCCCGGACAATTCGTCTCCCAAGATAAAACAGCAATGGAACAATTGAGCAAAGGAAACTCAAGAGCTACCGTGAAGAATATTGAATAAGAAATGATGCTTGGAAGCTATAGGAAGAACTGATTTTCTTGTTGTATATTTTCGTGTATATCAAGTGTATTGTTTTTGTTCCTCAACAATGGTGTAAGGGGTGTTTATATAGGTGAGGGAGGGCTGTTTAACTGCCCCCATAACAGCCATTATTGGCCAAATAATGGCCATTATGGAGGTAGTAAAGCCACCAAAATAAATGGTGAAAGACCAATGGATTTGGCCATTATAGGAGGAGTAATTCAGCCAAAATAAATGGCTGGAAACTTCAGGGACCAAACTGTACATCTTGAAACTTCAGGGACCGAACTGTACATCTGAAAAAATTCTGGTCCAAACTGTACATCTGAAGATTCTGGGAACAAACTGTAAGTTCTCTGGCCCAAAAAGATAATATCAGAAGGCCCACACCACAAATTTCACGGCCACAAATTTACACCACAGCCACCACCGCCACCGCCCACCCACGACCCGCGCCCGTGAACCCGCGTGAACCCGTGAACCCGTGAACCCGTGAACCCGTGAACCGTGAACCCGTGAACCCGTGAACCGTGAACCCGGAACCCGAACCGAATCCGGGCGGGCGGAATCTGACCGGACGGGCGGCGGCGGCGCGCGTGTGGTCTTTCCTCGAACCGAAGCACATCTAGGTCCTCCCTCCTTTAAACACATGGGATACCCCTTGGGGTCCCAAACCCCAAACCAATTTCGAGTCTTATATACACAACAATTCTTTCTTCCTCTACCGATGAGGGAGAATTGAATACAATACCACACTTTCCATGCTTCAAACACCTCACTTCGTGAACCAATATCTCTTTCATTTCTCAATGAAATTTGACGATTCTTGGCCCTACGGTTATCTACGTACTTAGTAGATCATGCATGTGTGAAGAACCGGATTGTCCAACATACGTAACACTAGTGTTTAAGCCGTTAAAGTTGGTCGGTCGCAACTCCCGCCAAAGGCTAATTTCCAACAATCCCCTCTTGAAAGAGATTTTGGCGCACTCACATGGTGTCTTTTCATTTCCAACAATATTTCAGCGGACCGATGTTGCATAAGGAAAGGTAGCATCAGCTTTAAACCTTCTATAGTTGAATACCATCGGACTTACTTACTGCGCGGTGAACGTGATGTCTTGAACCGTCAGTGTTTAGTGTAAGCCAAGTCAATGGTACTAACACAACAAATTCTCTTACTCTCTTCTTCGTAATGTTTTGTCCGTTTTGGCCATGGACAACGTCTTGGATTCTTAAGTGCGTTCATTTTGAGGCGTCTGCCCTCGCACTTAAATAGGTGGTCTCCTACAAGGTATCCTGCTATACCCCACTTCACAAGTGTTAGGAACCATTAAAAGTTTCCCAAGAACCTAACCTCAACTGTTGAGGATCATTACAGTTTTGAAAACTTAACCTTTACCCATCTGCAGATAGCACTTAACGCCTATCGCGAACGGCTTTGGATTTGGTGTTTCTTTTCGTAAATCACTATCCGAAGTGCTCATACTTCCAATCAAGCGGTCAATCAACCTTTACAACTTCGTTTTCCCATTGAACCAAATTACTGGGATCTCCAGTTCGTAAGGTTGGGTTACCACTGTATTGGTCCTTATATTTTGGGTTTTAAGCCCATTCCCCTAGACAGGCAAACCATCTGATCTTTGGGTAAGCCCTTTGTCAATGGGTCTGCTAAATTATCCTTTGACTTAATGTAATCAATGGATATTATACCCGTGGTGATCAGTTGCCTAACGGTCTTATGCCTGCGTCGAATATGACGAGACTTGCCGTTGTACATTGCATTCCGTGCCCTTCCTAGAGCCGACTGACTGTCGCAGTGGATCATTACCGAAGGTACGGGTTTGTTCCAACACGGAACATCCTCTAAGAAGTCATGAAGCCACTCAGCTTCTTCTCCTGCTTTGTCTAAAGCGATAAACTCCGATTCCATTGTGGATCGGGCGATGCAAGTTTGCTTAGAGGATTTCCAAGACACAGCCCCACCACCAATTGTAAATATATACCCACTGGTGGACTTGGTGTTCTCTATATCAGATATCCAGTTTGCATCACTGTACCCTTCTAGTACAGCTGGATATCTCGAATAGTGCAGCCCGTAATTTAACGTGTATTTTAGGTATTGTAATACCCGATTCAACGCCTTCCAGTGATTATCACTCGGATTACGGGTGAACCTAGCCAACTTATTGACTGCGTAAGCAATATCAGGTCGGGTGCAGTTTGTTATATACATCAAACTACCGATCACCTACGCATATCGCTCCTGGTATACAGGTGCACCAAGATTTTTATCAAGCTTTTGATTTGTATCCATTGGTGACTTTATCGGTGAACTGTCTAACATCTCAAACTTTCTCAAAACATCCTCGATGTAGTGAGACTGAGATAAGACCAGCCCGTCAGACGTCTTAGAGATTTTAATCCCTAAGATGACATCTGCGATACCCATATCCTTCATGTCGAAGCATTGTTTCAACATGTTCTTAGTCTCTAGGATTACCCTAGGACTGCTTTCTGTGATTAACATGTCGTCTACATACAAGCATATCATAACAAACGAGTCAGAGTTACCTTTCGTGTAAACACATTTATCACACTCATTAATGGCGAACCCCTTCGATAGTAGAGTACTATCAAATTTTTTGTGCCATTGCTTCGGGGCTTGTTTCAGCCCGTACAGAGATTTGATAAGTCAACAGACTTTCTTCTCTTGCCCTTGAACCACGTACCCCTCGGGTTGGTCCATATAAATTTCTTCTTCCATATCACCGTTTAGGAAGGTTGTCTTAACATCCATCTGGTGTATCTCAAGGTCACGCAAAGCTGCGATCGCAATGAATACCCGTATGGATGTCATCCGGGATACCGGAGAGTATGTGTCAAAGTAGTCAAAGCCTTCTGTCTGTCGATAGCCCTTGACTACCAACCTGGCCTTGTACTTGTCTATAGACCCATCTGCCTTGTATTTCCGTTTGAGTATCCACTTACACCCTAACGGTTTATTTCCCGGAGGAAGATCAACCAACTCCCAAGTATAGTTATGCAGAATGGAGCTTATTTCACTCTCAATGGCTTCTTTCCAGAGCGGTGCTTCTGGAGTTGACAACGCCTTAGCAATTGTCCTTGGTTCATCATTAACCATGTAAGCTACAAAGTCAGGACCGAAGGATTTATCCTTCCTGGCCCTTTTACTTCGCCTTAGATCCATCTCTGGAGTCTCCAAGTTCTGAGAATCTGGAACACTAGATTCCGGATGTTCAGCCACCTCGAGATTCGCTAGATCTGAACCATTCAGATCCGGACAGTCAAGGACTCCCGGTTCTTGAGAGCTTTGTGCATAACTTCGTTTGAGAGAGGTTATGTCTTTCTCCTTTCTAGGAAAGGTACTTTCAAAGAATAGAGCATTCCTTGATTCCATTATTGTACCCTGGTGGATATCTGGAATATATGACTTATGTACTAAGAAGCGATAAGCACTACTGTTATTTGCATATCCGATGAATATGCAATCTACAGTCTTAGGCCCAATCTTGACCTGCTTTGGCTTGGGTACTTCAACCTTTGCCAGACAACCCCACACCTTAAAGTATTTGTAGGTGGGTTTCTTTCCCTTCCATGATTCATATGGAGTTTTGTCCTTACCCTTATGTGGGACTCTGTTAAGAATCATATTAGCGGTAAGGACGGCTTCTCCCCACATGTTTTGGGGAAGACCGGAATTGATAAGCAAGGCATTCATCATTTCCTTTAATGTGCGGTTCTTCTGTTCCGCCACACCGTTTGATTGGGGTGAGTATGGAGCCGTCGTTTGATGAATAATGCCTTCTTGGGCACAGTATTCCTCAAAAGGCGCTACATATTCTCCCCCTCTATCGCTACGAATGGATTTAATCCGTAGGCTAAGTTGGTTCTCAACTTCTGCTTTGTAATGTCGAAACGCTTCAAAGGCTTCACCCTTACTTTTCAACAAGTAAAGGTAACAATACCTTGTGCTATCATCTATAAATGTCACAAAGTACTTGTTCCCCCCTCTAGTTTGTGCAAACTTCAAATCACATATATCTGTGTGAATAAGTTCTAAAGGAGCGATATTCCTTTCGACGGATCGAAAAGGAAGCTTAGTAAGTTTTGCCTCTACGCACACCTCACACTTATGTTGAGGGTTTACGTCGATAGATGGCAACAACTCCATCTTTACCAGCCTTTGAATAGACTTGTAGTTAACGTGTCCTAATCTATGATGCCATAAATTAGAAGACTCAAGCAAATAAGAAGAAGGTTCAACTTTATTTCCTTGACGCAATACAGACATGACATTCACTTTGAAGAGGCCTTCACAGACGAAGCCCCTCCCCACAAATGTGCTATTTTTAGTGAGTACAAACTTATTTGATTCAAACACTAGCCTAAAACCAGCATTAACCAATAAAGGTCCAGAAACTAGATTTCTTCTAATCTCTAGGACGTGCATCACTTCCTTCAGAGTGAGTTCCTTGCCGGAAGTCATCTTCAGGACCACCTTTCCAACCCCTAGCACGTCCGAGGAAGCGTTGTTGCCCATGAACAGCTTCTTGTCGGAGACCGGAGTGTACGTGGAGAAGGCATCTTTGTTAGAACAGATGTGTCTTGTTGCACCTGTGTCCACCCACCACTGCATCGGATTCTCAACCAAGTTGGCTTCTAGCACCACGGCCGAGAGATCCTCAATCATGTCATCCAGGAGCGTGTCATTGACGACGTTAGCTTGAGCCTTGCCTTTCGACTTGGCTTTCTGTTGTTGCTCAGTCTTGAGCTTGCGGCATTCCTTGATCCTATGACCAGGTTTCCCACAGTGATGACAGTTACCTCTGAACGTCTCCGCTGCGGGGGCTTTGCCGTCTTTGTGGAACTTCCGCTTGTTGCTTGTTTTCCCTTTGGCCTCAGCCAGATTTGCCTTTGCCTCAGAATGTTGTCTACCCTTTGGCAAGGTCTTCTTATTATCTTTCTGGATTTGCAGTTTGATAACAAGCTCTTCAAAGGTCATCTCCTTTGTCTTGAGTTTCAAGTAACTCATAAACTCATTCCATGAAGGAGGTAACTTTTCAATCAGTGATGCAACCAAAAGCGCTCGTTTGGCTTCAGTCCTTCCAAATCCAGGTGATGTAAAATCATTTGGAATTCCTGGACTTGGGACATCACTGTCTTGCTGTCCACCATTTGGAATTTTAGAAATTTCCCAACGATGAACTTCTTAGTACCCGCATCTTGTGCGTTGTACTTCTTTGCGATTTCACGACTCTTTGGCGGTGCCAGCGGTAGAATATACCGTGTAGAGAGGGTCTGCCAAGCAGTTCAGTATATAGTTCTTGCACATGAAAACACTAGGATACCACGCAACACGAACCATCTTCATGCCGTTACCGACATGGATACCAAGGCCCCCTTCACCCGTTTCAGCAGGCGAAGAGTCCATTTCATCTCCAGCTTGTGGAGGATCTTCCGTAAGGAACTGGGCCATGCCCATAACTGTTAAGTAGAACAACATCTTTTGCTGCCATCTCTTAAATTCTGATCCCATGAACTTTTCAGGGCGATCATGGTGGTGTGAAGAAGAGGGGGGAGCTCCAACAGTCGGGAAGGCGGCAGTGTTACTGCCTTGAGCAGTAGCAGTAGCAGCAGTGAAGGCGGCGGGGGTACTGCCTTGGCCAGTAGCGGCAGTGGGGAAGGCAGCAACGTTGCCTCGAGAGGCAGCAGCAGTAGCAGCAACATCAATCATATTTCCAGCTATGTTATTGCAGTTATCGTAAGCAAGATATTGTCTTAAGATGTTGTGAATTACAAGGATTTGCAAGAAACGGAAATTACAAGTAACTGCTTATGTAAGAATTGAAATTACAATTCAACTAGAAAACTGAAAATTACAATATAACAACAAAACTGAAATTACAATATTTGTTGAACAAGAAGACCGGAAACTGCTTTGATTTTTGCTGAGTCGAGTGTGGCACTCTGTCCTTAAGACAATATTGCCCCGTATGTATCCTTTATACATCCCGGATAATTCGTCTCCCAAGATAAAACAGCAATGGAACAATTGAGCAAAGGAAACTCAAGAGCTACCGTGAAGAATATTGAATAAGAAATGATGCTTGGAAGCTATAGGAAGAACTGATTTTCTGGTTGTATATTTTCGTGTATATCAAGTGTATTGTTTTTGTTCCTCAACAATGGTGTAAGGGGTGTTTATATAGGTGAGGGAGGGCTGTTTAACTGCCCCCATAACAGCCATTATTGGCCAAATAATGGTCATTATGGAGGTAGTAAAGCCACCAAAATAAATGGTGAAAGACCAACGGATTTGGCCATTATAGGAGGAGTAATTCAGCCAAAATAAATGGTTGAATTGAGTGCTGGACGTTTCTGTTCCTGTCTGCCGAAATTCTGAATTTCTGGAAACTCCAGGGACCAAACTATACATCTTGAAACTTCAGGGACCAAACTGTACATCTTGAAAATTCAGGGACCGAACTGTATATCTGAAAGAATTAATTCTGGTCCAAACTGTACATCTGAAGCTTCTGGGATCAAACTGTACTTCTGGAAAAGTTCTCTGGCCCAAAAAGATAATATCAGAAGGCCCACAGCCCACGACCCACGACCCGTGACCCGTGAACCCGGAACCGGACGGGCGGGCGGCGGCGGCGCGCGTGTGGTCTTTCCTCGAACCGAAGCACATCTAGGTCCTCCCTCCTTTAAACACATGGGATACCCCTTGGGGTCCCAAACCCCAAACCAATTTCGAGTCTTATATACACAACAATTCTTTCTTCCTCTACCGATGAGGGAGAATTGAACACAACACCACACTTTCCATGCTTCAAACACCTCACTTCGTGAACCAATATCTCTTTCATTTCTCAATGAAATTTGATGATTCTTGGCCCTACGGTTATCTACGTACTTAGTACATCATGCATGTGTGAAGAACCGGATTCTCCAACATACGTAACACTAGTGTTTAAGCCGTTAAAGTTGGTCGGTCGCAACTCCCGCTAAAGGCTAATTTCCAACACAACCTACAATAGCAATGATTCTTTTTAAATAGGCAGAAACAAAGGTTAAAGATATTGTAAAGAAACACCCAGTACATGTCAAAAAAGAAAGAGTACCAATAAGTTGGTAATTATTGTGCCTTTAAATTTAGTCAGTTCTAAATAAAATCATAATGCCAATGTATGCTAAGATTCTACTCTACCACAATTTGTTGGAAATTAGCCTTTGGCGGGGAGATGCGTCCACCCATATTTGATGAATTAAACACTAGTGTTCCGCATGTTGGAGACCTTGTCTCTTCGCACATGCATAATCTACGAAGTGAGTAGATGACCGTAGGGCCAAGAATCGTCTAATTTCGTTGAGAAATGAAAGAGATATTGGTCCACGAAGTAAGGTGTTTGAGACATGGAAATGTGGTGTGGGACAAATCTACCACATCGGTGGGAATAGGAAGAATTGCTCTCTATATAAGTCTCTAATGTGGTAAAGGGTTTGGATCCCCAAGGGGTATCCCATGTGTTTAAAGGAGGGAAGACCTAGATGTGCTTGGGTTCAAGGCTAAGCTCACACGCGCGCCGCCGCCCGCCCGTCCCGTCGGGCTGTGGGGCTGTCTGATATTATCTTTTTGTACCAGAGAACTCTACCAAATGTACAGTTTGATCCCTGAAGTTTCATATGTACAGTTTGGACCAGAATTCTTTCATTTGTACAGTTTGGTTCCTGAAGTTTCAATATTTACAGTTTGGTCCCTGAAGCTTCAATATTTACTGTTTGGTCCCCAGAGTTTCTGGGAAGGTGACGGAAGGCAGAAAACCTACCGTTGGGACTGTTTTTGAGGCATTAATCAGCCATTACTTGGCTGATTAACTCCTCTATTAACAGCCCATTAGTTGGGCAATTGAGTAGCCTCCTTCATGACCTTAATTCACCTCTTTCATGGCATTAAAACCTGCTATTACAGCCCTCCTTTAAGGGCCATTACATCCTTATTTTGGGCAGTTGTACAGCCCCTTCTCCTTGCTATATATTGAGCCTTCTTTGGCTCAATTCAGTGGTAGAAAATAGATGAAAATACAGTGAGAAACAGGCAGCAAACAGAGACGAAAAAAAGCAAGTAACAGGCCCGAAAAACAGCCACAAAATAGCACAAAACAGTGAGTGATATTCAGCGAAAATCAGTGCAATTTTCGACTGAAAAACAGTGACCAAACCCTCACGTATACACAAGATATACACTACAGAGACACACTATATACACAAAGACAAAAGAGAAGAGTAGAGAGAAACTCTTCCTTCCTATTCCATATCTTCAGCAAGTCGAGTCATATTTATTTTCTTTGACAGGCTCAACCTATTGGCTTTGTAGTGTTGAGATTAAAGTGTTGTTTTATCTTGGGAGACTATTGCCCGCCAACGTAAAAGCATATATACGGGGCAATCTTGTCTTAAGGATAGAGGGCTATCCTCGACTCAACACACAACGTTGTAACCATCCAGATTTAGTTATTTCTTGATTTCAGGTTATCAAGATTCAAGACACAACAAACTTGCGGCAGTTCTCAACATTGGCTTTGCAAGGTGATCAAGATTCAAGACACAACACACATGCGGCAGTTTTGAAGATTGACTATTTATTTATCCTTTCGAACATTTGTAATAGTTATTACTTCTCGTACTGCTCTATAAAGTACCATAGAAATACCAACACAATTAACTGAGATTATACTAATACTTTATGTTAAATTTGATCATTTAGCCTTGTAGAGAGAAAATGGATGATAATTTTGTTATTGCCATAGCAGAATATTACATCTCTGTCGAGGCAAAACCACTCATTGTCTTCATATTTAATTTCAATTTTGATATGCAGGGAAAATGTCTTTACCTTTTTAATAAAATAACTGAATATTGCTTTTCCTAAAAGAGAATTTATTTGATTGCTGCTTTTCCTGTTGGGTTGTACATTAGATTGTAGTTCACGTTTAATGCAACTTGGAAGATCCGAAGGAGTCCCAAATTTTATTCAACCAATCTAGAGAATAGTAAGTAAGGCCAAAATCTAGATAGAACCAAGCAAACGGCAGGGATAAAGCAAAATGAAACAGAACAGCAAAAAGCAGCACTCAGAAGAAGTGGAAAAAACAAAATTAAAGGCAGTCACCAATCACACATATAGCTATAAAGAGCTGGCAAGTTAAAAGATGTCGGGGCCATAGCGAGAAGTAAAAAAACCAAACGTACGAAACGCAGGCAGCTCCAAGCTTTTCAAGCCTAAGGATAAATTAATTCAAGAACGTTTAGATTGAACTTTGATATCAGTTTTAAGTCCTTGATTTTCCAATTGAAATTTTGTTCACCTAACGGCCAAAGAAGTAGATTTCAGCAGAAGCTTGACAATGATTATCCCACATATCGTAGCTTTTGTTATGTTGTTCCTTTGTTGAAGCCACCTGTGTTTTTTTCCAGTTCTTGTTCATCCAGCCGTCCATTTAGGAAAACTCCGACAAAGTTGGCTGTCGACAAATAGTTATAGCCTATTGTGTAGCTTTTAGACTGTGATTGTAACTTGCTACCTTCAATTTTAATAAATAATGTAGTTTCTTATCTGATTTTATGATTAAGCTCGACTCCACCATTTTTGCGTGGAATTCTTTTAAGAAGCTGTAGGGAGATATGCTTTTAGCTTTAGTTATTAGAATAGATATAAGACATCTCTTGTAGTTCAGTATATAAAGAGTCAACTTACACACATTAATCAATCTCCTTGGTTGCATATACATTTGCTACTTCGTGTATAGTCGGCAATAAAAAACTATGAAGGCCAAATTTCTTATTCGTTCTTACTAGCTTCTTTATCTTGGTTAACGTGGAACAAATAATCCTCTACTCAACCGAACATGTAAAAGCTATCCTCCTTACAAATGGCAGAAAAGACCGGGGATAGTATAAGAAAACTGGAGAAAAAGAATTGTTAGGTAAGAACAAATGATGGTATTTCTGCAGAAATATAGGCAGCTAGTGGAATAATCATAATCTTAATTAATGGAATCTAAAGGCGGGAAGAAGCAACGTAGTAGTAGTCCCTTATTTGACGCTAAAAGACCACACGGCTAAGCAAGTTGTCTATACGTATATCACGGTTTGGAGCATATTTTGTACCATAAAATTGTAATTAATTAACATTGTATTCTTATTATAATTGTAGGATTCTTGTACAACTAGAATAGAGTTTTGGGAGTAGGATAGGAATAGGATTTTCCATATTATGAAAATTGTAAATTGTATATATACCCTTTCATTAATGAGAATAATCAAGGGATTATTTCTTTCATGGTATCAGAAATCTAGGTCTCAAATTCCTCCCTCAACAAAAAATTCTGTCGACTTTTTTTCTCGATCTGATACTCTCTTCTCGGTTTTTGTGTCCGACGGTATCCTTTCTCTTCCCAATTTTTTCTTCCAAATCCCTACATCACGTCTTGCATTGCTATTATGGCTAAGAACACGTTTCACCCTCCCCTTACTGTTTCTAATATCAAAAATCGCATACCTATCATCCTTGAAATAGAAAACGTCCAATATGCGATGTGGGCCAAACTGTTCAAAGTTCATGCACGCTTGCATCAAGTCCTCCATGACATTATCCCCGCGGCTCCTACGGATATAGAGGTGCCAAAACCCGAGGATGATCCTAAGTTATGGACGACACTTGATGCTACAGTTCTTCAGTGGATTTACTCCACTATATCTACCGACCTATTGTAAATGATTATTGAATAAAACACTACAATGATGGATACTTGGAATAGAGTACGTGACATCTTCCAAGATAATCAACATTATCGTGTTGTTACCCTTATGCATGAATTCTCCGGAAGATTTCCCCAACGTTTCAACATACTGCAAAAGGTTGAAAGAATTGGCGGATCAACTCTGCAACGTTGGTGAGCCCGTAACGAACGACCATCTCGTACTTCAGATGGTTGCAGGCCTATCTGAGGCCTATAATGGCGTCGGTACGCTTCTTCGTCAGAGTAGTCCTCTTCCGCAGTTATATCAGGCCCGTTCCATGCTCATGCTCTAAGAGGCCGAATTAGCAAAGAAAGCGACCATTGGAGCCCCGCCTGTCGTCATGGTGACCGAGTCCAATTTTGCTCCCTCTGTTTCCAATATTTCCGGCCAAAACCGCAACAACGGTGGCGGCAAAAGGGTTAAAATCGTAAAAATAATGGTAAGAACCGTAGCGGAAACTGAGGTGGAAATAACGGGGGTACCAATGGGCCTCGGGGAAGTGGGCTGCAAGCCAACTGGCCACAGCCCTGGGGACCCTGGCCGTGGAACTGGGCTAGAGGGCCTGGGCCTAACAGCCCCTATTTCCAGCCCCCTGGTCTGTATCCAACTTGGGCCCAGTTTCAGAATTTCAGCAACCCCAGTCCAGCAGCCCACTAGAACCCGAGTGCTAATGCTGGGTCGGGGCAACAAGCTGGCGTGCTTGGACCTCGGCCCCACCAGTCCCACCATGATGCGGGACCCACTCCCACCGACATTGAAGCCACGATGCACACCCTCGGATTAAATTCCCCAAACGTAAATTGGTACATGGACACCTGCGCCACTACCTATATGACGTCCGACCAAGGTACTCTCTCATCTTATTCCAATTTGAGCAGTAATCGTGGTATAATTGTTAGTAATGACAATTCGATTCCAATTCATGGTTACGGTCATAAAACTCTCCCCCCCCCTTATATTTAAAAATACCCTTCATGCCCCTAAATTAATATAAAATTTGGTGTCTATATGTAAATTCACCATTGATAATTCTGTTTCTGTTGAATTTGATCCTTTTTGTTTTTTTGTGAAGTATTTCCAGATGGGGATTCCTCTCATGATATGTGATAGTTGGGGGGATCTTTATCATATCACGCCCACCTCCGATCTCTCGAGTCCAGTCGTGCCATCATCTTTTGCAGCCCTTGCTCTTTCCTTGTAGCATGCTCGTCTAGGTCATCCGGGGTGGTCTATTTTGTCTTTCTTAGATAAAAATAATTTTTATTTCTTGTAAGGGTGCGCGTAGTACTCCGATTTGTCAATCTTGTTCTTTAGAAAAAAATGTTAGATTGTCATTTGTAGACTCTAATTCTCATACTTTAATGTCATTTGATATTATTGATAGCAATTTATGGACGTCTTATGTTCTCAGTTCTTTGGGTCACCGTTATTATGTTCTATTTTTGGATGATTATTCTAATTTTTATGGACTTTTCCGATAGCGAAAAAATCTCACATTTTTTTCATTTTCCTAAAATTTAGAGCATTCATCAGAACCCAATTCGAACATGAAATCAAAAATATTCTATGTGATAATGACAAAGAATACGATAATGGGGTGTTTTGGGAGTTTTGTGTTAATCATGGAATCAATTTTCATTTTTCTTGTCCTCATACGTCCTCACAAAATGGGAAAGTCGAACGCAAAATTCGTACCATTAATAACATTGTCCTAACTCTATTGGTTCATACTTCCGTACCCCTTCTTTTTGGCATCATGCTCTACAAATGGCTACATATCTTGTTAATATTCATCCTACCAAAGGTTTGGCATATTCGTCCCCCCTATAAATCTTATATAATAAGACTCTTTCGTATTCACATCTTAAGGTCTTTGGGTGCTTATTTTATCTGTTGTTTCCGTCCACCACAATTAACAAATTTCAGGCTCGTTCTACCCCTTATGTATTTTTGGGCTATCTGTCTAATCATCGTGGTTACAAATTTTTGATTTATCCTCTAATAAAATTATCATTAGTCACCATGTTATTTTTTATGAATCCCAGTTTCCGTTTGCTAAGGTGAGTAGTCTCGTGCCTAGTTCGTATAATTTTTTGGATGATGATGTCTCCCCGTATATTATCCGTCATTTCTAAGACATGTCTCGCACCCTATATCCGCCAGCGGGCCCACTTTCCGCTGGTTCTCCAGTACCGTCACAGACCACTAATATGGGTCCAGTAATTGGGCCGCCTCTCCAGCCCAGTTCTGGCCCAATTTTTGGTTCTGCTTCTGCGTTGTCTCCGGTATCCAGTTCCAGTTTTAGGCCAGCAGGCCCACTGCCTGCTGGCCCGTCCGTCCCTTGTCCCAAAATTTCCCAAAATTCACCCAATTCTTCCTCGAGTCATAAATCGGTCACTCGTAGTCAATGGGGTATTGTTAAACCAAAAAGACAGTTTAATCTAAATTCTAATGTTCGTAAATCACCTCTGCCTCGTAATCCTATGTCTGCTTTAAATGACCCGAATTGAAGAAGTGTTATGACCGAAGAATATAATATTGTTATTGATAATAAGACGTGGGAGTTGGTGCCCCGTTCATCTGGTGTTAATATTATTCGATCTATGTGGATTTTTGCTCATAAAGATAATTCTGATGGATCTTTTGCGAGGCATAAGGCTCGTCTTGTAGGTGATGGTAAGATTCAACAAGTTGGTGTGGATTGTGGTGAGATATTTAGTCTGGTGGTCAAACCGGCTACCATATACACTGTGCTTAGCTTGGCTCTTTCGAAAGCATGTCTCATTCATCAGTTAGAAGTGAAGAATGCTTTCTTACATGCAGATCTTAAGGAGACAGTCTATATGCATCAGTCCTTGGGGTTTAGAGATCCCAAATCTCTTCATCATGTATGTTTATTAAAAAAGTCCTTATATGGGCTTAAGTAGTCCCCATAGGCTTGGTATAAGAGGTTTGCAGACTATGTTTTGACTATTGGGTTTTCTCACAACAGGTCTGATAATTCATTGTTCATTTATCGTCGTGGTTCTTCCCTGGCTTACATACTATTATATGTGGATGATATTATCTTGACTGCATCTTCTGATGCATTATGCCAGTCTATCATGACAATGCTCAGTTCTGAGTTTGCTATGAAAGACTTAGGGCCCTTGAGTTACCTTTTGGGGATTGATGTCTCTAGTCATGCAGGTGGGTTGTTCTTATCCCAATGAAAGTATGCGGCTGAGATCTTAAGCGAACCGGTATGTCCTCATGCAAGTCTACTTCCACTCCAGTTGATACTAAACCCAAGTTGGGTGCTGAGGCTGGCTCACCTTACGAGGATCCGACCCGTTATCGCAGTCTTGCTGGGGCCCTTCAGTATCTTACTTTCACGAGACCAGATATTACGTATGTCGTACAACATGTGTGTTTGTTTATGCATGATCGTAGGGTTAAGCACATGAATGCGCTCAAATGCATTATTCGGTACATCCAATGGACACTTGACTTTGGCTTACATTTATATCCGTCATCGACGGCTACACTTGTCTCGTATACAGATGCTTATTGGGGTGGTTGTCCGGACACCAGATGTTCCATGTCCGACTATTGTATGTTTCTTGGACATAACTTGGTCTCATGGTCTGCAAAGCGTCAGTCTACATTATCGCGCTCTAGTGCAGAGGCTGAGTATCGAAGGGTGGCTAATGTGGTCTCTGAATCATGTTGGTTACATACTCTTCTTTTAGAGCTCCATTGTCCTATTCAGAAAGCTACTTTGGTTTATTGTGATAATGTTAGTGTCATCTACCTTTCTGGTAATCTTGTTCAACACCAGCGCACTAAACACATCGAGATGGATATTCACTTTGTTCGTGAAAAGGTAGCTCGTGGATAAGTACGTGTCTGCCATGTCCCTTCCAGGTATTCAATTGCAGACATCTTTACAAAGGGTCTTCCCTCGATCCTTTTTGAAGATTTTAGGGACAATATCAGCGTACGAATATCGTCCGCTATGACTGCGGGGGTGTAAAAGACCACACGGCTAAGCAAGTTGTCCGTGATATACTTGGAAATTATATCACGGTTTGGAGCATATTTTGTACCATAAAATTGTAATTAATTAGCATTGTATTCTTACCATAATTGTAGGATTTTTGTACAACTAGAATATGGTTTTGGGAGTAGAATAAGAATAAGTTTTTTCATATTATGAAAATTATAAATTGTATATATACCATTTCATTAATGAAAATAATCAAAGGATTATTTCTTTAAGACGCAACTAAGCAGCCAAAACAGAACCATAAACAAATGTCCATATCGAATACCATAGGTGCACCATGTGCAAGTTAGACGTACATGTAAATGTCCAGTAAGAAAATATCCAAAAGAATAGAGAAACTATCATATACCACAGAAAAATCTCATTCGCAGTAATATGAAGCTAGCTAGAAGTGTTAAACTGTTATTAAACTTCCATTAACAAAGTCATGGTAGTAATGTGTATTCAGAAAATGTGTGTCAAAAAGTTAAATGAAGGTGAAAACAAATTTTGCAGAAGAAAATTTTATAAGCAAGGTGATGTTTTCCACCTTTTAAGCAATGAATTGAACATATATAGTAGGTTTCCCTAAGGATGAACAAGCTAAATTATTCATGCACCGAAGACGGATTTGAGGAGAAGAAATACACAACTTGTTAGTTCCAGTCACGTTTTAAGAGATAAGCGTATCAATTTGTAGCACTTACATATATGCACATCTAAGGAAACAAATGAACAAGAAAATAATTTAGTAGGAACATCACCACTGCACCGACATTTTACGGTTCAAAGAAAGCTATGATATCAATTATTTCTATTAAATACATCAAGAATGAGCTCCATGGTACCACATGATTACCCGTGATCTAGACCCAAGCACTCCCTTTCAAGAAAAAGGGCATTGCCTGTTTCTGCTATTGAATTTAAAGGTTACGAAAGACTCGAGATTTGCTTTTTCAAGTCAGGAAACTCTTATGGCCCTGAATTGTTGGAAATTTTACTAATATAGGATTGAGTTTATTCCATCTTTAATGACTTAAACATGTGGGTATGTCGGAAATATTATTTCTTCGCACATGCCTAATCTACTAAGTGAGTAGATGATGTTAGTGTCAAGTATCGTCAAATTTCGTTGAGAAATGAAAGAGATATTGGTACACAAAGTAAGGTGTTTGAGACATGAAAAGATGGAGTGTTTTTTGGCAAAAAATGACAAATTTTCCTCATTTGTAAAAGAATGAGAGTTTATGCTAGATATAAACTCTAAGTTTGAGTAAGGGTTTGGGGCCCTAAGGGGTAACCCATGTGTCTAGAAGGGAGAGGATCTAGGTGATCTTGGGTTCGGGTTGAGCCCCACACGCGCATCGCCGCCACCCGCCCGTCCCATCCCGATTTACGGGTCGTGGGCTGTTGCTTTCTTCCGGAACTTTCTTTTTGGTCTCTGAAATGTTAACTATTTACATTTTGGTCCCTAAAGTTTTCGAAACATCACAACAGTCTAAAAGACTCCAACAGTCATGACTGTTCAACAGGTCAAGACGTTGAAGACATCAACAGTCATGACTGTTGGCCTCCCTTTATGGTCTTATATATTAAACACTTCAGTTCAAATTACAGAGATACACTGACACACGTAGAACACATCTCTTTTGTCCAGAAACTCAAACAAGTTTTTCATTTCTGTTATGTTCATCGTCCAGAACATACACACAGAAAATGGAAAATACAGAAAGCAGGCAGAAAACATTTTCCGCTCTCTTTCTTCAGCAATATGTTCTTATTCATTGTCTTCGCTAGAATCAATTATATTTACTTTGTGTAGTTGATTAGTTATTGTTTTATCTTGGGAGACTATTGTCCAATACCGTAAAAGCATTTATACGGGGCAATTTTGTCTTAAAGATAAAAACCCATCTCTCGACTCAGCGTTCTCTTTGTTTAACTTTTCGAATACACTTTAACCCCGATTTCTACCTACAAGGTTTTTACCACAATTGAAGACAAAAACTTACATGAATATGGCTTAAGTCTCTCTCTTTTCATGTACAAGTCATGAATATATTATATGTTGAGTATAGGATTGCTATGTAAAATACAAATTTAAACCCTTCATTCAAATACAGATGATAAGGTGGCAGCAGAAGCTAAAGGTATTTCTGTCAATTCTCTAGCCGATGGTCAAAAGAAGCACTATAAGTTATCATACTTAATAATTTAACATATTGAAAAGACATATAATAAAATCACGGTCAAAGAATAATTTAATTGACTCTCGAAAAACAAAAATTGAGACAAAGGAAGTAATGTAGTTGAATGATAATAACAATATTGATAAATATTTACAAGATATTCATCTATTCACACTCTTTTAAAGCAATTACAAATTTTAAACTTTCATATGTTTAAAAGTATGATTTGTTAAACCTCACAGAGTAATTTAAGTGATGAGTTTGGTTAATATTGTATTAGAATACTATAATGTTAACGCATAATATATATATATTTTAAACTTTTATATGTCTAAAAGTATGATTTGTTAAACCTCACAAAGTAATTTAAGTGATGAGTTTGGTTAATACTGTATTAGAATACTATAATTTTAATGCATAAATAAATAAATAAATAAATAAATAATATATTTATATATATAGATAGATAGATAGATAGATATAGATATAGATATAGATATAGATATAGATAGATATATAGATAGATAGACACTTCACTTATCTTTTATTATTTTATTGTCGTTCTATGTCCTATTCGGGGCAGCACAGGTTAAAACATTGAGAGTTATAATTTTTAAAATAAGGCAAAATACATGCTATAATAAGTAAATTATTTGATAGTAATGAAATAGAATAGTATGACAAAATCATACAATAGGAAAAGTGCGGAGTCTGTCACTTGTATGACTTACAAGATTCATGACAACCAAATTTTGGGGAATAATTTTTACGGCTTATGTATTAAGTATTAAAATTTTGTTAGTACTTTCATTTGTTCTTTACTTTTTTTGCATTTATTATTACTTATTATGTCATGAATGAAAGGGGTTAATACTTAATACATAAGCCGTAAAAACCAAGATAGAGATACAATATGTTTAGTAAATAGTTGTTATAATAATAACAATAACATGATAACGGTAATCATATATAATAATATCGAAAAATAGTCATAAGTATAACATGACAGATATACGTCGCCAATAAGAAAATGCTCAAGTAAATATTTGTAAACATACGAGTAGGATTAGCGCAATATAACAAGAGCAATATTGTGACGAAAAATTCACTATTTGATTAAGTCGGAAATACAGTAAATGCCTAAGTGAAAAATAAAACAATAATTTGAAAACCCGATAATAACGATAACAAATATAATAGAAAAAATTATAAGAAATTTGACTTTATATAATGACAAAAATAAGTATATTAATGAAATAGAAGATCAAAGGAATAAAATAGAATGAAGGATGAACAAAATTGGGTGTCAACTAAAAAATCAGCGAGCTCGACAAAAGTATCATCGTAGTGTAGCTCCTTGCCACCTTCCAAATTTCGCGCTAGTCAGCCCTCCCTACTGTCGCGTCATAAGCAACCCAATCCACGTTATCACGAAAGGGGAAATAGTAGTCTTGGCTCGGCTGAGATGAAGACTTAGATGTACCGTAAATAGGCGTTGTTGACACCCAATTTTGTCCCGTCTTTTCCAATTTATTTGCAATTTTAAATATTTTTAACACCTCAAAAAACAATTTTAATATATATACATACATGTGTATATATATATATATATATATATATATTATAATTCTCTTATTATTATTATTCTCATTTTTTTTACCATCATTTGCATTTGTTATCATAATCATAAGTTTTATCCGAA
Source organism: Anisodus acutangulus (assembly GCA_029783415.1). Taxonomy (NCBI): domain Eukaryota; kingdom Viridiplantae; phylum Streptophyta; class Magnoliopsida; order Solanales; family Solanaceae; genus Anisodus; species Anisodus acutangulus. The sequence goes on from CM056496.1 coordinate 29,830,171, forward strand.
AATTTCTATGTTATTTTATTCTCGCAAAATTGCATCGCATTTCCATTTTTTTATTAAGCATAAAACATTTCGCAAATATTATATTTTATTATTATCACATCGTTATGTTATTTTAAATAATTCACATCTTTTACAAAAAAACAAAATAATATGTTTTAATATTAAACCCCTTTTATATTTTTAATCCATAACCCATTTTCATTTTCCCAACACAAAACAATTCTACCCAAACAAAATTCACCAAAGCCCAAAACACCCATTTCCCCCTTTACTCTTCAACCCAATTCGCCAAACCCAAAGCCCAATCGAAACCCAACCCATCTCCCTTTTATTTTCCTAAATCCCCAAACCAAACAAAACCCTACACAATTTCACCCATTCCCCACAGCCCACCACCGAAGCCCACCCGCCTGTGCCCAATCGGCCAAACCCAACTGAAAATCCGACCCATTCTTAAAACCCAACCCCAAAACTTTAAAACAAAACATAACCCAAAAATCAAAAAAAAAAAGGAAACCTAAACCCTACTCTCCCAAATCACCGCCACCCTACCCCCCACGCCGCCACCCTACCCCCTACGCCGACACCACCGGCCGCCACACCGCCGACACCACCAATCTACCCCATCACCTTTCTGCAACACACGCCCCAAGAACACGCCTAAAAATCAGATTTTGTGTTCCCCTTTATTTTGAAATTTGAATTCGTTTTAAGAGGGTATGAGGGGTTGAATGTGGGGAGTATCTATAAAAACCCTTCCTTGCTCACTGATTTGGGGATTCGGAGAATTTTCGGTCGTTTAAGGTCCAAATTCAGGAAAATCCAAATCTTTGTTTGTTCTTGTATGTGTTCTTCAATTTAAAGATTCAAATTATTTTCTTTGTGTTGAAGAATCTGGATTTTAGCTATTTTTTCACTTTGTTTTTGGGTCCAAATCGGGTCACCTGCTGGTCGGGTCGGGTCATCCGGGTCGGTTCGAACATCCGAAAATCAGAAAACAGAGTCTTATTTCCAGAAAAATCAGAATTCAAAGAATCTACAACAAAAAAATCAGAATTCTAACGTTTCCGAGCGGATTCGACGATTCAAAACACGCCTCGGTTCGCTACCCGGAAAAGGTTAGACTCGTTCCAATTCTTCTATATTTCTTAAAGCTTATTTGATTGTGTTGTTTATGCTTGATTTAGTATGATATTTTGCTAAGTAATATAGTCTTGATTAATTAATATGATAATGAGACGATTTTGCTTATATAATTGTATTTATGTTGTTGGGACATTTCTGATTTGGAGTTGATACGTGATAGATGATATTGCCTCGATTTTTTGGTTAACTAATTATTGTCATTAGCTTTAGTAAGGTATCTTGGGTTCATTGTTAAATGCAATACGGATAATGTAAGATTAATATGTGTTTGGAAGAGCTATGGCTTGATTAAATATTCTTAGGACACTTAACGATTTGTTGATATTCAAAATTATTGTATGTTGTAGTTTGGTCGCTGCCTTTAAATTAAACAAATGAGCATACTTTAATTGATTCAAATGACGATATTTACATGTTATATTCTAGATTAATATGTGCAATTTTAAAAGGAATATATTATCCATGTTTAATATAATAGTATGTGCGTCTAGTTTAAGTTTATGAATGTTATGCTTCTTTAAGAATTAAGATTAGTCCAACGGAATTTATTATGTATGTATACATAATTTATACATTGGTCTTCCTTGCCTCTTTTATTTTTGTTTAAATTTAGAACCGGTTGTGTTATCATATAGTCTTTCTTGGCTACTTTAATGTGCCAAAATCTGAAAAAATAATGTCTTAAGTATATGTAGAATAGAAGGCCATGAATATTCATTCCTATGTACATTTAATGTTGTATATTTCGTGTATGTATGTATTAGGAATATTCATGTGTTGATATTTTCGTTCCGTCTACTAATCCTTTTCTTTTTCTTTTATTTACATGAAATGCATCGGGAGTAACGAAGAGTCTCGTTATGAGACTCATCATGACTTCGCCCAAAATGAAGAACCACATTCACATTCCTTGCATTCTCGGCCTCGGAATTTCTACATAAATAGGGCGGGATGACATCATCATCCTCCCTAGTTTCCTCTTTTATTATTATTCTTCAATTTCGATTATTTCCATTCTTGGGCATGTAATAATTATTTTAATGCTTGTGTGATTGTTAGAATGCTTAGAATAATTAGGCCAGAATAGATGAATGAATAGGATAGTCTAAGCTGCCGTTAGTTTATTTCTTAGGATCGTTTGAAATTGGAAACCAACCGCTAGTTTTATTTGTTTAGGACCGTCTTGTGTGTTCCAAACTTAGCCTCTAGTTACTTTGTTCTATTTTTAGGTTAGATTATGCATGCTTTAATATCTTTCAAAAATAATTTCGCTATCTATTATTCATTTCCTTTAATCCCAAAAAAATAAGGTTTGCATTCTATCATATTTGCAACCTTGAAAGATTTTTTCATAAAAAATTGCTTCTTTTATTATTCAATTGCCAAATATGTATTTTTCTATAAAAAATATAACTTCGGGGCAATGATGAGGCTTAAACCTTTATTTCATCCGAGATCAACATGTTTAGTAGGCGAGGTGAATTATATATTCGCAGCCACGACGTGATTATAAGTGATCTTTTCTATTTCACCCGAGAGACCAACACGTTTAGTAGGCGAGACAATAAAAAACAAACTACATTAGTCATATGTTTGCAGCCACGACGTGATTGGAATGTTCTTTTCAAAATTTAAGTCTGAGCCCTCCGCAATCAAAACATTCACTGTTTTGAATACGGATATGAAGTTATTTGTATTTAAATGTTTCTAACCGTTTGTTCTTGACGACTTGCGAGGATTAAAGTAAATAACGACAAATATTCCTCGGAGTTTATTTATTGTTATTTCTTTCTTTAATTCAGCTTTTATCTCGCTTTGTATTGTAATATTATTTATCGCACTTATGTAATTATTGAAATGCTTAGAATAGGCAAACTTAGGATTTTATTCGTAGGTTAGTTTAAGATTTGAAACCCGTCGCTAGCTTATTTATTTGTAGGCTCGCAAACTTAGAAATTCTTCGCTAGTTTATTTATTTTAGGCTCGTCACGCGAATTCAAGATTTTCAAAACAACTTTTGTCATCTTTTATTTGCTTTATTAATCATACCGAATAAGTTTATCTTTTGTCAATTTACAATTTCATGATTCTTAAAATTTTACTTCTTTGATAGTATAAATAATTTATTGTCACAAATGCATATTTTTCAAAACTTTACATGTATCTTTCTTTTTATGTTATCTGAATACGCACCTGTATAAAATGCATCATTTACTAAATATTTGCAAACATCTTTTAATCTATTATACTTGTAAAACATGCATTTTCTAGTAATAATTAACCTGAGTTTTACCGGATAACCGCAAGTTAGCGGATCTTAAAGGATGCCTAACCCCTTCCCTTTAGGACAATAAAGAACCCTTACCTAGAATCTCGCTAGTTTCGCAGACCTTAAAATTGGAGTTTACATTGCAGCACTTAGTTTAATATTTAGGTGTCCTAATTCACCGTAAAAAATAATTAGGTGGCGACTCCTCAATTCTCAATACCCAGGAATCACCGAATACGTCTGTGCTCCGCTTTGACCCGAGCAGGTCAAAATAGGGCGCGACAGCATGGCGACTCCGCTGGGGAATCTCAGGTTCTTAACCATAGCAAACCCAGGTTACTTATTACTACGCTTTATTTTGCTCTATATTTGATTTAATGCTTTGATTTATTTCCATTGTAAATTTTGCATAACTGCTTTAATTGTTATATTCTCCTACTGTTTTCCTTAAATTGGCATTCCGCTCATATTTCTTCCATTACGGAAAATTGACACTATCACACATTACACGCGAGGTGTGTTTTGCGCACCATAAATTTCTTTCAAATTACCAAATTTTTAGGAGAGTTGGTATATGCGCGGGCGTCCGGACCATCCGGTTGGCAGCGTAGCCTTCTCACTCGGCGATCCGCTCGGGAACCTTGAGTCTAGTCAGCCAAATCTTAGAAAATTTAGGATAGAGCTATACCACCCTTTATTTTTAAGTCATGCATGCATACACATTAGGTGGGTCGATCCTTGGTATCGACTCCACAATTAAGAAACCCACCAAAGATGTCTACGGGTCTCACAACCCAACGACCAATCATCATATTATGTGTAGCGTGATAAGGATAGACTAATCCAAGACTAATCATGACGTGCTGAAATTGGAAAATGTAGATTCATTTTGTCTCATTTCCGACAAAGCATTGCAGTTTAGCCGCTTGGATCAAACTTGTCGTAATCCCGCATATCTGGCGTTTAGGCCCACCTCCGGCATAAGGGAGGCCCCATGCATATTAGGATGCGCATTTAATTGCCTTACAATCATTTTGTTGTTTTCTCCTGCTTTTTTACTATGTGTATATTATTTGAATCAATAATTACTCACCTTATACTAATTTGGTTTTCTTCATTTTTCAGGAGATTCATTTTGCCTTATTTACTTCCCCAAAAGTTGATTCGTGTTGACTAAAACTGGCGGAGCACCCCATCTGTTATTTCCCAATCATGCCTATCCAAATTGTATTAGTACTTAATGGAAAATGCGATTTAAATTGAGGCCTGAACCACATTTTATGCAGTTTAATGTGTTTTGCCTCCATCTTTTGAAAGCTTAAATGACAAATCCACATTGCTTTTGCTACTTCAAAATTTATTTTGTTTACTAATTTTCTTTTTTCTTTCAGCATGCAAACTAATAAATCTGTCGATAATGTGAATGTGACATGTAATGAAACAAATAAACAAAATCCAAACACCGAACAGGACTTCGAAGAGTATGAGGAAGGTTCGCAGTCAGACGAATTGACAGAGGAATTGGAACATTTGGAGAACAAACCAAAGCCAAATTTAGATGAAACTGAGGCAGTAAATTTGGGGGATGCAGAAAATGTGAAAGAAACGAGAATCAGCGTCCATCTGAACACCCCACAAAGGAAAGAACTGACGGATCTTTTGAGGCAATATATCGACGTATTTGCTTGGTCTTATGATGAGATGCCAGGGCTTAGCACGGATATTGTTTCGCATAGGTTACCTATTGATCCATCCTACCCTCCGGTGAAACAAAAACCAAGGAAAATCAAGCCTGATTTAAGTTTAAGGGTCAAGGAAGAGGTGTCCAAGCAATTCGACGCAAATGTCATTCGGGTCACAAGATACCCGACTTGGTTGGCCAACATTGTACCTGTGCCAAAGAAAGATGGAAAGATACGAGTGTGCGTGGATTATCGGGATCTCAACAAGGTCAGCCCGAAGGATGACTTCCCTCTTCCAAATATTCACATACTCATTGATAACTGTGCGAAGCATGAATTGCAGTCATTTGTTGATTGCTTTGCTGGTTACCACCAGATCTTGATGGATGAAGAAGACGCAGAAAGACAAAGATTCACTACACCTTGGGGTATATCATTCTGGGTAATGCCGTTCGGACTCAAGAATGCAAAGGTGCCACCTACATGAGGGCCATGACTACCATTTTCCATGATATGATCCACAAAGAAATTGAGGTCTACGTGGATGACGTTATTATCAAGTCGCGAAGGACTTGAGATCACTTAATGATTTAGAGAAGTTCTTTGACCGACCGAGGCGGTATAACCTGAAATTAAATCCCGCAAAGTGCGCATTTGGTGTCCTCTTTGGGAAGTCGCTAGGTTTCATCGTGAGTAGAAGAGGTATTGAATTGGACCCCTCGAAAGTAAAAGCTATTCAAGACTTGCCTCCTCCAAAGAGTCGAAAAGACGTGATGAGTTTCCTTGGTCGCCTCAATTACATCAGCAGGTTCATAGCACAATCAACAGTGATATGTGAGCTAATATTCAAGCTACTGAAGAAAGACGCTGCTACCAAGTGGACCACGGATTGCCAACGAGCTTTTGACAGAATCAAAGAATATTTGTCAAACCCACCTGTCTTAGTGCCTCCAGAACCCGGAAGGCCATTCTTTGTTATATCTGCGTGTTAGAAAATGCATTTGGATGCGTCTTTGGGACAACATGATGAAACAGGAAAAAAGGAGCAAGCCATATACTACTTAAGCAAGAAGTTCACACCGTATGAAGCTCGGTATACTTTGCTGGAACGCACTTGTTGTGCCTTAACGTGGATTGCACAAAAGGTTAGACATTAGCTATCTGCATATACCACTTATCTCATCTCAAGGATGGACCCGCTCAAATACATCTTTCAGAAGCCCATGCCCACTGGGAAGCTAGCAAAGTGGCAAATCTTGCTAAGTGAGTTCGATATCATATATGTCACCCAAAAGGCTATCAAAGGACAAGCACTAGCCGACCATCTTGCTGAAAACCCGTGGATGAAGAATACATGCCTCTCGAATTTATTTTCCTGACGAGGAGGTACTATTTGTTGGAGAAGACATCTCGTAAGAGTACCAGGGTTGGAGAATGTTCTTCGACTGAGCCGCAAATTTCAAAGGAGTTGGTATTGGAGCGCTTTGATTTCGTAATCGGGTCAAGACTACCCAATTTCGGCGAAGCTCCGATTTCCGTGCACCAACAATATGGCGGAATATGAAGCTTGTATACTCGGACTTAGAATGGCCGTTGATATGAACATTCAAGAACTATTGGTTATAGGTGATTCAGACTTATTGATTCACCAGGTGCAAGGCGAATGGGCCACCAAGAACATGAAGATACTTCCTTACCTGCATTGCGTGAAAGAATTATGCAAAAGGTTCAGCGAAATAGAATTCAAGCATATCCCACGAACTCAAAACGAGTTCGCTGACGCTCTGGCAACACTGTCCTCCATGATTCAACATCCGGATAAGAACTACATTGATCCCATCAAGGTGAGCTTATCGGATCAGCCGGCATATTGTTTCAATATAGATGGAGAGTTGGATGGAAAGCCTTGGTACCACGACATTAAGAGATATCTCAAGATAGGTGAATATCCAGAAGGCATAACCAGTATACAAAAGAGGACACTTAGGAGGTTAGCAAACCATTTCTTCCTAAACGGAGAAATCCTTTATCGGAGGACTCCAGATCTCGGTTTGTTAAGATGTGTTGATGCTCGAGAGGCAAACAGTTTAGTTGAAGAGATACACGGAGGCACGTGCGGGCCTCACATGAATGGCTTCACTTTGGCAAAGAAGATTCTAAGAGCAGGATACTTTTGGATGACCATGGAAACAGATTGCATCCACTTCGTGCAAAGATGCCATCGATGTCAGATTCATGGCGATCTAATCAAGGTACCCCCTAACGAACTCAATGTGACGAGCTCTCCTTGGCCATTCGCAGCTTGGGGCATGGATGTCATTGGCCCTATTGAACCTGCCGCATCAAATGGACACCGATTCATTCTAGTGGCAATTGACTATTTCACAAAGTGGGTAGAAGCATCGTCCCACAAGTCAGTGACAAAGAAGGTGGTAGTTGATTTTGTCCGCAATAACATCATTTGTCGATTTGGAATCCCTGAGTCGATTATAACAGACAATGGAGCTAATCTCAACAGTAATTTGATGAATGAGATATGCGAAAAGTTTAAGATCAATCACCGCAATTCCACTCCATACCGGCCTCAGATGAACGGAGCAGTCGAAGCGGCCAACAAAAATATCAAAAGAATACTGCGAAAGATGATCGATAACTACAAACACTGGCACGAGCATTTGTCCTTTGCACTTTTGGGATATCGCACTACAATCGGGACTTCACCGGGCAACGCCGTATCTATTGGTCTATGGAGCAGGTCGTGTTACCAGCAGTGGAAATACCATCCTTAAGAATTATCCAAGAAGCCGAAATGAGCGGCGAAATGGATACTGAGAATCGTCTGAACAATTGATGCTTTGATTGATGAAAAGCGATTGAGCAGCGATCATCACGGACAACTTTATCAAAATAGAATGGCCAAAGCTTTCAACAGAAAGTAAAACCAAGGACTTTTGAACCGGGCAATTGGTGCTAAACGCATATTCCCGCACCAAAATGAAGCTAAAGGAAAATTCGCACCTAATCGGCAAGGGCCTTATATGGTTCACCGGTGTTGACTGGAGGAGCATTAATTCTAAATGAAATGGATGGTGAAGTATGGCCAAAAGCTATCAATGCAGATGCAGTGAAAAGATACTACATTTAGGATTTTTCTATGTAATGCACTTCTTATGTTGTAAAAGTCGCGCTCCCTGGCGGGATACGCAAAGAACCCATGTCGGGTTCCGTTTCTAAGATTACAAATTTCCCAAAAAAAAACACATTTCTTTGTAACATGAACTACGTTATGACCTGATTCCTTCGGAGGGATACGTAGGCGGCCACATCGGCTTCGGTCCCATCTTTAGAAATCCTTACAATCCCCTTTTGTTTGTAATGAACTACGTTATGACCTGATTCCCTCATGGGGATACGTAGGCGGCCTAAATCGGCTTCGGTCCCACCATTAGGAAATATTTTCTCCTTTATCTCACAAATGACAAAATGCACCCATCTGATCACCCTGATTGGGCAGGCAAGCAATCTACACAAGACTCGGTGGTCCGTTCGAAGGATCATCATCCTCACATATCGAAAACTGGGGCATTTTTTTTGGGATCACTGCCAGAGGACGCCGATAACCATGGAAAAACATCGACAAAATAAGTCTCCAGCCAGAAGAATTTTGGATAAGACGTTTGTTTTGTTTCACTGCGTGTCACTGCTCGACAGACATTTGTACATATGCATACTTTCTTACAAGCAAATTATTTTCAACAAACATTTTCATTAAAGTTCAACATAATTTTTACTGATATGCATACTTGTTACAAACAAATTGTTTTCAACAAATGTTTTCAGTAATGGCTATCCAATACGGGGAACCAGAGAGGGGCTGCAGGTCCGAATCAGCAGGACATACAAGTATCAAGGCCAAAGCTACAAAGTCAACGCGAATCAACTCACCCTCCCCCAGCTTAGAAAATTATTTGAGTACGTGTTCTTCAGTGGAAAGCGGCAGGAAGCCGCAACATTTATGAGCAAATTCGCAAGGGCCTCCGTGACGCAACTCACTACAAGAATCACTTTCCTGTTTGGAGATTGTACAAAGACGTCATGCTAAACTACATATTCCCAACCGTGTTGTGTCCACGCAAAGAACGGTATTTCGACTTACAGGGTCGCATTCTCATCTACTCAACTTTGGCATCGCTTTTATTATGGCATAGCAGTTCGACCATAGGGTCACACTTTACATTACGTCAACACGACGACATAAATCAGGCGCCCACCTTCAAATGCGGGTATGTTTAAATCAGGCGCCCACCTTCTAATGCGGGTATGTTTTAAATCAGGCGCCCACCTCCTAATGCGGGTATATTTTAAATCAGGCGCCCACCTTCTAATGCGGGTATGTTTTAAATCAGGCGCCCACCTCCTAATGCGGGTATATTTTAAATCAGGCGCCCACCTTCAAATGCGGGTATTGTTTTAAATCAGGCGCCCACCTTCAAATGCGGGTATGTTTTAAATCAGGCACCCACCTCCTAATGCGGGTATGTTTTAAATCAGGCGCCCACCTCCTAATGCGGGTATGTTTTAAATCAGGCGCCCACCTTCTAATGCGGGTATGTTTTAAATCAGGCGCCCACCTTCTAATGCGGGTATGTTTAAATCAGGCGCCCACCTTCTAATGCGGGTATGTTTTAAATCAGGCGCCCACCTTCTAATGCGGGTATGTTTTAAATCAGGCGCCCACCTTCTAATGCGGGTATGTTTTAAATCAGGCGCCCACCTTCAAATGCGGGTATTGTTTTAAATCAGGCGCCCACCTTCAAATGCGGGTATGTTTTAAATCAGGCACCCACCTCCTAATGCGGGTATGTTTTAAATCAGGCGCCCACCTCATAATGCGGGTATGTTTTAAATCAGGCGCCCACCTCCTAATGCGGGTATGTTTTAAATCAGGCGCCCACCTCCTAATGCGGGTATGTTTTAAATTAGGCGCCCACCTTCTAATGCGGGTATGTTTAAATCAGGCGCCCACCTTCTAATGCGGGTATTTTATTTTAAATCAGGCGCCCACCTTCTAATGCGGGTATTTTATTTTAAATCAGGCACCCACCTTCTAATGCGGGAATTTTATTTTAAATCAGGCGCCCACCTTCTAATGCGGGTACATTATTTTAAAGTAGGAACTGACGCCCGCCAACGGCGTCATCTGCACGATATTAAGCAACGACATCATTTCAACTTACCAAAGTCATTTCTCACAATACATATCTTATGCAACAGTTGTGCACTAACTTTTATCTTAGCTCTAGTCCACAGGAATTTGAATCGGCGGGAGCTTTCAGCATAACGTGGAACTATCTCTTATGGCGAGCCGAGGCAATCTTGGTCAGCAGCCTACTTTGAACGTCGTTCCGCTCTTCCCCAATAAGTTTTCACATCTGCGACCAGTGTCATCATAACTCGACACTGGGGCAATATTTCTTGAATCCGCACCAACTCTTTCACTTCTCTCCCCTTCGGGATTCTATTTCTACCAAGTGCACCCCTACTCCTCGTTCAAAGCCCGAGGGTCAGGACAAAATTGGCTACTCAATCAACTTCTTTGGCCGAAAACTCTTTCATCGTCTCCGCCCAAAGAGGGGCATCTGTTGACACCCAATTTTGTCCCGTCTTTTCCAATTTATTTGCAATTTTAAATATTTTTAACACCTCAAAAAACAATTTTAATATATATACATACATGCGTATATATATATATATATATATATATATATATATATATATATATATATTATAATTCTCTTATTATTATTATTCTCATTTTTTTTACCATCATTTGCATTTGTTATCATAATCATAAGTTTTATCCGAAAATTTCTATGTTATTTTATTCTCGCAAAATTGCATCGCATTTCCATTTTTTTATTAAGCATAAAACATTTATAAATATTATATTTTATTATTATCACATCGTTATGTTATTTTAAATAATTCACATCTTTTACAAAAACAAAATAATATGTTTTAATATTAAACCCCTTTTATATTTTTAATCCATAACCCATTTTCATTTTCCCAACACAAAACAATTCTACCCAAACAAAATTCACCAAAGCCCAAAACACCCATTTCCCCTTTACTCTTCAACCCAATTCGCCACCCCAAAGCCCAATCGAAAACCCAACCCATCTCCCTTTATTTTCCTAAATCCCCAAACCAAACAAAACCCTACACAATTTCACCCATTCCCCACACCCCACCACCGAAGCCCACCCGCTGTGCCCAATCGGCCAAACCCAACTGAAAATCCGACCCATTCTTAAAACCCAACCCCAAAACTTTAAAACAAAACATAACCCAAAAATCAAAAAAAAAAGGAAACCTAAACCCTACTCTCCCAAATCACCGCCACCCTACCCCACGCCGCCACCCTACCCTACGCCGACACCACCAGCCGCCACACCGCCGACACCACCAATCTACCCCATCACCTTTCGCAACACACGCCCCAAGAACACGCCTAAAAATCAGATTTTGTGTTCCCCTTTATTTTGAAATTTGAATTCGTTTTAAGAGGGTATGAGGGGGTTGAATGTGGGGAGTATCTATAAAAACCCTTCCTTGCTCACTGATTTGGGATTCGGAGAATTTTCGTCGTTTTAAGGTCAGAAATTCGGAAAATCCGAAATCTTTGTTTGTTCTTGTATGTGTTCTTCAATTTAAAGATTCCAAATTATTTTCTTTGTGTTGAAGAATCTGGATTTTAGCTATTTTTTCACTTGTTTTTGGGTCCAAATCGGGTCGGGTCACCGCTGGGTCGGGTCGGGTCATCCGGTCGGTTCGAACATCCAAAATCAGAAAACGAGTCTTATTTCCAGAAAAATCAGAATTCAAAGAATCTACAACAAAAAATCAGAATTCTAACGTTTAGAGCGGATTCGACGATTCAAAACACGCCTCGGTTAGCTACCGGAAAAGGTTAGACTCGTTCCAATTCTTCTATATTTCTTAAAGCTTATTTGATTGTGTTGTTTATGCTTGATTTAGTATGATATTTTGCTAAGTAATATAGTCTTGATTAATTAATATGATAATGAGACGATTTTGCTTATATAATTGTATTTATGTTGTTGGGACATTTCTGATTTGGAGTTGATACGTGATAGATGATATTGCCTCGAGTTTTTGGTTAACTAATTATTGTCATTAGCTTTAGTAAGGTATCTTGGGTTCATTGTTAAATGCAATACGGATAATGTAAGATTAATATGTGTTTGGAAGAGCTATGGCTTGATTAAATATTCTTAGGACACTTAACGATTTGTTGATATTCAAAATTATTGTATGTTGTAGTTTGGTCGCTGCCTTTAAATTAAACAAATGAGCATACTTTAATTGATTCAAATGACGATATTTACATGTTATATTCTAGATTAATATGTGCAATTTTAAAAGGAATATATTATCCATGTTTAATATAATAGTATGTGCGTCTAGTTTAAGTTTATGAATGTTATGCTTCTTTAAGAATTAAGATTAGTCCAACGGAATTTATTATGTATGTATACATAATTTATACATTGGTCTTCCTTGCCTCTTTTATTTTTGTTTAAATTTAGAACCGGTTGTGTTATCATATAGTCTTTCTTCGGCTACTTTAATGTGCCAAAATCTGAAAAAATAATGTCTTAAGTATATGTAGAATAGAAGGCCATGAATATTCATTCCTATGTACATTTAATGTTGTATATTTCGTGTATGTATGTATTAGGAATATTCATGTGTTGATATTTTCGTTCCGTCTACTAATCCTTTTCTTTTTCTTTTATTTACATGAAATGCATCGGGAGTAGCGAAGAGTCTCGTTATGAGACTCATCATGACTTCGTCCAAAATGAAGAACCACATTCACATTCCTTGCATTCTCCGGCCTCGGAATTTCTACGCAAATAGGGCGGGATGACATCATCATCCTCCCTAGTTTCCTCTTTTATTATTATTCTTCAATTTCGTTATTTCCATTCTTGGGCATGTAATAATTATTTTAATGCTTGTGTGATTGTTAGAATGCTTAGAATAATTAGGCCGCGAATAGATGAATGAATAGGATAGTCTAACTGCCGTTAGTTTATTTCTTAGGATCGTTTGAAATTGGAAACCAACCGCTAGTTTTATTTGTTTAGGACCGTCTTGTGTGTTCCAAACTTAGCCTCTAGTTACTTTGTTCTATTTTTTAGGTTCGTTATGCATGCTTTAATATCTTTCAAAAATAATTTCGCTATCTATTATTCATTTCCTTTAATCCCAAAAAAATAAGGTTTGCATTCTATCATATTTGCAACCTTGAAAGATTTTTTCATAAAAAATTGCTTCTTTTATTATTCAATTGCCAAATATGTATTTTTCTATAAAAAATATAACTTCGGGGCAATGATGAGGCTTAAACCTTTATTTCATCCGAGATCAACATGTTTAGTAGGCGAGGTGAATTATATATTCGCAGCCACGACGTGATTATAAGTGATCTTTTCTATTTCACCCGAGAGACCAACACGTTTAGTAGGCGAGACAATAAAAAACAAACTACATTAGTCATATGTTTGCAGCCACGACGTGATTGGAATGTTCTTTTCAAAAATTAAGTTCGAGCCCTCATAATCAAAACATTCACTGTTTTGAATACGGATATGAAGTTATTTGTATTTAAATGTTTCTAACCGTTTGTTCTTGACGACTTGCAGAGGATTAAAGTAAATAACGACAAATATTCCTCGGAGTTTATTTATTGTTATTTCTTTCTTTAATTCACTTTTATCTCGCTTTGTATTGTAATATTATTTATCGCACTTATGTAATTATTGAAATGCTTAGAATAGGCAAACTTAGGATTTTATTCGTAGGTTAGTTTAAGATTTGAAACCCGTCGCTAGCTTATTTATTTGTAGGCTCGCAAACTTAGAAATTCTTCGCTAGTTTATTTATTTTAGGCTCGTCACGTGAATTCAAGATTTTCAAAACAACTTTTGTCATCTTTTATTTGCTTTATTAATCATACCGAATAAGTTTATCTTTTGTCAATTTACAATTTCATGATTCTTAAAATTTTACTTCTTTGATAGTATAAATAATTTATTGTCACAAATGCATATTTTTCAAAACTTTACATGTATCTTTCTTTTTATGTTATCTGAATACCTTTTTGTATAAAATGCATCATTTACTAAATATTTGCAAATATCTTTTAATCTATTATACTTGTAAAACATGCATTTTCTAGTAATAATTAACCTGAGTTTTACCGGATAACCGCAAGTTAGCGGATCTTAAAGGATGCCTAACCCCTTCCCTTTAGGACAATAAAGAACCCTTACCTAGAATCTCGCTAGTTTCGCAGACCTTAAAATTGGAGTTTACATTGCAGCACTTAGTTTAATATTTAGGTGTCCTAATTCACCGTAAAAAATAATTAGGTGGCGACTCCTCAATTCTCAATACCCAGGAATCACCGAATACGTCTGTGCTCCGCTTTGACCCGAGCAGGTCAAAATAGGGCGCGACAGGCGTGTCGGAGTACGCGATGTATCTGCAAGTGGGGATGCTGAAGTCGACGGTTGTGCTGGAACTAGAGCTTGAGCGACATGATCATCATCAGGCTCATCTACCAGCTGAAAAGCCACCACCTCCTCTGCCTGCATGTACTCCATGTCCTCCACGACGTCCGCGTCCTTGCACGGGCTGCTATTGACCCCCTGGTATACGATTATTATAGAAAAAGGGCGTGATACGTCTTCATATTTCGCTCAATCTCTCGCGTCCACCTCCTCGCGTAGGCATCAACGCGTCATCAACATCGGGCTCCCTAGCTATGGGCTGAAAAAGCAGAATCCTATCCTAAACTCATACCTGAAAGTGACATTAAAAAAAATCAATTTTTTAGTCATCGTTTCAAGAGATATATTTAGGATCCAAGAATATAAACTTAAATATATTATTTGGAAAAGAGGAAGAAATCCACAAAGATCATTATTATCACTAATAGAAGTCCGACATAGATGTCTGTAGAGATACGCCAAAACAACACTGCCCCAACTATAGTCCTCCAAGCGGTTCAGACGATCAAAGAAACTCAGATAGCGTAAGGTCACGAAGAGACCCGATGTGTTCGGGAGCAAGATGCTCTGAAATACAATCAGCAAATAGCGACAAACAATAATTACATGATCAGTGGTATCTGTAATAGGCTCCGCGATAATTGTTCAGGCAAGTATGCGCAAAGCAAAGCTATACTCACTCGTTTTATTTTAAAAATTAAGTGGGGACCAAGTGGAGAAGAAGAGACCGTCGAGCTGATCCTATTAAAATATTTAAAGCAAAAAATTCTTGCGTTAAAAGTAGTTTGGTAGTTTTTTTAATGGGTTACTATGTCATTTTTAATTTTTTTTGGGTCATTTAGATTCCGGATTCTCAGTTTTAACAAATTTTAAAGAGTACAAAAGTGCTCAGTTTTAGCAGATTTATAGAATCAAAAGTGATCAATTTTAACGAATTTAAAAAATCAAAATTATTTTTTATTTAAGAAACTATTGTAAACCTAACCAAACATAAGGACTATCTTGTTTATTTTTAAACAGATAGTTAAATATCTTTGATTTCCCCCCTCTAAAAGAAATACTAAAAATTTATGAGAAAACTGGATGTTTGAAAGCGTAAGTCATAAGCAAAGGATAACAATCTAATAAGCCCAAATAAGTTCTTACCTTCTATGAAAGATTTTCGACATTAAACCCAAAAAGGAAAAAAGCCCAATAAACTTAACACAAAACAAACAAAGCCCACACCCCCATTATATACATTGAACCTTCCTTCACAGTATCTCCTTTCTAGGGTTTTAAACATTAGCTTCACTAAATTATCTTTGCCGCATTTTCTAAGAGCCTCCAACTTTTTTTATTCTCTCTCAATTCTTCACAACCCATTTTCCATGGATTTTAATTTTTAAGTTTTTTTTTCCAAGAATCTAAAGGATAAAGCTTTGAGCTTTAGATACATATATCTGTATCTCTATACTTCAAGAAAAGACTGAAAAGAATGGCTACATTGAACCCATTTGATCTTTTGGGTGATGATGCTGAGGACCCAATTTTAATTGCTGCACAGCAATTGAAACAGGCTACTCCTGTTGCTGCTGCTCCAAAGAAAGGTCTAGTTAAGGCTCAAGTTCAACCGGCTAAGCCTGTTGCCAAGTTGCCTTCAAAACCTTTGCCTCCTTCTGAAGCTGGTAATTTTGGTTATACCCTTTTGAGTATTGTGTATTGTTTAATCGTCTTGTACTGTTTGTTAGTCATTGTTTCATGGGGTTGGTGTAATTAATGGAGTTTTGTAGTCTTATGTTGTAAAGCTGCAGTCTTTATTGTTTGGAGCAAATTTATATCATTTTTATTAGACCCTTTTGAATATTGTGTATTATTTTTAATTGATTTGAGTAGTTTTATACTGTTTCTTGGTTATGTTTCATGGGGTTGGTGGAATTAATACAGATTTTGTAGTGTTATGTTGTAAAGTTGCATCCTTTATTGTTTGTGTAAAGTAGTTAAATAGACAAATCATTTAACTCTGTTGATTACACCCTTTTGGGTGTAGTGTATTTTTAGTCGATTTGAGTAGTTTTATACTGTTTCTTGGTTATGTTTCGTGGGGTTGGTGTAATTAATACAGATTTTGCTGTCTTATGTTCTAAAGCTGCAGTCTTTATTGTTTGGATAAGGTAATTAAAGAGATAAATCATTTAACTCTGTTGTATTTTAGCAATTCATGACATTTCATAAGTTGAGTTTTTTTTGGATATCTTTCTTGTCTGTTTACTAGCTGCCGGGGTAAATTTTGGGTACACCCTTTTGAGTGTAGTGTATTTTTAATGGATTTGAGTAGTTTTGTACTGTTTTTTGGTAATTATTTCATGGGATTGGTGTAATTAATAGAGTTTTGTAGTCTTGTGTTGTAAAGTTGCAGTCTTTTTTATTTGGAGCAAATTCATATCATTTCACAAGTTTAGGCTATTTTCATTTATTTATCTTTTAATGTGTTTAGTAGCTGCCAGGAAAAATTTATGTGGTACTTTTTATTAGACCCTTTTGATTTTTGTGTATTATTTTTAATTGATTTGAGTAGTTTTATATTGCTTTTTGGTAATTATTTCATGGGATTTGTGTAATTAATACAGATTTGTTGTCTTATGTTGTAAAGTTGCAGTCTTTATTGTTTGGATAAAGTAGTTAGTGAGATACATCATTTGAGTGTTGTGTATTATTTTTAATTGATTTGAATAGTTTTATACTGTTTTTTAGTAATTATTTCATGGTGGGTGTAATTAATACAGATTTGTTGTCTTATGTTGTAAAGTTGTAGTCTTTATTGTTTAGATAAAGTAGTTAGTGAGACACATCATTTGAGTCAGTTGTTATTTTTTAGCAAATTCATAACATTTAACAACTTGTGGTTTTTTAATCCTGTCTGTTTACTAGATGCCAGGGTAAGTTTTGATTACACTCTTTTGAGTATTGTGTAGTTTTATGCTGTTTCTTTGTCATTATTTCATGGGGTTGGTGGAATTAATGCAAATTTTGTAGTTTTATGTTGTAAAGCTGCAGTCTTTATTGTTTAAATGAAGTAGTTATTGGACGAATCTTTTGAGTGTTGTTTTGAGTAAATTCATAACATTTTACTGGTTTAGATTACACCCTCTTAGTGTTGTGTATTATTTTAATCGATTTTGGTAGTTTTGTACTGTTTTTGTAATATTTTGATGGGTTTGGTGTAATTAATACAGGTTTTGTAGTGTTATGTTGTTAAGCTGCAGTCTTTATTGTTTGGATAAAGTAGTTAGTGAGACACATCATTTGAGTCCTTTGTTGTTTTTAGGAAATTCATAACATTTAACAAGTTTAGGTTGCTTTTTTTTTATCTTTCTTGTCTGTTTACTAGCTGCCAGGGTAAATTTTGATTACACCCTTTCGAGTATTTTGTAGTTTTGTACTACTATTTATTTGTCATATTTCATGGGGTTGGTGGAATTAATACAGATTTTGTAGTGTTATGCTGTAAAGTTGCAGTCTATTGTTTGGATGAAGTAGTTAAAGAGACAAATCATTTAACTCTGTTGATTACACTCCTTTTGAGTATAGTGTATTTTTAGTCGATTTGAGTAGTTTTATACTGTTTCATGGGTTTGGTTGAATTAATAAGATTTTATTGTCTTATGTTGTAAAGTTGCAGCCTTTATTGTTTGGATAAAGCAGTTAAAGAGACTAATCATTTAACTCTGTTGATTACACCCTTTTGAGTATAGTGTACTTTTTAGTCGATTTGAGTTGTTTTATAATGCTTCGTAGTTATGTTTCATGGGGTTGGTGGAATTAATACAGATTTTGTAGTCTTGTGTTTTAAAGCTGCCATCTTTATTGTTTGGATGAAGTAGTTAGTGAGATGAATTATTTGACTCTGTTGTTGTTTTTAGCAAATTCATAAACATTAGTAACAAGTTTAGGTTGCTTTTTTTTAATCTTGCTTGTCTGTTTACCAGATGCCGGAGAAATTTATTGTGGTACTTTCAAGTTTATGTTGTTTCTTGGTCATATTTCATGCGGTTGATGGAATTAATGCAGATTTTGTAGTCTTGTGTTGTAAAGCTGAAGTCCTTATTGTTTAGATAAAGTAGTTAAAGAGACAACTCGTTTGACAAGTTTAGGTTGCTTTTTTTTTTAATTCTGATTGTCTGTTTACTAGCTGCCAAGATAAATTTTGATTACACCCTTTTGAGTGTTGTGTATTTTTATGCTGGTGGAATTAATACAGTTTTTGTAGTCTTGTGTTGTAAAGTTGCAGTCTTTATTGTTTGGATAAGGTTGTTAAAGAGACAAATCATTTAGCTCTGTTGTTTTTAGCAATTATCTTTATTGTCGGTTTACTAGCTATGCCTGGGAAAATTTATTGTGGTACTTTCAAGTATTTGCTGTTTGTTAGTCATATTTCATGGGGTTGATGGAATTAATAGAGGTCTTGTAGTCTTGTGTTGTAAAGCTGAAGTCTTTATTGTTTGGATAAAGTAGTTAAAGCGACAAAACATTTGACCCTGTTTGGAAACTAGAATGTGCTTTCTGACGATAGATTAAATGAAACTAGAATGTGCTTTCTGATGATAGATTAAATCTGTTCTTCAATTTGTATGACATTCTTTCCATTTTGTTTACATTTATTAAACAAAATTCAATTTTGAACTTTGATCTGATGCATTCTCTATTATACTAACTTTTGGTCCATTATGTCAAATTTTGTACTAATCAATACTCCTATAATATTAAGTTGTTTTCACATCTTAAATTCTGTTTCGAGTTAAATCTTTCATATTAAATAAAAAGGAGGGTGTATGATGTTTCCATCGCTTATAAGTGCTATGTTTTTTGAGCAGTGAGGGAATCCAGGTATGAAGGCCAACGAGGAGGAGGCCTCGGGGGTCCACGTGGAGGAGGCCGTGGTCGCGGACAGGGACGTGGATTTAACCGGGATTCAGCTGACGGTGAGAATACCTTTGGCGGCAACAATGGTTTCAGTGGAGTGTATAAAGCTCCAGAAGATGGAGAGTCAGGAAGGTCCTTTGAGAGGAGAGGTGGTGGATATGGGGGCCCTCGTGGAGGGTTCCGTGGGGGACGCCGTGGTGGCTTCAACAATGAGGAAGGTGCAGAAGGTGACCGCCCTCGCAGAGTATTTGATCGACGAAGTGGAACAGGACGTGGGTAAGTTGTTTTGCTGGAATTTTCAAAAAAAAGTTGTTTTGTTATAAGTACTTTGAGTGACCAAAATCCATTTTCCATATGTTGGTTGGGGACTATTCAAATTATCTTAATGTTTTAAATTTGCAACACTTGGTTTCACAAATGCATGATATGCATCTGTATTGTTCTGTATAGGGGTGACTTTAAACGGGAGGGTGCTGGTCGAGGGAACTGGGGAACTGCCACTGATGAGATTGCACCGTGAGCATTGTCATATCATTTGATCTCCTTATCATGCTTTCCTTTTCCCTCGCTAGTTATTGTTTCTTATTTAATGGTGGGCTCTGTTTCAATGGTCAGGGAGACAGAAGAGCCTGTTAACGAAGGAGAGAAGAATGTTGATTCTGAGAAACAAGCTGGGCAGGAAGATACTGGAGATACCAAAAAGGATTCTCCTGATGCTGAGCCAGAAGAGAAGGAGCCTGAGGAGAAAGTAACTATTACTTTTCTGTTTCTAGATGAGTTTCATGTTTTTGGCCTTTTAATGTGACCTAATATCTTGTTATGCAAATTGATATTTTGTATACTACGCGATCTTCTTGTTTTTTTGGGGGTAGAGGGGGTGGTGTTGGTTCCAGCATTCAGCCCCTTGACAGTGGTATCATTTCAATCCGTTTGGGAAAAGGATGTTTGCACAATCATTTCTGAATGTCTTATCTTCTATTCAGTCTACCACTTTTAGTCAGTTTGTTATTACTCTTTAAAATTCAAGGTCTTCTGATACATTTTCTGACTGTCTCCACCTTCCAGTACACCGGGAAGCCCCTATGGATTTTAATGTAGAATAAGAATGCAGAAAAGCATCTGAAGCTGTGGAATTCTATAGTGTTGTTTATTTGTGAAAGCAACTTACTACTTCGCATATCAAATTTAACTGTTTATATCTCGCCTCTTTGCTGCAAATATGATACTGTGAATAGTGTAAAAAGAATCCTATATTTGGTGAATTGCTTCCCTAGTTAGATAGGGAGCTTTTACTCCTGTTAGTAGCTTTTTAATCAGCTTCTATTAGTGCATTGTTTTAATGAAGTTCCATACCTTTTCTCAAAATATTTTTAGAATTTGTTGAGATTAGGACTGTAGTAAAACAACCACTTACTGATGCCTTGAGGTAGTTGTAACATTGCATCACATGTTCTTGAAATTCCTCCTTTACGGAATAGAGCATTTACTGATATTATTCTTGTTTTACTGGATTCTGATTTCAATTGGGTCCCTAATTCTGACTTTGATTTTAGCTAGATGTGAACCTTATTGTTTGCCTTTATTTGTTACTCGGCGATTCTTTAATGAAGAACGACATGGTGCTGTAGTAGACAGTACCCGCGATAATCTGTAAAATAACTAGAATTGAGCTATTGTACTGTTCCACATTGATATAGACTTGCTTTGTAGGAAATGACACTTGAGGAGTATGAGAAAGTATTGGAGGAGAAGAGGAAGGCTTTGCTGGCTCAGAAGCCTGAAGAAAGAAAGGTTGATTTGGATAAGGAATTGGAATCCATGCAACTCCTATCAAGCAAGAAGAATGAAGAGGAAATTTTTGTCAAATTGGTGAGCAGTTGGCATTTGCTATTTATTGTTGCTTTGTTGTCTGTTACCAGGATCTCAACAATGCTGCCTGTCAGTATATTTATCTAGCTTGCAAATTGTTGGTGTGTCAGGGTTCTGATAAAGATAAGCGGAAGGAGGCAGTTGAAAAGGCCAAGAAGGTATTTTAGTTTTTTTTTAAAAAATCTACTGTGAATTTTAATGTATTGATATGGAGTTCTGCCCACATTCTTACATGAATCTTGCTTTGTTGCGGAGATGCATTACCATTTCTGTATGATCCTAGTTCCTGCTATATATGTGGTCCTTTTATTTTCAAGTGCTAATCTAACAACTTGTGTCTTGAATTGGAACATTGAAGTATCCACCCTCGCTTCGTCTTACCAGTTTTTCTCCTAAGTTTGTAGGGAATTTGTTTGTCCAAGCGATTCTATTTACATACATATAGGCTGAGGTGAGGGTATGTATTTTGGGGCTTGCCAAATCTCTATACCTTACCTTTCCCTTCCCCTCCAAATGTTATTTCAAGGTCATGGTCCAATATTTAATACAAGCACTTTATAAATTACATGATTTGTTTTTCCATATTTTACTAAAATTTAATGTTTGCATATTTGTATATAACTTATGATTTTTTTGCATATTCACTAATTGCATTTGCATTTAAGTTTGTATATTTAGTGCTTCTAGGCAGTGTTATTTAGTGCTTCTAGGCAGTGTTATCAAAGCGCGCTCAAGCCCATTGAGCGCTTTGCCTCACTTAATGTGCGTCTTTGTGTCGTCATCAAGGCTCTAAGACATCTCATGAAGAGGCGACACTAAACAATTAATGTTCAACCTACTCATACTTGTTTTTTCAATTTCTTTGTCCATATAGTAATTCTTATTCATGCTTATCATTTTTAGTCTTGAACTAAACATATATATTTGTATGTTTTTTTTATTTGCGCCTTCTAATTAAAACCCACAGTTTATTTGCTCTTTGCGCTTAAATTCCCTACAGACCTTGGAGGTTTTTTGCGCTTTTCCCTTTTGATAACACTGCTTCTAGGTAGGGAGATAACTGTTTTTCCCTACTGGCTGACAGCCCTAACTTGGTATCAAAAGCTTATACTAGGCATTAGTTTTTGGACAGACAGTCTCTTTGTTCTGTGTAGTTTCTTGTGCAGGAATATGTAGTTGTTTTCTGACGAGTTGAAGCTGTTTAAAATGTATGTGTGCATAGCTCTAGCTCGATACATGGGAGCTTTCCGTTTCTGTTAGTCTTAGTATAGTGATGTTGTGTCAAAAGTGAGTAAATGAAAACTCGGCAGCAGAATATCTGCTGTATGTCCATTAACCTTAGAAGCATATTTATAGTGAGCAAGTAGCTGAAGAAAATATAGATCCTCTTGTTTCTTTACTGAGCTTCCATTTGATTGATTTGCAGACTAAGAGCATAAATGAGTTTCTGAAGCCTGCTGAGGGGGAAAATTACTATCGCGGCGGTGGTCGGGGTAGGGGACGTGGTGGCCGTGGAAGAGGTAATGGCGGTAATGGCGGTAACAGCTACAGTGCTCCAGCCCCTAAAATTGAGGATGCATCCCAGTTCCCATCCTTGGGTGGCAAGTAAGGCTGCAGAACCAGCCATCTGAGCTCGTTTTCCATTTTTCCCCGTACTCTATTTTGTGCTCGAAGATGGCAGATCATCTCCAAGACTCGTTTTGTGGGATTTCATGTATTAGATCATCTGAACTTTATTGTTCTTGTTTAAGAGTAAATTTAGATGTCTTCTGGGGGTTTATGCCCTTTGTCTTTCTTGACCTTTGACATGCATGAATACCCTTTCCCTTCATTTTTAGGCTTTAGGTCCATTTTTTATTTTAGTTGTGGGATCAGTTTTGTTTTTGAATTTTTATTAAAAACAATTTTGTTCCTTTGCAGTCGTTGTTCTCTAGGTTATGAGTTTTCCTTGTGTTCTCTGGGCTATGATTTCTTGTTTACACATTCCTTTTCTCCTTGGGTATGGCTCGACTAGAAAAGCCTGGATAAGTGAAATGGAAGTTATTGCAGTGGTATGGTACTGAAAACCAACTATATTATCTGAACTGTCGGATTGAATAATCCTCCTTTAACGAGACTATTCATATTATGATCCTTTAAAAGTAACTACAATATCGATGAACCATTTTGATGGAGTTTTACTAGTTTATGTTGATAAATGGTTCCTGTTTAGCTGCTTTCTCCAAATGTTTCTCTGTTTCTTCAAATTTGTAATTGACAGCAACTCTTAAAGCAGCTTCTAAAAAGATGAGTTAGAGCCCGTTTGTACGGGCTTATGACTTTTGACTTATAAAATCAGAAGTTAGGAATTCTAGCTTTTGGCTTATTTTGACTTAAAAATAAGTGCTTACAAGTATTTTTTTATTTTATCCAAACACTACGAAATGGCTTAAAAGTTGTTTTGGTTTAAAAGTAATTAAAATAAGCCAATCAAATGGGCTCTTAATTCCTAAATTACATCATAAAAGGCCTATAATTTTCTTAAATCGATTTGCGATTAGTGAAAGAGTAAATCTTTGCGCAAGCAAATGAGTTAACGATCTGCATAGGATATATCAACTAGTTGAGGATAAGACTTCTTACATCCTCCAGTATCTGCAAAGAATATTACTAGTGCGGTCAAGGTACTTGTATGTTAATGCCATTTTGAAGAAGATTGTGGTTCAGGAAAACTCTAGTTCTAGAGAACCCTTTAGAAAGCACATTATGCACAAGCATTGATTTGAAATTAAACAAGAACATAGTAGAATGGATATATTATATATAGAACTTTGTACAACTTGTGGCAGAGCTTGAATATTAGAAGACAAATATAAGAAAAAGCCAAAAGGGAATTTGTCATTTGCTATATATACATAAAAATAATTTTGAACGTATATACATTGCCCGAGCCTCCCTCCTTTCATTTAATGCTTGATAGTTGTCTTCATGCAATGCGACACATTTATCTTTGACACTCATCAATCAACTAAAAGATGGCGATTGCGAAGCAATGTGTGAGGTAGTGGTTGTCACGGGAACGAAGCTCTCACCTTGACGGGAGGGTTGGCATGACAAAGATCTGAAATGAGTGCAATTATCGAGTGCATTTCGCCACCCTTTATCACGGTTTTGAAGGTTGCTTGTAATGGTTTAGAACCTGAAGTCGATGTGTATGGGCCGCTCTATCTTACGAGACCTTAACTGGTTGTATCGTGTCTATACCACTCAAAGAGTTGAGTATTGTTATGTCAGTTGGTGTAACTGATTACCGCCCCTGCTCCTATCTCTCAGTACTGGACATTTTCCTCGTATAGGGGAATAAAGATGGACCCCTTATTTCCCCATCTCCCCCTTGTGTATAACTCTTAACTAAATTATAGGAGTAATTGATTGACTGTTAGAAAAAAATATTTGCAGCCATACAAAAAATTAGAACTTTAATTTTTGGTATCCTAAACTCCATTCTTTTTAGTTTTGTAGTATGTTCCAACTTGAACTTTAGAAGCAAAGTTTCCTCCTTTCCCTCCCTTACTTCCTTGTCATGCAATCGCCATATTTGTAACTCTTACACCTCTTTTTATCGAAAACCAGATGACACTTCGAACCCAAAATCATTGCCTTCAGCTCCATCCTCACGCCACTCCCAATTGGTACCCACCAGTAACGTAATAGCACAACCAAAATTTTCAAGAAATGGTCACTTTCCCTGCAATTACAGACCCGATGATGATGTGATATTGTCACCAGTTATATTCGATGTGTGGATTTAGATTCAGCCCTTAGAGTTTTCGATAACCTGAAGGTTAAGACAGTAATCACATGGAATTCAATCTTGGCTGGGTTTTCAAGAAAACCCGGATATATTGAAGAAGCTCGCCAACTGTTTGACAAAATTCCTGAACGAAATGTTGTGTCGTATAATACCATGTTAGCTTGTTATTGGAGGAATTCCGACATCTAGACTGCTGAGAGTTTCTTTGATCAAATGCCTGTTAAAGATGTTGCTTCCTGGAACACCATGATTTCAGGGTTCTCTCGAAACGGGCTAATGGGTGAAGCGGAAGAGTTGTTTCGGG
Source organism: Anisodus acutangulus (assembly GCA_029783415.1). NCBI lineage: Eukaryota > Viridiplantae > Streptophyta > Magnoliopsida > Solanales > Solanaceae > Anisodus > Anisodus acutangulus. The sequence goes on from CM056496.1 coordinate 29,855,741, forward strand.
CAATGCCCGTGAGGAATGAGGTTACTTGGAATGCTATGATTGCTGGACATGTTGAGTCAGGGAAATTGGAATCAGCATTGAAGTTGATTAAGGAGGCTCCTGTGAAAGGTGTGATTGCTAAGACGGCGATGACGGGGTATATGCAATTAGGAGATGTTGAGATGGCGGAAAAGGTGTTTCGGGAGATGGCGGAAAAGTTGTTTCGGGAGATGTCAGAGAAGAGTATGGACCTGGTGACGTGGAACACTATGATTTCGGGTTTACATTGAGAATGGGAGAGCTGAGGATGGTATGAAGCTGGTAAAGAAAATGATGGAATCGGGTATAAAGGATGACTCGACGTTGAGTAGTCTCTTACTAGGTTGTAGTAATTTATCTGCATTGAAATTAGGGAAGCAAGTTCATCAGCATGTTGGACGGTGGGGACTTCATTGATTAGCATGTATAGCAAGTGTGGAGTTTTGGAGGATGGGTTGAAATTGTTTCTCGAGATGCCAAGAAAGGATGTTGTCACTTGGAATGCAATGATTTCAGGTTATGCTCAACACGGGGAAAGCAAGAAGGCGCTTTTCTTGTTCGATGAGATGAGTAAACGAATAAAACCAGATTGGATAACCTTTGTTGGAGTGCTATCAGCATGTAACCATACAGGTTTGGTCAATCTCGGTATTCAATATTTTTTAGCAAATGCAGAGTGATTATGGTGTTAAGCCAAAACCAGACCACTATACTTGTATGGTCGATCTCCTTGGACGAGCTGGCGAGATAAATGAAGCTGTAGATTTGATAAGAAAAATGAATTTCAAACCCCATATAGCACTATTTGGATCACTTTTGGGTGCTTGTAGGATGCACAGAAACTTAGAAGTGGCAGAGTTTGCTGCAAAAAACTTGCTTAGCCTTGAACCTACAAATGCAGCAGGGTATGTTCAACTTGCTAATGTTTATGCAGCCAAGAACCAATGGGAAGGTGTTTCTAAAGTTAGGAACTCAATGAAAGAGAACAATGTTATTAAAACTCCAGGATATAGTTGGATGGAGGTTGGGAGAGTGGTCCATGAATTCAGATCAGGGGATAGACTTCATCCAGATGTCGAAAGCATACGCAGGAAACTAAAAGACCTTGAGAAGAAAATGAAGTTAGCAGGTTATGTACCTGATCTTGACTCTTCATTACATGATGTAGGCGAGGAACAGAAAGAACAGCTACTTCTGTGGCACAGTGAGAAACTAGCAATTGCCTTTGGTTTAATGAAATTACCACCAGGGATGCCAATTAGGATATTCAAGAACCTCACTACCTCAGAGTTTGTGGAGATTGTCACCAAGCCACTAAAGTTATATCAGCCATAGAAAATAGGGAAATTATTGTCAGAGATACAACTAGGTTTCACCATTTCAAAAATGGAGCTTGTTTGTCCTCCGGGGCATAGTCCAGTGGCAAAGCCTGGGCGCTATAAGGCGCTCTGGCATGAGACAGCGTGGGTTCGATTCCCCGCAAGCACGAAGAAACTCTGCATGTTGGGGAATTTGACCTTGTCTCATTGATCAGTTGTACGCTCCCAGAAAACTGGCCACCGGAGCACATCCCACGATTTACCTGGTAATAGTGTTGAAGGACCGGTGCTATTACCTCCAGGACGTAGTCAGGCGCAAGCCTGGAGACCTGGATTATCAAAAAAAAAAAAAAATGGAGCTTGTTCTTGTGGTGATTACTGGTAAACTATTTTAAGAATGGAAATACAGTTTTTTGTAGGAAAAGCTCAATTCTTTATTGATATAAGAGAAAAAGAGTGATTTTTGAGGTTTGCAAGAATGAAGTTACTGCTAGTCTGTTGACCATGTTTTCCTGAAGGAATATCTAATCCATAGTTTTTAGCATTTCTCTTCAGATGTTATTCTGACATTTTATTTTGTAAGAGTTCCTAGTAGATAGGTTATGATTAAGCATCTTTATATAACATACTTCTAGTTTGTTTTAGGACCAGTCTAGGCAATTATTCATCTGTGATTTAATTGTTGCCATAAAAACATTCAAAAATCTTTTTTTATTTTTGATTCTTGATAACTATGGTATCTGTGGGCCAATTTGTGCGTATGAGAAAGTCTCGTAAGGGGGGACTGAAGCAGGCAACCATGAAGCATCTCGAAAGAGATTAGAATCAGAACTCTTATATGTCCAAGGTTTGATTATTGGCAAACTACTGTAACTATGGCTAAACTGGTATGACTAGATAAGAAGAAGCTGATTTTTAAGTATCAGGTTGGTTGATGTTGATAATCAACTTAGCACTATCAATATATATACTGCATACGAGGTTCAGAAGGCGGAGAAAAGATCAACCAACATGTGAAAAACATAAGCGTAGTAACAGTCTAATAGCTAAACTTGCACATTGCAGATTAAATCATTTTGATGAAGGTCCAAAGAATAGAAAGCAAATACTAGTATTCACCAATATTCCTAGATTTTCTACAAATTGTTTATCCAAATACATTGCAAGGAATTAGTGTTTTGACAAAGTGTCGAAAGAAAGTAAAAAGTGACAACGGTGAACAGTCTTCCTATCAAGCCATTAAGAGAGACTAATTTTACATGCCACATCTGAATCATCATCAAGGCGACAGAGCTTCGTCCTTTCAAGATGAGCAGCAACCGCTCTTTTGGTTGACAGGTTGTCCGCGGATCTGCACAGTTGGAGGTCGTGCATTGTTTGATGCCGGTTGGCTTGCCATTCTACAAATGCATAGGATATATTTAAGTTTCCGTACAAGAAAAGAGAAAACTGTAACTATGATGAGGGCAATTCGATGAAAAATTTCTAACCTGTTCTTTATTGAAGCAGCCATAGCCATGAAAGCCTGTTCTACATTAGTGGCACTTTTCGCACTTGTTTCCATGAAAGGAATGCCAATCTCATCAGCGAAAGCCTACAAAAAGGTTGGTTGGTCATCAATTGGGATATACAGCTCAACTAGATAGAGGCATCTTCGAACGAACTATTCAGGTAACTAATGACGAGGTGATATTCACATCAAGGAGTCTAAAAATGGAGTGTAGGGAATTGATTACCTGAGCCGTCTCCGTGGGAACTACCTTCTGCGCCGTGAGATCGCACTTGTTTCCAACAAGAAGTTTGTTCACATTATCACTTGCATATCGATCTATTTCACTCAACCATTGCTTGACATTATTGAAGCTCTCTTGATCAGTTACATCATAAACCACCTGACAAATATGCCATCAGAGTAAGACCTCTTGACAAATGGGATAGTACAATGTCAGAAAACAATATGCGAGGAAACACAAAACTTACAATTATGCCATGCGCACCGCGGTAGTAACTGCTGGTAATTGTCCTAAAACGTTCTTGACCAGCAGTATCCCACTGCATATACCAGGGGAGAAAATGCATCAAAAAAGACATTAGCCTCTCAAAGTAACAAAATCAAGTGGAGAATAGATCACAATTTAAGATTAAGTAATATATATATCACGTAAGCATAACAGATTATAGAGTGTGGCTCTTTGTTTTTGTTTTTTTAAATAGTTGGTCATTATAATAAAATAACCAACCATAATGCAGGCAAACTTCTATTCCTTTCAGCACATGAATGGCCAAGGCAGAAGTAGATACTTACAATTTGAAGTTTAATGGTTTTCCCATCCTGTTCAACTGTGCGGATTTTCTAGAAGAAAAAAGAAGACAATTGTTACTTATATACTGCAGAACTATTACCAAATAAGCCATTACAAAATATGAGAAGATTCACTTACAAAGTCAACGCCAATGGTGCTAATGTAACTCTCAAGATATGAATCATCCTGAAACCAGAGAAAAAGTAACAATAAGAAAAAGCTCATTTGCTTCCACGAAGACTGTCAAACTTGACAATGTAATTATGGCCTATGGGGCAGTCGTAAAGCATATGAACTACGTACATGACAATCAAATCAGCAAATCAAAGCTTAATGAAACAATACTTCACCCTACATAAGTTGAACTTCCACCACCCAAAAAGAGGATAGTGAATTAGACACGGAGACGGAGACAGGCATCAGTCTGTGCGTTCGTTGGGTTTTGGAGGGGGGGGGGGGACGATGTTGCACCAGCGAGAAACTAATACATACAGCGCAAAAAGAAAAAGTCTTCAGATGTATGAGAAGTACAATGATCGGATAATTGAACAATAACTTACAGCAAATCTTAGAAGGAGACACGATTTTCCAACACCAGAATCTCCAATAAGCAAAAGCTTGAAAAGATAGTCGCTGCATGTGAGATCATAATATCAGTTGAGCAATTCAAAAAGAATCCAGAAAAGCAATTCATTAGATAAATGTAGCAAAATAGTGACATGGGGATAAATTTGCAGATATTATTAGTCAAGGACGCAGAGCACCTTAAAGTTGACCTGTAAGTTCGCATCTAAAAAGTATATCAGGAATTTAGGAATTAAGAACCATCAGTCAAGGATTATTTGAACACCAAACAGCACAAGAGAGAAGAATTCAGCCCAAGAAAAAACCAATATTCCCAAACCGGACTCTTTGTTTCTATAAAATTGACACAAGGGGCGCAGATCTCCAGTTAGATGCCGATGTTCTAGGCTGTCAAGAGGTCACAGGAAAGAAGAAAAATAAAGGTTTTGGGTGCAGTAAGTCATGGTGATGGGTGAAGAGAGTTGGGGGTGATGTCGGATACACAGGGACCACATCTGCCACTAGTGAAAGAAATAAAAGCCTCATATATTATCATACTTATATTAAGTAAAATTACTCTCGTCCAAAATAGGTTGTTAAAATAGGCAGCCTGCCAATCATGGTAGCCGTATCACCACTAAGAGTAAGAATAATCATACATATATGTTGAGCTCAGAGGCGAATCTAGGATTTCAAGAGGATTGGTGCACCGTTGCTTTTAAGATAAGATAAAAAAAACTGCAGCAAGTTGGTTTAGGAATTAAATTCATCACCTTAACCCGTGCACCACTCAGTCTCTTTTGACCATGGGTTCCTTTAGATAATATTAGACATATTAACTTATACACATAATATACCGAGTTTAGTCGGGTGATCACGGGTTCACGTGACCCAATTTTTGCACTTAAATTCACCCGCTGGTTGAGCTATAGAAGAATAATATGCCTTCTTCAAGCCTCGAAACTTTTCTACAAGTTTTAGCAGAAAAAATGGGAAATCGCAAAAGTAATAAACAAGAAATTTACACCCTCACATTTCTTAATAGTTTTAAAAGTACAGTACATGGATCTAATAACTTGACATCAGTCTCCTAAAGACATGCAACCAAGATCAGCCTCTTATATTGAGGTTAGATCAACTCTCAAGTCTCATTTAGTGCATCAAACTGTTAGCATTCAGAGATCTTTCCAACAAAGATGAACAGCATACGACTACTTAAGATAAACAACAGCATAGCACAAAGGAGAATGCACTTTACACATTAATTAACTGTGGTTAGGCGATTAAAGTTCTTGGTAAAACACCTTATGCATTTAATTGATTTGGTGCAAACACCGGGTGCCAACTATGTTTAATCCAAGCACAACTCTGACCAATTAGTGAATGATCTATATCGGTAGCCTCCTCCTTACTTCAAAATTCAATCCCCAACTTTGGACAAAAGTTAATACTTAACCACATAAACTAACTGACCTCATTAATATAGAGCCAAAAAAAGATGAAATCACTATATATAACCATAACTAATGCTTATTTAGGAATAAAGATATGATCTTTCACTAATTCCTAAGCTTTCCAAATATGGTTTCTATAGTTCCAAATTTCCGAACACATGGTACTCCTCCGTCTCAAATTATTTGTCGTTTTAAAAGTTCGAAGGCACTGTTAATTATTTTTTCCTCATTTTACCATTAGTAGAATTCTGTCATTAATGGGGATAACACGTAAATAGAGTAAACATTTAACAAATAAAGATTATAGCATAGAATAATATAAGGGAAAATACTCCTCCTAATTAGTATAATATTTTTAAGGGGCGTGTAAAATAAAAAAATGATAATAATTTGAGAAGGAGGGAGGAATACTAGGAATTCCGTACACATAATTATAATCCCAAGAACAAAAAAGGGTCAACGCAAATAAGGTAAAATATTTTCATAAACATAATTCACGATCTATAAAATTCGATCAACCCTACATGCAAATAACCATAAAGAAACAAAAAAATATGTACTAGAATTATAATACCACAAAAAAAGGGACCAGATATGGAAACTTTTGACTCTTTTCTCTTTTACAGAAAGCAAATTAAAAACAGATCTAAAATAAGCAATCATAAAAAGCATATGTTATTCAAAATTCGATGTAAAAAAAGGAACTTACTATTCAGGATTCATGATGACAAATATAAAGTGCAAGATCGGTGAAGCGAAGGTACAATCAAAGAAGCTGTGAGTACACCAAGAATTTAAGATTTTCCGGCGGGGAACTGACCGGAGTTAAAAAGGGTCGCCAGAGAAGAGGCAGTTGGAGAGACAAAGATGAGGAAAATAATGATATGTTGGCAAAACAAGTCTTCAATTCTTTAAAGAAGCCTAAACTGTTGGAAACTTTCAAGGGGGTGGGTGGCGTGACGTGGCAATAAAATGGGTGAGTGCCACGTGTATTACAGATTGGAGTAGAATTACTTAATTGGGCTTTGTACCCCCTTCGTTGACTGCTACTTCTGTATAGTTGATTACTAGTTTTATACCTGACGAGTTTGTTTTTACTATTTTTATGTATTTTCTAAGCTTCCTTCTTCTTTTTTAATATTATTTTACCATTTGAACTTTTACTTTAGGAGTTCATTTAGTCTACTAATTATGCAGTAGGACAAGGATGAAAATTTGTTATTTCACATTAGTCTTTTGTTTTGTATTAAAAAAATTACTCCCAATTATTTTCACATTTACATATAATTATGCAATCCTTTTTCGCATAATTAGAAATATAGAATGGGAGTATTATTCTTTTCAATATAAGTTATTGAAATAAATCTCAAAATGATTAATGAGTAATTTAAATGATACGAGATGGCAAGTCCAAGAAGACCATAATTCAACTTTTTTACTGCTCCACTATTAATAAGCTATCAAAGTATTTAGATGAAAATTCACACAATATTCGATATTCAAAACCTAATTATGTTAATGTTTGGTTTTGTTTTTTTGTTTTTATATCAATATAAAACGAAAAAGACAATAACAATTGTAATTTACAGCATGATGGTCAAATATAAATTTAGAGACATGTCTGTTTATAACTCGGAAACTTCAGAATGTTTATTTTTTAATTTAATATTACTTTAGTACAATTAAAATAAAGGACATGTTAGTAATTTAGTACAACCAAAGGAGGCTTCTGCCTTCTGGGATGGAAGCAAACAGCTGGAAATTTCTTAGAAGTGTCATTTACGTGTACGTATCGCCCCACATTGTTGTTCTGCGTAAGTAAAAGCTCAAAGATATGGTAAATTTCACAAGAATATCTTTATTTTTTTATTTTTTTTTATAATTCAGGTCTCCAGGCTTGCGCCTGACTACGTCCTGGAGGTAATAGCACCGGTCCTTCAACACTATTACCAGGTAAATCGCGGGATGTGCTCCGGTGACCAGTTTTCTGGGAGCGTACAACTGATCAATGAGACAAGGTCAAATTCCCCAACATGCAGAGTTTCTTCGTGCTTGCGGGGAATCGAACCCACGCTGTCCCATGCCAGAGCGCCTTATAGCGCCCAGGCTTTGCCACTGAACTATGCCCCGGAGGACAGAATATCTTTACTTTTATTTGTGTGTGTGTGTGGGTTTTTTTATAAGGCCAGAAGTGCAAATATACCCCTAAATTTTATGATTTAAAACAGATATACTTCTATTATAAAAGTGGTGGATATATACAATTGTCGTTACATAAATGATGCAAATATACATTTTTCGTTGACGGAAATTTTCTAAAACATCATTTAGCTTATTTTTTAATTAAAAATAGTGTCTCGTCGCTTTAAAAAAAGTCTACCTAATTTTTTAGTAGACATATTTTTCTAAAGCCGCATGGTAATTTTTTTAGATGGATCGGGTCTGATTTTGTTTAAAAATATCTCTGACTTTTAAAAAAATAAGTCTACCCATTTTTTAAACGAATCAGACCCGACTCACTAGAAAAAAAAATCACCATGTGGCTTTAGAGAAATATGTCTACTCAAAAAAATGGGTAGACTCTTTTTTAAAGTCTCATGACATTTTTTTAATTCAAAAATAAAATAAATAATTTTTAAAAAAAAATCATCAGCAAAAAGGGTATATTTGCACCATTTTGTAACGACGTGAGTATATATCCACCACTTTTATAACAAGGCTATATTTGTTCTCTATCTCAAAGTTGGGAGTATATTTGCACCTTTGTCCTTTTTATAATAATGGAAAGTACTCTCTCCGCTTGTGTTTTACTTTCCTTTTTGGTCTGTCCCAAAAAGAGTGTCTCTTTTTAAATTAAGTTTACAATTCAAGCATTCTACATGACAAACTTATAACCACAAAATTCAAATAACTTTTTGATACTTTACACATCTTTAATTTAAAATCACAAGATTTTAAAATTTCTCTTTATTTCTTAAACTTCATGCCGAGTCAAACTAAAACACTTAAATTGGGACGGAGGAACTTCTCCGTTTCAAAATGATTGTCTGGTTTTGACTTGACACAGAGTTTAAAAAATAAAAAAGACTATTGAATCGTGTGGTTGTTAACTAAAGATATATAGAAGGTATCAAAATGCTCTTAAATATTGTGCTCTTCAACATGTCATATGAAAAGTTAAAATAAAAGAATTATCAAAAGAAAAAGAAAAAGACAATCATTTTGAAATAGACTAAAAAGAAAAATACGAAAAACATTAAAACGGAGAGAGTATATGAAAAAGAACAGATATCATTCACCCTATTAAATTTTCCAAATGAACTATCAACCCGCTAAATTATTCACAAGTATAAAGTATTGATATCATATTTAATATTTTCTTAATTTAATGTCGCAATGATATTGTTTTAAACCACATTTTTATATATTAAATACCATTTAAATTTAGTATAATAATATTTTATGTTCTTAAATTCCACATCGAATAAAACACATAATCATGAAACGGGAGAGTATCAATTTCATTCACTTTTTTGGTGTCGACAAAGCTTTCTTTTTCCAGTATAAATCTGACAACATTTGTTTGAAATTATTAGATTCTCTAATATGAAAGGGTTTCCCTCATGTGGGAGGGGAATAAGTCGGCAAATAAACAAAAACGATATCCGAATAATAAAGGAATTCATGGAATCTTTTGAATTGGAAGAAGTGTCAAATAATTCCTAAGACTTCTAATAACTGAAATAACTATTGAAAGCTCGATAGATGATTGTAGTTTCTGTTGGAGTTTCTATGGTACTTTATAAAGCAGTACGGGAAGTAATAACTATTACAAATGTTCGAAAGGATAAATAAATTGTCGATCTTTAAAATTGCCGCATGTGTGTTGTGTCTTGAATCTTGATCAACTTGTAAAGCCAATATTGAGAACTGCCGCAAGTTTGTTGTGTCTTGAATCTTGATAACCTGAAATCAAGAAGCAACTAAATCTGGATGGTTACAACGTTGTGTGTTGAGTCGAGGATAGCCCTCTATCCTTAAGACAAGATTGCCCCGTATATATGCTTTTACGTTAGCGGGCAATAGTCTCCCAAGATAAAACAACACTTTAATCTCAACACTACAAAGCCAATAGGTTGAGCCTCAAGTAAGAAAACAAATATGACTCGACTTGGTCAAGATATGGATTATGAAGGAAGAGTTCTCAATACTCTTCTCTTTGTCTCTCGTATATAAGTCAGGTCTCAGAGGTATATCTTGTGTATATGCGTGAGGGTTTGGTCATCAAGCCACTAAAATTGCACCGATTTTCGCCGATTTCACCGAATCGTTTGTGCTAATTTGAGGTCGCTTTTTGCACCGCTTTGTGCCAAAACAACGCGCTTTTTCTCGCGGGCTTTTTCGCCCGCTGCTTTGAGCTCGCTTCGTCGCTTGCCTATTTTTCGCTTCTTTTTCAGCCAAAATGAAGCTCAATATATAGCAAGGAGAAGCGGGCCTTCCAACCGCCAAACATGGTCAGCACGGCCATTGTGAGGGCATTAAAATGTACGCAAGTAATGGCCGTTAAAGGCTATCAAAGTCGCCTAACCGCCAAGTAATCGGTCGTTAATGAGGAATTAATCACCAAATAATGGTCAAGTTAATGCTCCAAAACGCACCCAACAAGAGATTAAAACGCCTGCAAATTCTGGGACCAAATCAGAATATTGAAACTTCAGGGACCAAATCAGATATATGAAAGAATTCTCCGTCCAAACTGCATATATGAAACTTCAGGGATCAAACAGACATCAAATCAGATATCCGCAGAGTTCTCTCTGGTCCAAAAGATAAGATTAGACAGCTCACAGCCCACAGCCCACAAATTTCACAAATTTACGACCCACGCACTCCACGACCCTAATTCGGAACTCCGTGAACCCGAGAGCCCAAACCCGAACCCTGAACCTGATCGACGGGCAAGGCAAGGCTGGCTTAGCCAACCCAAGCACATCTAGGTCTTCCTCCTTTAAACACATTGGATACCCTGTGGTCCCAAACCCTTTACCAATTGTAGACTTATATAGAGAGCAATTCTTCCTATTCCCACCGACAATGTGGTAGATTTGTCCCACACCACATTTCCATGTCTCAAACACCTTACTGACCAATATCTCTTTCATTTCTCAACTAAATTAGATTTATTTTTGGCCCTACTTGGCCATCTACTCACTTCGTAGATCATGATGTAAAGAGACGAGGTCTCCAACATACCTAACACTAGTGTTTAATTCATCAAAGATGGTGGACGATCTCCCGCGCTAAAGGCTAATTTCCAACAATCTCTATGAAAGAGAGATTGTATGGCGCACACACAAGGTGCCTACATTTCAGCAATCTTTCAAATAAAAGATATTGCATCGAGAGTAGCTTACGCTGAACCTTCCCTAGTTGAATACCATCTGACTTACTTATCAAGCAAGGGTGAACGTGATGTCTTGAACCGCCGTTGTTTAGTGTAAGCCAAGACAACGATATCAACACAATAACTCTTCTTATTCATTTTCCTTCTTACGCTTTCGTCTGCCAGGGCTACATGGACACACTTGGATTCTGCACTGCTCATTTGAGGCGCCATCCTCGCACTTAAATAGTGATCTCCCTACAAGCGTATCCTCGCTATACCCCACTTCACAAGTGTTAGAATCATTAAAAGTTCCACAACCTTAACCTCAACCGCTTGAGGATCTTTTTAAAAGGTTTGGAAGCTTAACCTTTACCCACCACGCAAAGACTTTAATGTCTATCGCGAACACTTTGGATTCATGCTCGCACGTAAATCATCATCCGCGCTTGCTTCCACCGTAAGCGCCAACCGAACTCTTGCCGCTTAGTTTTCCCATTGAACCAAATTTCGGGATCTCCAATCAAAGATGGTTGGGTTTCACCAGCAAAGGTTCGTATTGTTTGGGTTTTAAACCAATTCCCTAGACAGTAATACTTGATCTCCTGATAGTCCCTTAGTTAGTAAACAAGCGATGTGACATCCGTGATGATCAATCACGCCATACGGGCCTTATGTTCCTACATGATCCTAAAAGATATGTTCAGACGCCATCCCATCCGTGTCCTTCCCGACCGGCCAGCCACAAAGGTATAATCGCCAAGACACAGTGTATCTCCCACAAGGGACGCCCTCATGAGCCGTGAAGTTACTCAACTTCTTCCATGCTTTGTATAAAGCGATAAACCCGATTCCATCATGAATCGGCCGATGCAAGTTTGCTTAGAGGATTTTCCAAGACCCACCATACACATTTACTGCGGGTTTTGGTGTTTTCTTCGATTCGATGTCCGCTTTTGCATCACTGGTTTCTCCCGTAACTGGCTGACATCCGTAATACTATATCCGTGGATGTTTAATAATTCGTATATCGCCATATCCGACTTAACGCTTTCTACCGATCATGTATTAAAATCATCGCTGAACCTTAGTTTAATCGATCGCTTAGAGGCCGATACCAGTGTCGGGTTGTAGGTGTACAATACATCAATCCACACGACCGAGCATATCGCCTCATGTCTACGGGTGCACAATGATTCCAATCACCGCTTCTACGATTCATATCCATTAGTGGCTTCAACGATCACAACTATCGACTGGGCCCGTTAGATGTCTTAGAAATCCAATTCCTAAGATGTCATCTCAGTGATACCTATATCTTTCATATCGAGACTTTGTTTCAATATGACTTTACTTTCGCCAGATCACGATTCTCCAACCGCTGGCTTTCTAATTTCAGAGTCAATGTTTCGCGGGTCGATTCATTGTTTCGCTTTATCTCAAACTTTCAGACCAAAATGTAAACATTTCAAGGATCAAATGAAAGTTCAGAAGTTAAGCCCATCAGCTCAAAGAATCAACTCGATTCTCTTCTTCCAACTCTCCATTGGGAAGAAGTTGTTTCAACATCCACGCCTACGTATGTAGCACTACAATGGCCCCTGGATGTGAAGCTACTCACAGGGAGCACATTTTGCAACCCAAAGGTTCTTTTCCCTTGAGTGAAGATCAACCATTACGCAAGTATGGTTCTATATGATCCTCAGTAGATACGAACGCCTAGTTCCTGACAAATACCTCGGGTTCTTGTTAACCTTGAGCAATTACTCCTTTTTCCTTTTCAAGGAAAGCTATCTTCAAAGAATTCAAGATTCTTTGACGCCAAGAGGCTTATCAAGACTATCAAGTATTTGCGTATCCAAAGGATATGCAATCTACGCCTTAGGTACAACTTGACCTGTTTCATTATTCCAACTTTTACCAAGCAACCCCACATAAATCAAGGCGACGACTTTGCGCGGGCTTAACACTGTTGGATCGAAAGGCAGAAATGAACAATGCTTAATGAACGATGTTTCACATTCTCCCTCTATCACTACGAATTTCTCAACTGTAGGCTTAGCTGATTTTCAACTTCTCGCTTTGTAGCGCTTTATCCGCTTCAACAACTTCATCTTTGCTTTTCAATAAACAAAGGATTCCATACGTCAGTATCATCATCAATGAAGATCACAACGCATTTCTCCCCTATTTTGTATAAACTTCAAATCACCCAAGTAGGTGTGACTAAGTTCTGTGAGCTGGCTTTCTTTCGCTATTCCTCGACTTTAATTTGGAAAGGTGATTTTGCCTCTTCATCTACCTCACATTTATTTTGGAGTGGTTTATGCCTCGACAGAGGAAAACAATATCAACATCGTTAGTTTTGAATGACTTGCTATTTAACGGTCTTAACCTATGATGGCATAGATGCATCTGATTACAAATATATCATTCATTCAAGGCTGCATATACCGCACTCATTCTTAGTTATTACGCATACATGTCGACTAGTCTCAACCAAATTGACCAACAAAGATCCCTTAAACCAAGTTGGTGACATGTATCACCCATCTTGTGAGTGATCTCATTCCCTCAAGTCCCATTGAGGACAACCTCTCCAAATTTCCCCTTTGATTTTGTAGAGGTGGCGCTGCTTCACACGAACAACCTCGCCCGTGGTTAGGCGAACCGATCATATGTGATCTCGATACTGCCCACTTCGCCGTTTCTGGCATCGAAAGTGTCCTATTTCTTTATCGCTTTTCTTTAGGCCTTCAGATCATTAAGACTGAAACTCCGCCCACCACACTAGGTGTCCATTACTTTTCCTATGAAATGAATTCTCGCCCCACTCCGCCACCCTGAGGCTTTGTATGACCGAGTGTCCAATATCATCATATCAAAGGAATTTTGGCCCACTCTACCGCCTCCTGAGGCTTTATATGACTGAAAGTGTCCAATATCATCCTATGAAGGATCTTTCCGCCAAATAGTATGACAAAGTTATACGCCTTTAACTTTTAGACTTCTTCCATATGATCGTGCCCGTGATAATTCTTGGCGCTACTTAAGAGAGTTGCTAAATTTCGCACGCTAGTGGATCTTTCTCCATCGATAAAGAACATACTTTACACGCTTTAAATAATTTACACTTAAAAGAACGGATCTTTTAAGTCGCTTACAAACTCCAATCTTTAAACGGAAAAGAAGATTTAGATTAAACTTCGATTTGTTAAAGCGTATGAATATAAATTATTTTCATATTCCTCCTTACTTTAATCCATTTTTAATCGTGACATCATTTAATCTTTTATTCTTGACAAGTAAGAAAAATACTCATCATCTAATCTTTATTCTTGACAAGTAAGAAAATACTTATCCCACTTCGGATTCGCTCACTTACCACTTCATCGACTCGAGGTCCAGCCTTCTACCATTATCTCTGATCTTTTGTCTGGGATAGATACAGCCTTCACTGCAAGATAGAAGTACATCTTCGCCTTCTCTCCTCTTGTCCTGACATCCTCAGCTCTCAGAGCGCTTTGTTCCCACCGCCTGTAGCGGTGATACCATGAACACGCTCATCATCATCACTTCTTCTCACCGTAAAAACCATTACATATCCAGATTTTGGTCACACAACTTTGACCGACATCTTTCGAACACTAATAGTAATACTATTTCATCTTGTCTTAAATTGTCGAGTTTCTATGGTACTTTTATAAAGCAAAGCATTTTAAGTAATAAACCATTACAAATGTTCGAAGGATAAATAAATTGTCGATCTTTAAAATTGCCGCACGTGTGTTGTGTCTTGAATCTTGATCAACTTGTAAAGCCAATATTGAGAACTCGCAAGAGTTTGTTGTGTCTTGAATCTTGATAACTCAAATCAAGAAGCAACTAAACTGATGGTTACAACGTCACAGGTCGAGTCGAGGATAGCCTCTCTATCTCAAGATACAAGATTGCCCCGTATATATGCTTTTACGCTAGCTGGGCCAATAGTCTCTCAAGATAAAACAACACTTTAATCTCAACACTACAAAGCCAATAGGTTCGGCTCGAAGAAAACAAATATGACTCGACTTGTCAAGATATGGAATGCACAGGAAGAAGTTTCTCAATACTCTTCTTTTGTCTCTCGTATATAAGGTGTCTCTCAGAGTATATCTGTGTATACGTGAGGGTTTGGTCATCGCTTTTACCGAAAATTGCACCGATTTTCGCCGGATTTCAACCGACCGTTTGTGCTAATTTGAGGTCAAGCCGTGATCGCAGCCGAAAAACAAACGCTTTTTCTCGCGGGCTTTTTCGCCCTGCTTTGTGCCTGCTTTTCGTCGCTTTCTTGCCTATTTCTTGCTTTCTTTTCAGCCAAATGAAGCTCAATATATAGCAAGGAGAAGGGGCCTCCAACCGCCAAACATGGTCAGTAATGGCTATTGCAGGGCATTAAACAATGCCAAGTAATGGGCCAAGTAGCGCTATCAGTGTCGCCTAATCGCCTAAGTAATTCAGGCTGCACGGAGGAATTAATCACCAAATAATGGCTGGTTAATGCTCCAAAACGCAAATTCAACAAGAGACGTAAAAACGCCTGCAAATTCTCGGGGACCAAATCAGAATATTGAAACTTCAGGGACCAAACTGCATATATGAAAGAATTCTCGTCCAAACTGCATATATGAAACTTCAGGATCAAACTGGCATACATCAAATCAACAGATATCCGGCAGTTCTCTCCGGTCCAAAAAGATAGTATTAGACAAAGCTCACAAAGCCCACAAAGCCCACACTACCACACCGTGAACCCGCGGAACTCAGTGAACCCGAGCCCAAACCCTGAATCGGACTCCTGAAGCACGGGCGGGCGCACACAGGGCTTAGCCTGAAACCCAAGCACATCTAGGTCTTCCTCCTTAAACACACGGGATACCTTCTGGGTCCCAAGCCCTTTACCAATTAGTCTATATAGAGACCAATTCTTCCTATTCCCACCGATGTGGTAGATTTGTCCCACACCACATTTCCATGTCTCAAACACCTTACTTCGTGGACCAATATCTCTTTCATTTCTCAACGAAATTAGACGATTTTTGGCCCTACGGTCATCTACTCACTTCGTAGATCATGCATGTGTAAAGAGACGAGGTCTCCAACATACGGAACACTAGTGTTTAATTCATCAAAGATGGGTGGACGCATCTCCCCGCCAAAGGCTAATTTCCAACAGTTTCTAACTAAATGCTACTAGTATTATTTTTAGTAGCAAAATTTTAAAATATATTTGGGAGAAGATTCATAAAGAATGAGAGCCTTTGAGTAACTGGTCAAGTTGTTGTCATGTAATCAGGAGGTCACTGGTTCAAGCCGTGAAAACAGCCTCTTGCAGAATGTGAGATAAATCTGCATACAATATACCCTTATGATCTGACTCTTTTCCGAATCCCGCACATAGCGAGAACTTAGTATATTGGACTGCCCTCTTTATTCATAAAAATGGATAGGAACGGGATGATATATCTCCAAACGATGTGAAATAATGATTCTAGAAGTCTAATCTAGATAGATTTATGGCAACGTTTCGAATGAGTGAAACACAAACGTATCACGTTAATTAATTGTAAGCTGACGTTTTAATTTGGTTTTTGTTTACTTCTCAAAGAAGCTTTTACAGTAATTTTTAGAGTAAAGTTTATTTGGACAATACTTCTCTGTATTTTCTGTGAATATCTAAATTTATCTTCTTAGAGGAATCTATTATAGTTTAAGCTAGGGTTGTCCAGTGGATCGGGTCGGCCCGATCCGGACACGGCTCGTCCCGCTTACTGCCCCGACCCCCTTTAAAAAATTGGTAGCGGGGTTCGAACTCCGGACGGGATTAGGGCTCGTTCCGCCCCCCATCCCCCCCTCCCGCAAAAATAACCGTTGCAC
This sequence comes from Anisodus acutangulus, assembly GCA_029783415.1. Lineage (NCBI taxonomy): Eukaryota > Viridiplantae > Streptophyta > Magnoliopsida > Solanales > Solanaceae > Anisodus > Anisodus acutangulus. Next base: position 29,872,698 of record CM056496.1, read on the forward strand.
AACGGCCAAATTTAGATTTTGGCCATTGTGCAACGTCTATAACGGCCATTTTGGCCCCCACCCCATAAACCCTCCCTACCCCCTTAATATTTATTTTTAACCCATAAGTTTGCCTTTTTCATTTCTTTCATCTCCTGATTTTATTCATTACATTAGATAACACATATACTCCTACTCTTAACGGTTTTTCTAGATCAAATGTTAGAAGAGATGTTTTAAAATTTGCCCATGAATATCAACAATATTTACGTTATGCATTGTATCATTTTAATGGCAAAGTGACTATCACTTCTGATATAGGCCGTAGTACTAACAGTAATGATTATTTAATTGTCACATGTCATTGGATAGATCAGAATTGGTCTATGCAAAAACGTATATTAGCATATAGATATATTGACGATAGGCACACTTGAGCTTTTATTTCAAGAAATATTCAAAATTTGCGAATATTATGGAATTACTGATAAAATTATGACTATTACATTAGATAATACTTCTTCTAATTATTATGCTGTAAACATTTTTAAAACTCGATTTACTCCATCTTTTCCCCATATTTTTCATGTTAGATGTGCATGTCATATTTATAACTTAGTTGTAAAGGAGGACCTAAAACTTTTTAAAAACATCCTTAATAAAGTACAATTTGCTATAAACTTTATTTTTAAAGGTAATAAAATACAAAGACGCAAAGAGTATAAAAAAATTGTCATGATTGTGGATTACCTTATAGAAAAATTCCAGAAGAAGTTTCGACTAGGTGAAATTCTTTGTATGAGCAACTATTTGTTGCTCACGAATATAGAAGACCTATAACGTTATTATTTAACGCATATAATCAAAATTCAACCGATATGGTTGTAGATGATGATTGGAACAAAATTTTGGAACTTATCACATTTTTAGAGAAAATTTTTCTAGCTACTAATGAATTTTCTGGGATTTATTATCCTACTATTTTATTTATGTTATTTTAAATAGCTCTAATTTTTTCGTTACATAATGAATATATGCAAAACTCAACTTACGCTCCAGCTATTAAAAAAATATTTATAAAATTAATTTTTTTCTTCTATTCCAACTATTTATTTTATTGGTGTTGTATTAAATCCTACTATTAAAGTAGACGGTTGTAAAACACTTGTTGAAACGATTTTATGAAAGCTTAGAAATACTTCTAACAGAACCAACTGAAGAACCAACTAAAGAAGAAGTTATGTCTAGTATACACACTGAATGCAAAATATATATATATGTATTACCAAGAACAAAGTGCAAATAATCAACTAGCTTCTGTACCATCTTCTTCTACTTCGCTGCAACCATATAAAAGACATGATGTTTCTGCCTCAAGTATTCAAGGCCTTAGAAATAGAATGTATAGTGGTTCAACTTCCTCACAAATTAGCGAGTTTGATGTTTATGTCTTGCAGGGTGTTGTACCGTACGAAACAATTGTCACTGAAGATGGACGTGAAGACTTGCTGAGATACTGGAGGGAGAATGAGAAAACATTTCCGACACTAGCAAAGATGGCTCGAGATGTGTTGAATATTCAAGCGTCATCAATAGCTTCGGAAAGCGTTTTTTCTGCTGGAAGGTTTCAAATAGGAGAGCATAGACACTCATTGGCGGGAGACAACTTAGATGGAGTTTTATTCAAATATTGGATTAGAGTGTTCCGTAGAAGGTGCGGTCAACCAGAGATCAACGAAGAAAATGACTACAACTACAATGAAATCTTATTCGAGGGAGCAGGAAGTGACGTCGAACAATTTGACTAACAACTTCCAATTCCGACAGAAAATACTCAAGAGATTGTGAGGAAATTAGAAAGAGTATGGTTGAATATGTAATTTTTTTAATAACAATTTTACTATGTGATTTGAAACTTTTGAACTACGAAACAAAGTTGCAATTTAGAAATTGTATTACAAAAAATTATATTTCTATTAAATAATATAAGAGACACAAAAACAGCATTGAGATGTTTTTATTCACTATCTTGGTCAATTATTTAAGTGTTTAAATATATATTTTTTAAAATTAAGTGTTTAAAAAAAATCCCCCAAATCCCGTAACCCGACCCGAACCCCCCCCCCCCCCCAAATTCCGGCGGGATGTGGGACGGGACCTCTTTCCGTCCCACCTATCTCAGCCCGCTAGTCCCGTCGGATCCCGATCCCGAACAACCCCCATCCCGCCAGAGCCTGTCCCGCGGGATTTCATCCCGTCCCGCCTCGACCGAGCACACTGACCACCCATAGTTTAAGCAATTGAGATAAAAAGTAAGTACAACAAAAATTCATAATCTGGAAAAAAAAAAAGTAAAAAAGAGAGCACGGAGGTGAGGAGAATATGTGGCCAGGGAGTGGAATGAGCTGTAGAAGTGCCAAATGATATGTAGCAATAATTTGCTCTCGGAATATAAAACTGTCCTGTACCAATAAAATAATGTAGAGATCTATTTGTAAAAATAAAATCATGTAATTATCCAGCTCATCGCACTTCCCTCCAAATAAGGTTGATGGTCAAAGTCAGATATCGGAATTAAGATACTTCTAGGCCTAAATTTTGATTCTGTCCAACTCATAAGTTTTTTTTCTTGTTACTTGTTAGTATATGCAATGGTGTAAGATTGCTTATTTACTAGTGAATATATTCCACACTATATTCCGTACTTATTATTTTAATATAATTAATATAATTAAGGTAAAATATATATCATAATTCTGTTAGGACTATAATTGTATACTATATATATATATATTACATTAATAATAGAACTCCATAAAGGAAAATTACACTATTCTACATGGTATCAAGAGCCAAAAATCCCTCCATACCCTAATCCTAAATCGGCCGCCGTATACCTCTCCCCCGCCTCCCATTTTCTGGCAAAATCCAGCTGTATACTCCCCTGTATACCACCGCTTCTTTGTGATATACCGCCAGTATACCTGCTTCTACGTGATATACAAGCCTTTTCTCTCAAAATCTACTTGTATACCGCATATATCCTATGATATACAGCCTCGTATACCACTGATCCTTCGTGATATACCACCTGTATACCCTGCTATCCCTGATATACAAGCCTTTTCTCAAACAGAGTCTGTATACTGCTGATATACAATGATATACATAACACCTGACCCATATTCCCTGCTTTGTAGCCCATATACATCAAGTATACATGCAGTATACACCATCTGATACACTTATCACATAAGCAGCCCGGTATACCACTGTTATACAACTGATATACGGCAGCCTCTTAACCGATATTCTTCCACAAATTTTCGGTAACCCCTATGGATTCTCCCGCTTCTGCTTCCTCAACTCCCAACATCACAAAATATCAGCCGCAGGCCCAGTACCCTACTCAGTGGGCCAAGCCACTGTCCAACCACCAGGCCCACTACACAACGACCCAGCAACAACAGTGGCCACTGCTAGGGGTGAGCGGGTCCGGGTACCCTAACATTTTTTAACTATCCGGACCCTGGGGTTCCGGGTGGGTACCCGGTAAATAAAAAAACACAAATTAAGCAACAATTTTTTAGCCTATGAGAATCAAAAAGAGTTCTAAAATAATTTCATCCAGTAGTTTTTTAGCCTGCAATCGGAGTTTTTAGTACCCTTAAAGAAGTTTTAGAAAACTTATTCATTGTAGAAAAGTTAATTCTGTAACCAAAACCTAAAATTGCAAGTCAAATTTGACACTCAATTAATTGAACGTGTTATTTCAAAATACATTTGGAAATATCTGAATTACACTTATTTTCGTGTTCATAAGCTCTTCAATACAAAAAAAAAGTTTTATTATACTAGTAAATCCCTAAATTTCATCTTCACAGCTACAAAAATATACACAAATTTTAAAAATTGATTTACATTTCAAATAAAAAAAGTAATACAGATTGAAGATGAGTATCTCCTAAAATAGAATAGAAGCATAGGATATTAAAAAGAAATTGAAGAGTTAGATATGAACACATATGCATTTTATGAACGACGTGAACACAACCAAGGGAGAGAAAGAGGCAAATGTGAAGCTTCAACGACGACAACGATGAAAGTACGTGAGAGAAAGCTTCAACGATGACGGCGATGAAGCTCGGTGGTGTAGCTAAAACGTCATTGTTATTGAGAGAATTTTGGGTGTTTTCTCTTAGGACACAAAGAGCATTTTAGAATAAAGGGGTGAAAAAGCTAAAATATTTGCGTCTTGGGGTGGGGAAAATTAATGTACAGGCGTGCATCAAACAATTTTGTAGAAAGTTAAAAATGGTCCAAATGTTTCTCGAAAAAGTAAAAATATTTAATATTTTATAGGTTTCGGGTATCGGTTTCCCTGTCTCTATTTGCAGGAACCGGACCCGACATTGATCGGTTCCTAATTTTACTAGCCGGAACCTACCCGTTAGTGTCGGTTCCGGTCGGGTATGTGGGTACCCTGTACCCGTGCTCACCCCTAGCCACTGCCGAGGCCCACTGCCCAGCGGCCCAGTACGCAGCCAATGCCCACTGCCCATTGGCTTAATGATACATGGTATATGAATATGGGGGCCACGTCTCATCTCACAACCCCACCACCGCATCCCCACTTATCCCTTAAAAATATCCTATATGCCTCTAACATTATCAAGAACCTAATCTTTGTCAGAAAATTTGCCACCGATAATTTTGTATCCATTAATTTTGACCCATTTGGTTTTTCTGTAACAGACCTACGTACCGGAAAACTTCTTACGAGATGCAATAGTGAGGGGGACCTCTATCCTTTCCTATCCACATCCACTGCCAATGTCAGTCCTCCCACATCTCTAGCTGACATCTCATCATCCACGTGGCATAGTAAACCTTGTCATCTGGGAGCTCATATTTTCCCATAGTTGCTCCTCCTGTCATCTAGGGAAACATATTAGACTTCCATTTACGTCATCATTAAGTATTACTTTCTCTCATTTTGATATTACTCATGCAGATTTATGGACATCTCCTATAACTAGCAACCTCAGTCATAAATACTATTTGGTATTTTTGGATGACTTTTCTCACTTCCTTTGGGTCTATCCGCTTAAACTTAATTCTCAAGTCTACTTCAAGTTTCTCAAATTTCGTACATTAGTTAAAACGCAATTTGAAAAAGACATAAAAACATTTCAATGTGATAATGGTCGTGAGTTCAATGACTCCCTATTTCATAATTTTTGTGTGGCTAATGACATGATTTTTCATTTCTCCTGCACCCATACTCCCCCTCAAAATGGTAAAGCCGAAAGAATTCTCCGCACCATTAAAAATATGATTTGTACCCTTCTTTTTCATGCGTCTCTTCCCCTACATTTTGGGTATATGCATTAAAAATGGTAGAACATATTTTTAACATCTTACCTACCCGTACGATCCAAAATAGGACACCCACTGAAATTCTCTTCCGTCGGATCCTTTCCTATGATCACCTTCGATTTTTTGGTTGTTTCTGTTACCCAAATCTTGCCTCAATGGTCCCTCACAAATTAGCAGCTCGCTCCACTCCGTGCATCTTCCTAGATTTCCCGTTGAACCATAGAGGGTACTTGTGCTATGAGTTATCCACATACAAAATCTTAATCTCATGCCACGTTACATTTGTTGAGTACGTTTTCCCGTTTGACAACATCCAAAAATTTCGCGACACTGATTATGTATTCCTTGATGACTTAGATACCTCACCTCTAATCCAAAATACATTACAAAATCCGCACCCTCAGGCCGTCCCGCCAACCGTCATATCGACCCCACCCCACTGCCCAGTTCATGCCCAGTCATTGCCCCAACCCGTGATCGTGTCTGCCTCCCCGGTACCCAGCCCCTGCCTACCCCAACTTGTGACCGTGCCTGCCCACCCAGTACCCATCCCCTGCATGTCCCACTGCCCCTGCCCCACTGACCCTCACCACTGCGAAGCCCCAACCCCATTGCCCAATCCAGCCCGACACCTCCCAGCCCCCCTGCTCTACCCGTAATTATCCCCACACACCACATGGAAACCCGTGCACAATACAGTATTTTCAAACCAAAAGTTCACTTTAACTTATCCACTCAAACCATCTCGCCCATTCTTAAAAACCCAAAAGTAGCCAAACTCGACCCAAATTGGAATGCGGCCATGCATAAGGAGTTTAATGCATTAACCAATCACCACACTTGAGATCTTGTTCCGAAACCAGCAAGGGTGAATGTGATTCGTTGTCTGTGGCTTTAACGTCACAAATTCTGAGATAGTAGAGAGCTTGAACGCCACAAGGCAAGACTTGTGGCTAATGGTACTGGTCAACATGAGGGCATTGATTGTGGTGAGACGTTTAGTCCGGTGGTCAAACCTGCCACCATTTGCACAGTGTTGAGCATAACTATGGGGAAAATTTGACATATTCACCAGTTTGATGTCAAAAATGTTTTCTTACATGGGGACTTGAAAGAAACCGTTTATATGCATCAAACCACCTGGTTTGTGCATCCGAAGGTTCCTCATTATGTATGTCGTCTTAGTAACTCTATGGTTTGAAACAAGCTCATAGGGCTTGGTAAGAGAGGTTTGCTATATACATCATATAGATAGGGTTCGTGTGCAGCAATAGGGATCCTTCCATGTTCATCTTTCATCGAGGTACTGACACAACTTATCTTCTTTTATATGTTGATGATATTGTTCTGACAGCTTCTTCTGATACTCTGAAACACGAGATCATTGCCCTGCTCAAGTCTGAATTTGCTATGACAGATTTGGGTAAGTTGAGTTATTTTTTAGAGATATCAATGACCAGATCCGTACATGCCATGTTCTTGTGTCAGCGTAAGTATGCAGAGGAGATTGTCTACAGGGTTAAAACGACAAACTGCAAGATTATGCCCACTCTTGTCTACTCCAAGTCCAAACTCAGTACATATTATGGGGATCCGGTCAGTGATCCCTCTCTTTATAGGAGTCTCGTATGTGCTCTTCAGTATCTCACCTTCACTCGGCCAGATATTGCATATGCAGTTCAGCAGGTATGCTTGTTCATGCACGCTCATACGGAGCCTCACTTTACAGCTCTTAAGCGTATCATTCGATACATTAATGACACTCTTGACTATGGACTTCATTTATATCCCTCAGCACCGACTAGATTGCTCTCCTACACAAACAAAGATTGGGCAGACTGTCAGGACACCCGTCGCTCTACGTTCGACTATTGTGTGTTTCTGGGGGTTAATATCATATCATGGTCTGCCAAGCGGCAAGCCACGCTTTTCTGTTCGAGTGCATAAGCAGAATATCGAGGCATTGCAAACGTTGTTGCCGAGCTATGTTGCCTCCGAAATCTCCTTCTTGAGCTTCATTGTCCCATACGTAAGGCATCTTTGATTTACTGTGATAACATAACTGTTGTCTACCTATCTCATAATCCAGTTCAGGGAGCATCAACGAACCAAACATATTGAGATGGATATTCACTTTGCTCATGAGATGGTTGCAATGAGTCACGTTAGGGTGTTGCATGTTCCTTCTTCGTATCAGTACGCATATATCTTCACAAAAGGGCTTCCTCGACAACTGTTCCTTGACTTCAGATTCAGTCTCAGCGTTCGGCCTCCTCCCGCTCTGACTGAGGGGGTGTGATAGTGAATATATTCCATATATATATATATATATATATATTCACAATATATTTTGTACTTATTATTTTAGTGTAATTAATGTAATTAAGGTAAAATAGAGATCCTAATGCTATTAGGACTACAATTATATACTCTATATATATTACATTAATAATAGAACTACATCAAAGAGAATTACACTATTCTACAACAATGATCAATTAATTATAGTAAATCGGTGTGATTAGATAAATGATTTCCATCCCAACTAATTTTCTCCTCCATTGACGAGTCCCATTTTTCAGTACTCCCTCAACCATATCAGGTACTCTATTGATTAAATGAAGTAATTCGACTAGTATAGAATATAGATAGGTCACTTGGTTCACCATATTAGGTACTCTCTATTGATTAGGGGTGTGCGGGTCTGGGTACCCTAACTTTTTTAAACTATTCGGACCCTACCCAGTAAAAGATCGGTTCCTAAATTTACTATCCGGAACCTACCCGTAGCAATCACTACCAGGAACCTACCCGGACCCTGCGGTTCCGGATAGGTTCTCGGGTACCCTGTAAATCAAATTCCTTAATTTCATGGAGTAAAATATTAATCAATTTATCAATTTAGTTAACTAAGCATATCAATAATCACATAATGCACATAAACAGAGGAATTAAAAAATACTTAAAGGGAGGGCATTTACCTTTTGCGAGGGCAACCTAGAATTCGAAGTAGGGGCTTGAATCTTCTGCTTCCGTACTCAAAGCACTCGCACACACATAAACACAAGTTTCAGTTTGAAAGGGTTAATTAGGGCTAGTTTAGGATCCACCAAAGGGCTTGGTTCCAAGTTAAGCGATAATGAAATCGGCCAATAGGAAATCTTTTTTTTTATTTCGGATGGGACAAAACCCAATAATAATCACAGAAGAGAAAGAGAAAGGAGGAAGATATTATCTACGCGACATACTATCAGAGAGGGAGGAGAAGACAAGAGTCATTAAGACCCTTGCCGGATTTGATTATGCACGATCTGGCACTGGCGAAAATCCCCTTAAGCTTTTGCCATTTTAGACGAAAAAGACGAAAGGGTGGGGTGGTGGGTACTAGGGTTCACAACCCTTGGAGAGTAAAGAAGTGAAGTGAGGATGTTTGCCCTTAGCCACTCGTTTAAAGGGCGATTGGGCTGGGCCTGATCCTTATTGGACTAGGCTTAGCCGATTTAAAAAGAAAAGGGCCCCAAAATTGTTAATTTAAAAGGTTGGGGGTATTAAAGAGAAATTATGCAAATGTAACCACGTGATTAATTTAAAATTTGGCCACTTTGATATTCATAGGTTCCGGGTCCGGGAACCCTGTCACTAGACCTGTCCAAAGGTCGGGTCGGGTGCTTTTTTTTTTTCTATTTGCCCGACCCTGACCCTATTTTTATTAAAAAAATTCCGACCCTGGCCCTGACCCTGACCCATCGGAATTTTTTGGCGGGCCAGGGTCGGGTTGAGGAATGTTTTGTTTTTTTTTAAAAAAAATTGAATTTTCAAAACTGAAATTGGCATTCACCCCTACATTACCACGAAATTTAGACATTGAAATGTATTGTACATCATGAGATCTGACTAAAGAAAAAGAAAATTAGAAATCGATTTGGGAAAAAACACAAATTGATTGGGAAAACGGATGTTTTTCTAAAAATTGGCTGCGTCAAACCGTCTTATGGATGTTTCACCGGCCCTGTCTCAAAAAAATACGCAAAATAAAAAAAAATCGGGTAAAAACGGACATTCGAGCGCAGAGTTATGACCATTTAAAGTTTAACCAATTTACAACTATTTTCTCTCCCTACATTATGCTACCGTGATATTAACAGAACGACTAATAATATAAATATATAATTAATAATCAACTATCATTTTTATCTTATTTTATGTCGAGCTCAATGTAGATTAGAGCAATACATATATTATAAAAATATGCATTATATAACTTATTAATGGCAAAAATATATATAAGTACAAAATAAATATTAATGAATGAAAAATAATATAAATTATATTAAAAAAATATGCGGTTTGGGGTCGGGTCGGGTCAGACGGGTAAAATATTCTGATCCTGGCCCGACCTTGACCCTGGTCGGGTCCCCGCTTTTTTGGGTCGAGTGGCTCACGGGTCAGCTATAAGCTGACCCTAGCCCTGGTTTTTTCGGGTCAGGTCGGGTCGGGGGGATCCCTGACCCGGTGGACAGGTCTACCTGTCACTATTTATCGGAACCGTACCCGACATTGATCAGTTCCTAATTTTACTACCAGAAACCTACCCGTTATTATAATATATCTATCCGGAACCTATCCGTTAGTGTCGGTTCCGATCGAATATCTGAATACCCTGTACTCGTGCTCACCCCTACTATTGATTACCTAAAACAATATTTTATAAGGTCAAACTAAACGTATTGGCTCAGTCTACATCCTAATAATCCAATTTCAGTATAGTACAAATAGATCAATGGCTCCACCAACTAGGGCTAGATCAAATATCAGGATGTAATAATTATCAATTGAGTTGGCTTTCGGGCAATAACAAGTTGTTATAAACAATTTAAATTATACATATGATGATTTATTAATGAAAAAAAGCTTAAATATGTCATTGAACTATTAGAAAAGATTCATGTCACTCATTAATAGTTTAATTCAAAAAATGCCATCGTTGTTATCATTTTAGGTAATATATGTCATTACTTACTACCATGACTCTATTACTATCAGATTTTGTCATGCGGAATTATCTAAACCCTTCATTTTACGAGTGACATATCTGAGTCATTTCGTTAAGTTCAATGGCATACTTGAGTCATTTCATTCAGTTCCCTGTCATATTTGAGTCATTTCCCAATTCTTTTTCTAATTCTTATATAATCCTCCATCTTTTCTAATTTTATGTAACAAACTTATAAGGATAAGTTTGTCCCTTATACTAATAACATTATCATTTTACATGAAAAAATTATACTCACTTATTTAATTGGATTGTGAACCTAATCTTATTTTACATCATTCACAATTTTTACGTACTTTATGACTCTTTAAAAATCACATAAAATTTTATTAAGAAATAAAAAAGAGAAATTTAAAACGGAGTGCACTAATGCGATGTAGATAGGTATAAAAAGTTATATTTGAGCGAATTTCGGGGGTGTTAAAGGTTGAGAGAAAGCTCAAATATGTCACACTCATATGTACTTTTCATATCCATTTACACCACATTAGTGTACTCTCTTTTAAATTCGTCTTTTTTTTTTCTTAAACAAAATTTATGTACTTTTTAAATTTTTTAAAGAGTCATAAAGTACGTGAAAATTGTGCAGAATAAGATTGAATTCATAATCTAATTAAATAAGAGATTGTAATTTTCTTTTATGTAAAATAAAAATGTTATTAATATAAGGGACAAACTTGTCCTTATAAGCTTGTCACATAAAATTAGAAAAGATGGAGACTTATAAGAATTGAGAAAATGCTCAAATATGCCACTGGACTTAATGAAATGGTTCATCTATGTCACTCGTAAAATGAAGTGTTTAAATAATGCCACATGACAAAGTATGATAGTGGTAGAATTATGTTAGTGAATAACGGTATAGATGACCCAAGATGGTAACGGAGGTGGCATTTTTTAACCCAACTATTAATGAGTGGCATGAATAAGCCTTTTTCGATAAAACAAAAAGGCAGTCTGATGCATTAAACTTTTGCTATGCGCGGGATCCGGAAAAGAGCCGGACCATAAGCCTTTTATGATAGTTGATGACACATTTAAACTTTTTTCCTAGTTAATTTATTATAAGTCTTTTAAACTTTTAAACATTTTGTAAGTTCTAAAACCATGTTTAGAGTCACCATGACTCCTCTAGTGTTTATGATCTAAACTACGTGCACATTATATTTATACTAATCACATTACCTCGAATATATATATATATATATATATATATATATATATATATATATATATATATATATATATATATATATATATATACTCATTATCCTTTCAAATATTAGATAAAGGTATTTATAAAGTTATTATTATTATTAATTAAAGAGAAGAGAGTATTTAAAATAATATGAGTGCACATTATCACTATATTTCATTTACTTTTTAATACATATATAGATTTAAAATTATTAGTGAATATTCACCATATATTGTGTAATTATTAGTGATGTATAATTATGATAGTTATAGGATCCTTATTGTATTAGGACTCCACATTGTACATACTATATATATTTGTATTAATGAGAAAGACTCACCAAGGGAGATTAATACAATTCTACATGGTATCAAGAGCCAATAATACTTCCCGACCTAAAACCTAAATTCGGCCGCCCTTACCTATCTTTTTTCGGCGCCAAACCGCATGTATAACGCCAGTATACTGATATACGCTAATATACAATTGTCCACCCCTCCAATTCTACAAACAGCCCTGCATACCTCTGGTATACTACTGATATACAACATTCTTCCTTCCCTATCTCTCTCACGGGCTGTATACCTCTCATATACATCCTCTACACGCCGATATACACTATGTATATGACTGATATACCCTCACTGCCACTATATACTACAAGTATACAACCTCTCTAAGCCGTTATACACTTCGTATACGACCGATACAACCATTTTCGATACGTCCCGAACCCCCTATTTTTCTTTTCTCTCACCTCCTCTCCGGCAGCCTTCATGGCAAAGCATAACCACGAGTATGGCAGTGGCCAGCGGCGCAGTGGTGGCAGAGGGGGCCAGGCTGGGAACTGGGCTTCCAGCAAGAGTCCAGCGAATGCGGCCCACCAAACACTGTGGTTGCAGCAGCAGCCCAACAACCTGGGAGCACAGGCGATGGGCCACAACCAATATGCCCACTTTCAGGCAGTCAAGTTGTCCGCCCCTGACCAGTCGATGGGCCACAACCATTTGGCCCAATTTCCTGCAGCCCAACAGACTAGGAGCACAGCCGACGGGCCACAACAATCAGGCCCAATTTCCTGGAGCCCAGCAGTCCGCTCCAGGCCTTCCCCAATCCAATTTGGGTCAGGCTTTCGTCACATTGACTCATCGGCAACTCGATAATACGTGGTATATGGATACGAGCGACATGTCTCACCTCACTAACAATTATGGTAATCTTCCTCAACTGCAAAATTTAAATACTCCATAATCTATTATGGTAGGAAACGATCATCGCATTCCAATTCAAAGGTTTGACCGTACACTAACTCCACCACCGCATCCCCACTTCTCTCTAAATAACATTCTATATGCCCCAAATATTATCAATAACCTAATCTCCATTAGAAAATTTGCCATCGATAATTTTGTATCAATCAATTTTGACCCGTTTGGGTTTTCTGTAACGGACCTACGTACTAGGAAACTCCTTACGAGATGTAATAGTGAAGGGGACCTCTATCCTGTCCTATCCATGTCCGCTGCCAGTGTCAATCCTCCCACATCTCTAACTGCCCATGTCTCTCCTCCCACCGCTTTAACAATAATCTTTCCGTCAACCTAACACAATAGACTTGGACACACATTAGCTCCTATTTTTAATTTTTCTTAGAAGCAATAATTTAATTCGTTGTAAGAATGGAAAACTTGCCCAACAACATTTTTCTTCCCCTTTAGGCAAACATGTTCGCCTAGTGTTATGTTTCCCCCCTTTGACGTTGTTCATGCAGATTTATGGACATATTCCATTACTAGCTCACTAAGTCATAAATTTTATCTCGTCTTATTAGATGACTATTCTCACTTTATCTGGATTTATCCTCTTAAATTCAAGTCTGAATTATTTGTCAAGTTTCTTGCATTCCGTGTCTATGTCAAAACGCAATTTGAAAAAGACATAAAATTGTTCCAATATGATAACGGTTGTGAGTTCAATAATTCTGTGTTTCATAATTTTTGCTCTACTAATGGCATAGTTTTCTGATTCTCGTGTCCCCACACCTCATTCCAAAATGGAAAGGCCGAACAAATCATTCGCACTATAAATAATATGGTTCGTATGATCCTATTTCATGCCTCTCTTCTCCCTCCATTTTGGGTCTATGCTGTTAAAATGATCGAATTTATTCTAAATAATTTGCCCACCCAAACTCTCCAAAATAGAACACCCACCGAAATTTTATTCCGTAGGATCCCAACTTATGAGCACTTACGAATCTTCGGCTGCATGTGCTACCCGAATCTTGCCTCCACAGCCCCACATAAACTTGCACACCGCACTACTCCTTGTGTGTTCTTAGGTTTCCCGCCCAATCATAGAGAATATATGTGCTACGACTTGTCTTATCGCAAAATCATCATCTCACATCACGTCACGTTTGATGAAACAATCTTTCCATTCGCAAATATCCAAAAATTCCAGAATTCGAATTATACATTTTTAGACGATTCCGACACATCACCGCTTCTCCGTCTCGCTCTCGATCGAGCTATCACTATTTCGGCAGCAACTACTGTACCCACTGCCTCTGCCCAGTCTCTTCTAGGTCAGTCCAAAGTCTCTACCATCACGTCAACCACCGCTTCATCACTGCCATTCAAATTTGACCTAAATCCCCCAACCCACCAGTCACCGAAATCCCTTCGCCCTCATCGGTCAAACACCCACCAATCACTAACACCAATAACCCACCAATCACCAGAAATAACCCAACCCCGACAGCTACCTACCAACCAGTACCAGTCACCACACACCCAACAACCCGTTGAAACTATCAACCCATCGACCCAGACCGCCCAATCTACCAATCCGACAACAACCACCAACCACTCACCGAACCCAGCCCCTTCGTACCACGTCGATCCACCCTTCCAGTCACCAGTTGACATACATAACATATCGACCACTGCCCTGCCACCTACCAGTACCACTGCCAAACCGGTCCCTCTTCCCCACACATAAAATGGAAACTCATGCTCAACATGGAATTTTCAAATCCAAGACCCACTTTAACTTGTCCACCTAAACAATATCCCCAATTCTAAAAATTCCCAAATTAGCCAAACTTGACCCTAATTGGAATGCAGCTATGCGTGAGGAGTTTAATGTTTTACCAAAATAACACACTTGGGACTTGGTTCCTAGACCGGATGGGGTGAATGTGATCCGATGCATGTGGTTATTTCGTTATAAATTTAGAGATAGTGGTGACCTAGAGAGATATAAGGCGATACTTGTGGCTAATGATACTAACCAGCAGAAGGGTATTGATTTTGGTGAGACATTCAGTCCGATTGTTAAATCGACTACCATTGGGTAAGCATTGGTCAATTCATCAGCTTGATGTGAAGAATACTTTTCTACATGGGGACTTGAAAGAATTTGTTTACATGCACCAGCCACCAGGATTTGTCCATCCCGAGGTCCCGTATTATGTATGTCATCTTCGTAAGTCACTCTATGGTTTGAAACAGGCACCCAGAGCGTTGTATGAACGATTTACTACTTACATTATACAGATTGAGTTTGTATGCAGCAAGTGTGATAATTCTCTCTTTACTTTTCATCGAGGTAGTAACATTGCTTATTTGTTGTTATATGTGGATGATATTGTGCTTACTGCCTCATCTGATGTGTTGAAAAATGAGATCATTGCACTGCTTAAAATTGAATTTTCCATGACTGACTTGGGGAAGTTGAGTTACTTTTTGGGGATATCAGTGACAAGATTTGCAGATACTGTGTTTCTGTGTCAAAGTAAGTATGCAGAGGAGATCATGTGCAGGGCTAAAATGGCGAACTGCAAGATCATGCCAACTCCGATTGACTCTAAATCAAAGCTAAGTGTTGTTGATGATGATCTAGTGTCCGATCCCACTCTTTATAGGAGTCTTGCAGGTGCACTTCAGTATCTTACTTTCACCAGGCCTGATATTGCTTATGATGTTCAGCAGATGTGTTTGTTTATGTATGCCCTCAGGGAGCCTCACTTTACTACTCTTAAACGTATCATTTGATACGTTAAGGACACACTTGATTATAGATTACATCTATATCCCTCTGCACCGACCAAGTTATTATCATATACGGATGCTGATTGGGCAGGCTGTCCGGACACAAGACGCTCCACCTCCAGTTATTGTGTGTTCTTAGGGAATAATCTCATTTCATGGTCTGCCAAAAGGCAAGCCACTCTATCATATTCGAGTGCAGAAGCAGAGTATAGAGACGTTGCAAATGTTGTTGCTGAGATCTGCTGGCTCAGAAACCTTCTTTTGGAGCTCCAGTGTCCCTTGTGTAAGACGTCTTTGGTGTGCTGTGATAACATATCCACCATATATTTATCTAATAATTCGGTCCAGCATCAACGAACCAAGCACATTGAGATGGATATACACTTTGTTCGTGAGAAGGTTGCTATAGGACATGTTAAGGTGTTGCATGTGCCCTCTTCTTATCAGTATGCAGATATCTTCACTAAAGGACTACCTAGACAACTATTCCTCGACTTTAGATCCAGTCTATGCGTCCGACCTCCTTCCGCTCCGACTGAGGGGGTGTATTAGTGAATATTAGTAGAATATTCATCATATATTGTGTAATTATTAGTGATGTATAATTATGATAGTTATATGATCCTTATTGTATTAGGACTCCATATTGTACACACTATATATATATATTTATATTAATGAGAAAGACTTCCCAATAGAGATTAATACAATTCTACAAAAATAAAAATTACTAAGTTCACGTAATCTTTGTCCACAAGTCATACTATATCCTCCGAAGCCCCTCGACAGAAAAAGGGGAAAATGTTAACCTTTATATCCTAGGAGTGATCTACAAGTACTTCTCATGATTTGATAATTATATTCTTATCCACGGAAGAAGTAATTCAAGAATAAAATGTCCTCCGCTTTATTGTACACAACAATAATATACTCAGTATACTTTTATAAATAAGGTCCGAAGGATTAGTGTATGGAGACTTTGTTCTTATTTTTATAAGGTGGAGAGGTTGTTATCGATATATGTTTTACTCAAAAAATTTATTTTTAGAATAAGTTCGAAAGATATGCATGCAGGGGCGAACGTACATGGTGGGGTGGGGGCACGTGCCCTGTTAACTTCGGGAAAAACTCTATACATATGTATTTGCTTTGAAGAGTAATCATATATTTTAAGAGTATCCCTCAAAATATATTTGTTGAAGTAGGTCAGTTGGTTCCTTAGCTCATTGAGCGTAAATGTGTGACCCACGTTCAAGTTCGGCCTACAATTTTTTTTAAGCTGGCAGTTTAAAAAAAGGAATAAAACATGTTGCTGACAGTTTTCGAACAAGGGACCTATCGTGTATAACTTGAGACCAAACCACCAGACAAGTAAGTGAGCTCTAAATAATTAGTATATCATTTCATTTATATTTATATCACATCAGTTCTATGATGTTTAACAACCTGCATGACATTATGGTTAGAGACGGATCAAAAATTAGAAGTTGATACTTCGACTGACTTGTATCTTCCTTTGATGGTGCCCCATCATCTTAAAATATTAGGTCCGCCTCGGCTAATGAACGAATCAAAAGCCTTTATAATTAAAGTGAAATTAAAGGAAAAAATATGACGTATAAACTGAAATTAAAGTATTTTGATTTAAGTTTATCCTCTGTTATTTTTCTTTGTTGAGATTCTTAAGAAGTATTACAATGTTGTGCGCAGTACGTTATGTACGATCGTCGGTGATAAGTATTCATAGGTTTGCATTTCCCACGCTGTCTGCTAGTACTACTACTAGTTGTCAACTTCCCAGAACCCGCGTAAATAGTCAAAACAACCTCTTCTTCAATATTTCTCTTCCAAATCCAAATACTCCATTTTTTTTTACAAGAAAATCATGTACCGTTCATCCAGTACTACACGAGTATCTGAGGAGTTATTTTTTAATTCATCTCCGAATATCAAATCAACAATTTCTACTGAAACTGAAGAACTACCTACTTTCAATCCCCAATCACACGTTGCGAAAAAGGAAAGAAATCGACTCAGATCTGCTGAAAACGCAATACATCTCATCCCTTTAATATTGGTGCTTTCTGCTATCATTTTGTGGGTTTTCTCTAGCCCTGGTAATTCTTCTTTACTAACCCCCCCCCCCCCTAAATCTCAGCTGATGGTTTATTCTTGTATAGGTGAGTTTTTGCTGACCCATTTGGTTATACTTCGTTTTTTTACTTTTGTAATGTTCGCTATTTAGAGTATTGGATTATGTAGAAACGAGATGGAAATTGGGATTTGGGTATTGTTGATTTTTTGTAAATGGCATTTTTTTGGCACTTACTTGAGTTGACTGAGCCGAGGGTCTATTCAAAACAAGCTCTCTACCTCTAAGGTAAGGTAGGGCTCTACCTCCCGATATATTTCACTGGTATGTTGTTGTTGTTGTTACTTGAGTTGATTTGGTCTAAAGTTGGATTCATTAACAAGATATAGAAAAAGATAATTGCCACTTTTTTTATGCTTTTTCTCTCTTTTGCTAATCCTTTTGCCAAAAGAGATCGGAAAGAATCAGATCTTTTGCTTGTGAAAAAGATAATACTCCCTTTATTTTCGCTTCTCGAGAGTCAACTCGACTATTTTTCAGTGCTAAATTAGATTAGAAATTAAAATTTAGATATTCAAAAACTATATTAAAAGTAAATTGCAATTTTTCTCGTATCAATATGATGAAAAAATACATCTTAAAATGTTTATCAATGTTCTAGAATTTTGAGTTTAGAAAATCAAACAGTGACAAGTATTTTGGGTTGGAGGTATTACAACTATACCTTCAAGTTTTTATTTTATTTTATGTTTTTTTAGTAGAGGTAGTTTGGTTAGCATAAATGCACTTTCATTTATGGGGGTCTCTGTTGTCTGTATTTAAGATGAAATTAAAGCTTACTAGATCTCTTTTTTCCCCACATGGAACCTTTTACTGGATTCTCAGCTTTCTGCTTGGTAATTTGTTAACAGGAATATCTCATCAATAGAAAATATTGGTTGCTCATAAGTTTTCTGTAGTCAGTAAATGATCATGAAATTCACTAGAAATGATTGATTATACATATTGAAATTGAGAACTATCTGAGTAATAATCATCATTTCCATACATTGTTTAATTAAGACACTTAGCCATTGAACTACTAGGACAGAATCTGTTTGAAACTTTTCCAGAATAACTTTCTGTTGACATGCCTATTTGTGATATTAGTCTTGATGAATTAGCTATGAGGCTCATCAAATGAATCATTGTTGTTTAGTTTTTGATTATTGGTACTTAGGCAACAGCAAATGAATGTTCTTTTCTCCAAATTGTGGTTAGATTAAAGGAGTTCATTCCTGTATTTCCGTGCTGCTTGTACTCAAATTATTTTTTCTTCTCTTTCTTTTGGGAGCGCGTTGAGTTTCTTTCTTTTATCTTCATCAAGGGAGTCTATGCCACCATTATACTGAATAAGAAAAAAAACAGCTTATCACTGTCAATTTGCTGTTAAGACATATTTCTATCCCGCACAGCTGTTACTATGGTGAATAAAGCTGATTCAATTATTGCCAGACTCAACGTTGCTGTGACTCAACCTGAAATCAATGGAGGCAGTAGCAGTTTCACATCAAAGCTGGAATCAGAGGACATCGACGCAACTGATAATTCCGTAGGTAAGAAAATAACGAAGCTAAAGGATGACGGAATTTGAAGTTCCATTGCTCATCTAGAATAGACATCATGAATCACGGCCCTTATGTTAAATTAGTGAACTGTATACAACATATATAGGTGACATCCCGCTTGCAGCTTTTGGAAAAGATCAACGATCGTCCCAAAGCATAGCTATAAAAGAAAGTGTTATATGAAAGTTTTCCATTTTGTACTCTACTGTTAGATGGTTATGTTGAAAAGCATACTCTGAATTCTGATACAGAAGCATAAATACAACTATTAGCAAGTTCATTGTTATGAAGAATGAATCACAAAACAGGAAATCTTTACTTAAGTACCCTGTCTACTACAATTTTTGGGAACTTTTATTGTCAAATAAGCTATTGCTAAATTTTTCTTCCCTCAAAAACTAATGTTTGTTTCTTTTAGTTTACTCAAATTCATAATTGGCACGTCTCGGCATTGTTCTGGGCTTAAGCAGCTTAGGCAAAATGATATTATTTCTAACAGAACATATAAGTGTATTCTCAGACTGCGACAGTGCTCCCACGCGATTTGCCATAACTGTTAATGGAAAGACACGGCGCCATCTTTCACTTCCATATGCTTTGAATGCATCCTCCACAGAAATATGCTTGGACTTCATTGCTTCTGCTAACTTTTCTATCAAAACTATCGAATCCTCCAATGCACAACAAGCACCCTGACCCATGTTGGGTGTCATCGGATGCCATGCATCTCCAACAAGCACCGTCCTTCCAATATATGGCGGAGGACTTATTAAGGGCCAAAGCCATCGGTCATAAAGAGGATTTCTCGTTAATGTATCATCTGCTGTAAGATTAATCAGGTTTAACATGTCTGTCACTGGCCAATCTCTAACGAGCTCTTTAGCTTGTTGTCTCAAAATTGATGGATCAGTGATCCATGGACCTGCCAAAGAGATGCAAAAGTTGGAAGGTTTGTTAACAGAAAAGTGCTGGCCTACTTGTCAATCTGTTTTTCAACTCTAGTTTCAATTTCAATCCCACAAGTGAGCCTCTATTGTTACAACTGGTGCCACATGGGAAAAGTCTGCTGTCAATAACATGGAGGAACAGCCCCACACGAACTAGAACAAAAGCTGGAAGCCTATCATATGCACATGAGGCATATTCAGCCCTGATTCTTTTGGCACATCGGTGGATAATGAGTTCTGAGATTTAAAGTTTAAACTCCACACTTCTGACCTTTTCGATTTACTATCATTGAAGGGTAAAAATAGGCACATTTTGTAGACATCTGGTGGCCAATAGGTCACTATATATATATATATTCTAATGTCAAGGAAATGAACCTATTATCTGTACATACAAAATAAATACAATAAAAATACAAAACCAACGCTAGATATAATGTAATGTGAAAAATACTTACCCTATTATCACTATATACAATCCAAATACATTTTAATGGAATTAACATACAATAAGTGAAAGAAATAATCCCTTGATTATTTTCATTAATGAAAGAGTATATATACAATTTATAATTTTTCATAATAGGAAAAACCTATTCTTAGTCTACTCCTAAAACCCTATTCTAGTAGTACAAGAATCCTATAATTATGGTAAGTGTACAATACTAATTAGTACAATACTAATTAATACAATATTTACACTACAATATTTACCTAAAATCTTCCATTAAACCATGATATACACGGTGTGTATATTACCGTGTATATCACGGGATGGACAGCTTCAAATCTGGAACAAAACCATGATATACACTCCTTATGGTAAGTGTATATCACGTGTATATTTAACACACACCCGCAGTCATAGCAGACGGTCTTCGTACGCTGAGACTGTCCCTAAAATCATCAAAAAGGACCGAGGGAAATCCTTTGGTA